>OZ018308.1:20398121-21020621 GCA_963969455.1 Arge pagana | reverse complement strand
AATCTTCTGGTCGAAGCTCATCGTTTGCTGCAGTGATTCCGGATTATGGCTCGATTGGGGTTTACCTATGCCAAAGGATTGGGTGTTCTGTGATCGTCTGGCATACGCGGTGCTACCACCATCCTTAGGTCGGGACTCGAACCCAGGAAAGTGAAGACGTTCGTCTTGGGCTTGAGTCGTGGGGTTGTTGTGACTGGGAGGATGACTACTGCTCGAGTCCTCGCTGAGGAGTTGGACCCAGTACGATTGGTCCTGTTCAGGCTTAACTTCGTACTTAATGGTCCCGCTTTCTAGGTCCAGCAGAGTGGGTGGCGACCGTGCTAGTGGATCCTGGGCATGGATCGTGTACTCCGAACGTAGCGGTTGATCCAGCTGGAAGATTTCTTCAGGTTGGAAAAGATCCCCCGCAGGAAAGGCTGGGAAGTCTGGATAGGCGGCCTCATCCTCTTCGGAAACGTGACTCGTGGGGCAATAGGCCATAGCATTGGAGGTATCGTGGGTTGGCAAGGTGTCTGGAATCCAGTAGGCCCCATCAGCTGTGGATGCCGTTTGATGTGGGTACATTCCAGGCTGATGATGAGTAGTAGGATGCTGCGTTTGATAAGGCGACATGCTGCTCTGGAGACCACAGATGCACTCGAATGGGGGGCAGGAACAGGAGTATCCTAAAAAAGGAACAGACAATTATCATAAATATTCGCATCGTTAGTGCTAATGATATCGATTCGGTGGTAGCCGTTCGTTGTCCGATTTACAATCTTATCTCTTTCTGGTCAAATATTAATCGAACCTCCGATTTATTGCTACTCATTGAATTTAGAATGATTACTATCAGATTTCACGATGCTGTATCAAGTTACGAATATACGTATTAATTTGCATACAGCGTCCGTTATAATCGTTCATTCACAGTCATTGACGCCCAAACACTCTCTCTCTCTCTCTCTCTCTCTCTCTCTCTCTCTCTCTCTCTCATACTCGTTCCACGTCCCACGAATCGAGCGAGCATCACCAAACCGACTCCTATTATACACAGCCTCGTCGTAATTTACTCGCCAAAATTCAGCGATACTCCGCCGCTCTAATAGCTTAATTACGACATTTTTCGCTAATTAATCGTAGGATTCGAAATCTTGCGCAGCCTGTCTTACGCACACGCATGCAAATCCGTAAATCCACACTTCTTTCGCTCTCTACCAAAAAGGCAACGCGTTCGCGCCAATTACTACGCTCGTGTCGAAAACAAACGTAATTTACACGCGAAAATGGGATGCAAAATCCGATGTAATTTACATCGATGTAAAAAAGCTGTTTATCGTAGAACGAGCGCGGTGAACAATAATATGCGATTGAGCAACAATGTAGTCAGTTGCTTGTCTCGTTCCAGAAACACTCGACGATCGTCGCGTGTTCAAATTGTGTAACAAAGAGGATCGATCGTGCTACGACCGATTGTGGAAGAGCTTTTCGGCCAGTAGTAGACGTTATATGCAAACCAATGTCGAGCCTATACCTTCGCACGTATTGCAATCACGTAAAGCAGAGTAACGCGTACATAACCTACCTTTGTCAGCGGTGACAAGTGGCGGTGGTTGCGTCATGCGTGGTGTCGAGGGCTCGATGGGATCCGGATTACTGCGCTTCGTGCCTCGAAGTGACATCAACTGGAAATTAAACAGAATACCACTTTTCTACTGTGCCTAATACCAATCGATGTCCTTGAGCTGACTGAACACGTGATCACGACGCGCCGCCATTTTGTCGTGCCACATGTGCCACGAAGATGACATACAACTATCTATACTCTACATATAATTGAAGTAAAATTATGCACAACTATACGACTTTGTTGCAGTTTTTGGCAGAGGAAATAAATAATAAGTGGAGGAGGGGGGCGGGGGGCGGAAGGGGGTTCCTAAGGGAATTCTGAGCTTTTATGAACTCAAATATGCCGAATCTTCCTTTCGGTAATTGTACCCAAGGCAAGTAAGACAAATTTTCGATTGTCTTACCTTGGTGCCGAGTGCAGCTTCTCTGGCGAGTAGAACGGCGAGACCACGAACGCGACGTCCCGCGCCAACGCTACGTCTAGCTTCCGAGGTAGATTTGGCTTCCGGTCTCGGGTGATCGTGTTGTCCTTTAGCTTGGAAGAAAATGGCGTGCTCCGTGTGTCTCCAGAAATGCGTCACAGGATATCCACAGTGGCCGCGACAGGAAAGGATTGCCAGACGACCCGCGCATTGTCTGTTGGGACAGGGTTTACCCTGCT
This sequence comes from Arge pagana, assembly GCA_963969455.1. NCBI lineage: Eukaryota > Metazoa > Arthropoda > Insecta > Hymenoptera > Argidae > Arge > Arge pagana. The sequence continues at coordinate 21,018,352 of OZ018308.1, read as the reverse complement.
GCTTCTTGCGCGCCTATGATAGGAATAAGCAGAAAGATAAGCAAGTGAGAAAGAACGCGATGGCAACGCCATCTACCGAAACATGCGAGAACTGACCTTGTCGCAAATTGCTGGGCGCAGGTGAACGCGTCCACCACCGGGGATCACGCATCCCAACGAACAGACGAGAACACCCAGGCACGATTTTTTCAGAATACTAACGTTGTGATTGTTAGTATTTCTCATTGCCCAACCCGAAGCGTGTCTTCGCGCTTCTTCGCAGTGGGGACCGTAAACGCGCCTCACGTGTCCGTCGGCCCATTCGCACCAAGGATCGTATTCGACGACCTACGTAACGCAGTCAGAGTCATTACAGTGTGGAGGCTCTTATCTTACATTGGAGTGTTCATTTTTGTACTTAGGTTGTATACCTTCACGAAGGTGGAACAAAGAGTCTGTTGAAATTTGAGCTCTGAATATAATAATAATGTTAAGAGGTACCTCCTTGCGCATTTCTATTTCCCATTTAAAGAACACGGCAAAACCGGTTTTTTGTATGGGGAATTTTTTATCTCGACAACGGCTGGTCGTACAGATGAGTTATATATATGTTTTTTGTAGAAAATTGAACGCTCTACAAAAAAAGTCTCCTACAATTTTTCGATAAGCACAGCCGTTCGAATAATATTCGAGGTCAAAGTTCGCACTATAATGAATCATTAAATATTTGTAGTAGAAAAAAACTTATCCACAAAAATTTGGTAAAACATATTTTTTTCGGGAATGAGGAACGTTATCTCGCTCGTGAGTATTTTATCCGTCCGTTTTTGTAGGAATTATGAGTAGTATTAGCTGATTAGAACCAATTTTCTGGTAAACGTAATTTTTAAAGCCCAAACAACTACGTGTTAATATTTATTAATTGCGAATGAGAAAATTTCCATAGCAAATTTAACGGTCTACAAAAAAGTCGACCGAAATTTTTCGCCAGAGTCAATAGTTTCCCCGTTTTATTAAAAAAACGATAAATTGTCACCCATTTCCAACTTTGGACTCGAATATCATTCGAACGGGTACGTTTATCGAAAAAGTCCAGCACACCTTTTTTGTAGAGCGTTGAATTCTCTACAAAAAATACGTCTTGACCTGATCCGTACGATATGCCGCTGTCGAGATATAAAATTCGCAAGCAAAAAAAACTTTTTCTACCATGTTAACTAAATGGGAAATAGAAATTCGCGTTGATATTATTGTTAATAGTTTTTAGAATCTTAACAGACTTTTTTCCACCTTCCTCAGAGTATACAACCCGTTTGCGAGTCATAAAAAAATTGGCGCACCCCAATCTTACGTGTATTTTACATGTACGACGTAAAATACATGTTGTTTCGGGTAGTTTTCGACGGCGGTCAGCCCCGAATCGAGGTAGGGGTTACGACTGTCGCGTATCATGGGAATAAAGCGGAAGCGACGGCGCGGAGCGCAGTGAATTGAAGATTCGAAAACGGGGATTCCCCGAGTTACAGGGTTTTCATAACCTTACCCGCGGCACGTTCGAATCGTTGATATCCCATTCCTGATGTGGATGCTGTTGCTGCTGATTTCCGGCAACAGTCGCGGACATCGTCGGCGACCCAACGCGGCTCCTGAAAGCAATAAAAATGAAAATGAGTCAACGAAGACGAAAATTTCGGCAGAGTCGAGCAGAACCCAGTGATCGATGTCGCCGAATCGTAAATCCGCTTTTCGATGTCGATGGACGATCTGCTCATCATTCAATCTGATAAGCATTATGAAGCTATAGAATCGTTTCAATTACATAATTAGCGAGCAGAATCGAATGGGGAAATTAATATTTCTGTCGCGTTAAACGTCTGCCCTCGCATGTTCGAACGCCTTCGCCGTCGCGGCGACTACACGGCAACGGAGTGTTGAACTCGGCGTGATCTACAGAAACGAGTCGTTCATAAACATCGCCGGGACTAACGCAGCGCCTATAAAACCTAACCGCCTACCGACCACCAATATAATTTTATGGATACCCACGCCGTTATTAATCATATTGATTTCTAAATTTATTCGACTCCCGATATCACGACACGAGATGTCATACAAGGAATAATCAATTTTCTCACGACGAATTGTTAATAGTTTTCTGAACGTTTTCTCAGCCGACGAATCTCCTTTATTTTATTATTTACGCATTTTTTTCCCAACAAATTGCCGTTTCATTTCGATGAATTGTCGATTATTCGGGGAAATAAATTCGGGGGAATCCCCGACGGTTTCTCCCCGAAAAAAAAGGATCACAGAGACTTGGAATAATTATATACAGATTAATTATACTAAATAAATTATGAGTAAGGTATTTTTTATAATAATTGTGTATAAAAAATAATAATTTTATAATAATTTATCAATATATTATTATGTAATTATTATATTCGGAAAATTGAATTTTTTTTTTTTGCTTTTTACGGAATGATGTGTGATTATATGCAATCTCTTTTTCTCGGAACTTCGGTCGACGCCCCGTCGCATCGCGCGAAGAGATACTAGATCCTGGGAAGGATCAAGGATACCGGAGCGAACAAGCAATCAAACAATTACCCACATTCCTAGAAATCTACCTGTTGAGAGAAGGGAACCTCCGTTTGCGTGAAGACATCCTAATGCGAGGTGCTTGGTACGCGAGGAATAATATACAAATGAATAAATCGTCGACGAACAATAAGATCCACCTATATGTAAGGTATAAACAACGGTCACGATTGGACGAAAAGGAAAAGTCCAAAGATACGTACGAACCAAAAGTACGTGCCACATAACTATCTATAATTACATCCGAACCAATTGTACATATATATATATATATAAACGTATAAATATACATAGTTTTGCATATAATATATATATATATATGTATAAAATGATAAATAATTTTTTTTCATATGAAGAAATACTCGTAGACGAAAGATACTTTCAGGCAGAATATACTCTCGAACGAATAATACGATTGCGTAGAGAAGTATTCTTGCGCCAATATGCGTATAACCCCAGAAAAAAGATTACATACAAAAAATAATTGTACTATCTATATATAATTCATGCAAAATTATGTGCAACTATATACAGTTCAATACAATCATGTGCAGTTTTTGTGCACTTTTACACAGAATTCTTTATAATTTTAAATAAATTTTACGTAAATTATCTGCAACTATATGTGTATAAACGTACAAAAAATTGTATGTAATTATATATAATCTTTTTTCTCTCGGGAATAACCTCGAACAAATTGTTCGATGCAAATTTTGCTATTTGTAGGTCTATTTGCACGGAAAATGCGTATATACGTGTGTGAAATAATTGACGGTGTCTGTGCAAAAAGGAAAATATATTAAAAAATAAAAATAAAAAAAAATGACTGCCGTACGGAGCGGGGCACAGGGTGCTCGCACCGTAAGACTAGTACCTACCCTTGGTCATAAACGTTTCGTGGTAGAGGTAAAAATACGGGGCGTTTAATCGCGTTCGGACGAATAGATCTCGGTCGTAGATGGTGTTGAGTTCTCATTTCCCGAAGCGATCGCTGGCTCGAGTATCGAAAAGGTCAATTGTGACCACCGAGAGACCTGTGTACCTGCGGCGGGTGTGAACGGTCACCGGCATGTTTATTATATCGTTCACGCGATACCAGGAAGAGATGATATTGTAATTTAGTATCACGCAATGACGCAATGGTATGCAGACGAGATAAAATCCAGATTTACGTCGTAACCGTTCCTGATACTTATGGTTAGCGGTGGGTGCTCTTCGTTGTCGTCCGTGTACCGTACACTCGAGCGTATACCACGGACCTTCTCGGAAAGGTTGACACCTCTGGACATATAATAGTTACATTATTCCGATATTATCGACGCGATTCGACGCGTCTCGTTTCCAAATTCCACACAAATAAGACAAAAAAATGAGGCACAAAATCTCACGACACCTTCGGAATGGACAATTTTATGGGTGGCGAGGTGCTGCCTCCTCCTAAATTCGTACCCTTCGAGGTTCACGGTGTTCGGTAAATCCGGGAAACTCGCAAATTCACACTCGCGCACGCGAATCATTTTTCTCCCATCATCCGTAACTGGGGACGTTTACACGCGTCGCGACACCCACACGGCTCCGCATTCGCCATGATTACCAGCGCCGTCGGTGCCGCTATTATTATTATTACTAATAATAATAGTGCGGCGTGTAATGTTGTGACAGGTATAATTTTCACGTACTTATACGATACTAGTACCGATCGTCCATTCCGAATCTCGAGACACTTGACCTTCGAGTTGAACGACTCTTCGGGATTGATCCGAGAAGAGAGGCTCGAGACGACGCTCGAGCACCTTGACTCCCAAGAATCGTTCCAAGTTCGATTTCCAAATCTTTGGCAATGCCTTGCGATTCCGCGGTTTTTTTTTTGTTTTTTTTTAATTGGGTCCATTTTTTTTTGGGTGTACTTCCGAGTAGCCCATGCCTCCGAATAATCTAAAGTTCCGTATACACGTGTATTTCAACGCGCTGAGAACGAACATGATAGGCGAAATACCCGCAAATTGCGTTTTCAAGGTCAAATCTGGAAAAAATGATTTTCTAAAAGGTTTTTCATGTTTATGGTGATAAATATTAATTCTAGAGGAAAATAGTTGTTATAAAAGTTGTAAGCCATAAAGATATTGACATTTTTTGTTCAATACAATTTTCATGTAGAGCCAGCCGTTTGTGAGAAAAATGCGGTAATGCTCCAAGATGTGTACATGTCGTTGGTAATAAGAATTTCGGGCATTTGTCGAAAATGCATGCGTGGGTTGGGTTGGGTTGGGTTGGGTTTGATATCGAAACTAATGGAGTTCAGCAGAATATACCTATTTCGGAGCATTATCGCTTTTTTCTCACTAACGACTGGCTCTAAATGAAAATCGTACGAAACAAAAAATGTCAATATTTTTATGGCATACAACTTATGTTGAAACTATTTTTCGCTAGAATCGATATTTATCACAATAAACGTGAAAACTTTTTTCAAAATTCATTTTTCTTGCTAGATTTGACCTTGAAAATGGAATTCGCGGGTATTTTACCTACCATATTCGTTCTCAGCGCGTTGAAATACATCTGTATACGAAACTTCAGATTAATCGGAGGTATGGGCTATAAGAAAGTTTATCCTTTTTTTTTTGTATAGTTACTATATATATATATATATATATATATATATATATATATATATATATATAGTAATTGTACAGAAAAATCACGAATGACATTTTTTCCAGGACAAAATTGATGTTTCGAATTTGTAAAGGCGCATTTTTGATAGCTTCACGCGAAGGGGGGTCACGAGGATTATTAAAATTCGAGGTGCTGGGAAAAATGGTAGAAAATTCGCGGGCCCCGACGCAGCATCTCGTCTTCGTCGTGAGTAATCGTTCGGATCGGTGATAAAGTCATCGACCGCGTTCGCGACTCACGGTTCTTGTAAGATGATACATCGAGTCGTTATCCCAAGATCAGATACACCGCCTTCGAGGTCTATATACCTACCTAGGGTTGGACAAGGTGGGGGGGATACATTCATTGAGATATTAAGCGAGATATCCCAGCGAGCGTCCACTAAACATATCCTGACGGTCTCTACAAAAATATCTGGACACGGATATCACGAGATGCGACGATAAGATTAGGAGATCCTGCGGACAGCTCGGTGTCGTCCAGGGGGCCCTCGCCGGGAAGCCCCGTCGCTCCTGTCTGTCCCCGCCCCCCGCGAGCCAATTTTCATTCGTTCGCCGATAGCAAATGAACGAGCGTGGATTTGGCGCGAGTCGCGATCCAGTCGGTCGCGCAGAAAATACGACGCGATAGATCTTCGATCGATCGTATATATTCGACTTGTCGACACTTCCATATAACGCATCTTCGCGATATAACTCTTCACGCTCGACATAACCTACGAAATACAGCTGGAAATACGAGCCGATTTGTTCTCTCTCCTCCTCCTCCTCCCCCCCCCCCCTCCTCCTCCTCCTCCTCATCCTCATCCTCGATCATTTTCATTAATTCATACCGATACAAGATGTTCCTACGTTCCTCGCTCCGTATCTATATTTGTTAGGTACACGAAACTCGCGTGTTTACTCACGAAAATATTATTGTTATTATGCTTATATACAACTCACAAACCTATTAATATTAGCTACGAGCTACGATAATATAATACCTCGTCGCGCGAGAGTTGTGTTATTAGCTGAATCCTACGCATTCCTGGACCCACGCGCCCGATGTGTTTGTCGCCTTGCTTCTCGTTGCCTTTGCCCTCGCCAAATTTGATACCGACTTCGTAATACACGCGTATCGTAATGTAACGTAATATATGTTTATTACGCACCTTTTCCCTCTATTGCTACCTCCGCTCGTGCAATTATTAATAACGTTTGCTAGTACTGTACCTCCCTAGGTGGACTCCCGCCTCACCTAACCTAGAAATCGAAATGGAGTACGCAGCTTGTAGATTCAGGTAACAGCGTGTGGTTACGCCGCCTTGCAACTTGCTACCCGGAAAAAATATGTCTAAGCAACTCGCAAGCCTCAAATCTACGAAGCAAAAGTGCTTTTGTTGAGGCCCCATCAATCGAGGACGAAGCTTACGCTCGCCGAAATGGCTGCTCTTCCGGAAATAACCAAATCATTTTCGGTTATAGAGTCTATGGAGTATGTTGCGTGGAAAATATTGGTCGAGGAGATGAAAATTCCGGAACGACTTTGATTTTTGTACCCAAACGTGTCCTGGCAACACCTTTGGCATTACTTCTCATCGATGGGATTCCCCGTTTGCAAATGGCGGCGATTTGCATCGGGGTATGTCCTCGTGTAACCAGATGAAGGGTACAAAAATACAGTAACGCAGCTAAATAATTTGCTGATAAGATTTTGTAATAGCCCTAACACTTTGGCTGTAACGATGAGCAAGATATGCAACTGGCATTGGGAACCACGCGAGAACTAACCTCGCTAGTACGAGATGAAAGATTACGTTTAAAATGCACCAACCTCAACGAGACTTTGGAATATATGATGCACTCATTGCGAAGGTACATTCGTTGCATTCGTGAGTCATCGATGCAACAGGTTTTTTGAGGTTAGAATGACGAAACTCGGCTTGGGGCGACTCTTCGTCGGCTAATAATGCTCTCTCTTTCGATAACAGTTAGTAGAATGAGAGACCAGGGAGGAGGGAGGGGGGAATTGGGCCTTTGAGAAAAAAATGCTCCTTAACTCTTAGTTTTCCCCATCCTTTCATCTTGTTCCTAGTCCCTCGCTTTTTTTTCTCGAGTTGTTTCCCTCGTTTTACTAATTTTCAGTTCCTTGCCACGTGTTTATTATGAATAGGCTGCGTCCACTGAAAAATAAAAACCTTGTAGCGGGGGGCCAATTTGCCCCCCCCCCCCCCCTACTCTGCTGGGGGCATAAAGTAGCTTCGTATTTGTTAAGAGTTTTTCGGGGGATCACTCGAAATTTGGGCAGACCAGCGTTGACAGATCGTTACTAAAAGCTATCAGATCTCTTCCGTCGCTATTCATTATCGCGGAGGTGAGGTTATGTCATAATTCTGAAACTCGATGCGAGTTGTAAGTGGCATGTGAGAGAAAAACGTATGATTACGTATAAATTACAACGATTTCGGAAGTAACAGGTTTGGTGGGTAATCCAGGACCAAATTTAGGTTCGCCATCATCGATGCGGTTCGTGTACCAGCGGCGTCACGTGGGCCGGAGAGAGAGAGAGAGAGAGCGAGTTAGCCTAATACTGTTCGAAATGGGCAAGGCTTAGGCACGTAATTAGCACCATCCAACGAAGATTTCGAAAAATGAGTCCATAAATCCGCGTCATCGCCGGACCTTTGTGGTCGATTTTCATCATAGAGAGGTTGGATGACCAAACCGGAAGTGAACTTTTACCATAGAGTGGGCCGACCAACTCGTTAACCGCTACGGCACTTTTTTTTTTCATTCCAACGATTTCACGAACGCGAATGACCGAGCGTCACGGATTTCAAATTCGACTTTTCCTCCCATGAGTCGTCGTCATTGCACCTTCTTCGTCAGTTTTTTTTAAGTTTGTACTCCTTTTTTCACCAAAGGCTACGCGTGAAGTGAGGCACAATTCGTGAGCTAGCGATTGACGAATAACCAACGAACGTCTAGCCTATAAAACGACCTGACCTGACCCGATAACCGCCCACGCACCAATCAGAATGCCTCGAAGTAACAACGCCCACCGATTCGAAACATTTTCGCAACCAACGGAAAATCAATTCTCGAATCTCACACTCTACAAAAGAGATGCTAGAGCCCTAACGAAATAAAACAATTGCCACTCGATACAGCCTTAAGGACTGCCCCGGTCCTTTTTTAGGCAAGTAAAAACCACTAGCCAATATCATCAGCCGTTTCTGAAGCCCTTCAGCTTTACATGATTGCTATCGCGTTTATTAACATTTATTTCAGGAGGGAATGGTCATTGCTAGTTGGTCTGGGAAGGACGTAACACTAGCATTAACAATTTTCGTGAAATCGCTTTTTTCCATCCGGCGAGGGGGGCCCTTTTCGGGCCAGAGTTTTGTAGGTTATGTTATCGCAAGTGGGGTGATTATGGTAGCTGGGTTGGTACTCACAGTACAACCATAGTCGATGGTCCTTGGTAAAAATGATGCTTCGTTGTTTGATCGATCCGATTGTTAGTCGTTGAAACGCGAGTTGCACAGTCCGCCGAAAAGGATAACTCCGGTTGGATTTAGCGGCTTCAAGGCACTTCACTGACCAGCAACAAGTAGTAACATGAGGTTAAGTGCGTGCGCGTATGCATGTACACAGGCGTTTTACGACACGTCGTAAATTTCACAGAGGCGTAGCAAAATCGCCGAGAGTTTCATCCGGCGACGTTATCGTCATACTTAATCGATGATTTCACCTTCCAGACTCACGATTTGCGTGTCAGAGATGACCTTTCTCGTTGACAATATTATATGACTTTCCGACATTGGCGCGTCGTTTAATTCACGGTGTCGTAAATTCGTGTCGAAAACTACTTTTCAGGGAGAGTAATGCGTAACGATGTGACGAATTTCGTGGAAGTGAGTAGCGAGAGTGCGCGTTGAGAAGTCGCGCTGCGAACTGAAGCCTCGCGTTGGGACCACGTTGCGTTGTCCGCCGGTTTCCTTCCCCAGGAGAGATACGAAGGATAGAGAAAGAGAGCGAGAGAAAGCCAGGTAACGCCTAGAGGGAGGAGCTTGCGACAGCCAATCAACGTTGGCGTTACAAAGGGTGCCGTTAGCACTTCGAACGCCCCTTGGCAAACCCTGTAACGCGGCCGAGTGTTCTCACCCTTCACACCGTCTCTTTGCCCTGTAGAAAGTTCCTCTGTCGGTTGTAGTCGTTCTCCAGTACTCTCGCATTTTTTTCTACAGAGCACGCGCTAACTACGTCATTTGGGTTGGAAAAAACTACCGAATCAGATCCGAAAATTGGAGCCTGCCGAACATTTGTCTACGTAATGTTGTGACACGCAGGAATGGATTGGTATTCCCCTATAGTATACGTTTCTCAAAACCAGTCTCGACCCACATCCCCCACTTGCACTCCCGGGTTACCCCTGCCCCCTCAACCGTTTCTATCTTCATCTTGAGAGCCGTAGGTCTCGCGAGAAAAACTCGGCGACGAGATAAGAAGAGCTTCCAAAAAATTTCGCCATATTTTGTCGCCTTCCCGGCCTAGTTGCGGAGCTCCGAAAGAGCACGTCAAATATCTCGAAGACCGTTGAATTCACGAAAAAAAGTTCCAAATAAAAAATGTAGGCCTTGTTAAGGTCTCAAAAAAAAAGTGCAATAAAGTTTCACCGTAGGTCTGATATTTTGGCAGTGGGAGGGGAAAAAGTGAACGACAAATCTAATGTGGGGTCTTGGCATCCTCTTGCCATACTTCGTGTCCGCACCTCGATTACAAAAACGACTTTTGAAATCTTGCGAGGTTGCAGAGGGACTCGTTATCCCAGCAAACGGTGGGAAGAATGGAGAAAACGACGTTTAAACCGAGTTGAGAAAATAGCTAGAAGTTGCATAATCAATGATGCTGGAGACTAGCACGTCTGAGGAGCAAAACAGCGTAGGCTAGCGAGTCAACAATAAATAATTGTAATTCTCCAGCTAGCATATTCCAGCTCAGTGGATCAGTTGCTCTATGCTTACCCCGTTTCGACTTCATGCATGTGTGATTTGCCATTTCCCATGTGCACGTGTGCTCTCCAAAGCTGGTGTGACCGATAACTATTCCGACAATTTCAACGCTAATACTCTCTACGCATCGCACGTGGCGACACAGGTGTTCGCTTCGCCACGGTAGGTACGTTCGCAAGTAGCTACCTACGTATATTGGGGAAATGCCGTCCTGTCAACTGCTTCACGAAAGTTTACCTCGACTTGGCATTCCATTCACTTTCTTCCAAAACTAACGTTGGATACGGAAAAAGAAAATGAGTCAAGGTCATACCAAGCTGCCACATTTCAATGATACCGAAGAGCTGCCAAAGGGTGATCTGTTTTCAATTCCATCACTAAAAGTTTCCTGTTACCTGTATCAGATTCGAGCTTCGGCAAAGTACCGGGTACCCCTCCTCCCCTCCTCCCCGGGCGGATGCTTCGTATCGATCACGTTGGTTTCGCTGTGCTCTGATCACGTAGGTCGTATCCCCGGGATTTCTAATGGATTGGCTCAATTCGGGAATCCCCGTTAAACAGCGCCGGAGAGAGTTCGGAGGCTGTTTAAACACGAAGGGTGAACAATCAGGGTGTTTGCCGGTCTAACCGAGCTGCACGGACCAGACAGAAGCAAAAGATAAAAAGGGAGATGTGAGAGAAATAGAAGTTACGGGGGTGGGGATGAGTGGGAGAAGCACAGGACCACAGACAGAGAGAAAGAACGGGAGAGAGAGAGGAGGAGACGAGATGGAGAGATAAAGATAGATAGAGATAGAGAGAGTGAGAGAGTCAGAGAGAGGAGGGGGGGGGGGGGGAGAGGGAGTGTAGTGATATCAGCTCAATTTGATTGTATCGTAAGCGCGGTGTCCATTGTGCAAGAGACCTGTCCCATTAATATTAACCATCCGTAATCCGTAGCCCTATTACCTCGGGTTTGTGGTTTGCCATGTCCCCGCCGTGCTCCTGTCTCGCGTACTTCTGCCCGTGACGTTATCAGGGTATAACGTACTTCTACGCAATAAATTGGATTAACCATTGTTTCCCCGTATGTATGATCACGACGATGAAATCCGTTGGCTCCACAGAGAGGCTTACACTCGCGTGGATAGCGCCACAGCAACAAACGAAGGAGAACTTAAAGGGGATAAAAAGGCCCGGTGACGTCACAGCTTCAAAAGGCGCGGGGACCTGTTCGTGGACATCCGATGATCCGAGCAAGTTCGTACGATTAGAAATGAGTTCTTGCAGAACGCGAATCAAGAGCTACGTCGAAATGCAGCCGTGAAGCAGGAGCCAACCATCCGTGCTCTTGGGGCAAACAACAACTTGGAATGAAGCGACAACTGTAGAGAAAGATTCGCCCATGGATGAAGTTCCAGAAGTTGCCAAAGGGTGTAGGAACTATGGCTGAAATACCCGTAGTTCTAGTTTTTAATGGGCATGTTAGTTTCGAGGCATTTGTAACAGCATCGAATAAGGAGGCGTGTGTAGTACGATTTTCTATAACTATTTGTTGGGTGCTTTTCTGAACCAGGTCAGTGGACAAACTTTGTTAAGTTTGTTAATTTTGACCTCCTCCTCTTAACTTGCAGGGAAGTATAGCTGATTTTTTACACATTCCGGAATGATGTATGCAGCATGCATCCTTGAAGAACACGCTCTATGACGAACCACCAGGGGCCATGAAGTTGAGGAAGAAAAAAATCGTGAAAGACTGTTCAGGTATGTTGTGCTTGCGAGGGGTAGCACGTGAACCTTGTCGATGGGTCGTTAAATTTCGGATCGAAATGAGGCTGATGTAGTGGATGTACGCTCATGCTCATTACGCACAATGCGTCCGAAATTGTCACTTGATTACAGGCGGCGCGTAACGCGTTTCGTCGTAAGAATTGTAAAGTCTAAATTGGAAAGGGTAAGTTTTCGAAGTTATCCGTACATCTGCCCGGCATTTGAATACAATGGTGTTGTCGCGTGCCTCCAGCAAGCGTAGGAGGCCGAGTCCTAGGTAACCGCAGTTAGGTATTCCGTCACCTGCTAACCACGTGCGGCGCAGCGATGCCGAGTCTATCGACGGTAACTGTTGTTGCTTCCTGTTTTCCGAATAGTTCAGCATCCTTCTCTTCTTCTGATTCCAATTTTTCCAGAAAGTACGTAGCATCGTGATCTATGAGGGGGGGGGGGGGGGGGGGCTCACAGGGGGGCCTCCCCCCAAATTCTGATGGGACTCTTCTACTTACTAAGAAAATATTTGCCGAGCTGATTTGTTCGACGAAGGCGCCTCTCGAATACCGTTGACACGACTCTGAAGATGTCATCGTAGATAAGGCCCCCCCACGGGCAGCATGCAGATGAGTCGCCTTGTAGCGGCAGAAGCCGGCTGTTTCCGGCTCTACAGATGAAGCTGTCTACTCCTCGCTCTAGGTGCACCGGAGAGCGCACCGACGGTGTGATTAAAACTGAAATCGTAATCTCTGGTAACGGGTCTATTGTTTGCACGGAACAGTTAGCCACGGTTGGTAGGACACTTCACCCCGGAAACGCCCTCCGAATCAAGGGGGTTTATACATCGGATAAAAACTCCCCCGAACGTTTAACGCCGTGCGAAGGATACCCTTTGAAAAATCCCCGGGGTATCGACGGGGGGGGGGGGGGGGGGGGCTTTCGCTGGTCGTTGGACATCCAATCGGAGTTATCCTTTGGTTCGCGATATTTGATATTCGCCAGTCGATGCCACGATCCAGGAGAAACACGAAACTAGGGTTGCCCCAACAATAGGATAGAAAAACAGATTGACTTCATTAGGGGATGCCGCCACTCGACTACTAAGCCTCCGAGGTCGTGTGAACCAGTACTCTGACGTCGACGATATCCTCAGCGCAACCCCGTAAAAATCTCATCGTGACTTCGACAAAAAATGTCGACGATGACGTGAAAACATGCGGAATGTCTTTGGCTACCATTCGTGGGAAGGCAAGACAAACACAGCAATATGAAGTATGCTGCCAGCATTTCCATCAACGTAGCGATGCTAACACATTGACAACCTCGTCTGAGGAAAGACATCGTCTTATTTTCGTATCTACTACCATTGTCGAATTCGTCTCAATCGTGGAGTGAAGTCCAGCAAATTGAGCAACTTGCACCGAGGGAGGGCTGGGGGCAAGGGGAGGGCTAAGAAGAAAGAGAATCAATTTTCAACGGTTATAAGCGCATTACGAGTGACTAGTAACTCGTCCCTAACGAAAGGATTACAGGGTTGATCGTTTGCACACGGTGTGGGTAACAGAACTGTACGGGGGTGAGTTACAAAAGTGGCGAGACACCGTAGGGCTGGGCTGGGCACATCGCTGTGGAGTGACACTGCGTAGTACTTATCCGGCGACATAAAAATTAATGTTTGAACACATTTGTTCCTCGATAACCCCTTCCTCGATCCCTAAAGTGTTTACCTGAAAGTATCGCGTTACCGAACCTGGTAGCTGTCCCCTGGTACGAGGCGATAAATGTGTGGCTTCAGGTGACTACCTACTCGACGGTATCCTTCACATCGATGATTCTCTGCGGTTCCTCCACACCCATGCGCACTCGGAGAGAGACCCCCCTGTGGCCTTTTTTCCACAACCTTCGCCGGAAAGTCTCGAATGAGAGGAGTCTCTCCGTATACTGACCTTTATCGACGGCCTTGAAGCAACACAGAAACACCTGTCGGGCGCGGCAGCGTGCGTTACCAATTTATTGCAAAATCATCCCATCACTTCGCAAAAGTGAATCCACTCTCTCGCGCACTCTAGCACGTCTATTCCCAAATAATAGAAAATAGCTCTTCTTCACATAGCAAGAACACGCTTCACAAAATACCTATCAACGATGCGGCCTTAACCCTTTCAGTCACAGCGGCACACCGGTGTCCCCCTGACGCCATCGATTTTTCAACCTTCCTTTTCTGCCTCTCCAAAAATCCAAAAAGTGCTAAAAAAGATAATAATATCGCCTAACTATTCGAAATGATAATTGTTAATAACAAATTAGTATCAAAACAAGCAGAATCTCAAGCACAAACTCTTGCCCAGCCGAAAAAATACCTAGTATTACCTGAAAATTTGTATACGAAGGTTCTTGAGGTTCCTGATTATGAATTCGCTGACAAATTATTGAAATTCAAAATGGCGGATTCAATATGGCCGACAAAAATGTTGAAATATGTAGTTTGGTATTTAGGGGTTTTTGAGGTCGTTGATTTTGCGATGTGACCGCGGATTCGTGATCAACAATACCAAAAAACGTTGGGTACCAAATTTCATTAACATTTTTTTAAAAACGATGACGGAAAAATTCGTGACCGAAAGGATTGAATCGACCACGATTCACGAACATTTTGCTGCTTACACTGAATAAATAAATGGTAAAGATTCGTCTATTTTTTCCGACTTTGCAGCTGGCTAGATTCAGGAAACTAGTTTGCAAATTGGGAGTGCCTAGTATTTTTAGACAGAACCGGAGATGTTTTATTTGTGGCTTTGCCACTTTTAATATGCCACGTCCATTCTTCTCGAAAATGACGCGATGTTTTTTTTTCTACTTTGGTAGTTTTTACAACAGTAACGGCGATATTTGTTGGTGCATCCTCATCAACTTGGTGATATTTGCATTAAAATTGTGATAAATATTTGCATTGCGGAGATCGCGAATTTTTGTTATCTTGCGATTGGCAGTGGCAGTGGCATACATTTTTGAAACCTTAGTCTTCTATATTTCCGTCATTACCGCGCGGTGCGATTTCCGCGTCGGCAGCTTCCCCTGCGACGACTGTCACGCAGCGTCTAAATGAAAAGATCGAGGGTTCGAACCCTTTGTCAGGGTTCGGTTTGAAACAAAGTCCAAGAACCCCGCTGTGACTAGATCCGCTTCGTTTGACCGTAGACACGCGCAAATCCTATATATTTTTGAATTTTTTCATTTTTTTCTGCGAATCCAGATCTCGGTCGCTTGTCCGCGAAGGGTTCGTGGTTGGTTTTAGAACTTCGAGATTATTACCACGCTACTCTCATCGGGAACCTGGAAATAATGTTCTCACGGCAATCCAACCGCCCATTAGTTCTTCTCTGCTTCAGCGTCACCATCGTCACGCGACCGCGATGTCTGTTCGCCGACCGTTATTCGTACATCGACAGCCCAATCAATTTGTTTAGCAATTGATTTTCATTAGACCAATAGTCTACCCCCGTCACGAACGACGCAAAGCTGAGCTTTCGTTACCTAACTTACAATTCGGCGCTGTTCGCACGATGCCGTCGCGGCCTACCTGTGGCGCCGCAGGCCCGACGAGTCACCGTTGCGGTTCTGTTTTCTACCCCTTATCGTATCCCACATTCATTACATCGCCCTTCCCTTCTCCCACGAATTATTTCTACAATTTCATCTATCTTATCGACGAATATGACTCCTTGATGCACCACACACGAGGGGGCCGGGGGGCAGGGGGCCAGGGGGGCAGGGGGGCAGGGGGGCAGGGGGCCGCGTTACCTAACGCGATGCAGATAAACGCTGCTGGGAACTTGCGTCGAATTTCACGGTAGAATCGATGAATATCTATCCTCGCACGTTTCGTCATCCCGCGAATGGCGTACACACACGCGTGCCAAAATCAATCCATCAATCGTGGAGTAACCGATTTAAAAAAAAGACGAGACTTGTGGTTAGAGCAAATTTCTTTGCGAATTAATGAGCAACTAACAACCAGTTAACAACAATTTTTTTCACCAAATTATGAAACTCTCGAGGAAGTTTACTCGAGTAAACCAATCAGCACTGAAACCTGAAGCATCCAATTGCCGAAAGACACACGCGATTAAAAAATGCAGATTGTTAGAAGAAATGTATTTTATTCATTTGCTGACCTTGAACTCTACTAATGTCAGGTAAATTGTTTATTGCAAATGAAAATCTTGGACGTGATTTTTTTCTAAACTCAGCTGTGAATTTGGGTCTTAGGTGGTACAGTTTTGTACCTGGGGCCACATACGGGTAATTGTGCTACCTCCGGCGGATAGCATTGAAATAATGCTATTATTTGTACCTAGTTGAAGAAATTCCAAATTCATAAGTGACAACAAGCTATATGCAAAATCAATTTGCTTGTGAATATCAATAGCGAAGAAGGTACACATTTTTGGGTCGATTTGGGGCCTAATACGAGAACCGTTTTTTTTTTTTTTTTGGTACGTTTCGAATTTCAGCTGTTTGTTAGTTTAATTAATTCAACGACGCGGAGGTAAAGCCTGTACGAAGCGTTTCTTTCGCTTCGAGTCTCGACGCTCTACGAACCCCTCGTAGTTATATTGTGCGGCAATTGAGTCTCGTTTAGTCGGGGGTTGTGGGTAAATTGATTTAAATTGGCTCCTGCGCAGGGCGGAGGCAGCGTCGCGTACCGAAAGAAGGAAACTGGACGTATCGTTGCCGTTATTATATTACGTTCTACGACGTATCGCTGCTCGGTCATCTTCACGTGATACGGGAGTATTTTAGCTATACCTGGAATTTTTTTCAAGAGCTATTATACGTATTTTATGGGAGTCTTCGACGCCCTCTTAAAGCACCCGTATGACCTCAGCTGCGAATAGGTACGTCCTTATATACTGTGATGTCGTAGTTCTCGCATCGCTATTTTCCACGGAGCAATAGAATGAAAAATGGTCGACAAACATTATAGACCTACTAGGTATGAGAACAAACTAATCCAATAGCTGCGGCTTTCGACGAACGACGTTAAACCTCGAAATTGGTTTGGACACAGATTTTTTATAAGCCAAAGGTTTTCGCTTCCAATGACTTACGATCCCTTACCAATTGTATTTTTTATCGCGATAAACGACGTCGCAGACATTTTTACTGTACCTACTCCTACGAGATAGTCTCGCTATTCCTGCACACTTCACCACCATCGCCTGATTCTTTTTCACCAGATATAACCCTTCATATAAGTGTTCATATGTAGAACTTCATTGTTTTCGAAAAAACATTTTTTGCAATTATTTTAAGAGTGTTTAAGACTTTCAAGACACTTCTCGTACCCAAGAACTAACTTAACACTATTGCAACTGTATCTATTAATTTTTTCAAGAGAAAACGTGCAGTAGTTTCGAAGTAATAGATGGTCAAAAAGTGGCTAGGGTCAGATTGACCCGGAGCGTAGGAGAAGTTCGAAAAAATAGGTGTGTACTCGAAGGCTTAATACCTATCTAATAGAGGAAGCACAAGGGGGGGGGGAGTACCTCGCCCCCCCCCCCCCTCCCTATTCAGCAAAAGTACGAGTGTCCCACGAAATCTCTTCTCTTTTTTACGTGGAAAATAATGCAATTGTTATTTCGTCGATATCATGGGGCAGGCTACAGAACCCCTTCGATTTTTTTTTATTGGAACGGGAAGTACTGCAGTAGTTTTTTGGTTGGCTTTTGGTCATAAATTCGTGGGGATAAATCTTTTACAGATCGTGGGTGATGTGGTAAACGGTCTGCAAACATCGTCGTTGTGTTTAGCGTAGTTCGCGAGGTATTTGAATTTTTAGGGAATGGTTCGCGCGTGTGCGACGCGTGTGACAATAGGTCTTAACAAGGTTTGCGTGATGGATCGTGGTTTTCGTAGGGCGCGTGCCAGAAGTGAGAAAAGGTGACAATGGAACCGGACGTGGTATAACGTCGAGGGTCCGCGAATTTTTCTTTCGACGTAATGCGGAAATGCTTGACTATATTATAAACAGATGGATGGTTTGGTCGTTGGCTTCGTGCGGATGGCAACGAGACTTTCATTCGATACATACAAAATACATATGTGTGTATAGATATTTACGGAAAAATTCGGGGCTCCAGCCTCTCTGAATAGCGCGGGTGTGAGGAAGGCCAGCAGCAGACCTCGATTCATCCTTTCGAGTCCGCGTACCGCGAAACGACTCATGCATCATCTACGCCGAATGAAAACACAAGTACCATGGATTGAAAAGAGTGATTTCGAAAAGGTAGAAATATTTCGGCAAAGTCACCGTGAAACTGCGCGCTACGAAAGTCAGGGGACATTTCGCGACTCATCATGTAGACCGCGTGCCCACTTCCTTCGCATCTGCAACCATAAGCCCAAAGTACAGGATTCAAGACCTCGTGCTCGCGAACTTTTTTTTACGCCTCACCACGTTTTCTTGTTTCTCACCAGTCAGAAATTTCTCCTCGAGGAAAATACAGCTTCGCAAAATACGTAAATGAATACAAAAATTCAGAATACTTGCAGTCAATGTGTGATTTTTGGGCAAAACTTGTACCATTCATCGAATTTTTTAAAAAAGCAAATTTTCTTGGGTTCACATAGTTGAGGTAACGTCAATAAAGGTAAACTTTTTCAGTTGGGTTCTTCCGGATCATAATTACGACCTCCAGAACTGCAGCAGTTCAACAGCTCGTATTTTCGTTGATGAATTGTAAGACCCACATTTTCTAGTTGAAGAGATTGAAGTGCTCACTTTTTGATTTTGGTGGTCATTAGAACATGATTGAGACATGTTCCACAAGCAGATTCTGAGAGAAAGAATTGGAGGTGCAAGCCTTGAGGTTGGTCGAACATCACCGTCTGTCGGCGAATCACGAAGGTGATATTTTTCGAGTAATAAACATTTTTTTTTTTCCAGCAACATTTGCCCCATTGATGTGGAGGAAAGCATTCGCGTAGTCTTCACTCGTAGTTCGGTAGCTCGATCAATAATGAAAACGTTCGATGAGATCGTCTTCCGGTGAAAAGTCCTGAAGGGCTTTGTAAAAGGGCCTTGTCAAACGGCAATTATTTCCCTTTATGTAATCTCACCCCCCGCAGAAACGATGACTCGTGTGAACGGTGGGTTAACAGATAGGAAGATAGTATCGTCCGGTCGAGGAAAATATTGCGAGTTGAATGGTAAACTGATCGGTCATGTCATGCCTTATTGGCCCGTCAAGCCGCCCACATCGAGCTGCGGAATCAATTTCACTCTTTCCAACTTTGTTCCCATGAAACGGTATGAATTTATCATCCTCTATATACCATCCGCGCGCGCCACACGTATCATTTTCTATTCAAAAGCCTCCTCCCCCCAAAATCGGCCTGTAAATTTCCCGATTTCTCCTCAGTTACCAAGTAGATAGGCGATAGCAGCGTTCTGCCTATCTACTTGGTCCTACCAGCTTGTTCCAATATTTTTTTATTATTATTAAAAACTAAACTCCGTGGAGTGAAAACAAAAGACAGTCTCCAGCGTTTTCGGACCAGAACTCGTAGTCCTCCAATGAACGGGCCTGCTACCATCTTGCCCCCATCGTCTTTTCCCCGTTCTCTTTGTCTCTCCCCGAATCAGGATCAGTTTTATGCCGCGTGACGTCACGCCGTAACCCGTGACGTGTGACGTCGGATGGGCGACCACCACCTGGCGCGGACTACGAGGTGTCGCCACGTGTCCAGCACGGGGCACGCTTAAAACTATACCATTTAGCGGGGGCAGCGTACGAGCGGACCCCCAGGTTCCGGACTGGGCCTGCGTTGATGTACACGTAGTAGATATGGCATCCGCCGCGTAAGCATGACACTCGTGTAAGACTCACAGTTGTTCGGCCCACCTACTGTGGCATTAAGGAAAAAAGGTCTTCCGTACGACTGTGGAATGGAGGTCCGATCAGAATTCCCTCTACTCCGAACTTCTGGTACAGCTTTGGTTGTTTTTGGCAAAACAAGGCCCAGAAGTAAGAAGAACCATCGTAGCTTTAAACGATCTCTAGCTATTTGCGCAACACCCCCAAGCTGATTCGTCCGGCAAGGGAATTTAGAATTTGTTGCTTCCAGCTACATCAACTAGACACTTTGGGATGCGAGGCCAGATTTGTTTACAACGACGGATTACTCCTCGCGGTTGATTCGTTCAACCTCGAACACTGTTTTCTCCACCGCTCTTTCAATACCATTCTATTATGTTCAATTTCGAGAGGAAAAACCGTGTCGTAACGTTATACGCGGCGCGAGGGTTAGAGGTAGTCGAAGGTTCTTCCCCCGCGCGTGTGTAGGTATATACGAAAATATTCAAAGAGCAAATAGTCGAAGCTTAACTGGTGGCAGATTTTCCCACACCAATCAAACGCCACCCTATAGTCTGCGCGCCTCGCCCGAACCCGAGTCCTCCCTCATCCGAGTTCACCCCCCTCCCCACGCAACCTCTTATGCTCCGTCTCATCAGCCCCCAGAGAGTTATCTACCCTTACTATTTGTTGCGCTTGTCTCTAAAAGCACCCTAATCCCCCGTTCATTTGTACCATCCATTTCCGTTTGTATTAAAAGCACAAAGTTCCAAATTTTACTCGCAAACAAACAACTTCCTCGTCCTCACAGAGATCAAGGTGTACAGCATTTACCTCGAACTCGTCGCTTTGATATCAGCCCATCTTTGCAATTGTACCTACAACACTTTTGCCATTTCATCAGTATCGATGCAAACAATTTTTTACCATGCAACAGTTTCATTCGCTGCAATCGCCAATTGTTCATGCACGAAGACGTGATCGCGCGAGCTACTCGGGTAGTTCGTAACAACACAAGAGGGCCTTGTTTAGAACGATGTTCTTCGACTAGGCCTACGGAGCTCTCAGTACCGGGTAACATATTGGTCTTCGCCAAGGGGGGTCCAGCGAAGAGATGGGACTGCGAGGAGGGCTCTTCAGCCCCGGCTAGGGGTCTGCATCGGTCCACCGATGTTTTTGTTCCGTTTGCACGTTCATAACATGAGCTGTGGACCTCGTATCTTGCATACGTACCCCGACGAGTCTCAGGATCGTCGCAGAGCACAGTTCATCCACGAGTCCAAAAGTTCTTCAAAAACTCAAAGAAGAACTTTCACTCTTCCTAAGTTAACTGGTCATTGACTTCGGATATCCGGAGGCAGGATGCTATTGGGCCATAAAAAATCTTGGCCAGGGAACGTTTGGTCGTAATCGCGATTTGGTAGCATCCATCAGAGATTTAGGCGAGATTCAGATGAATAGAACTCATTAGGTATTGGGGGCTTGATCATAGTCTGTTTATCTGCCGGGTGTCACAAACATTCACCCCCTACCTCCAAAACGTGTCCATTGTTTCGGAATGCACGAAGCCGGGAGAATCGCTTCGACCCAACTTCGATGAAAGTTCGGGACGATTCGTAGTCGCGGTGACCTTGCCGCCGCTGGGAGGACAGAGAGATAGCGAAGTTGGCCCAATCTTCAGAACTAACTAGTGGGTAGTGGTAGATTTGTCACGCACAAAGCCGTGGTAGAGCTGCTTGACTTTCCACACGTAGACCACACTGTCACTGTTGCCTCTTATCTCCGACGCGTGTGAAGCTTGCCTCAAGCATCCCCCCCCCCCTCCCGTATCAGTGTCTATCTTTTTCTATCACCAGGTCAGCGCCACCCCGGCGTCTTCGTCTCTCCTGCGTTTGGTGGAACGCTACTCGTTGGCATCTTACGTTCGTGTAGTGGTCCTACCGTAAGACGCAGCCCAGCGTGGCGAGAGACAAAACGCCAACTGTGGTTGTACGATGTTTATCTTGCGGTGTAATCATCTATACGGCTACCTCCAGTCCAACTTCACGGTACTCCTCAAGGTCTTCAGTTCTGATCTTCAGTCCGCCCCCCCCCCCTCCCTGCTCTCCTTCACTTCCCCCGACGACTGGCCCAGCTCCAATTTAACCAGTTAAGGGTTCACCCTAACCTCGAACTATAAACCGACAACACGACGCGACGCCTCGTCCTTACCCTCCTATTCCCTTGACCCTGCACACTCCCCCGTCCCTCCTAATCCATTTATTGCTCTTATTATAAAAGCGGACGCTATTATTGCCTGGTATGCGTTTAACGTACGTACATGCCACACGCCCGTGGCAGCCTCCTCTCTTCACGAACGGATAGACGCAACGACGAACACGGGTGTAGACATCGGAATGCTACGCGCATATGGTGCTCTTTTTTCCACAGCACACCTAGTTCGAATACAAATATATGTAACTGCATATGTTTGTTCATATTTATAATGTTAACACGTGGGAATCAGAGTGGCGCAAGTCCGGTGGGAGCTCCGCACGTACTGTACGGAGAAATTGGAGTCTTGGATCCATCCTACCCCAGTTTTCCTGTAGTCTGTGACCCAGACGCGTAGAATAGACCCCTTGGCCCGTGACGGAAAGCCGATCGTAGAAGTTTGGTACGCCTGGCGATAGGAGCGTCTTCGAAGCGAATGATCTGGGTAGGCCTCGCGAGGGACTTGAGCTTGTCCAGTTCTCAGACAGAGACCTACATATTTTTCTCTATCACTTCATCCATCTATCGCGGTAGTTTACGCTGGAATTCTTGATACCAATGCCATATGCTGCTGAATCTACCCCCCCTGAAGTGGACATCACCTACAATTTATTCACCTCGTATACGCTAATTTGGCTAACCGCCGTGACGACGCGTCGAAGAGCCACTTTGTTATACCGGTAACCAAAAGAACCGGAGGGGCCAGGGGGGAGGGGCGCTCGCTTTGCTCGACGTTTTGTTTCACGGTGCCTGGGGAAAGAGTTCCAGCCAAATCGCCTCGCTCCATCTTTGGAGAGACAATTCAGCAGACAACCTCACCGCCGCGTTAATCTATGATTCACCTCTTAATAACGCCTCAATTACATAGAACCCGGGAGTAAATGAATATGTACACGAAACTCATCCTAACTCAATTTTCTCTCGTCGTTACTCATCCACAGCTAGATCCCTCGCTATTTCTACCATCTCTCACCTTTACCACCCGACTACCGGATACAAATGCGAGTTCCTAGTTGCCCATTTTCTCCACCAAATTGGGATTTTGCTAGGTCAGGTTTCAAAATTCCTCTTTGGATGCTGTAACCAAGGTGTAAGCACTCATCTCTGGTCGTTGAAGTGCAAGGGGGCCCAGGACTTGTGAAAAAAGTGATCAAAGATCTGAGACAGAGTCTTGAGATATTTTTTCAAGACTCTTTCAGCTCTTTTCGATGAGTAGAATAAACGTGGACGAACAGGGCTCACGCAAAGCTGAACAATCGGTAACTGGTGCGGAGAATACGTTGTTTTTCAATTAGTACAACTCACCGGCGGAACTGTTACGTATTGTAACGAGTCTTTGTTCCATTATTCCTCACAGCGAACGAAGCTGTCGATGCCGCAAGGGGCTACTAGCATTTCATCGGCGTCTTCTCGCTCCAACCGTCTTCCGCCTATGAGGTGAACTTGCCAGAGAGAGATTATTCTCGAAAGGTACTCGTGAATTTTCAAATTGAGCAACCCAAGTAGGCCTGCGATTGTTGCAATCTTTCAGCACGTGAATGAGAATTGGTGAAACAAGGAGTTGTGACTGAGATGAATTTCTCTTAACGCTGCTAAAAGCCTTCGCGAGCGAAAGGGCTTCAAGGGCTTGGATACCCCTCTGATTTTAATGACCTACTTCGTAATTATGCGGAGGAGACGAATAGTTAAATTCCTGTCAGAAAAGCAATTTTTCGTAATTTGTTATTTCCTAATTCTTGGGGTACGACTAAACGGCTGACACTACCATTACACGTCACGTCGTTAAATACTTTGAAATAAATTAAACAGACGTAACTAACCATCGATGTACTCCCTCGCGAACATGAGAAGAGGGGTGCAACTACCATCAGCCTATACCTCGTGTCTGGCACAACTTGCGGGGGATCGCACGGTAACACCAGTTGCTTGAGAGAGTAATCGCACCAATTACCTATGGAAATTTCTGATTCATCGGACAGTTTTTTTTGTACCGATTACAATTGAACGAACAGAGGGATATCGCCATCATTGGGACAACCAGACGCGGTAAGGCCAGACGTACGAATGTAGAAATAAAACTGCTCGGGGAGCAGTGCCTTTACTCAAATTTCAAGTACCTTCCAAGAGTTTCGATACTTCGATGCGATTTGTTTTTTGCGAAATAGGTTTTTCGCCACAAAATCATTCGGGTTGGGTGGACTCGTTTTTTTAAAGGAATAATCGTTTTGGCAGGAAGATTATGATGGAGGCAACGAATCCGATGAGCTGGAGATATTTGTGAAATTGCATACGTAATGTATTTAGATGGCAGTTCTTTCTTTCGTCGAGACAAGGCTAAAAACTGTCCGTTCGTTCCTCGTGCGTTGGTGGTGCTTCCTTTCTGCTCTTCTCTTCAGTCTTCGGTGAGCGTGGGCTGCCATAGGTGCCGCCTCTGCGCTGCGTTGAAAGAGAGCGGTACCGCGTCATATTATCACGTCAGCTTCGCAAACTCTTAATAATAAAAAGGAGGTAAGCATCAATAGAAAGATGATCCTCGAACGCGGAGCGAAAGAGAATGCTCTCGGAGATCTTTTGTGCGAAGGCATGTCTTGTCGCGTTGTCCAGATAAAGGGTTTTTGGTTACTGCCGTTGCTGCCCTCTCCTCGCCGTGTGTGGCACACCTCGGGTGTCTGCCGCGCCTCCCCTCGCCAGCTCCTTCTCGCCCTTCTTTCACGAGAAAGACGGAGGATCACGATTCGTGCCCCCCGTTTCTTCGGAATTTACGAAAAGCGATAGGCGACATCGCTTTCGAGGTAGCGAGCGCGACCAAGATGGCGCTGGCGTCGCTCGGAGAGAGGTTAGGTTGTCTCGAGTGGGAGAACGATGATAAGCTAAGCGAATGCAGAATTTTCACCCGAACTTGATCAGTCGTAGTAATCCGTCTAATCTATGTACGACTATCAATACTCGACGGTGCGTCGTATGGGCGCAGGTGTAGCGCGCGACAAGATGATACGACGTTGAAACAAATACATAACGATTATAGCATATAGGGGCTGATTATCATAGCAAACTTTCCATCCTGTCATTTGCTATTTAAGCTTTATCTCTTACCCGTTATGTTTAACCTCGTGCCGCGGTATCGCGTTGGTGAGCAATTTTTTACAATTGTGACAGGTGGCGCCGCCTATTTTTACCTCCGCGGATTTCCGTTGCCGAACCTTTAACAGATACTTACAAACACGATTTTTTTTGCCATTAAAAATTTAATAAAAGATGTTTCAACTTCTCGGGCTTATTACTACGTTTATTGAGCATACAACAAATTTTTTATTTTAGTTTAAAAGCAATATTTATTATCATAAAAATGCCGCCGAAGATGACCCTCTCGAAAAATCGGACTCGGACGGCGGACGTGATTTCGACACTTCTACTCATCTGAAACACAAAATTCAAGATGATTCCTAATCAGAAAGAGTGTAGTTATGACCGGTACTAGAACAAATCGAAAAAATTGAAAATTGACAAAATGGCGCGCTTTTGAAAAAAAAGTTCGTAACATCGCGTCCTTTTTCACTAGTTTTTTAGTGTAAACAATAGGAAATTATTCGAATAAAATTATGATTCTAGTACCGGCGATAGCCATACATGTTGTGAACAACATATCCAAATTTCAAGTGATTCGGTTGAATAGTTTTTTTGTTTTCACCCCCGCCGTGCTGAAAAAAGTCGATTCGAGATAAATGAGTTTAAAGTTTGAGGTACAGATATTTTTAAAAATTGAGCAAATTTTTAATACTTACAGTTAATCGGCGATCCCAGCACCATAAAGAATTTCCTCCGTCTTCTCAAAATCTTCGCTTTCTTTAGTTTTTGCTTTTTTACGAGCTGTTCTTGCTTCCTTGGAGTCACTGGTGCTACGACGATCTGCCTTGTAAATTCGTCGCTCGTCACGATCCTGGGCTAGTTGATCGGCGTATGGACCGATTTTGATACCCATTACGCCCATAATTTTTAAAACTGCTTTAAGCTTACAAAAATATCTCGAGTCCGAGCAACATCCACGATCGCGTCTTGCATGGTCCGCAGAGTATCGATGCCATGTCGGGGGTTCCCCGAACTATTCGAAGAAGCCGTGGCGCAGCAGTCGCGAAACGTGTCATCGACTCTTTGACCCCATACAATCGTCATCGAAACCTTCATCGTGCAATATGTTTCCACTAAAATTCGGCACGCTCGTGTCGCACTCGTCGCGATCATCGTATCACGAGGCAAGGGATATGTGGGGTACTCCGTAGGGAGAGCGATTGTGACTCTGCACGGAGATTATTCCGGTCCATATGCTACGGAATTAACCTGATGCTGGTGAAATAATTCGACACACCGGAATTCCGAAACCATTTTCGATCCGGGGAATCGTGGGGAATTAACGCTGTTAAAGAGTTCTTCGTTTATCAGCAACTCTTCGAAAAATACCACCGAATATCGGGGATCCCTGGTAATTTTCGGCGCTAAAAATGCGGCTACGTTTCGAAAGAAATTAGCCGTTCAAATTTTTTCCAAAATATTCGTATCCAACGACACGATGTACCCGCGAGTCATCTCGTTTTTGTGCAAGCGCTCTCAGCAGATGTAACAGACGAGTATTGGACATTTTTACAAAAGTCACCAGAGCCGCCGAGCTGCACCTGCTCTCACAAACCACTCCTGTCAGCGACTCGATCATTAGACTGCGAATGCTCGTGCAATTTTTCATTCTTCAGAACCTATAACCTCTATCGATAATCTTAAATGCGAGGGCAACAAAAGTGGGGCCAAAACAACGCTCGAATTATTTCAGTCATCTACGATTTTTATTAGCGAATACGAGTTTCAATACTCGCAGTGATACGACGAGCGGCATCGCGTGGCGTTAAATGCCGAAGGTGTTACGCTCGCTCATTTGAATAATTGATTTCTCAGCTGTCGCGTGTTGAAATTGATGACCTTACTCCGTTTTCTTTTTTTTTTCTCACTATGTTATGAAAAACCCGTGATTCAGATCCCATTATATCCTCAGCGACGGGTCTCCTCTTCGCTGTTGCCACGGAAGGAGTCGCTAGCAGCTGCGATGGGTCAAATTATTCTACATACATCCTCTTTTTCAAATTCGCAACGCGAACGTTGATCGTTCAATTCTCGACCATCTTCACCCGAAGAACATTCTCTCCCGTAAACCGATCGTCGATGACGGGGGTTCCCCGTGTGGTATTTAGCGGGTATTCAGTTTCACACAATAAAGAGCTTTGTGGGGTATCCTCTTACTACGCTCCGCTAGCGGACGACAGCGCTGCCCGGGACACCACACGGACGCGTGCCAAAATGGGAGACTAAAAAAACAAATCGAACGCAGCCCGACAGCGCGAGCCAACCGCAAAGCGACGCGTACGACCGTCTTTTGTTCAACGATTGTACCCTTGCAATGACCCCAGCCTCGATGCCCTAACAACGCTGTACCTTAGTCTTCCTGTCTCCCCGGGATTGTTGCGATCTAGTATTACTATCCCTGGGATAATTAGTATATCCCTCGTTGCAACGTCTACCATCTTCCACATCGTGACATCCTAACCTCGTACTCTCTGCCACCCTCAGGATAAATACATTCCACTTCTACCAACCTATAGCATCGTTATTAAGTTATGACCTCTAGTCTTACTGCCACAATGCTAACGGACTCTTTTCACAATCTCAATCGTATCAATCTCCCATAATCTTCCTTCTCTAAATTCACTGTCACATTTTTGTCCTGAACATGCCAACATGGCGTTCTAGTCTCATTGCCAATTGAAGGCTACTATTCGGAAGCACCTTCCTGTCCCCGAATTTTTCCTCAACATGGCACCATGGCGTTCTAGTCTCACTGCCAATTGAAGGCTACTATTCGGAAGCACCTTCCTGTCCCCGAATTTTTCCTCAACATGGCACCATGGCGTTCTAGTCTCACTGCCAATTGAAGGCTACTATTCGGAAGCACCTTCCTGTACCCGAATTTTTCCTCAACATGGCACCATGGCGTTCAAGTCTCACTGCCAATTGAAGGCTACTATTCGGAAGCACCTTCCTGTCCCCGAATTTTTCCTCAACATGGCACCATGGCGTTCTAGTCTCACTGCCAATTGAAGACTACTATTCGGAAGCACCTTCCTGTCCCCGAATTTTTCCTCAACATGGCACCATGGCGTTCTAGTCTCACTGCCAATTGAAGGCTACTATTCGGAAGCACCTTCTTGACCTCGAATTTTGGTGGGACTGATCTAGCTTCATTATCACATTGGTAGCCAGTTTCCCACTTCATTTCCTCTTTTCTCACTCTTCGTATTAACATTAATCTAGTCTACCTAGGGGTTGTAAAATATTTAATGAAAAAATGATACATTAATTCGTTAAACTCAATTTTTTAATGGAAGTGTTGAAACATGTAATGCATTATTTACAACCCTGGTCTACTTGTCATCTGTAACTCTAATTTTGAATGTCACATATTTGCAGGGACATAATAAACTATCTATTCATCCTCAGTAGGATCGAATTGCAGACAAGTTTCTGAGTTTCTTAATCTTGCCAACAGCGAAACTTCTGAATACGACGCGTCGGTTAGGATTTTCGGGTATCCATATTCAGAGTAAAATACGGAGGAGCGTGTTGGGGTTGAAAGTTGAGACTCGTTTCGGCGAAGACTCCCGGCTGCGAAAGGGTAGTCGTGCTTTCGACTCGATATTATCAGTGATCGTTCCGCGTTTGTCGCGTGGCATCTGCCACGCATCCGAGCCAAGATGTATCTTGGGGTTTCACCTCGCAGCGTTTGCGAGGAGTCCTCCGCGAGAAAAATGAAGGGACCGCAACGTGTTTTATCTGTTCTTCGTAGCAGCTACAAAGAATTGCACGAGGTTAGCTGACAGACCTTCATCTACCGCAAAGACGACGGAGGGTTGTCCTCACCTGGACTGGTGTTAAAAATTTCCCTCAAACAATGTCCTGCGTCGTCTTATTTACCCAACGCGACGGACTCTCTCTCTCTTATCCAGTGGTTAACCCAGACGCGACATCTAGGTGATTCCCCCCGCGATATTCGCCAGGTGGCGCTCTCTCGTAGATGCAGCAGCAGCATACACGTACGTGGCTCCAGAAAAAAGCTTCGTTTACCTCGGTCTATTTTTTCATCGCTTGTCTGTCTTTTTTTTTACGAGCAAGTCTTGTCACCTATCTACGTACGGACGATTGTAACGCGCCCGTTGCCATGGCTCGTGGATGTGGGAACGCGTGCGTGCGCGAGCGAGAGTTTGAAAAACGGTGCGTCGTGAGTCGAGATATGCGGGCTCATTACGGGGCACGAGCCATACGCGCGACACCTACCGATATACGAAGGCATGACCACGAGGGGGCAGGGGAGATGGAGCAAGGCAGACAGAAAACCTGCGACTTGCGCATAGCGGCTCGATCCAACGAATTATATTCCTCTCGAATTCGAAACAGTTATTTTTCTTTTGCTCAACGATATTTCAGGCGATCGATTTAGGGGCTGCGAGGAACAGGGGTCCAACACGACTTAGCTCCTCTATCAGCAATCTGCGTGCGTTACTAATGCATTTCAGTCAATAAATACTAAAGTTACCACAGAATCTGTAAAAAAATGGTCACTATCAATTTTTTAAAAATCCTCTGGAGCAAATGAAAAACGTCACTTCTTACCCCAAGGTCCTAGCAAAAACTGGCCTTAACTGCCATTCACAGGCTAATAGACAGAAAATACTCGTCCTTTTTTCTCACCTCATTTTTTATTGTTTATAACAAAATATTTAAGCAAATTGTTTGATGTTATCCAGCCCAGTTTTTTCCTGGACCTTAATGGGTGAATGTAAAAGTTGTTGAGCTCAATACGTACGTTCTTAAAATATATTATTCTTAAACAATTTTTTTTTATTTTCATTGATAATTGATGATTCCTGGAAACATGAAAAAAAATTGTACTTTTGTTTTCCTCGTGATATCATGAGATTTTGAAAATAGTACATTATGCAATAAGGGAGTAAAGTAGAAGATTATTCCCGCGGGTAGGTTTGCCCAAGGGAATGATCTACTTCACTCCCGAGTTGCCCAAAGTACTTTCCTTGCAGCTCGACTGCGGCTATTTTATTGACCTGATATGCAGGAAGTGAGAAAAACAATAGAAAAACTGAAAATCGTCATTATTCCTCAAGGAGTAAAGTGGCACTTTAGTCCCTAGGGAGTAAAGCGTTACTTTACTCCCGCACATGGGTGAACAAAATACAAGAGGGAATAATTTGACACTTTACTCCCGTGAACAAAGTAGCCATTGCATTTGAGTTGGGAGTGATACGACTGTTTTATTAATACTTTTGAAATAACCACGCCAACAAATATTGGAATTGGATTTTCCAAGTTGGCTTCCGTAATAATTTCAAATGGGGTACAAAATTCTTGGAAGGTCATCGAGATTCTGCGATAAGCCTCGTATTTCCAAAGTCCAGTTGCAGTACATACCGATGCATTTTGTTTCACCGAACATTTCGATTATTCTCAACACGCGCATCGACTCGGTTGTACCGCACAGATGCAATCTGGGCAAGAAATTCTTAAGTTTGGAAATTCTTCGAGTACATATCTGTCGATTCCGACTCCGACTCATAATTCACCTGCGACCCCTGCTTCTCTTCGACACCTTCTTCGCGGCCATTTTCGTTGATATCCTCGCCACGTAGACGAAATCGAGATTTACAACGCGATTCCCATGTCTGGAGGCGTTTTTAACGACTTTCTATAATTTGGTACCTAACAGTCTCTCGTGCACTTTGGACTTGTCGTCGAGACTTCGAGCAACAAGGGTAGTCACCGCTCGAGCTGACTACCCGATCACATCGTTTGGAGTCTCCCTGCCTTAGTTTTGGCATGGAAAATTAGCTACTTCAAAATGGCGGATCCAATTTCGAATTTTAAAATTTTTAGCGCAGATTCGTTACTCGTCGAGCGACTTTTCCCATTTTTCGGTCCGCCATATTGGACCCGCCATTTTGAATTTTTTAATTTCGAGTGCACATTACCAGCTTACACTGGTGAAAGGTCTCTTGGTGTTTGGGAGAAACGGCTGCACGACTTCGAAAGACAAAGCGAAATATGGATGAGCAACGGAATCCTGCACCTTTCATGCGTGTGGCTAGTTGTTTGTTGGTTAGGTTAAAATTGTTCGCGTGTTGTTGAATAATGAAAGCCTGCGTCTTATCTGATTCGAAACTACAGGGGGTGGCTGCTAGGCATTATCGTCGTGAAGGGTTGCAGGGTCAAATCGCAACCCCTAAGAGAATAAATAATATCTATCGTTCGTGTCATCTCTCAGATCTAGTCATCTCTTAGCACCAAAGCGAACGTTTCACCTCCAGCTCACGGTTGTCATAACTTTCTTTTACGCATCTGCTTCTCTCGGAGAAATAGAAACGAACAAGAGGAACGATTCGACTTGAGATCTCAATGCCGAGACGTTTTCAGGGTACCAAACTGATTCGACAAACATTGAGGTCGCAGCCGAAGAAGAAACTACTGGAAAGCAGTTCGATCAGATATACATATATATATGTATAGCCTTTTATTTTTGCTAGTCAGCTAATTAGTATGCTGTTGTGCCTACAGATTTAAGGTTAGGGGGAAAAAACGTTGGTAGTAATAGACTCGAGATTTGGAAATATCTGGGTCATTTTTAAGAACTAGCATCGCGAAGGAAACGGTGCTAGTTTTAGTAGAGTGTTGCCAAAAAAATAAAAAAAATTGATTTTTGACGGTAGTCGCGACGATTGGAGTAATAAACGACGTGGATGACTCTAGGAGGTCCCACGAATATTCGATCCGATCGATATTCTCAGGTGTCCACTTTGTATGAACGCGCGCAGAGGTCACAACCTGGCCTGCTGATCCGTGAGATACCGAGGAATTCCCCGGGGATAGAGAATCTTCGCGCGACAGAGACGGGGGGTCCCCTAGGGTCGGCTGCGTTGAGATTCCAATAAATCAACTTCCCGAATCGCCACGAATCTCGTCCGAGCGTGTCAGTCGCGACTTTTGTGACGCGTCGCGTAGGTTCGGCACACAAGGCGTTCTTCACCTCGCTACTACCGCCACCTCGCCCTTCGGATCCGAGGGAGCCACGTATCTTCGACCTAGAACTTTGGCTCACTCTGCCCAGACGCAACAGTCATTTTCTCGCCGATAGCAGGTTCTGTAAACAGGTTATCATATCGGCATCGGGTGCCACGGACATTGTGGACGGGCGGTCGCGGTGTCTGCTTTAAAAACCTAATCGTATTCCAGATCCATTCAAGTCAATAACACGAATAATAATATAACGTCCGATGTCTGACCGATCACGGTATACTTAATGGGTATTGGAATAACGCCAGGTGAAATCTGGAAAAAATCTTACCCACAGCTTGTAGTGGGTAGGTAGGTAGGGTACACCTGACCAGACGGTACACTCTACGTACCTACGGACAGAACCAGTCGCAGATGCGCACTACTCGCGATATTGCAAGAGATCCGTTGGGTACGCAACGTCGTTTCGCAGCTGCGGCTATCCTGGTCTAACCTCAGATCGGGAAATTGACTGATATGGCTGAGATCTCGTCACCCCTAGATAGTACCGTAGGAACGCTTCAACGAAAACCCTTTCGCACTAACGATGGCTGGAAAATTTGTGACGGAAAGGAACTTTGATCTGACCGGGTGTCTCACGACACTTTCCGTTTCTCATCGCGGCTCGCAAGTCCGCTCTCGTCCCTGGGACACACTTAGGCGAAGAAACGTGTGTCACGATCCGCATTGCGTGGCACAGTGACACTTGTCGCAAATGCTCGTGAACTGGGGTAGAGGGATGAGTCTGGAGACGGTGACTGAGCCGTTATTTAGTCATCGTTTTGACTCGGGCCTTTCACTCGATAAAAGAAGACCTGTCCTACCAGAAGAAGGACCCCAAAGGCATCTACCACCAAGGGTCTGTGGCGCAGGTCGACTTCGTACATAAAACATTTCGTACCTACAGCTAAGCGGGAAGGATAATACAGTCGTCGATGTTCAACGTTCTCCCCCACCACTTTGCCCCTTTCGAGGGATGAATCTACTACCTGCCATCTTTTTACCCAACAACTTCCAGGGCTATACCTCTCAGATTCCGCGTTACGTGATGTCAGCGAATGCTACGCGCGACACACGAATGCCAATGGGTGCGAACACACAGCGGAGAGGGAATCGCTGGAAGTCAGTTTTCACGCGAGATCCCATTATCAGAATCGAGACCGGGGGTGGTGGGTTGGCTGGTATGTCACCCATTGGACACCGGAGGGTAGAATATTCAATTGGGACAATGCCATTCGAGCTACCGTCTACTCTTACCGAGGACGGTATATAGATGTAATCTCCTGGGAATGGCGATATTCCGCGGGTCTTTCTTGAAACGAATCAAACCCGTGTGGCTTCAAGGACAATGCAAGGTTACGAAATGGGGTATCGTGATATAATATTATTATGTCGTGCTACCACCATCCTCGCGTGGTACCCTCTTTCCTTCTTTCTTCTTCTGACTACTCGCCCTCTAATATACGTATAGAGGTATGCTACTTGGAGTGAAGGAGTAGGTACGACTAGAGCGGTAGCAGGAGGGCCACGTTTTTTATTTGTGGAAGCAAACGTTTCTGAAGTTGCATTGTATGGAGGAAAAGAAGCCCATATTAGTGATCCATCACGCGACTTATAAAAGGTTTTTTTCACCTTTTCAAAATTTCACGAATCCCACACATTAATCCGCACCTAACCGAGATCAGATAAGGATGGTACGAGGATATTTCCCGATATCAAGAATACCTACACGGATGGATTCTTTGGGCCATGGGGCAAAAAAGAACGGGCAGAACACACGTTTCTGATACTTACGTAGTTTGTCCTCGTCGTATGGAATCTGATTTGAGGAAGGCGATGCCGATGGAAGAGGAAGATGCGGAGCAGGGGAGAAAACTTGTACTCGCTGACCAGCAAACCTTTCACTTCGGCGACCCTCCGTGTCAAAACGCGACAAAGGATGCCGGTGAACGAACAACTAACCCAACTACTCGCATGTCGGGTCGTAAAACATATCGATGCTTAACTCGTCGCAATTTACTTCACCTCCGACTATCCATCCTAAAGTTTTCGTCCACCTGATGCGTTGACCTCTCACTCGCGAGCGAATCATCCTTGGACTTTACGATCGCACGCGGGTCAAGGCTTGCGGGAAGCCGAGGTGGGACTGCCGGGAGCTCAAACGAGAGAAGAGTGAAGGGAAATAAGAAGACGGGAAGAGATCAGGTGCGCGAATTAATCAGTCCTTGCGTAAACCTGATTTTTCTCACGTATGAGCTACGAGCAAAACGATCACTTACACCATCGACTTTGGCAAAAAAAAAAAACGACTCTTCGCAGAAATATCGACCTCCGGTGAAGTGCTACCAGGGTCTCGCACCTTGCTAGCCAATTTCGACCATATCTTCGGCATTCGCATCGAGGTTGCAGACTTTTCGTAGGCAACACGACCAAAGAATGAAGCAACAAAGGAATCAGTCTGCTGTAGAAGTTCCAAAAAAAAAAAAAAATGCTATTTTTATTCGTTGGACTTCGTCTAATAGTATTTTATTTTCAGTTTTCTGCCCACTTTTTGAAGAGTTGCCTTTTTTGTAAATAAATGTTCAGCAAAGCGAATCGAAGAACAAAATTTGAACATATTTTTAGACTGTATTTATCGAGCCCAACAACTTATGTATTAATGCCAATATCAAGGTCTATCGTGAAAGAGTGAAAAAAATCGCAAAAAAGCGTTTTTTGGAGCATCCAATACATCGAGATCCAGAGAGCAAGGAAAAGTGTAGAAATCATTGGTTTTGGGAGAAAGGAGGCATTTTAATGCCTGTGGGGAGATGTTCGTATGCAACTATCTATGGAGGACCGGTGGTGGAGATCCATGAAGTGGTTCACCCACTACATCAAGCCATCCCCAAAAACGTTACAGTAACGCCCGTCAGATTTCCTACCAATCGAAATCGACTGGATTGACGTGAAAAATCAGAGCTGACGCATGCCTCTCGAAAAACATCCTTTGTGAGGCCAGATTTACGAGCGGGCTTGTATCCAGTTAATGAGATTTCCAAAGGGTTTCCACATTTCTCTCCACTTTTCATCCCACGCTGATGACATTACGCAACGTTCGAAGAGTTGATCCGGCATTATTCTTGAGCACTGTAGGGTTCCTCGATTCCGGCACCCCGTATCCCCCAGCCCCCTACCCATACCTCGTACCAGAGTCAGGAGCAGAACCGTTTCGGCAGGACCCCAGAACCACTCCGTACCTAATTCCGTAACGCGCGAGTCTTCAGCGTCGATCCAGTACCATGGCATTCTGCATTTATAGGTAGTTACATCAGTATTCACAGCGCATTCTCCAGGTTGTGTAGAGGGCGTTTTAGTATGCGTAAACTCACTCGTACCAGACGCGTGCCATGTCTCTCTATCATCCTGCAGTAGTCCAGGTGATGCCACCCCCGTATGTCCCTCTTCCACTCTCCTCCTCTCTTTCCCAACTACCCCCCTCTTCACCTTCCTCCTCGCCACTTCTCACAGACTCCCTCTCTCCCTCTCTCTCTCTCTCTCTCTCCGAGCACGTTCATCCGTTCGCCAACTACGAACATATGTTTGCGCACAATGAGTGGCGTATATCTGGAGGCATCTATTCATCGCATATTCCACGTATCTACCTACAGCTATCCACAATTTCGGCCTGCCACTCGATCCTTCCTCGAGCCACGAAGGATGGCTACAATTTCTCGAACAGATCCAACCAACGATTCGTCAGCTAACAGCGAAGTTAATCGTCTCCTCGCCTCCGTTTTATCGGAATACCAAACCCCCGAGGGATCCTTAGACTCTATCGTCCTTCCTTATCGAGCGCCAATGATTCTGGGCGATTTTCAGCTAAGCTCCCACGTTACCGTTAATCCTCGACGTTAAGTCCTTCGATAACGCTCGTCCCGACTATTCCGCAGCTACGTATATAATTGCGCGAATACAGCTCAACTTCCTAGGACTATCAGGACGACGCTGTCCACCTATCAACTGCCCCACGCCGACTCTGGCAAAAATCAACATGCGAGATCTACTAACAATAATTGTTAGTTAAGACTTTGTTCGACTCAAAATAATGCTTCTCATCTTTCTTCTCAGGAACAATGTCGAAATCGAATGTGTTTCCGACTCTTTCGAGAATCCCCAAAATTTCCGCCATTTCAACATTTTTTGTCGCTTGCGTAACAACGTCCACTTACACACCGTTTTGCCGTTGCACGGTCATCTTCGGAGCTGAATGCTCGTTCTCAACGCACAGGTGATCGATTTGCAATTGCTATGATAGTCTCGCGTTGGCATACCTACACAGGTACGCAGGTACGCTCAAGGCTGACACTCCGTACACCTATACAGCTCGAAGCATCTGCCTTGCTTAGCTTATATGTGCAAGCACCTTTATACACAGGCTGTTTGTAGAAAAATCTTAGCGGACTACGAGAAAAATCCATGTGCAGCTGTTGCAGGTAAGGTGCGCGAGAATCGCTGATGCATCGTGGCACGCGACATCTCGCTCGCGCGGTACCTTCGTGCTACGTCCACGCGAACGAATCCCCAGAACCTGAAACTTTTCCAAAAAACGGAATTCAATTTTTTTTTTTTTAACTACACTGTCGAAACCCTTTTTGTACACTGTACGTAAAGAGTGTGCTCATTTTCATCAAACCCTCAAAAAGTTCCAGCAGAAAAATTAAGTTTTGAAAAAAAAATTTTTGTTGTTTTAATTACTTTACGCTGATGAGAAAAAAAATTGTATCAAATTTCTTCAGGAACCCCTGAAAAAGATGAAACAAGCTCGGGAGAATTCGATAGTTGGCGAAAATAACCGGATTTGTTGGATACATTGGTCCAGATATTGAGGACAGTTTTATTGTCACAGGGTTGAATCAAGGTCAAGTGAATCGTCAACGTGGGCCTCGTAAAAAGTCGAGGGAAAATCTCGTTTCGTAGCGAAGGGAAAGTTTCCCAAGTTTTTTTGTAGGTCGACACATCCGCAAATTTTCACGTTCGTACGAGTGGTTGGCGTCAAGTGCTCTTGACTGTGTGTGAACCAGCGCGGTTGCTACAATAACCATTTTGCCCCGCCTTTGGAAAGCTGCGGTAGCCTTCGAGTGCTTTTATACAGCGATGTCGAGGGACTTTTTGCTCTTTATTCTCAGAGACCTCGGAGTTCAACTTGAAACTGTCAGATCTGAGGTGGCAACAATAATAGGAATCGAATTGCCGGAGTTTAACGGATACGAGTGACGTTTAAACTCTACATCAAACCGAGGAGATGCTTATCGTCGACTCTGCCCCAGGATCCGCAGACGCGACCCGCTTCGATCCGGAACCAGGACGAAGTCTACAGAACAAGACGAGCCTCTCAGCCAAACTAGGCCTACGATCAGCACCAACGTTTCATCCTGACCACAAAGTCTGGGTCATTTTTTGGACCTACATAAAAAATGTACAAATATGTCACTCGCGTTTTTCTTCTTCCTTTTTTCAAGATTTTTCATCACCTTTCTCTGTGGCTTTACCCTTCGTCCGGGGTTGTTTTCCCCATCGACACTACCATAATACCGTTGTTCCACATTTCTTACGACTTCAAGCCTTTGAAGATTCTCGTACCGAATTTCCAAATGTTTTCGCATTTTGAAGAGCTTTGGGGTGAATTTTTAGCCCAGGTCTACTATGTAGAAAGAATACAACGAAGACTTAGTTTTTATGATTAGTCATATTTTAGACTTGCCAATTTTTCTTGGACTCGTTTCGAAACAGTGTCAAAAAACGAGGAGCAATGCTTATTTTGGGTTTTTATGAGGAGTAATCCGATAGCTGTGACATATTTTTGTATTTTTTAATGGACAGGTCCTAAATATGGCCTAAAAAACTGACTTTGCTGTGGTCACTCTTTGGGACTCGAACGTCCGTTTCTAACTTTGCTGGAGTTGGGAATAAGGATGGTTCAAGCTCACGGTACCTAAGTACTTACCTACTCAGGACAGGAGGGGGGTTAAGGGAAGGACTAAGCAAACGGGGTGCGAGATACCGGGGCAATTTGAAAAGATTAACGGAAAAAGTCACTCGAGTGCTCTGTTTCCTGAGAATGAGCGAATCTGGGCTCGCGATGGCTGGCCGCTTAGGAATCGCGCAGACCCCTCGGCGCGGAGAACGTTACCACGTGGAAAAATCCCTAGTTACGAGACCCCACGATCTCAACAAATTTGATCTTATCGTTGCTCGCTGGTGTGTACGACCTTCATGGCAAAAACCAAGAGATAACATCGGCGAAAAGCATTGAATGAACCGAACAGTCAACAACAGGCTCACGGGGTGGAATGTGGTAAGCGTTTGTTTCATTCTTCAAGGGGTGACGCTCCGGAACACTCTCCCTCGTTTGGATCCTCCTTAGCTGTTCTGGCGAGTGCTCGGGACCTTCGTCCCGTGAGGCGAAATCACCTGGGAGATTGTATTTTATATGGAAATAGGAGAAATCTTGGTGGGATTCCGAGGGATGAATGCTGGACCTCTTCGTAGCACGAAGGCTCGATTCACGGAGTGCTGAAAGATCGCATAGAAAACTGCGTCGAATAAAAATCGTGTCGGATTATTCTAGGACGATGGGTTGACCAAACTCACGAGAATCGAAGGATTATCGCGACTTTGCCAATCGACGATTACGACCCATCCGACTGGAAGATCCGACTCCGGTTACGCTTTACGCCCAAGAATTTCGTAGGACATTGTACCTATCATATTTTCCTGTTTTGTCGAGTGCCAACCGCCGAAACTTCGAGGACACACATTCGCGAGGTATCCTCGCGCATACGGGCCACTAAAGGTCTCAAGAATCTCGAGAGTGTTTCTAAATATATTCACTGCACAATGAAATACTATACCTTTTGTGTACACCGCTCTTGCGTCGGAAGGGTTCTAACGTGATACTAATAAGAACGCGCGTAACCGAATAGCTTCGACTGTGTACCAACCTTTCGCGGAACGATTCTTTCTAGGTTATGTCGCCGCTCCCGCCGCCATCTTCTCGCGAGCCGGCGGCCATTACGCGTCGCCGTGTACCGCTGCTACGCGGAATAGCCTCATGCCTACGCGAGCGTTGTATCGAGATGTGTGAAAAACGAGGCTCGAATCCTATCTCCAGGAATTCTCGTAATCGAGCCATGAAAACTGGACGCTGCGACCTACCCGAAAATCGCCATAAATTTCTTCGCTACTTGTATGCGTAATCTGCAGGAATTTCTATAGGTCTAATTACGATGCCGGGGAAAGTTTCGCTTTGCCATGTTTTTCACCCCAAAACTGACCACGCGACCGGTAGCTATTATATCCCTTCGATCACCTATTGAACTACCGGCAATAAATCTTTAATAATAGAATGTTTTTTCTCATCCGGTTTCTATTTCTCCTCGGATCAGTCTTCCGTTACAAATTAGTCGCAACTTCTCCTCCTCTCCGTTTTTTTTGCTTGTTTTTTTTTGGGGGGGGGGGGGGGGTATTTTGTTTTTCACCACTCGATCGGCGAGTTTTTGCGACGCGTGTATTTAAAATCGAAGGACATCGGTTTTTGGCCCGCCGGTGGAAAATGCAATATTTTTTCGTGGCGAGTAACTTTTCGCCCTCGGAGCAAACCGACGTCGAGTCGCGCGGATAAAAATCTACCACCTATTCGAAGGCCGGCATTCTCACAGCAATAAACATATTAAAATCGCTTAATGGGGAAAATATTGGCTGTTGGGGTGATAAGAAATTTGATACTATTATGGTCAAAATTTAGCCCGCTTGCTCGGCTAGCATTCATATCGAGTAGCGGATCTTGAGTGAAGGCGACGTCCCGCTGTGCATTTGTGAACGCCTCGCAGCGCTTGCGAGCCTCTTCCACGTTGAATGGGGCTACTGTTCGCTAAAGACACTTCACTACCATTGTGTCACTTGCGTATTTTTTTACTTTTTCATTTTTTTTCCATATACCGATTACATATATTCGCATTTTGAACTTTCCAAATACCAAATTTCCTCTGATTCCACAGCCTAAAATCGAATCATTATAATTATTACGTATTACATGAATGCGTTATAATTATTTCGCCAAACTTAACAATAATACACTCATTATTCTAATTCTTATTAAAATTAATATTAATTTTGGGTATTTTCTTTGTTAGCCCCCCGCCAAAAGTGCTCAAAAATGGTTGAAAATTGCACAACAAATATCGCTGAGCT
The DNA here is from genome assembly GCA_963969455.1 of Arge pagana. NCBI lineage: Eukaryota > Metazoa > Arthropoda > Insecta > Hymenoptera > Argidae > Arge > Arge pagana. The sequence continues at coordinate 20,977,855 of OZ018308.1, read as the reverse complement.
TAGTAAAGATTATTCTAGGCGAAATTTTTTTTTTTTTTGTTATACCCCCTGGACGAAATAATAATAATAATATTAATAATATTTTTTGTGTATCTCAGATGTATCCAACAGAAAAAAACGATAGTTGTACAGTTAAAGTAACTCCTTAAAAATCAGGCTCAAGTGATTTACACCATTTTGGAAGCAGACGACTCAATTGATAATAATCCGGACTTGGTCAGTTTTTCATTTGTTTCCTACGTCACAGGAAACAATGGAGCAGTATTGTGAGCATCACTGCTCAAATCTGAGGAATTTGAGGATCGATCGAGTGAATCTGTCTCTTGGCAAAAACGCGTTTTCGTATAAATTGGACTATAACTATTGCGAAATTCGCATTTCTTTCCACAGTAATCATGAACAATGCAAGGGAACCCGAAGAGAGATTCGCCAAAATACCAGTGACTCTGACGCCAGAAAATCGGTGTGTGTTATCCGCAAGTACAACGTGCTTCCTAATTTCAAAAACTGACTATTACTATTACCAAACACCTAAAAGTGTTTATACAATACTGGGATAGTTGTTGCAATTTTTTCCTCTATTTTTTCCAAGGATAGCAGTGAGCAACATCGGCAGCTCGGTAATTTACCAGCATTATCTGATATTAGTAACATCCAGTAACTTAATAGTCACATCTAGTTACTTATTAGCAATATCTAGTAAGTTCCTAAGCTGCTGCTGCTGCTGCTCACTGCTCATGAAATGCCACCTCTGCGAGAAACAGAAACGATAGCAGCACAGTCTCGAGCGGACTCGTTCTCGCGTGGCGCCATCTGTCAACAAGATGGCGTCCCGCGTATCGCGTGCATACTTACCGACCGTGGCCTTGATAAATCTGAATATGGAACCATCGCTCGATAAAGTACAACCTATCAGTTATCGTGCCACGTGACGTCACGAAGACTCTTTACCTTCAGTGGAATCAGCTCTGCAGCGACGTGTTGTTATATAAGCTGAATATCCGTTTTTTAAAACAAGGTTGCGCTTTTTGGCGCGAGTTCAAGCAAATCTAGGGTCACTCTGCTTACAGAAAAGCTACCGTAGAACGGATCGAAACAGTTGTAAATGAGATAAAAAAACAACTGAGCTCGAATGCGTTTCCAAAATTGAGCGAGGTCCTGACGGATCTCGACGAAATTCCAAATTCGGGACCATTCCGCAATGAGGATCACTTCCGTAGGCGCGACGAAGCTGACGAAGAAATGCTAGAAGACGAAATGATGCTAGGTATTCGCGCTTCATGCATCCGTTTTGTTTTTTTCAAAATTGATTTGGTAATAGCAAAATTATTAATTCTTCAGCTCAACAAAAACTGTGTGCTCAAGGTCAAATTTTTTAGCGCACATCTCGAGCTCGCGAATTGCAGTAAAAAATTGAAAGTCGCTAGAAAATAGTTACTGCGTTTACTATGTTTGATACAACAATTGTAATGTCATTGTTGTTGACAATTTGCACTTATTTCAGAAGTAAACAAATTGTTTTTCCATTGTTTTTGTTAAGAAATACGATGAGCACCTTTTTTTAAAGACGATTGAATTTCCTAGCAAGAATTATCTTCAACACACGTTTTTATGCTTAAAGTAATCAAATATTGCCAGAAAATGATAATTTTATACAAGAAATTGTTATGTTTTTTTATTATACATTACTGATGACAAGCTTTCTTGTAGAGATCCAAAATCCACAGCCATCAACGTCTTCGTCGCAACCATCTCGAAGAAGTGCGACAACGACCATTGACCTCAGACTGAAACGAAGCAGAAACAGGATGACCTTGATGATGATCGTGATGATGCGAATTCATCATCTCCTAATCACAGCAACTACGAGGACCCGAAGATCCTTGTATTACGAGCTACAAAACGGGTCCACGGTTTATCTGGTCCCCAGTCAAAGATACTTGGACGACGTGATAAACGACGTGGCGAGTCTCCTCGAGCGCGCCCCCTGGGAACTCGGTGAGCAGCTCAGGCTAGTTCCACCATCCGCCGCCAGATGGCATCGGCGCTGGTCTAGAAACTACGTAACCTCTTTTTAGTCACCTTTGGCCCACTTTGGCCCCCAGCCCCACAGTGGCCGATTCTGGATTGACTTGCAATAAATCCCACCGACTACACAAATTTCTATCGATATGAAGGATTCTTTTTTTAAAACACTTGCAAATTTGTTGACAAAATTATTTAAATAAATTATAAAAATCTTGTAAACATTTTTTTCCCCATAAATGAAAGGCAGCAGTCATCTCTACGGGAAAAATTAAGAACAAAATGATCTCGACACTTTTGTCTTGGAGTTCAATTGCCACTTAAAAATGGGCATGAAAAACTACATTGTACGAATGAAAATGAAGACATTGCATCGTGGCTCGGTTCTACTGCAGGCAGGCGAACTTGTGCAGTCAGTCGAATTTATTGTAAGTGACCCAGAAGTGGCCAGTAGATGGATGTAGAACTGTTCAATACCCCCCTCCCCCAATTTTGGCCACGTAGTTTGGGGACAACCCCTTAGAAATATCGAGATTCTCGCGACAGGGTTTCTGCCAACCGGCAAAGGACTGGTCTGTGGTCAGCTGCGCTTCACGTTAAGCGGTGCGGACACAGTGGACTGCTCAGCACCAGGAGGCACATCCATACCCCCAAACGTCTTCGACGTGACTTCCATCAACAGCGTAGCTCGCTACGTTTTGGTCGTCGAGAAAGATAGCGTGTTTCAAAAATTACTCTGCGAGAATTGCCCCCAACTTCTGGACTGCATCTTAGTCACGGGTAAGGGCTATCCAGACGTCGCGACCCGCATGCTAGTCCATCTTCTGTGGAAGGAGCTGAAGCTACCGGTCTACGCTGTCGTCGATGCTGACCCTCATGGGTTCGAGATCATGTGCGTCTATCGGTAAGTATCGAGCGATCGCGAGAATGCCACGAGTTTTTAGGGCTTTCAGCAAATTTTGCTTCGTAAACTCTTCCTCCTGGTTGCGCTCAGGTTTGGATCCGCGGTTCGCTCCAGGCAACGAGAAGAGCTCGCTTGTCCAGGAATCCGATGGCTGGGGGTTCACCCCACGGAACTGGGGGCCCTTGGAGTCACGCTGGAACCACTTGCGAAATCTGATCAAGTCAAACTCGAGTCCTTGGAGAAACGTGGCTACGTGGACCCAGGCCTTTTAAAACAGTTGGAATACATGAGAAACGGGAAGGTCGAAATCGAGACGCTGATCGGATTTTCTCAAGGCTTTCTAACCGACGTTTACCTGCCTTCTAAAATAGAAGCTATGCAGTATCTGTGAGATGATTCCTCCGACTCGTCGACTCTTGCGATTCTATGTTCAGTTTCAGACTCAAAAACTGCGTTTTTACCAATATCAAATCAAAAGACAGGGGCACAATAAAAAGTAGTTTGTACCCAACTTTATCATTATTTCATCTTTAACCTCGACTTTATCCCAGCAACTGTCTTGCCTGCGATTGCGTCTACTGTAGACACTCCTAAGACACACTTTTTAAAAAATATTTTCGTTCACTTCACTCTGCTGTGATGGATATTAAATGCAAAAGTTGTCGAGCTCAGTGAACACGCTCTTAAAATATGGAAAAAATATTAAGTGTTACTTTACTCCCTTGGGGGAACAAAATATAAGAGGGAATAATTTGACACTTTACTCCCGCTGTTCAGGTCGATAAAGTGGCTATTACAGTTGAGCCGGGAATAATTTTTTTTTCATCTTTTTACTCAAAGTTTGTTTACAAAAAATGCAATACTTATAAATTGTGGTTGGAAAAAAAATTTCATTGCAAAAACTACTTTCTTTTTTTTTGAATCCATCATTTTATTAATTATGAATAAAAAATATCAGTCGTTATGCGCGCCGAAGCCACAGTTATACTTTATCTAATAATACTTGATGTGTTTGGAGAAGTCTTTTTTAAATAAAAATGAAGGAAAAACATTTTTGTAATATATTTTACGAGTGTATTTGCTGGGACCAATAATTTTTGTGGTAATATCTATCGTAGCATGTTGAAAAAAAATCGTGTAAATAGACTTTTGCGAACGTCTAAGGTGGACTAATCCTTCAAAAGGCATCGGAGGTGAAATGCTCAGTGGATCAGACTGGATCAACGTTGGAGGTTCTCCTGCGCGACGAGGCGTTCTTTTCATTCTTCTTCTTCTCCTTCTTGTTCGCCATGTGTCTCTTCTGCGTAATTCTCACGTAAGATTGTCTGCAAAATATCGTTCGGTAGTCCGTTTTGCCTTGGTCTTCCCAATGCTAACTGACCATTGTGTCGTGCGAATGAATTAAAAATAAAAATATCACGGCGTTTTCGGAAAGAGAATTAGGTGTGAATTTTTACCTCGCTGTATCAACTTCGTGGGTAAATATCACTTCGTTTTTGGTCCCGTCGGTGTCGCTGTCGTCCAGAAAAACGAGTTTCGGTATTCTGCGAAAGCTACCCAAGCAAATGACATCCGATGCTGGAGAATTTTTCGAATAACCTTCGGATTTGCGAGTTGACCTAGAACTAAGAATATTTAATTATTAATAATAATTATTAAAAATTATTAAAAATTATTCGTAATTAGTACAATTATTGTATCGTTAATGTGTAGATTAACTATCCAACATTTTTCGAGCATCGCGAGAGACCATTTGCCATGACGACTCACCGAGTCGATGGTAATCTCTGCGACCCTACAGATTTGCAACTGATGTAATCTGACATCCTGGCGAATTTGGCACACGGTTATCTCTTCTCAATTCCCATGAATGGCTCCTTGGTCGGTGTAAATAACCGCGAAAATGCACTGTCAGGGTGAAACTGTCGAGGAAAAAAAATTGCGCATCGATTCATCTGGACTTCAACCGAAAAATTTCCATAGAGATATTATAATTGCGTGTAATAATAATAACAATATCGTGATATTCTGTAATATGTCCACGAAAATTTCTCGACTTACGACCAATCAACAATTTCACTCGATTATCGGTACGAAAATTTTGGGGGTGAATTGTTTTCAGGAAGATTATTTCTAGTGATTTTGGTTGTGGTTTTTTGGCCCCTGCCATACTAAGAATCCAATGAGTGTTGAAAAAAATAATAATATCGCTAAAACATTCTAAATAATTAATGCTAATAACAAATTAGTATTAAAAAAGGTAGAATTTTCAGAATAAATGTATGCCAAGACGAAATAATAGCTAATATCATGTGAAAATGTGTATACGGAGGTTGTTGAGGGTGCTGATTATGAATTTACTGTAAAAATGTTGAAATTCAAAATGGCGGATTCAATATGGCCGACCAAAACGTTGAAATATGGTCCGTTTTTTCTGGAATTTGGTATATAGGAGTTTTGGGGGTCGCTGATTAGGAATTCACTGTGATATTTTTAAAATACAAAATGGCGGATTCAAGATGGCTGACCAAAACGTCGAAATATGGTAGATTTTTTTCTGAAATTTGGTATATGGGGGTTCTCGAGGTGGCTGATTATGAATTCACCGTAAAAATGTTGAAATTCAAAATGGCGGATCCAATATGGCCGACCAAAACGTTGAAATATGGTCAGTTTTTGCTGAAATTTCGTACATAGGGATTTTTGAGGTTGCTGATTACAATTCCACTGTGAAATTTTCAAAATACAAAATGGCGGATCCAATATGGCGGACCAAAGCGTTGAAATGCGGTCCATTTTTGCTGAAATTTCGTATAAAGGGGTTTTTGAGGTGTCTGATTTTGCATTTTTGACAGCGGATTTGGAATCAACAACCTCACAAATCCTTCTACACCAAAATTCATGGGAAAAAAACGATGGGTGAAAAAATTCGCGACCGAGTGGATCAAATTTGGAGAGATGTGAATAAAATCGAGTCGTTGTATTTTCAGATAATGTAACAGTTTATTGAAAACATTTTATTCGCTCATGCTCCGGGCGATTATCGCTGATATTAAAAAACGCAGAGAATAACACGGTTATTAATTATTCTGTAATCATAACAGAAAATTTACGTAACTAGTCGTCCGAGGAATCGGTGCGAAGAAATCGCGTTCGGTTCGAATTATTTTTAAGATTTGTTTAAGAGACGAGATTTATCGATAACGGAGATAAAGAGATCGATCGGCCAGTATAGGAAAACACTTACGTTAGACGATCGCCGAGGCCCGATTTCTTCGCAGCTCGCTTTGAGCCGCCCGATCCCCCGAACAATAATGATCTTAAGATTGTTGTTGTTGTTGTTGTTGTTGTTTAGTTTTTTTTTCTTTTCATTTGTTTACATCTCTCATCCCCCTCGTAAGTCGGTTTAATCCAATCGTTTTACGTTGAATCGATTATTAGCCTAGCGAGAAAACACGTGTTACCAAAAGCTATGATCAGATAACCAACCCTACGCGCTGCTACAAATTGTTTTTTTTTTATTTTTCATTAACATTATTCGTCAAATTCATTTCATCCCGATCGCTTTCGTTACATTTTCTCTCTTTTCCTCGACAGTTATTTCGTTTTCTCTCATTTATCATGGCTCAGAATCTCCGCGCTCGTTACCGTAATAATATCTCGTCATTTATATTCATATTTATATAGATATATGCATACATTTAAATATATTCGAGTGTGTAATTTTAGACAATTTTCTCATGACTCGCAAACGGGTTGTATACGTTGAGGAAGGTGAAAAAAGAGTATGTTAAAATTCTAAAAACTATTGACAATAATATCAACGCGAATTTCGATTTCCCATTTAGTTAACATGGTAGAAAAAGTTTTTTATGCTTGCCAATTTTATATCTCGACAGCGGCATATTGTACGGATCAGGCCAAGACGTATTTTTGTAGAGAATTCAATGCTCTACAAATAAGGTACGTTGGACTTTTTCGATAAACGTACCCGTTCGAATGATATTCGAGTCCAAAGTTGGAAATGGGTGACAATTTATCGTTTTTTTAATAAAACGGGGAAACTATTGACTCTGGCGAATAATTTCGGTTGACTTTTTTGTAGACCGTTAAATTTGCTATGGAAATTTTCTCATTCGCAATTAATAAATATTAATACACAGTTGTTTGGGCTTTAAAAATTACGTTTATCAGAAAATTGGTTCTAATCAGCTAATACTACTCATAATTCCTACAAAAACGGACGGATAAAATACTCACGAGCGAGATAACGTTCCTCATTCCTGAAAAAAATATGTTTCACCAAATTTTTGTAAATAAGTTTTTTTCTACTACGAATATTTAATGATTCATTATAGTGCGAACTTTGACCTCGAATATCATTCGAACGGCTGTGCTTATCGAAAAATTGTAAGAGACTTTTTTGTAGAACGTTCAATTTTCTACAAAAACATATATATAACTTATCTGTGCGACGAGCCGTTGTCGAGATAAAAAATTCCCAGTACAAAGAACCGTTTTTGCCATGTTACTTAAATGGGAAAGAAAAATTCGTAACGACACACCTCTTCACATTATTATTGACAACTACAGTCTTAACACGCTTCTTTCTCAACTTCCTGAAGGATACCACCGGTTTTCGAGTAAAAAAAAAAATTCGCCCAAAAATGACAAACCCTAATGTATCTATATAAATATAATAGATTCTCATCATTAATCGATACCTACATCTAGATTTATTATTATTATTCGATTTGTTGCATTAATTATACTTAATAATTGATTGTAGTTGCTTCTGGGGAATTCAGGCCTCAGTTTCAAAGGCAAGAACCTTTCTAAAAGGCTCGAGATCGCCTATCGTACTGCACCATCCTCTTGCGCTTCCGCTCCACGATTTATTTATTTATTTAGCATTACTTCTTTCACATTTTTTTCTATCCACGCGTTTGCTGCTTTTTTTCCTTCCCACTCCTCCTACCGCCCTTCGTCGTTCGGTCGAAGTTTTCCTCGTCGCCGATTCCATCGATACTCGCGCTAACGTAACTATTATTATTATCGTCGTCGTTTTTTTATTTACCAAACGTTTTACCAGCAGCTCAAAAACCTACGCGGCTCTTTCCATATCAAGCTTTAACTTTATCAATATTATAATTAACGGAGATTGGGCTCCCACTGGAGATACGTAGCTTCGATTTGGCGAGGAACGCAACAGATACAACGACAATTACATCAAATACCAAATTTGCATTAAAAAATTATCGGAAATTAATCTTATCTCAACTATAACTACGCCTATAAAATTTATCTGCAGGAAATAAAATGCCGGGAGGCACAATTGTTATTAACAATTATTGTTATTAACAATTTTTGCTATTAACAATTATGGCACACCGAATTGTTCTGAGGGTTGGACAAAAATTAGAAGAAGGAGGAAGAAAGGAAACAGCAGTGTTTAAAAAAGTCCCAAAAATCTAGAACATTCGATTCGTCAATGGGAAACGAACAATGAAAGGGGGAAAACAGGGAATAATAAATGGAAATCAGAGAATGAGAGGCTCATGTGGGAAAATGTAGCACAAATAGTGGGAAATTGGTAATTAAAAGAGGACAGCAGAGTCGGGAGCGAATAAACATAAACAAATAAATGAGAATATGGTAAAAAAAAATTATAACAAAAGAGCAGAGTGAAGAGGAGAGGAACGAAGTTTGTGATAAAAAAAGGAGGAGCCAGTGGAGCTTTTCTTCGCTGTTGTTATAATATAACTATTATCATAACTATTATTATTATTTATTGTTGTTGTTATTATCGTTATTACTATAACTATAACTATAGTACTATTATTATCTCTCATTGGATGATAAATCAGATATTCGTTTATTTTACTGCTGTTGTTGTTGTTTTTTTTTTGGTTTGATTTTTTTCCCGTTTTTTACGTAACAATCGTGACTACGATTCGTACACGAGCCATTTTCGTGGTTTTATTTCTAAAGCACGTAACCTTGAAAATTTCCGATTCCCTTCCGAAGGACACCGATTTTTTATCGAGGGTTTCGTGAGTAGTCCGTTAAGGCCGAGACGAACCTGGGAGAGGTAGCATCGAGTTACCTATGCCATTTACGGGAGAATGGAAAAATACCGGTGTTTTTTCGTTCGAATTTTTTAATTGTTTATAAAAAATATTTAAACAAATTAAGGTAAAAGTTGATATTTTTAAAAACTCATAGCACCGGTCTATTCTACGAAAAAAATTATAACGAAAACGTATACAACACTTTTTTGCCAAAGTTCAATTTGTTAGTGTAAAACAGTTATAAACAATTAAAAGGGGAAGATGAAAAGTAACTACGCCCAATACTCAGACGAAACAGGCCAGATAGCATGAAATAACCGTGCTGCTCATAGACGAACGGGGAAAAAGAGTACCCGAGTTTTTAACGTTGAAATTTGCTATTGTTTATAAAAAATATATTTAAACAAATTATTATAAAAGTTTTTATTTCGAAAAACCGACTGCGCCGATCCATTCTTCGGAAAAAGTTACCATAAAAAGCTCTGTAACACTTTTTTGTCAAAGTTTGATTTGTTAGCGTAAAATGATTATGAACAATTGACTTTCTGAGACATGGAAATTATTGAAGATCTGGCTTCCTGCGTATTTTTTCCCGTAGAATCGATTGCTGCGATCAGTTTTTCCAGATAACAGTTCTCATCGTAATTTGTTTAAACAAATTTTTATAAACAATCGCCAATGACGGCGTGAAAAACACGGTGATTAACTTTTTTTTTATTCGAATTTGTCCTTGAACGACGTAGATAGGTCGATGCCACGTGGCTCAGTCTTTGCCTGGGCCTTGATGGGTCAACTACATGGGTACACTCAACCCTCGATAACGCAATCGGGATTCGGCGAATTTCGAGTCGGGATGGTCGAAAGCAGCCGAGACTCATCCCGGCCAAGGAAAACTCTTTGCCAACATCCTTCATTCCGTCGGGAACAAAACGAGGCTGCGACGAGCGATGCGTTTTTACCCGAACACGCTCTACCGGGATTCGATCCACGTCCACTTCTGTTCACTGCCGCACGCGACGTCGCTGTATCAAAAATATCTCGCGCGGGTTCCAATCGGGGGAAGCGAGCTCCCCGCCTCACGACGAATCGTAAAAAACCAACGAAAAATGCGAGATATCGGAGAGGATCTATCTAGTTGAACCGCATCATTCGTTATAGCAGAGCTGACACGAATAAATTGTTCATATTTTTATTTATTGTTTGATTAGTTGCACTAGCCTTGATTGTCGGCATATAGAGGTTGCTGTCGTACAGCATCGCGTGGGAAAATATTTTTCGCATTTCCACCGAAAACCCGTGACACGCGTCACAATAAATTGTTGTTCGAACGATTAATTAACAAGGTCCAACCGCAAACAACCCGGCCGCAAACAACGCGAAGAAACGACCTTGAAAACAAACGAAAACGACCACCGCGAACCCAAAATAGTAAAAAACCAAAAAAATAAATAAACAAACGAGCAGACGAACAAACAACGCGAATTTTCTCGTAGGAATAACATACCTATGTAGCGATAATATTTATAGTCACCCTTTTTTTACAATAAATATCTAACTAATTTATTTCCAAACGATCGTGTCTTTCTTCCCTCGTGTTTTCTCTTGTTTTCAATCAGCGTGGACAACAATTTCATGTTTAACGACAACCAAACGTTGCTTACATCCTCTCCGTTCAATTATTATTATTATTATCATTATTAGTATTGATATTAATCATCGTCGTTATTATCTTTATTATTGTTAACATTATTATTATTATTATTATTATTAGAATGATTATTATTAACCTTGTTATTATTGTTTTCCCGTACGAATCGCGAGGACAACGATGGAGTGACAAGTCGCGGGGAATCCCCCGGCTGATAGCTTGTTAGACCAGCGTCGTGTGACTTGCAGTTTACAGATATACAGGAGGAGTAACCACCGAGAGCGGAACCATCGGATGATTCGGTGATTTTCCAATGCCCACATCGACGAGCACCGTTTTTCCACTGGAAATTGGGATTCGACGCGACAAGAACGGGGATTCGCTTCGACGTGGGAGACGACGACGAAGAATGACCGTGGGGGGCCACGGAATATGGAGGGAGATTCGAGGCCTTCTGGAACTGCCGAGTCGACCCAGTGGCTCCTCGCGAGTGATCGATTCCTCCTGTACATGTCGTTAAACATATATGTATAGTCTAGGCTTTCACGCGCGTGACCGTCGGTTCGCGATTTCGTGTGCGGGGGTCTGTATGCGTGCGGATATGAGCGGTGGCGAATGGAGATCACGTCGAGGCACTAGGAGCTGGGGTCCAGAGTGAGGCATTCCGAGAGAAAATCCTCCATGGAACGGTAGGCATGCTCGATTACACCGGTCAAGGCGTGATCCTCGTCAGCGTAGCTCTGTAAGCATGGCATCATACTCGCAATGAAGATGTAGAGCAAGATAGAGTGCTCGGACAGAGCGTATTGTTATGAAGACATTGCCGTGTGGCGAGTCGTGGTCCTGGACTTGGATCCGCAACGGCGATTTCGATTTGGGATTCCCCGCCTCCTGCACGGAGAGATGCGCGCGGGAGTCGTTAGCTTGGGACCACGACTCACCAGATGTCGCGAGACCCAAGGGGCCTCGCGGGGATTCCCCCACTTTTCTCGAGTCCTCGCCGATCTCGGAGGAGACGCGGAAATCTTTGAAGGGAACTCACCTGATACCTGAATATCACACCGGCTTCGGACAGAGCTTTCGCGAAAGCTATACCATGGGTATAAGGTGCGGTAAGGTCGGCCAGACCGTGGAGTAAATACAGGCTGTGACTTGGCACGAGGCGAGCTCGCTGAGTTAGATCAGCTTCTACGTAGCCCTTGTAATTTTCCGACGGCGCACCGAGCACTCGTTCCGTGAAAGCGGAATCTGGAATGAGGAGGGACCCAGCGGGTAAGGTTGAGAAATGTTTGGGGAAGGATCCGGTGCATCGAAGTGAGAGAGAGAGAGAGAAGTTGGTCTTACTGTAGTATAGCCAATCCGCTATCGGACTGACCGCTACTCCACACTTGAAGACGTTTTGCTGGCTACCCAGGACCATGGCGGTTACGTAGCCACCGTAACCCCAGCCCCATACACCTACTCTAGTCTCATCCAAATATTTCAAGGTGTCCAGAAGATGCCTCAGGACCGTCAATTGATCTTGGACTTCGACGCCACCGATCCTTCGGAACAGTGCGCGTTTGCCCTGGCCTCTAGCACCACGAACATCCAATCTCACGTAAACAACGTCGTTATGACTGGACATGTACGTTCCCCAGTCTATTCTAAACTTGTCAGTTACCGCTTCGCTTCCCGGACGTCCGTTAACTTCAACTAGGACTGGGAAGGCAGCGTCTCTGAGCTCTTCCCTCCAAGATGGAGGTAGAAGCAGTTGTACTTGCGCACGCCAACCTTGAGGCAGGGGTACCTGTATCCGGAATAAGAAATGGGATTACCGTTGGGACTCCCCAAGCTACGACAACCCCTCGCTTGCCATCCCGTTCCAACGCCCAACTTCGGAACCGACCCAGTTCATCCCACCCCATCAGGACCAAGAACAAGACCGAGACCTGATCTGACCATAGCTTCGTTCCCTCGATACAAACACAAGGTTATTGGATACAGTGGGCTTGAATGGCCACTGCACATTGAACTGTGTCCATCTTGGGCTTTGTCTTGTTTCCTAAATTTATGATGCTGGGCCCGCCTTCACGCGGCAATGGCAAGTGCCAGACCAAATCGCATCCCCCGCTTAATCCCACCGTGGGGGGCCGTAACCAACCTCGAAACTTCTTCTGGTTGGAAGTGCCAACTGTGATAGTCTGTCCGCTCTCTGTATCCTCGAGTCGTATAGTACTCGAATTATTTTATGCGTCGCAACGGAATGGACGCCAGCTAACGGAAGCCCAGGACCCTCGCAATATAGCACGTAGTAGCCTTGACCACCATTTTCCGACGGTGGACTGACCGACGCGCTGAAGTGCGTGCAATTTGTATAATAGAACCTGGAAGCACAACAAGATATGGTAGCATGACTCGGAAAAATAGGAGATAAGCAGAATCTAACAAAGACTCGCGTGCGTACCGACTACTCCAAAGTACTTCGCCAAGGTCACAAGTCACGCAGAGTGGCTCCAACCTTCTAGGATCATCCGTCGTTGGATCTCGAACGACGTAGAGGTGTTTCTGGCCAGGCCTTCGCTCTCTCGTTCCCAGGTAGTAGACCAGATGTTCTCGCGTGTCCCACGCAAGGATCTCGCTCACCTGAGGACGTGAAATCATCGATCGTATTCCGGGCACTGCGAAGGAGCCGGGGCCACGCTACGGACGAGGTGCGTCCTGGCAATCACTTACCTCGTAACGTCCGTGTGACAGGACAGCTATTCTTTGCTGCGTCAGGGTGACGTGTTTGATGTGAGTAAAGTGTTCCTGGCTTCCTTCTTGAACGGCTGCCAATAGTAGGAAGCTATCACCATCGGGCGCGAATACCGGATGCGGCTGAGCGTCGAGCCACTGTCCTTCCGGCGCCCGTTCCGAATGCGTTTCCACGCAGTCCCACGTTGGTCCTCGGCATCCGGAAACGACGGAGAGGTTCTGGGTCCGAGACATCCAGACGACGGCGATTTCCGTCGAGTCCGCCCCGACCCAACCGGCCGAGATAAAATAGTACTCCCTGCAATCGTTTTCGTCTGCGGTGACTCTCCGCCCAAAATCTTCAGCTACTCGGACCCTTTCCAAATGAATTTCCAACAACGGAACCCCCACCCAAACACGTGCAAGCTCAACCCTCGGTAGAAATTGTCCGGATCGAATGCAATGCAAATGACTAGCGTTTCTCTGGACTCCTCTAGATATCGCAGCATCAGAATTGCCACAGCTCGAACGGTGCATCGCATCTACTGCGTAGCAGTAGCTAAAGATTGTCCGTAAAGAGCCTGTTCTACAGCCTGTTCTTTGGATGCATAGTGGTCTTTTCAATTTTTCTACAGAGTTTCTTTCACCCAGGTTCAATTTCTACCAGGGCAGCACTTCGTACCAGACAACGATTGCCGGAGCTGATAAATCAGAAAAGACAACATCCACGACAGACAACTTACTGGCCGTCAAAGATCGGTGGTGGCTTCAACTTCGTCCCGGTCATCGTCAAGTTGGTAGTGTTGGAGAGAGTGAGGTTGGCCAGATCGAGGAGCCACAGCTCGACCTCTGGATTTGGTGACCCTGGGGTAGGATAACGAACCGATCTGGATGGCGGAAATGTGGCTTTTCTGGATGAATCCAACGGTCCTGCCGACGAGCCGTCTTGGCCGGTCGGCGTGCCGAACCAGGGGAACTCCAGAGCCGTGACTCTACTGTCATTGAAGGAAGCAAAGAGTATATGGGATCCGTCCGGGCTCGGCCACATTGCTTCGGGCCTTGGCAGGACTTCTTCTTGATACAACCAGTCCGGTACACCGTTGTAAACGACACCGGGAACACCGGTATCTGTCAGACGGGTATCCTCGGCGGCGGAGGGTGCCACCCTAAGGTAGATATCGTTGTCAGAGATCATCAGGAGTGACGTTGTATTGCCGAGCCAGGCAGCAAACTGTAGCCTCGTTTGTTGCACCCTGAGCGAAGCGTGGAGTCGCAGAGGCGTGTGATGACTACGTAAGAAATAGGATAGATCGTGAAGAAGACGTCCGTCTGTCCGTCCATCTCGAGTTCGTTGAGGTATGCGCGTATCTTACTATCGCCACGTGTTCGCTAGGCCACGATGCGGAATCAATGCGGAACGAAACGACCTCCCTGCCCACCAACGTTATCACATCGCCGCGCGAAGGGAACGCGGAAGAGGAAAAACCGGTCGCAAATTAACACCAAACTCGTTATAATGATCCTGACCTCGGGAGAAGCAAAAGACAATAGGAAAAAAAACACCATCGATCCTCCTTTTTGCTGATTTTTCTCGCCGCTTTTTTATTGACACAGATAAGCTGACGCGTTCATCGTTTGGGAGAACAATTAGGCCTATGCGGGGCTGGGCGTCGTTTTTCTTCTGTGAAGGGTGTGGTAGCGTTCACGCGATAAAATTTTAATATGATGAACTTCTATGGTTACAGGTGAGCAACAAAAAAAAGGAAACAGGTACTTGAAAACGGGGTGAACGAAAATTTGGCCCACATATTTGTCCATTTTCGTCCTCGTACAGAGCAAGGGGGGGGGGGGGGGCAACATGGGCCCCTTGAGAAAAGAAATGCACTTAGTTTTCCCCACTCGTTTTACTAGTTTTTAGTCCCTCGCTACGCGGTTGTAATTAACACGCTGCTTTCATTAAAACAGTAAGAATCCTGAAATGTGGGGTGAAATGGGCCCCCTGAAATTTTCAGGGGGCTCATTTTGCCCCAAATATCTAGAGACACCAACGCTTCTAAAGTCTCCCATATATTGAGAGGCTCCGAAAATTGCAGGGGCCTATTGTGCCCCCAAATATTGAGAGGTACCTACACTTTGAGGGGGGTGCTTTTGCCCCCCAATATTTAGAGGCGCCAAAAATTGCAGAGTACCCGTCTAGCGCCCAAATGTTTCGAGGCACCAGCAATTTCGGGGGGCTCCTTTCGCCCCCAAATATTTCCGGACCCCCACAATTTTAGGGGCCCCATTTTCCCCCCAAATATTCAGTGGCACCACAAGTTTCAGGGCGCCCTTCTCGCACCCAAATGTCTAGAGGCACCAACAATTTTGAGGGGGCCACGTTTCCCCCCTCCCGCCCCTCCTACACGTAAATCGGATATCCATCATCGAAACTCAGCTGGGATGCCTCTCGAACGGAACATGGAGCATGAAATTAAAGCCAGTTCGTGTCTAATTGCCACATCGCGATCCCTCCCGTCGCCTGATGAATACCGTGACGTGTAATTTTCTCCGCTGCCAGTGAGACAGTTCAATGTCTCTCGACGCGGCGAATCCGCGAGGCCGGGGCGCAAGCGTCGTGACGTATTCGAATGCGCGTCGAAGTGGTCGGTCGACACGTAGATCTACTTTATATACATTACCATGTACGTATATATCCCTCGTAAATTAGTGGTAATCATTTCGGAATCACCCTCGTCAAATACTCGAAACATGTTTGTTATCGTCTGATTTATAGCCGCGCATTTATCCCCGAGAAGGATCAACCCGATGATGCTATTTCCTGACCGAAATCACTCGGATCCAACGATTGATGACAGTAATTAATCCCGTTCCGTTGCCAAATGTTTCCATCGACGAGCGAGGAACAAAAACGTCAAAGTTTCGTCGAGTGCTCGACCTTGAATCGAGCTGACATTTGCCCCAAGAACTCGAGTAGGTAAACCTATGCGAAAACTCTGCCCTCGAATCACCGCGTACATTTTCATC
Source organism: Arge pagana (assembly GCA_963969455.1). NCBI lineage: Eukaryota > Metazoa > Arthropoda > Insecta > Hymenoptera > Argidae > Arge > Arge pagana. Next base: position 20,961,468 of record OZ018308.1, on the reverse strand, counting down.
TCGTTATCTTCGAGAACATTCAAACAAGAAAAAGAAAAAGGTTCCAAACGACGAGTAAAGATGTTTGAAAGTGGATAAAAAAAATGATATCTGCCCTTTTTACGCTCGTGGAATATTTTAGATGAGAAGTTCCAGAGGAAGTTTGTACATGGGCTGGTCCCCGTGTAGAAAAATCATAATTTCTAAACAGACTCAGCGACTAGTTATAACAAACAAGCTAGTAAAAATTACGATAAAAATAATCCTAATAATAATAACGATAGAAAATTTTAAGCAATAATTGCAGAACCAGCGATCAAACGATTGGCAATCGCGACCAGGTGGATCGAGGAGCGAAGGCGATGGTGTGGAAGATATTGGTGACGTTGGCGCTGGCCTGAAAATCGTGGATTCCCTCGAATTCGGGGATTCCATTATCGATCGATCATTCGAAAACGGAGGACTAAATTATGCGCGAGAAGATACTGTGTAGTACTGCGCAAACATCAACGTATAATCTACCCTCGAGAATCGCTTTCCGAAATGCAAAGACCATTGATCTACATGCAAACTGGAGTGACGGCAGAACCCCGCGATGTGGCGAAACGAGATAGCCAAATGGATGTGCAGTCGAGCTTACCCGTGTCCATCAACAGTTTTTTTCCTTGTCTGTTTTTTTTTTTACTCGCCAAAACGCGCTTGCGGTGTGAGCGAATTTTTCTCTCCGCTCGGCGACCGGCTCATCGAGATATAAAATGTTTCCGCACGCGAGATACAAAACGCCTGCACTGCTACACAGCCGAGGTTTTCTCTCCAAACGGAGTGTGACCGATGCAAAGCAGATAAGCCGACTTTTGTCCCACAAATTAAGGAGGTTGAGGCGTTAAACGTAAAATACGAAAAATATTCTGCATAAATTTATTTCCACAAATTAATTAGGTAAGACATTTTTTTCATTGCTTTATATTCTGTATATCACGCGTACTGTTGGGACCTCAACCTCCTTAAGTAAAAACATTTCGTCTCTTTGATACATCGACGATTTGTGGAAAAACTTCGAGAATTTTCTGCAGTTGACACGACATTCTGCATCGATAGCTAACACTGACAGTGAGACCTAACGAGCCCTATGATCGAAGGAGTACGAGAAGAAGACGCGAGAGAAAGGTTGGAAATTAATATAAAAATGTAGACGGTGGTAATTTTTGGACGATTTCGCGTAATACTTACTCGTTAGTAACATCGTAGACTGTATAGTGTGCGGTAAAACTATGCCGAAATACCTGTAAAATGATAAGAAATTGTTAATTTCCTCTCGCGAGGTCGAGAATTGGTGGGGGAAGGCTATTTGTGGATGTGGCTAATGCATGACGGAGATTCGCAGAGTGACTATAATTTGTTTAAATAATTCTTTATAAACAATTGCAAATGCTAAAAAAAAAACCACGGGTATTTTGTCTTTCATCTCCTCATGATTGGCATAGTTAGTTTGATGCTATCTAGTTCGGTTTTTGTCTTGGCCTTAGTGAGTTACTTGTTTGGGAGTTCGTTTTGATGGGGCACTCACCGGCTTCACGTTGTGCTTGAACAGTACATATCGAAGATCTGCACTGCACTGATATCCTTGGACGTTGAGTTGTCTCTGCAAGTGTGAAGGACAAAAGTTATTCCATACTATTTTGAGCAAATTGTGATTCTGAGGGATTTACACATATGTGAAGTGAAATAGCAAATCGTTTTTGATCCAGCAATCGTTGTCTTCTGGGAAAAGGGTGCAAAACGTGCCGGAATGGAAACTGTCCAGAAAGGAAACTTGAGAAGAATACATTCGAGTGTGGAGAGTTTGAAACCAGCGAGGATCCCTAAAGTGGAACGCAGTCTCGACATACATTGGCACGTGTCTGCGATGAACAAGTGGACCTTCGCATGAAACCTACAGATTTCGACTTGCTCATTTTATAAATAGACTCCATTTTAACACACACACTTTTACAATTAGGTACCGGTTCGTACATAGTTTGAAATTACGTTCAAGGCCACTAAGACAAACATTAGCACTCAGGTAAGATATCGTTATGGGAACAAAAATTATTTCGCAGACCAAACAAAAACAGCATTCTGCTGAAAACACGAATTTGTTCCAGAAAATACAAGCAGGCATCTGAGCCGATGTGGATGTTTGGACAGCTAATCCGTCTCCAGGCTTAAGTCACAGACTTGGCCCACAGTCAAACGATAGGTGAATCTGTGTCACGTGACGTCAAAGCTGCTGGCAATGCGTATTCTGGATTAATTCTAGATATTCTGGATTAATTTAGATTCGAGCCAAGTAATCATAGGTCTTGGGAAGGGATGTCCATATTTTGATGGATCCTGGACTACCCACGTTGTATTTGATTCCGATACGAAGAGACGAGAAACATGTTCTCTCTGACAGCTTAAGGCTTTCGTAATCTCAGCTTAATTCTCAACGAGATGCCTGGAGCCCAGTTTTTGCATCGGCGAAGGTTCGCTTCTTGTGAAAACGAGGAAGACCCAACTTCCGAGGAATGCGATGACAGTGAGTAGGAGCCGAATTCTCAAAACTGCTCAGTGTCATGGTTACCCGATACTGTTGACGGGGCAGTGACTGCCAACACCTCGATATCGATTCATTCATCGTAACTACATTTATTTTCATCCAAGTTCTCACGTAAGAACGAGGGAATTAGTGCAACAGGTGGGTGCCTACCGGTGCTAAGGCGTCGCATTAAATATCCAGAATTTCTGTAGACAGGGGTACAACAGTTGGGTCTTCGTCAAGCCTGTTACGGTAAAGTGGTGAAACGTTGGCCTGGGCAACTACGAATAATCGATTCATACTTCCGGATTCGTTGGTTCAGAACGCGTAAAAAATGTCACTCAGTTCCTATCACGAACGCTTTGATGAAACTCCCAAATTTTCACCCTTCGAAGAAGCGAAAAACGGAGAGGTTCGCCAAAATAACCCACACGAGCTCCTCACATTCGACTTGCCTACTAGCAACGTAACTAGAAATCGGATCTGTCACGTGACCATCTGCCACTGGGGTCGAGAATTGGACTTGTAGGGTTGATCTGCGAAGAGTTTGGATGATGGCGAGTGCGTGATCCCTGTGAATAGTTGGGAAGTATCGTACTTACCAGAGTATGATTAGAGACCAGAAGTGATACGGAATTGTTCGACGTATCCAGAAGAGCTAAGGAACCATCGTCCGCTTGGAAGACGAATTTGTCATGCGACAACCAGGTGGGCGGTAGCCGATGGGGTGTCAAGTCTCCTCGAAGACACTCTTCAAGGCTCAAGCGTCTGCCGCTCCAATATAAAAGCTCGTCGACGTATCTGCACAGAGACATGAGAATGTGAGTCGTTCCAACGCTCTATTTAACCCAGTACCTCAGCCTTCATCACTAATATCCTCCCTCTTCATGAAGATTCAGTTAAAAAATTTGTTGAGCTTCCATTAAATATGCCTGCGATGAGGGTACTTACCCCAGAAGGTATATGGCAGTGACTATTCCGGCTATAACGAAACCGATGACCAACAACGAGAAGATTATACTTCTCCAATTGTGACCACCCTCGGCGTAAGTGAGATCCTGTAAGAATGATGCACTGTACAAATATATATTCGCCTGACTGTCCTCCAACAGCAGTCGTCACTTCCGTGCAGTAGACTGCGACGTGCACCCGGAAGAACGACAATGAAGTGGTGCACTAACATTAAGGTAATAGGCTTGCGACGAGCATGCAGATTGACGACGAATTCTGGCGAAGGAGACTAGCATGACAAGATAATCCCATCACTAGGATCCAAGAATGTGATCCCCTACTATGTGATCCTTCGGACTCAGCGAGGAGGTTGCTGGTACGCGAGGACATCTCGCACTGATATTTCAGATCAAAGTGAGACACGTGGAGGATGCAGGTCAAGGCTTGTTTGTTTCGTAGACCTAACGTTTGTTTTATGATCTGGCATCGCTCTCGATTCATGTATTCCCAGCGAGGTAGCCTACGATTTGGAGATTGTAGGACAGGAATGTGTAACACCAGTGTTCGTACATCCGATCGTAGCTATTCGAAGTTGTTCGAAGATGTTCTAGAAGAACCGACGTGACCTGCTGCTTTTATACTTGAAGACTAGCCGTCGTTTCGTGTTTAAAGGCTACCTACGATCTCGCAAGTCACGCTGCCTCAACGACCACGATATTCTTTTACGTCACTGGATCAAGACCGCGATGATCGCAGCTGCAGTGATTGTAACAAGCTCAAGTCTGGTCGATGAACTGTGCTAAGACATTAGACGCTGCTACTACAACATTGATGCCTGCTACAAGAATCCATGAACAGTCCAGCTTCTCAGCAAACCTTTTCCTCAGATTTAGACTATGTGAGAATGTGTAATGTACAGATTATGGAATCGAGTGGAGAAATCGTTAGTTTCCAGAGCTATCGTTCCGAGTATTTCTGACCCAGAAGCTTGCGAGTACGATGCGTGGATCGAATAATCTGGACGCGCCCGTTTTGCCGACTACTAATCGGCTTCGATGTGACGGACCGGGATAAGCCGCCTTTCCGTTGACTTGTTTGGATTCCTGTCGAAAGACTGGAATCCCATTAGCCACCTTTCTTCTTTTCGGATGAGCATTCGTTCGCTGCAACGACGACACACAGATTTGCTGGAGATGGGAACGCTGGAAAGCTTTCGTCACAGCATCGTCTAAAGCTTTGGCACCTCGAACCTTGGATTCCAGCCAGACGAGAAAGATCTACAGAGTGTCACGAGCTAGTGTTAAGGATTCGTTGAAGGTGATGAGATTACCGCTGAAGGTGCGTTACGCGATAACGAGAAGTTGGCAGCAAAAGCAAGATGCTTCCGGAACTGGTGATATAATCGAAGACGCATCAGCCAACCGAGCCAGTAGACACAAAGTCATTCCACGAATGTCGTCGGATTCTCTAGATTTCGAATAATTTCATCGCTACTGGATCTCTGGAAGAGCAGGCAGATGGCGATTCCGCACAATGGGACCAAATTGCAAACATGTCCGAAAAGCTGCGTCGTTACGAACTCGTTGAGAATATATCGAGTAGTATTTAGTGCGAATCAAAATTACTTAGTAGACCCACGGCACGTGGAGCATATTTCGTTGAACCTTTAACAAGTGGCTCGTTGTTTCTCCGAAGGTAATCCGTTCTGGCAGTTACGGTTGTCACAAGCTTAAGGCTCCACCCAGTCGTGCCTCGTTCCTATTCGATGGGAATTACATTCCTGTTCAATGCTGTACAAGAGTCTTTTGCCGAAGAGGATGCCTCGAGGCTCCTTTCTCAATCACGATAACGACGCGGTGGTACGGTACAGGCTACTTCGTTATTTTCAATTCGATCGTGTGCAATGCTGAGAACTAATGCCGAGGGTTCAGTTCTCTAATTGAACTGAACGAATCGTGCCTAGTGAAGACAACGGTACAATCCTTACGTGATCATGGTCTAAGAACCACAAACGACAACAACGACATCGAGAAGAAAAGCTTGGCGCCGATCGATTACCTCTTTTACCTGGGCAGACTTTGAACGGGGATCGGCGACCTGGACGGTCTCGTCGGGAGGTAGCCGCCAGGAATTCCTCTCGACGTTGACGCTGGCGTTCATAGCGCCTGTATCCTACTCCGAGCCACCTTGGTTCCCGGGCTCTTGCACGCGGGTCCCCAGGGTAACCCCTGGGCCACTCCTGGGGCCAAGGTCAGGCCCTCCAGTCCACAGCTTCTCACCTGAAAACAAACGCGTTGACGTGAACAACACGATTCGCAGGATCACTATCACAACTAGCCACGAATCTCAAACGAGCTTTCAACGCGTCGCAGCATTTTCTTGAAGAAAAACAAACGAACAGCGTCGAAGCTTCACCACGTTAGGCTCGAGCATTGTGGAAGGCCAAAGAGATCTTCGTAGCTAGTCGAGTTCTAAGTGATGGAAGCTTGGCAGAGTGACTTTAGCGCAGTTTTGTAGCAAGAAAGCTTCTGGTACTCGACGTTTTGGTGTTGCAAGACTTGTAGCCTCACAGATAGGGTAACGCTGTAGCCATTCATCGCACAGCATTCGTTGATCTATCGTGCAAGAAGACAAATGAAGTGCTGAAGCTTATATCATTGGATGTTTATTCTTTCGTTTCTTCTACGAGTGGGAAAACGTTTTTGACAACTGTGAGAACTCGCGGCTGATTCACCTCGAGTTGAACGGGTTGTCAACCGATGTCATTCCCCGTTGTTCATAAATCGTAAATACTCGCTTCGTTACGAGGCTATTCGGATGATATAGTTGTTTATGTCCTCTTCGGCACAGTTCACCTCCTACTCAACGCTATTCCTAGCCTGTAGTTAAATTGAAGTGAAAATTGGCAATGCGAATCTGAACGAGCTTTATTGCAACTAGAACTATACTCCCCGTACTAAACCGAGCTCTTCGATGACAGAAATACTACAAACTCCACACGTAACTACAAACAGAACTCGTAATACCCGAATCCCAACGTTCACAAAACAGATTTTCACGAAAAGGCATCAACCACAACACGTCTTAAGCCACGCCATTCGACTATTATTTTCCCAGTACTATTACAACCCCAAACCACGAGGCACAAAAATATGACCTTTCAAATCACAGTTATACTCAAAATTTAGCTTTAAACCGCTTCACGTCACAGATTTTTATTCAAACTGTACGAACCACCGGAGTCAGAGCTTCCACATTGCGGATTTCCTCGCAATGTCAATGTGCAGGCTCTGGGCAGTGGAAACAAAGCTATTGCAAGGGGCTTTTCTTTGTACTATATCCACGCGAAAACTCGGAAACATCCGTTGTATCGCGATAAGTGTTACTCTCACCATTCGCGACCGAATCAAAGAGGCAACATTCGTTCGGGGGTTCGCGCGTATGAGTCGTCGGGACCTCTGCGCGGCATGATCAATCGCTGAACGGGTGTCCCGCAAACAACTCCACTGAAATCATCTCGCAGCAGCATCTAGCTGCCAGTTTTTAGATATTTGAATACGTGTGACCACAGCGACGACACTGTGCCCAAAAATAACCAGCCTTCCGTATATATAAGTACACATGGTTCACTGCATCGTAACGGTTGTCTCTGACGTAAGGAGTCGTGCTCGTAACGTAGGGCGAAAAGTTCTATGCCCTTTGCCAACATCAGAGTCAACAGAAAGGGGACCCAGTGACGGAGCATTTGGAAGAAATTTCCATATTACGACTACGTTTCTCCGACCACATGCCGAGATAGACGTCTCCACGTTACGTAACGCCCCGGATTGGTGAATGATCACTGCCTATTCTACTATCGAGCTCAAAAATGAGTAGAGATATAATAAAATTATGAGACGTTCGCCCAGCATCTAACTAACCATACCACTCATAGACAAATGGAAAAGAACCATGTGTTTTCTCTTGTAATTTGCAATTGTTTGTCAAAAATTATTTAGCCAGGTTACAATAGCCAAAATCATGGCGAAAACCTGTATAACGCTTTATTGTCAATGTTCAATTTATCAGGGTAAAACGATTAGTGCAACAACTCATCATTTAGTGGAATAATTTTTTACCAACAATTGCAAATGACACAATAAAAAGCAGTGGGCTTTTTTCCATTTGCTCGTGAATGGGATAGTTAGTCTGATGCTATGTAGCCCAGTTTTTGTCGGGATCTTAATGGATTAGGATGACCATAGCCGCAGGCAAGATCGAAACTTCGTCAAAGCGAGGCCGACGTGCATTTGCTTTGGCTCACCCTCCGCAACGTGGCTGAAGACATCACAAAATTTCTCCCCCACTGATATATCCACTGTTTCCTTCTACCATATTTCCATCGCCTCTGTGTGCTCCAACGCCGTTTTGTTTGTACACGCTTAAATTGTAGGCGGCACAGAGTTGCGGAGTAGCGAATAGACGCTTGGAATAACAAGAACGAGTGGGAAGAACGGTCTGCTCACAGACTCGTCGCGGCGACATCAAAGGCGCCGACTTGTGAGCTGAGCAAGCCGAACAAAAAGGCTGCAATTAAGCAGGGGAAAAATGACGTTTGGAGAAAAGTACAACGCCACAACCAGCTGCACGAGCATGGAACATTACGTGGGGGAAGCATTTTCTCAAGTGGACGGGGACACACGTTTTACCATTTCGGGGTTCGTGGCAAGGGACAAATATGCGATACTTGTTTGTCGTATAGTCGTACTAACAAGTCGAAAATGAAGGAATAAATAGACGGGCGAAGATCGTTATCCAACAGGTTTTGGACGCTCGTAGAATCTATAATCGTGGCCCTCGTTCCCGATAGAGATTTCAGATTGGGGCATCCACTAAGAAGGCTGTTGTCTCTAGGGAATTTCAGGAATTACTTAGTTCTACAGTAATCGAACCGAAACTAGCCATTATCACTGACCCCCTATCGCATGATCCATCGGCGACCCAATCTGCTATCATCGTTCAACAAAACAATCAAACTATCTTCACTTCAACGCGAGTACCAATCAACGTTAGTGTCTACAGCTTTATTAAGGCAACAATTGACCTCTTTTGTTTTTCAGCGTGAACATTCAATGACACAATTACAGAACAAAAAATCAAAATGTTCGATTCCATATTTACGTTACGTTTTATCTGAACTTCATCCCTGCACCTGTGAACAGATGCCATGTGCATCTCTCTAGGATGTAGTCAACCTACATGTAGTCTCTTCAGAGAAAGATGATATAAAGACATCGAGTGTTTTGGGATCACCCTTCCTCGCATCTGCGCAGTGGATATAATACTGGAGCTTCGTGGCGTACGGTACTGTTCGGTGGAATGTGTTTGAATGCATATATTACGCGCTTGAAGTCACCCGTGCCCCAAATGTGGAATACCATTAGTACTCCTGACTTCTCTCAGCAAACGTCTATAAAAAAAACACAAGAATCTACAAAGGCCACGGAGAACACGAGGAATCGAACGTCTACGTCCTCTTCTCGCGCTGACTCGTCAAGTAAATGGATCCCGTGTTTTAGTGCTTTCGTCAAACCCATGTGACATTTTATCACTCCACGATCCAAGGGATCATTCGGAAGTAAGAAACGACTGGTACAATTAGAGTGTTTCTTGAGGAAATCTGTGGCCATAAGAAGCTACAATTCGAATGTTAAGCCACACAAGTAAGCGATGCCCCGTCCCTTAGTTCCGCTACTCCAATCGTTTTCCTGTTATCTACGCGCTAGTTAAGTCTCCGGACCAAGAAATCAGTGTACAGTTGTGAATATTCAGATATCCGCAACGGCTATGATCGTAAAAATAACCCCGGGACACGCGACGTTTACGTAGATACTACGAGGCCACGAGGCTACGAGACGTTTGTATTCGCGAGGTGCCGTTTATAAATAGGCACAACAACTTTTCATCAGAGAATATCTCCGATATGCAAAATAGTTATATCGAGCGGTATTCAGATTTCGAGAAATTTCCATCAAATCTGACATCTATGCAAGTATTCTGGGTATATAAATAACAACATCAGCTCCACCCAACAGTCGAGGCTCGCGACACGAAATGCTGGATGTTCCGGAAGACCTTGACATCCGTTTTCCCTTGAACTTGATAGAAACTCGCGAAGGTCACCTCCCTGTAAGATTCAACGTCTTCCACACGAATCCAGAAACTCCAATCGTCTTTTGTCCTCACTTCGATGAATGAAAAATTCCTGGACCATTTTTAGAGTTTACTTGCAATTATCGCCTTGAGAGCATGTTTTTTACAGTATGCAGTCTAGGATGCAACGAAAGGAGAGCACTAGGAAAAACACTGAAGATGCACTTAGCATGTAGAGTATTTTCATACTATACAATGATAGTACCCTCTGGGGTGCTCCCAATGCTACCAAGTATTCGACGATGCAGTCGATTCAACGTGACAAATCGAAAGGCTGTTTATGTCTTTCTACCCCATAGCATCACCTATATTTACGACGTGTGTCTTTTATCAGAGATCTCGTTTTATTCGAGAGTCTACGAACAGGTCGCGTACGGCACCTCTTCAAGGCCTCGCGTGTTTGTTGCGGGTACCCGCCGCATCGGTTGCTTTAACCCACCCGAGCTGCGTGCCGTGTTCAAGATCGATAACGAAGCTCACCCACGCAGTCTCTGCCTCTGCTTTTACCCTCGAAGACGTTACGTCGACCCACACTCCTATCCCCGGGATTCCTCCGTACCATGCGTTCGTTTTCATCTTCTCCGTCTCCCCCCGACCCACTCGCCATCGTCTCGTGACACCCTGCTACGATCTTCGTGACACCTCGACTCGACACTTGCCCTTAACTAGCCCAAGTCACACGGAACGAATCGACTAGACCCGGCTACCGGACTACTTCACGCACGTGACAACGAACTGTAACGATGGTGTAGAAATTATGACACGAAATAAATATGGTTTGACGATGGTGCTCCGCGCAAAAACTGTTATTTCGCTGTTTATCAATATAATAAATGTTTAAATACAGCTTAAATACGTTCAGTACCAACCTGAGATAATTATTGATAATCATACTGAGATTTAACAAAAATATACACATTTACGAGTTATAAAAATGCAATACATTACAAAATGGAAATAGGAATAGAATAATTGTTATTAATAATTGCTATTTTTAGGTAATGCCCCAGCTAACTCTGTTTCTCTCTCCAGGAATCTTGGGATTCCCATTTAAATTCTGTAATTTAGAATGTTGTCGTTGTTGACTGGTTTATGAATAAATATTAAACGAATATTATCAAGTATGGATAGTATACACGTAGGTGTGAAGCAACGCGTAGTGCCTCGACGATACGCACTTCCATGATACAGACTGGAGCTTCTCCTAGTCTCATTAGTCCTATGAAAGCTCTTACGGTAGGGTAGAGGGGGTTCTAAATTTGAGTTTCGACAAAATGGCGGTGAATTTGTTCAAGGTAGAACAAAAGTAAGCTGATCTAATGGTTGGAGGCCACAAAATATAATTACCGGCTTAGGGGGGCCGTCGTGCCCCACCCGGCGCTGCTTCAGTGAAAATGGAATGGAACGTGAGGCTTGGATGAAATCTTCTCTGGACTTTCCAAACCGAGGGAAGGAAGTTGGGAATCGTGGGTAAAAGTTGGTGGGTGTTTTTTTTACCGCGGAACGAAAAACTGCGAGTTTTTATGAGAAAGCTAAAGATCGGCGGTCGATGGCAGAGCATTATTCCACGCTCGTAAATCTTGTTGGTGGCTCGCCCTCGAAGTGAATAGTACTACAACCCAAGAGACAAGAGTGACGGACCACGATCGCTGTTCGTCGCGAATGCAAGTAGTACGAGACTGCAGGTACCTGTTTCATACGGTTGGCATACAATGGGCTACTGACCTTGACGATTATACGACTACTTCGCAGGATGCGAAATAATATACGGATTGAAATCGCCCACAACCAGGTCGTCGATATTCTTTCATTGATAACGACTCAATCGAGATGCGAAGGGATCGAGAGGGATGGAATCGTAATCGTCGGGGTTCGAAACGTTGTTATTAGAATATTCACGCGATGGTAGCCGCTGTAGGGGTACTCCGAGATGATAGTCAGCGCTTACCGCTCTGCCTCATCTCGACTGAACGCCTTCGATCGATTCTGTATTCAAAGGTACCGGGAAGCTTCATCGCCGCCAAATTGTTTACTGCCAGACGATCTCCTCGGGAAAACAACTCCGCGGCTGCATGTGGTATTGAACGCCAAGCGTAGTGCGACTGCAGGTCTCGAATCTCTTCCAACATAACATGCCTTTCCTCTACCCCTAGCGCTCCAAATTCTACTCCGTCGACATGTTACCTCCCAGATTTGAAATGATTTTTTTCCAAATAACTAATTAACTAGCTAACTAACTAACTAACTAACTAACTAACTAGCTGAATAAATAAATAAATAACAAATAACTGACCCTAAAAATAAATGGACACATTTTTTAAATATGTTGTTTCGGACTTTTTGAGTGCAGCATTCTGCCGGACCGCTTAGTGGTTGATGAAGAATCAACCGTGGAATGAACGTAGTTGTCGGAAATGGGTGACCCAAAAGCGGAAGTGCCTGACTCTTTAATGTGCCTTCGAGCGTTCTGGCGCGAAATGAAAGTCCTTAACGTTTAGTGTGAGTACGCGATGACGATAAGAGTTTCAACGGCATTAAAGCTCGCCGCTGAATTGCAGTAATTGCGTTACGCCGCATATCGCGGATGTATGCTCTTTACCGCCGCTAATCGGGCCAAGTGGTTCGCGACTGCTTTCCACGACACGACATTAATACCTTCCACTTCTCGATTTCGTATATTGTGGGGTGAATACTATATGTAGTACATGTAGGGGACTCTGCACATCTTTGCCCTCTTGAAAATCTTGACATCTCGATCTAATAGCGAATGATTAACGAGGAAAATCTATATATACCGGACACTGTTATGTCTCGTTAGCTGACGCAGAAAAATCCTGCGAGGATGCTGAAACTGATGATAAAAATGTCGACTCTTTCCCAACAGCTCGGATAGTTTGGTCGCTGTGCGAATTTTATACGCGGTTGTCCCCGCTGTGTGCAGTCTAAACAGAAGCTGTCAGTGGCAGACGCCGCTACGCTGTTCCTCCGCCGCGAACAATCCCCGGCAAATGCACGTTCACAAACGCGATAGGTGGAATTACACGAGGATTAAATTGAATCAAGTTTCTAGTCGATTTGCCCTGAATAGCCGTGACAATACGCCGGTGAAAATGAATGTAGTAACGCCGAGGGTTTTCAATGGTTCGGAAAATACGAGAGAAAGAATTGTAAAAACAAACCAGGGAGGGGGCGATATTTTTTCTGCACAAATGATAAGATAGCGCCTTTGTTACGCGACGAAAAATGAAAACGCGAGAGAACAATGCACGTCCCTTCCTTCATCTCCAGCTTATATTCACAGATCACGATGAAATCCTTGCCAGACCTGAATTTTTTTCACGACGAGTACTTCGGCCCGTTTCTCTGCAACGAATCTCGTATCGACTCTTCGTAAAGGTGAGAAATCATTTTCAAAATCTTGTAAACCCCATAATTTTACGAATTATCATGATTTTTCCAAACTACATACTTTCAAATCGGAAACTAAATAGAAAAGTCTACTTTCTGGAAGCCATCTGATAATATAAGTCTATCACAGCATGCCTTATCGTTTAAAAACCACTTTGTTCATTGTTTAGAAACACATCTCGAGGAAAAAATATATCATTTTTCCGGGATTCGAACCCGCGCCGCTGGATACTAGTCCGATACCATGCCCACTCTGATGCTTACGATGATTACGCGTCCACCGAATTGGTATAGCCTCGTCATCTATTTCAAACCTCTGGCTTCTCAAAAATGGCGATCAGTTGCGTTTTTACACTCCAACATTTCCCACTACTAGTAGAACTGCTAGTTTCTCCATGAGGAAAAATTCCTTACCAATCGGTTTACCGATCCTAACAAACTCTCTTCGTTAGACCAATGAATTCTATTAAATGGAATTGCAGACGTTCGGATAGCTCAAGAAAATTCGTCAGCGAACCACATCCACAGCATTTCCTAATCTCGAGACTTCTATGAGAGCGTCTAGCAAGTTGTAACCAGAGTTTCGCCATCGCTGAAAGACCTCGCCAAGTCCTGCAAATGAATCGATATCGAAAACTTGCTAAGATGCTTGTATTTTCTACGGGGCGTTTTTTGCAGCAAAAACGTGAATTTTTCTTGTAAGGTCTGCCATTTTGGACGCAATTCAAATTTTGAAAAAACGCTTTCGTTCAAGCACAGAGGAATCGTATCGTTAATATCTGGTAATTGTACAGTGTTTGGGATTCTACACTTTTTTTTTGACCTCTCGAAGATCGATTATAGCTCCGTTATGGGTGACTACAACGACGTGAAAAAATTATCATAACGTCTTCAAAACTATCTTATTGAACTGCCAGAACAATTATTAATTGATAATCAAACCTGTCTTTGTAAAAAATTTGTAAAAAAGCGGTTGGCGGGGGGCTCCAAGTGTACGTACCCCCTTAATCCGTTTTGCTGAGGTACTCGTGTCATTAATAAACTTTAGCTGTAGTAGTCCTACGTGGTGCGAGTTTCAAGTACTTTACACCGTGAGACGATTAACCTCGCAGCCAGAGACGAACTTGGCTCTCGAGCCTTCTCTTGTGAGAGTACGAACCATCTTTCTACTAGCGTGACTGTGTTTCCGTCATTCGCGTGCAAAGGACAATCATAGCTAGGGTATTGTCGTAGTTCTATCATTATGCTACAAGTGACAATGTACCTGTTCCACTTGGGAAACAAGTAGATCTGATTAGATCTTGGCTCGGCATAGAGACGCGTCTTGTAGCTGAAAGATCTACATCTCTCTGAACTCTACTCCTTCTTGTCTCTGGCCTCGTACCGATCATCGATTCACCCCCACATCGACCAATTCTAGACGGAGCCACGCATGATTTGCGATTACAGGGAGGAAGCTCTATAAATTTCACATCGATTTTCCTTCGCACCCTTTTTTGACAAATGTTGGGGTGGCGGGCTGAGAGGATGTTCGTCATCGACCGATATGCAAGAACTGCTGGCGCATTCCGTTCTGGCATGATGCCTGCAGGTGCAGAGTGGGGATTTTGCGGTAGTAGTAACGAAATTAAAGTCATTCTCGTTCTAATAGAATGTTTGCACCTCGATTTGTCACGGCGCTGCGCTAACATAATTCACGAATTTGTAGTTGCCTCCATTTATCGACCGTGTTTGCGTCGGATGTTTGGAATGCCGTGAAAGACGCCCGAGCATCCGTTGCAAACAAAAACCATCGACGAAGCATTAGTTCCGGAACTCCAAAGACAATGATACTTCTTAGCTGTCAACAGACTCTAGTGCCCTTGGGCACTAAAAATAGGACAGAGATGGAACGGTATGGAAAAGTGGGAGTGGGAAATTGATGGATCGAAAGGAGGACGGTGAAGATATCTTCCCGCCTTTCGAATATGTTTAATTCAGAAGTGTCGCCACGCCGTTTTCAAAATGATCCCAATAACGGGACTAGGCCAGACTAGGGTGAAGGTACCGATGAAATAGCGCGAACCAAGTATCAGTCGTTAGTTGAGAATATTCAGCGCTCCACGCCCCATGGAAATTTTCGTCGAATCATTCTCGCGATTTTCAACGTTGAATAATTCCCTTCGAATTTATCGATTGACTTCGAAATATTGTTGTTTACAAGCAAATAGTACAACGAAGGCTCGACATCGGAAATGGATGAAGCTTTCCTCAAACTTGCCCGCTGCTTCGGCGTGGAACGATAAAAAAAGCCGAACGCTTTCGAAAAATACTCGAACAAAGTGGGGAAATTTTTTACCCCTGACTCGAGTATTCAGCGAGAGCTACTTAAGAGTGGACTCGATCGTTGCATTATGCATGACAGCGATACAATTCGAATTCCCGATTCATCCTGCGGTCATCAGTCGTTGAACCAATGAGGTGTCCACGCAGACCTGCACAACTAGCGCTATAACTCGAAAAATATGAGGTTTACGATCAAAACGTAGGATATAAAAGTTACAGAGAATTCTATTTTCTTCATAAAAGTCCTCAACAAAATTATTATAGAATGCACCGTTTACGAGATATTCGATCGAATATGCAAAGCAGCGTGTAAGGCCTACCCTTCCACTACGCCATTTGGGGTCCACATTCACGCGGTGCTCCGGAACACTTCAGGACAGAAAAATGCTGAGGATATTCGTTGCAAAATAAAATTTCTCCGACCGAAATCCCCCCCCCCCCCCCCCCCCCTCTGGCTGTAGGAAACGGCCGGAGCAAACTTCACCCATCCAATCAGGACTTTAGCCAAGTCTGACGGTTACTCTTCGTTGCGCGGTCGGTTCTAACCGCAAGCCGACAAACGTGCCGCTCTTTATGTTTCGCCGACGACTCGTCGGTTTGGTACGCCATCCGAACGAGCGCGATTGTTTTCAAACGAGCACTTCGAAATAATTCACCAACGAAACTGTCAGCTATGGTCATTGGGAAACAGTGAAATTTGTCCTGTTTCATAGCCACAAGTATAGTTGCAGCGCTACTTCCTATGGCTTGTCGCCCGTTCATTGCTCTTAGTTGCTCTTTAAGCTTTCCACCGAACTGTCAAGACATTTGCTCCAAGTTCCAACACAAGCTGAAGCGTCAAACTCTCGGAGCAAATGTTGGAAACTTCGAGTAAGTACTGATTGTGGCGGTAAGTCGAATCTATCTCTCGGAATGTCTGTTTACTTCCGAAATATCGAGCGTGTGAAACATTTGCTTTGCGCCGCGACACCTAGCAGGACATGAAAAACACGTTCTTCGATCCATCTGCCACCAGGCCACGAGAGTAATTCCCAATGGACTCGAATCATGCCATTATTGCTCTCGAGGATAATCCTCGTAGTCCTTGTCGATCCTGCGATACCCCCTATGTACAAAAATATCAAAAACTGAGATTTTGTACTCGAGGTATTTATTGTCCTTAAGTTGCTTTTTTTATCTTTTTTTATTGCAGCGTTTTAACGTGAGGAAGTCGTGATAACTGTACCTTGCTAGTTCTTCTCCCGGTGATAAACGGACTTGAATGTTCATTTAATAAACAAATTCAATAAACAATCGAACCAGATGACTGGCATTTCGCAGTTGATTCGATTTGCAACCGCAAAGTTCGCGTGAATTACCGTCGAGTGGCAAAATTGTTAGTGAAGAGTGACGCGACATTGAACACGGCTGTGGCTGACCTCGTGCAGCCCGAGCAGCATGCAAATTTCTCGAGAAATTGAACAAGGATGTCGACGTTGTACGAAGCCAAGACTAGTGCTGATATTATCAATGAAAATTAGACAGTCGAGTCATTCAGCCGCGGCTGAATGATGAACGTGACCTTGAGCCTATCAACGCGTTGAACGCTAAACATCGCAACCTGTAATCACACAACACCGGTGTTCAATAATATAATTATGCATGAAGTGGCGAGATTCATATCGCTCTTGTTTCCTGCCCCTTGACCTTGCAGTAGTGGCGGCGCGGCGCGTTCCTTGTCACGTGACGTGACTACTGCTCCATGCACGTATGCCGAGTCGGCGCGCGTTCGAGTCTCGTTGCAGACCGTTCAGAGGGTCTCGAATATTCGAAAAAAATCGATTTTTTTCTTTTTTAATTTGAGCACGAAAGTTTTTCTTTGCAGTTGGAGTGTTGTAATACACCTAAAGAGATTGAAAATCGTTATTTTGTTTGTTTAACCCTCGAAAAAGAAATCCTAACAGGACCTCGCAGTTATGGGGGGGGCCTTAAGGACGATGTTGTTCGGATACTTCCACGTGATCTCGCCCTACTAGACCCTGGAAAACGAGGGAGGGTAACGCGAACCATTCATTTCTCGTACCATTCGTGCAAAATGGGGTCAATATTCGATGTGCACGTCACCACTGATCTGCTATACACGACGCGGGCAAAATGCTCACAAGTAGCGAAAGACCAAGTCGGAGAGACTCGAGCATCTATGAATCCAACGAATTGGGGTCATGGAGATCCAGAAAAAAAACTTCTCCAGCGACTTTTGAGGTCACCGATCGCGGGGTATAGCTAAGAATTTCGATTTTTCATGCCACCGCATTCTGATGTCTGTAAACAAAGGGCGAAGACGAACGATGGGTTCGGATAAGTCGAGGAATTTTTGTCATCCTGGCGCCGCAAGTTTCGGATTCTTGGACTTTTGATACGGTGGTCAGGTCGACAAACGTCCCAAGTTTCGTAACCTCCTGAATTATGGGGCATAACCGCGACGGAATCGGCCAGTTTCGTCGAACTACTCGAGCTAGCTCCAACTTCTCCTAGTTTATTAATGAGTTTATTGCCCGATGCTGCAGGCCTCGAGGAAGCTGTTATTGGATTCAGGAAACGAGGAATGAATTGATTTCTTCTTTTGCTCCAAAATACCGCAAAAAACGCCGATACGCCTTCGAGTCTTCGCACGTTCGAGCGTAGTGCAAAAAAACAATCTTCCAGATACGCGAGGACGAAGAGAAGAACAGCTTTGGCTGAGATCCAAGCTTTGGACGAAAATTCTGTTGCGTCATCGGAAAACCGAGTCCTCGGTGAACACTAGTCTCTTGGGATGTCACGTGCCTGTCGTTTCTGTGGCACCTCGTGAGGAAAAAAAACGATCGAATGCAAATCTTAATGTTGGCAGGCAGACAGACAGACAGACAAACAAACAGCGAGGTGGGGCTGTGGGGTTTTTTTGAGTTTGAGGCTAGCAAATCGTTTGGGTGAGACTCTTGTCATGTGGTATCTGAGGAATATCGTCGGATGGCTAATTTAATTGTTCGAAATTACTTTGATCCAGAGTCACGAACTGGAATGTCAGCAGATTTGTTCCAGAGACGATGGCAAATTAGTCGTCGATCAAAGTCCCCAACTTTAACTAGACGTGATCAATAGTTGTGGCATCGAAACCAAACGAAGTGGTAGCAAAAATGAACGATGTTGGGCTTTTTTTAATACTAATTTCTTATTAGCATTAATTATTCTAAGTAATGCAATATTATTATTTTTCTAACACTAGTCGGATTAAAAAATCGATGTTGACTAGGTGTACTGCTGTGACTGACTAGGTTGACGAGGCGATACATCGAGAAAGATCGTCGAAAGATTTTCGTCAGCCATTTTATTTTTCAGAAGAAAACCCACAGTATTCAGCATTGGAAGGTAGAATTCAGCGAACCGCGAGCTGCTCGAAATCTGACGAGCACCAGTGATTGGTCGACTTCCGTTGCGCCATTTCGTTTCCATTTCGCTTGTGTTACGCTCCACGGAGCCGCAACCTCCAGCTAAAAAATGATCCGTTGAAAGCTCCACAGTTTGATAGATGAAGCATGCTTTTTACATGCTTGGCACATGCACGCAGAACGCTCGCGACGACACTCCCATGAGTCAAAAATCAAAACCGCGAGGACACGCGATTATTTCCACAGCAGTTTGCACTCCAACTGCGACAAGCTCGCGTCTGAAATCTGCGGAGAGACAATGGCTTTATGCTCCCAGCAAATGAGACTTTATGCCTCGTGAGATGCCACATGCCTGGCCATAGTTCTATCCCCGTAACACTCTTAACTCTTGCAGCGAGAACCCAAGAGCCGTTTGTGGGGTCCACGCTTCGCCTCCCTCGTCCTGCGGCCATTGTTGCACCCTGAGTCCTGTTTTTACAGCAGCAAATCAAGTTTTGTACCGGAATACCACGTACCAAGTCGTTGCCACGCTTCTAGGACATTTCAATTCCACGCGAGGTCCCTCATCGTCAGGAGACAATAACTGTACCGAAACCTCTCAGCCTCAGTCCGCGAGACCAGAAAGTATTCGTTCAGAAATTGCTTCAAAAGCATCAAATCTATCCGACTTTCCGGACGATTGCTTCATCGTGGCCCCAGTTTTAACTGTGGCACATCCAGTTCTGAACTAGAGTACCACATGCGAGGCCACAGCCATTTCCACAGGAATTTCAATCACAGCTGCAATGTGTTCACGGGTTATAGTCTTCCCCGAGCCTCTCCTCGTCCCGACACGATTGCTCTGCTGTAGCTTCGACTTGAGTGCTAATAGATACGAGATGTAAACTCGCGAAGCTACGGACGTTTCATTAGAAGAGGCCAGACCAGTGGCACGAAATGTTCACATGACGAAGTTGACAACGATCAAGAAAATACTTCGACTCTGTTTCTTCTACTCAATGTATCAGATAAGAGATCAGCAAATGCTGCGTTAGACTTTCCAGAGCCTCAGGCTCCGCCGTTGATGGTCCTAAATGTCAGAATATCACGAGCGAGACAGGAGATTAGATGATACATCTTCGATAGAGGACTGTCTGTTCAGAAACTTCTGTCATTTTCCGAAACATTAGCTCAAGTCGAAGATGTGGACTATCGAAAATCATACGTCGAGTCAATCGACGGAGTCGGGAAAGAGCTATCCTTCCGGCGTGCACGTGGCTCGCTAACCGACCAAGCCTTGTTATGAAGGGTCCTTATCGATTTCCCAGACCCCCGACACGTTCCGTTTCGCTTTTCATTCCATCTCTCCTCCTGCACCGTTCACCCTCCACCCCTCGCATCTTCGGTTTCGCCTAGTGAATCCAGCTCCGTCTGCACCCCGATTTTCCCTATCTTGCTACTTCTCACATCTCGGTTTGCTATTGGTATGGGAGGTAACCGTCGGTGAAAGAATACTAGAGCTTAGAGGATCGAATAAATATCCTGCATACGTCTAGTCCTATAGAATTTTATAGGGCTGTTCGGCCCACAACGATTCTTGCCCATCTCTCATCTCAACGTCTCGACATCTTTCCCCAACATAAACTACGACTATCCAAACAACTGATTGAGCCCAGTAGCATTTTTTTTCCAGACTACAACTAGCGCCAGAGCATGCTGACAGCAGTGTAGCCAACTTAGGTGTTTGGGGCAATGTTTGGGCTTTTTACAGGGGTTCATAGATTTTCGTTCAGAGAGTGTTCAACAAAATCGTATCACAATTATGATTGTGACGTTTCACCCCGAAATTAGTTACTTGAATTAAAGAAACTCAAAATAAGTGTACGAATTTAAAACAAATGTTACAAGCAGTGGCCTTGAGAATACATGGGCGAATAAATAAATAGTTATGTTTCAATCCAACTATATATCTGTAACAATAATTTTTCTGAATTGAAAACTAGCAGATCAAATTTGAGTAATAGTCAAAATTCTCCATTGTCGACATGCTTTGGGTTGTTCAAATTTCTAGTTCAAGGGGTCTTCGAAGTTAATCTGAGGGGCAAAAAGTGTCAAGTGTTGGCCACGCTCGCGGACAGTGAGACCTGATGCAAATTCTGCATTGCTTTGAGGGCAGTTTCCTGAAACGAGCTTAAGGTGAGACAAAGCAGACGGCCTTGCATAATAATTTCGGACTGCTCTCTCAAAGCACGATTCCTTTGTGGACCCAAACGCAAAGACGCGTGTAGGTCCAACGTTATTTGTCGTTGACAAAGAATAATAATATACCGTTGTACGTGTTATTCGCAAGATTATTACGTGACATTCTCTGGGAGCATCAGATTTATCCCAAGAGCATGTTTCGTGTTATTGGAAAACGCCTGCTCGAGTATTCCCCGAACTCCTCTGTGAAGAGAATTGATCTCTCTTCAGTTGTTTCACGAGATACTATCTTCGCTCTTCAGTTTTCACGATCCCTGCACGACTAGCTCTTCTAAGAGCGCCTATCCTCTTCTCTTGTATTGGCTGCATGCAATCCTCTTTGCTGTTGATACTACAGCACTTCCAGCTCTGCCCTGCATCATCCGCATTGAATTCAAATATTCCCCGCTTCTGATCGAAAACGTGCTTACCGATCGAACGAGCAATTTGGTTTTTGCCACAAATATAGTCGCCCAAGTAGGATTTTCACCGAGTACGCCTCGTAAAACACCGAGTAGATCTGACGAGAGGAACCAAGAGCGTTGGTGGATCTTGGAAATGATTCATTTGACGGATTCCAATGAAGCCGAGTCCAATTTGCCGCCTGTGACGAAGTACTAATCTCGGGCTTTGTGCGCGCATCCATCGGCCAATTACGTGGAACCACTGCTACTCCGGAAATCCAGCTGCAAAGACGAATGCTGCTCGCGAAGCAAATATCTCGTTGATCTCTAACTACTGTGAAATTATTCGAAACGATGTTTTTCTTTGTTTGCTGTTCCAAAAGTTTCCTTTCGTGAAAAGAATTCCAATTCCTACTTAATTTCAGTACTTTGGACTCGTTCGGCAGAATAAATTAACAACCCAGATGGAGCAAGAAGAATATGGATGGAAATCCTTAAGAACGATCGAAGACACTTAATTCGGCAGAAGGACTACGGAAACAAATTTACCACGACGAGCTGGAAATCGCATTTGGCGGGGCTAATTGGCGACTAGATTTGACCCGGGGCAAGTAGAAAGTGCAATTCTGCAAAGCCACATTTCTACCGGAGACACCAGAGATTAAATTCGGTGGGAATAAACTGGCAAGAAGATCGCTTCAAGGACATTGGAGAAAATTTACAGAAATTAGAAATACCGAATCATTACCAACGAATTAGAAGACACAGACCCATCAAAAAAACGCGTCGAACAGGAGGATACAAAGACACCTAAAATCAGAGGTAGAATCGGATTGTAGAATCAGCAGTGGAGAGCACAAATCAGATCCACGTGGAGGGATCTGAAGGAAAGAGATGGCTGAACTGTACTGTGAGAGTAGATTTAGCTTCAATTTGGCAGGAGTTGAGTTTGCAATAGGAACATGAAACACAGTTCCACAGATTGGGTGTAGAAGTCAGATTGGGTTAGAGACCAAAAATGGATTGAGCAGCCAGTATTTGGAAGGCAAGCCGAGAAGGATCCAGTGGCATAGTTCGGTTGTGGATAGCAGATTTTTAGCTGCTAGGGAACTTCTGACAGCTGACTGTGACCGAGGTCTTGGGAGCAGACTTGGCAAGCAGATTCATAAATCAGATTTAGGGTCAGCGTCGAAGTGTAAATTCGGCATGAGAAACTGAAACATAGATTTAAGAACAAGATGCAGAAGCAATTGAAGGGAAAGACCTAGAAAGCAAAATGATGCATGCACTGCCAAGTCTCGCTCGATGCAAGACGATCAGACACAGTGTATGTAGGTCGTTTATGCTACAATAACCGTACATTCTGGGGCAACGAAGTAACGCGTATAGGCAAAGGGCATTATTGTGTTGCAGTAAAAAAGTTGAAAAACAATGTTGGCACGTACTTCAAAGGCTGGTATTTTGGTATTTCGGTAGGAATAATACGATTCGTACGCCACAGAGTGGAAAATCCGGCAGATATATTGGGTAAAACATAGCCCTTAATAACGGGTGAAAATGCAAACGAGGAGAGCTTCGCCTTGGAGTGGTGAAATCTGGAAACAATAGAACAACGTGAACCGCAAGGTGTTCGTTATCTATTGCCTTGACACGATTAGACCGACCGACATACCTTCTAGGAACCTACGTGTCCCTATAAATAGACTATGAGAAATGATCGGGAGCGCACAAAGATTAGCCATCTATTCCGCTTATTTAAATTAGATTCATGATTGATTTCTCCAGCGAAACTTTGTCCCTATTTCATGTCACGTACTCTCTGGATATTTTCGACCATTTCTCCGACGAAATCGCACAAACGATATCGCAAAAGTTTCAATGAAACGGCGCAAACTTTTTTTTTTCGCGTACATAACCTAGTCCACGATACCCTCGGTGACGTCACGACGCGCGGTCGTTCTCGCAAAATGGCCGATCAGGCTGACCAACCTGATAACGTATGCTAAATTGCTGTGCCCCAGACGACGTTTTTGAGAGGAATTTTTGACAAACTCGCTTTAGAGATCCAACTGATACCTACTACCGTCGTCTTATACCTTACGTGTCAATCAAGATTTCGAAACGTACGTTTCGCACGAGAAGTCGGATTATCGCGATACGTAATAACCATAGAACTATATTCTACATTGATATATTATACATTCAAGATCTGATCCTCACTCCTCGGGTGACGCACGCCTAACCCTAACCTAACCTCGCATCAGACGTATTTCCACTTTTAACCCGATGAATAGATCGAATGAAATATCATTCCATTTGCCTTGCCTCTTTCAGGATCACGAGATTGATACCTCGAGCAGATAGCTCCAGCAAGGTCACGTGTCTCCAAGCCTTTGAGCCAAGACCATTTCACCCGAAATCTATCATGGCGTCTGTCTTAAGATGTTCATTTTATCGCCATCACGTATCGTTCCCACGATCTTCACTCCTCCCAGACAATGTTTATCGTTAATTGTCATGTTATTTTCCACAATTGACACCGTTTCGTAGTCTTCTTCGTGGCAAGTCACTAGGAAGGACCCATGAACTCGCTTGGAACACTCTTTTTTCTCCTTTTTTCGAAGGGGTTCCACATTTTTGGACTGTTTTTGTTTGGTTTGCTGCTCGAAACGGCGTCAGTGTGACGCAGAGTCTGGGGTCGACCACCTCCGTTTCGGTGGTTCGAGCGTGACGCAGTCCGAGTCCTGCGGGGCAGGATCGTCGCCCGTTCTGACGTCCGAATCTACACCCCACGTCGGATGCTCCGAGCTCCGTTAACCCTTTTAGGTACGAATTATTTCACTGGACTGTTACTCCCCGGAAATTGCGCGATGCTCCGTCAATGACACGGCCGAGGCTCTAATTCACCAACGACAACTATGATTCGCGTGAACATTGACGCTCTAAACGCATCGAGACCAAAACGTCGAGGCCAAAAAATGATGCCACAATTTTTCGGCTGCGGATTCACCTATCCGTTGGGCTCCCAATAACGAAGCGAGCTCGCCGCACTAGTCGGGGAAATAAAGTTGGGAAAACGTACGAATCAGGATTTTGCCAGACAGACCACACAATCCGGCTTTAACAACGAAGAGCCTTGGTATAAAAAGTATCTCTGTTTTTTTTTTTTTTTTGTTTTGTGTTTTTTGTAATTGTTTCTTCTTTTATGGTTCCTCGTTTTACACCGAGGATACACACATCGCGATTATTTCTACCATAAAGACCATAACCGTTCCGGAATTTCTTGTCTCCTAACCTCAAAAATGTATTCCCGGGGAAATTGCTCTCCTCTATTTTTTTACGATCCTCGTTCGCTCCTCGTCGCGAGATACTAACCGGAGTCTACAACTGCAAATCCTCCGCAACCATTCGATAGCTATCCATTCGTCCGATACATGTTCATCGTTGTAGCTTTAAACCAGGCTATTCGAAGAGATCCAACCGAACAAATACGGCGAAGAGAATTCAGTCGGTCGTAAATCGGTTTAACGATTATTCGAATTGCGAGTCTTCTTCCGCTACATGATACTCGTAGCATTGACTGACCACTTCTCACACTACGAAGATCCTTGCCAGGCTAGTGACGCGACCTACGGCGTGTCCTAGCTCCTAGGAACAACCTGAACACGGGAAACGTTTGCACCAATGTTCAGGATCCACGCCGAGTGATCGTGATGGAGATTGGTGACAAGGAGGATCGCGGACATCGGAGTCTTTGAAGGACACTGCGGTAAGCGGCAACGAGCAGTCCTGCTGGCCAAGACCCGTGCAGGTACGACGACAGTTGTGGGGTAGAAATTGGTAGCTGAACGATAAGAGAATATTGGCTGATAAGGGATGATAACGTTACCTCAGAGGTAGTAGGTTAGTATTTGCGAGCGGCCAGGAAGCATCGGGGGTGGCGCGAGAATCCTGGGGGGCTCGAAGCGAGCTCGCCCGGGCGGCATGGCTCCCTAGCTTCGTGTTTCCCTGCTGGCTGGTGGCTGCCGTATCCTTTGATCCTGTCTAACGTTATTTCTTTTCTACTACGTTTTCGGACGCACTTCAACAATTAATGATAACGAGCAGGAGGGCCGAGGACACCCTTGAGTCCAAAGTTACTCCCCATTCGACGTGACACTTGATCGAGACATCCTGTTACCGTTAATCAACGATTTTTATACTTTCACCAATTTCGGGAGCTCATGCGACACGGCACATGACCGCAGTTCCGGGGGCGCAGGACATGTCGGCCCGGCCACTGCGCCGGCACTGAGGCTACGCCGCAGCCTCGGGCCGTTCGCTACCCCTACTCGCCCATCCCATCCCGTTCCATCCCCGCGGAGGCAACCCCTTGGTATCCTCTTTCTCTCTCTCTCTCTCTTGCTCTCTCTGTTTCCCCCTCTCTCTCTTTCTCTCTCATCTCTATCCATCTATCCATCTATCTATCTACGTTTCTGGAAGGTAGCGATCAAATCAGTCGTGTAATATTCGGAGTCCTGTACCCCTCCCCCCACCTTAATTAGTTTGCGTGTCCGGCGATAACGCGTCCTTTTTTACTCGGGCAAAACCCTCGCCGAGATTACATCGTTCGATGGCAGAGATCACGTGGGAGAAATAGAGCCGCTGGTCTCGTGGCTGCAGGATGTTCGGAAGGCCCCATCGAAAGAGAGCCCGATTTTCTTGGGAATTTCGATGATTTGCCACAGTGACGTCAGAAGGCAGGTGGTGAGCGGTGGAGGGGGTAAGCTCCGGATACGGCACTGGTCTACAGTGACGAGAGATAGAGGCGGAAGGAGGGGGCCGGGGGGCAGGGGGCCTCGTTGACGAGATGGAGCGAGGCAGGGAGCAGGGGGGAGAGGTGAATCGGAAGTCGCTAGCGAGCCGCTGACGCAGTCGCGTTGCCTGGAATCGCCACAGCATTGCCACTGCCACAACGCAGCTCGGCACAGCCGTGCGGGGCTGCTGAATGCTGGCTCGCTGAGCGCGCAGGAGCACAGAGGCGCAGGGAGAGATACACGTAACGTGGCGGTGGCGTGGTGTGAACAGGCAGAGGAACCAGGTTCTTTGCGAAGTACAAAAGAAATTTGCATCGTCGAACACAGAACGGATCTTTTCTTTTTTTCGCCAAATCAAATTCAAATTCTATTCCACGTGCCGAATCGGGATTCCAAACGGCGAGAGATCCCTCTGATGGGGGGGTTCAACGCTCTCGGATCAATCTTCCTCTTCTTCTTCTTCTTCCTATACTTCGTTTTTCCTCTTTTTTTTTGTACCATTCGCTGATTCCGACACCGCAGAAGAGTCTCTCGCCTCGACGTATCTATACCGGACTACCCTCCTAGATAAACAACTACCACCGCCCTTGTATTATCACGGAGCCAAAGTGCCCCTCTTGGATATATCAGTTGAATTAGTTTTCTTCTTTCCCACGTGGCCTCGTCAAACGATCAAATCTAGGATTGCGAACGAATTGCTTTCGAATCAAGCATCAAAAAAGTTGCATTCGGTTTTTTTTTTTTTTGCTTGCTTGCCCGGGGGTAAAACAATCCTAGAATCAAACGTGAAATATTGCCTGGTACGGCACCCCCGCGGTATTGGCAAATACGTTACCTACTTCGCTCACAAAGGAGGACTGTTTCCACTTCGACGTCTGCAGCACGTTGAGATTCTTAGGAACGGTTTTGTATCTATTAACCCCGATTCGCAGACCAAGGAGTAACCTGGCTTTGTCGAAGATGAAATTTGGAAGATTGCTGCGCAGTGACGTCAAAGGTGAGCGTCGCCTCGTCGCTGTGGGCTAATGGTAAGGCCGATATATAGGTATAAAGTTTCGCGGCTCTCATCGTGACGCAAAGTTCGCGAATGAGAGCCAAAACATTCGGGGAACGCGAGTGGTCGTGGAAATAAAATTCGTCGGAAAAATAACACAACGCGAGTTTTTATTGCCGGGTGTTTCGTACTTCCTCTCGCGAGTAGATGCATCCGCCTCGTCTCTTCGACCCTCGCGGTTCCGCGTATAATTCTCAAAAATGATACCGATGCACGAAACTAGTAGATCTTGTCTAGGTCCAAACATTTCTGCCAAAATTGATCCATACTGTGATACAGATGTGGATACACGCTCGTCAAGCCGTGGGCTTCGTCGGTATACGATATTTCTTGGAATTGGATATCCGCAGCTGCCAATGCGTACGTCAATGCCATCGCGTTGTGATAATGCACGTTGTCGTCGGCTGTCCCGTGAATCAGCAGGTACTTCTTGCCTCGTATACCTTCGACCAGCCGCGTAGCGTCGCTGGCATTGTAGCCGGCGAGATTATCCTCCTCGGTTGGCAGACCCATGTACCTCTCCGTGTAGATCGTATCTGCAAGAATTTCGCTCAAAAAACTCAACGTCTCGTCTGTAGCGCCGAGGAAACTGATCTTCTCGCGCTACTATAGCTCGAGCCCTATCCAGCGCTCGCGAGAAACCGCGCGCGACGACATCTGGACGTCGACTCACCGTAATAAATCCAAGAAGAGACCGGTGCTACGGCGATACCACAGGCGAAAACTGGTCGAGTATCGGTCGCCAAGACCATGGTAGTGGCATAACCTCCGTAACTCCAGCCCCATATCGCAGTTCTGTCCGGATCGATCCAGCCGTAGGTACTTTGGAGCGAGCTGGAAAATTGAAATTACAAGCTGCCGATCGATTCTGATTCAACGAATATCATACGGTTGTCATCACACTCACGCCGTAACGTCTATCTGATCTTGGATCTCGACGGTTCCCAGATTACGATATATCTGGTGCAGCATGTTGTGACCTTTATACGCGCTACCTCTTCCGTCTATCTGCGCATAGATTACGCTTCGATTCGTTGCCAAATACGCCGCCCATCCATAACTCGCTGCATCGGTAATTCGAACCGAATTCGGTCCGGCGTATCTGGAAGTTGGAAAATCGGCTCGTTATATCTTTTATTTATCCATCTACGTATTTACCTATTTATCTACTCATCTACTCATCTACTCATCTACTCATCTACTCATCTACTCATCTACTCATCTACCCATCTACCCATCTACTCATCTACTCATCTACTCATCTACTCATCTACCCATCTACTCATCTACACATCTACTCATCTACTCATCTACTCATCTACTTGTCTACTTATCTATTTATGTATTTATCTATTTATCCTTCGGTAAATAACGACAACTCACACGTAAACCAGCATCGGGTACTTCGTGTCCACGTTAGACTCATCCAGTTGTGGGGGCAGCTCGAGTTTGACCTTGCACGTGAAACCATTTACTGTCACGTCGAGATATTTTATCACCACTTGCGATCTCACGCTGATTCTGGCACGCAAATTTTCATTTTCTTGCCACGAATAGATTTGATTGTGGTTCGAATCGTAGATTCTGGTGGTACTTGGATCCGGACCGGTACATTGCAAAACGTAGTAGGACCTGTCGCTGGAAAAACTCGCCGCAGCGTACGTACAGTTGTTTCCTGGAAACAAAGCAAAACATACGAAATTGTTTCCTCGTCATAACCCAATTATTGGAACTAAAAAGAAGCTTTTCGGAAAGGTACCCTAAATTTTTAAAATGTCAAAATCTGCACTTTTGCCATGAGAGTGATGAGAAACAACTTCTTCGTCGCAGACCCGTGTAATAATTACAGCTGAAAACAACTCGGCGCCATCGTCAAAGACGACGGAGCTGTCTTCAGCTGGGGTAACGCAATGAAAATACAGGAAAACAACCTTCAGGAGTAATCAAGCTGCAGGATATACAAGTTGGCGTTGCAGATCCGTCCAACGGGACGGAATACACGTGTCTGTGCGTCGGAGCAGCATCGCCGGTAGCCGTGTAGTATATTCTTCCGGTGATCGAATCGTAGCCTATGACAGAGATGACAGCAATCTGTCCAGGAGTCAGATCGACCTCTCCCGACAAAATATTGTTGGCCAAATCGAATCTGGTCAGATGTAGGTAATCACCGGCATCGGTGCCGGAAGGTTGAGACTTCGGGAACACTACGTAGCCATCGTAGTAGGCCGGTGTTGGTACCTGAAGCCAGCCTTCATCTTCTTGCAGCGTCAGCAGATAACTTCCTTCGCCTGTCACTGCATCGTAGCCTACGATCTGGCCGATATTTTGAACCCTGTTCGTCCATATAGCAGCCACGATATCGTTAGTCAGCCAGTTGACCGTAAAAATGATGTGATCTCTGCACAAACACGACGTGGAAAACATGAACAAGACATTCTGGACATACCATAATGTATGCCTAATTTGCACAGCGGTATTTAGACTTGTATAGAAAATTGCCAAAAAATTCTGTATCATTATTTCATAAATTATAAATAATTAGATAAAATATTTTCATCATATTGGGCCCACATTTTCGTGATATATATTTCTAGGTATTTGTTAGCGTGGATCGAAACAAAACTACCTCCTGTAAAATGTCTATTTCCCCTGTGGCATAACAGGTTCGAAGGATTCCGCGATCTCCCAAACTTAACCTCACTTTTTCAGATATCATAAACCTGATCGGAAAATTCTAGAAAAATTCAGGCCTACTCCTCAAAAAAATATAAGCAGAAAACATTCTCACTTTTTTCTACGATTGTGCCCGAATTATTGCAGAATTTTCGAATCAGTTTTAAAATTTCCCAGAAATTCAGCCCAAGAATTTGGTACCGCTAAACAGCTGAAGATCGCCAAATCCCTCAAACCTGTTACTCAACAGGAGAAAAGGGCATTTTACAGGGGGTTACCTTTTTTCGATTCAACCTAAAATTTACGTACATTTTTTACGGATAATACGTAAATAATAATAACAACAATTTCGTTCGTAATTTTTTTTTTTATTTCGTGAATAAAAAACGAGTTTGAAAGCTGTCGACTAATTAAAGCGGAACGTGAAAATAGATCGCGATAATAATAATGATAGGTGAGAAAAGTTGAATTCGAGCGCCAAACGTCCAGAAATGGTGGCCTTATTCAATTACACGTTTCAATTTTCCCCGTGTACCACTTTGCCCCGTACCATCGCGTCGTTTATCAAAATTCCGCGCAGAGTCGTGTCCATTCACGGTCATCGACCGTAACTTCGTTGCCAATGGGTATATATTTTTGTTCTTTTGCCGGGCGAAAATCTGACCGATATCTCGCGGACCGTTTGTTGCTCTGGGCTACGTTCCAGCGGATCGCCGCTCGGCAAAGTTGCGGTAAAAAAATGTCAAACATCATCTTCCGATTTCGAACCGATTTAACGACGACGAATGTGCAGCTCCTTTCCAAACTGTATACGTATGTGAGGCGAAAAGTACAAATTTATTTTCTCACAGCTCTACCTGTTGCCAACGTTGGCACGAAATGGTACCACCTAGCTTTGTTTTTCTTTAGGAGCTTTTCCCTTTTTTTTGGCCGTCCGCGTTCAACCTATTGGAACACATAAAAGCTATAAGCTTCGATAATGTAGTTTTAGCTGCGAAAGAAATTGGACCGGGAATGCGAGGAGAAATATAAAACTGTCAAACGGTAAGAAACCACTAGTTTACGAACGTCTATTTGGCATCAAATACTTTTCCCTATACGTTCACTTCCCTGCCGCATCAATTTCACCGAGAGGCACGGTTATTCCCCGCTTTTGATTTACTCCGCCCTGTTTCTTGCACCCATCCACTCGCGTCTGCCAAACGTCCGATTTTGGATTTTGCAGGAAGCGTGGAAATCGCTCGCGCCGTCTCAGGGCACCGGAGGATAAACGTGACGATCGGTGATTATAGACCCCCGGGAAAATAAAATTGCAAAAGGCAGCGCGAGGATGGTATCACTTTGCGGCTGGGACCAAGAATTTTGCGGATGGATGCCTCCTTATCGGATGTCTCGTAAATTACTCGTAAAAATGTACTCACTCGCCAACGATATCCTCCGGGGCTGGGAGGTCGATCCACGACGCCGAGGTGTTGCTCAGGTCGATGAGACTCAAGGATACCTCTGGATTCGTGTTTCCAACCTGATCGATATTACAGTCAAATGAAATCCCATGCTTCGTCGCGTGACGAATCTTAATTAATAGAACCCGCACGATGACGAGGAAACCTCGTTTGCGCCCAGTTAACGATTCTAGCAACGATTCACCCCTTTCGCGGCGCCAAGTCGAAACTCCTCGTTGCAATCGTTGGGCGCAAAAATAGAAACCCAGAAAGACGAAGAAAAGGGGAAAGAAAGGAGCAGAAATGGGAAAAGTGGATCAAAAATTTCTCAAAAGCCGATCGATGTCGCTTATAGGGGGCAGAGGCATGCACGGCGTTTTCAGCGTTGAGCTACCCCCGGACAAGGTGGCGTGATGATGAGTTTCTGGATTGTCGGATACAACCCCTTACCATCCTACTCCACCCCGGAAGTCATCAACTTACTTAGTTCTGATCAACACTCTTATTGATTATTTCAACGCCACGACCAAGATTGCCAGACGCCAAATTAGCAGAGCATCGACCAAATTGAGGAATTTTTCGAGCGAGGGGAGAAACGTGAAAACGCAGAGAAGCGATAGACCCGCGAAAAAAACCAATTTATCACCGCCATTTGCGACAAAGACAGCCTCCGTTTCATCGATTTGACTTTTTGATTTTCTATACATTTTACAGCCGCGTTTGACGACCAATTTTTTTTTTTTTTTTAAATTGCGCGATTTAAATTGAGAAAAAAAATAGTTTGTCACGTAAACAAAACATTTGTCAAACTCTAAAGTAGTAATAGCCACGTTTGCGATAAAAAAAAATCTCGAAAAAAGCCGTTTTTCGGGAGCACGAACCAGAGGATTTGAACCCATGCGCGTCGCCGGTGGCCCGGAGTGATAACATCGGGCTCTCTTACCTTCGGATACTTTATAGTAACTTGCGTCGGATATTGGTACTCGAGATCTCCAGGCTCTCCGTAATAGTAGTACTCGGCTTCTTTGACTTCTGTGTCGTCGAACGAGGCGATGACGAGCTTCGTACCATCCGGGGAGAACCATAATCCGCTTCCAGAACCAAATACCTCCTCTGAAAAAGGGGAGTCCAAGCATTGAAGCAACGTCTGACTTTATTATTAATATCCATCGTTGCAACTCGATCCCAAAAACATAAATTATTCACACCTATCCAGAAAAAATTGTCCCGATATAATTATACAGTCGAAGGGGGCAAAATGCGGTGCCCCATAAATTCTGTAAAAAAAAAAAATTCTCCCGACAAGATTCAGCATATTTAAGTTCACAAAACCTTAGTATTCCCTTGGGTACCCCGTTTTGCCCCCCCCCCCTCTCCCCTCCTCTTGCCCTGTGATTTAAATGCTCATATAAATTATGTACATAGTTGTAGATATTTTTTGCAGTTTTACATAGAATTCTATATAATTATATGTGAATTATGTATAATTATATCGAGCCAAATTTTTTTTTCATATAATTATTTATTGTTATATATGATCTTTTTTTCTGGGGCACGATACCTTCGTAAACCCAATCTGGAACTCCGTTGTAAACGACGTCCGTAACACCGTCGTTAGTCAATCTTCTCTCGGTGATACTGCCCGACGAAATCGTCGCGTGATACACGTCGTTCTCCAAAACGTATGCGAGAGCACCGCCGACCGGTGACCACGTGGCCAGCGGTATGTTCTCGCCATTCGCGATTTCCGTGAAATTCCTTCGGTAAAAAACGAGAACCCGTCATTTCGAAAAACCGCACTCAAGATTCGTACTGCCAGGACGTACTCGTGCGCGAGAAATAATTCCTGACCAAAGAGTATCGCGAAAACACGGTGAAATATGAAAAATTGCAAACCGTTTGACAAAATGACGAAAAATAAAATGATGCTTGTTTTCGTCTTTTCCTTTTCAAATTGCCGGCTTACTGCGCTATAGCTGCTCGAAAAAAGGCTATTTTTTTGGCATTTTTTTGACTTGCTATGATAGATACTAAAATTAATGTTGTTCTGCTATAAATACGCTCTTGAAATATCTTTATACGAAAATAATAAGTCTATCCCTTATATTCAATGTTCCCCTAGACTCAGCTTTTCAAAATGACAACTTTTATCATAACTTGTTTAAATAATTTTTTGTTTATAACCGTTTTACACCAACAAATTGAACTTGGACAAGAAGGTTGCATGGAAGTTTTCTTCGTAACTTTTCTCGTAGAATCGGGTGGTACGATCAGTTTTTCAAAATACAACGATTTAAAATAATTTGTTTAAATAATTTTTTATAAACAATTGCAAATGACGGAATAAAAAGATGGATATCTTTTCCCATCGGCTCGTGAAGTAGCTAGTTCGATACTATCTAGCCCAGTTTTTGCCTGGACCCTACTGGGTTTGGGTAATCCCTATCATAGCAACGTCAAAAAACTGATTCCTCAAACTTCGATCGAGAATAATCCCTCGCGAATGATCGCTTCAATTTCCTTACTCGTTAGCAATGTCGTACACCACGTATTTCGTGTAGGTGGAATGTCTGAAGCCCTGAAAACGATGCAAGGACGTCAGAATTTTTTGGAAACCTCCGTGAAACGTTGCTGAAATCTTTTTACTCAGCATATCGAGCTTTCAGCAAAGATGCTGCGAGCGCCGAGCGGATTGGCAATCTACGTTCTCGTAGCCGTCGTGGTCTCTGGACTCGCGAATGCCAGAGCCATTTGGTTGAAGTGAGACTTACCGTGACAGCGGAATGCCCGATGAGAATGTAAGCGCCATCGGGAGAAACGGAGTAGGAAGATGCGCTCCATTGTTGCTGCGAATGCGTAGAAATAAGCGTACATCAGAATCGAGAAAAAACGGGGAATCTCCGCATCGTACAATTTAGGAACGATCGACGGGCGATTTCCCTATTTCATTGTTCAACCGTCGAATCGATGATTACCGCTAACGTTGACGTATTATCTGGATCGCGCGGGTGAGAATGGAACGAGTGTGGCGAACAGCCTTATCCAGAACATCGGAGTGACTCAATAAATCGATACCGAAGACAATAAATTTACTTGTCTTATCAATCCCGATCTGTTGTTTAATCCCTCCTGTAAGCTTGTCATTCAATTGATATCTAAGCATCAAACTGACAGCTTACAATCGATCGTAGCACGCATCTCGATAGAAATTACAACGCGAATTGAAACTATGCCTCCGAGAAACAGGCAAATTCTACATGTACACGCGAATCAAGATGATTTTTTTTCCTTCTAACTTCCATAACTCAGCCGCATTTTGTGCTATCACGTCGTTCTTGGTCTCGATTTACTGGAAATTGAACGATGTACAAAAGTGTTCCCGGCGACGAGAGTGTAACTTATACCGGTGAGATGGTAGAGGTCGCTGAAGTTGATTTTCACGCAAAATCATCGTTTTTGAGCTGGTATCTCGGAAGCATTCGACTTCACGAAAAAAATGTAGATAGCAATCTTGTTGGAAATTGAGTTGCCTACAAAAAAGGTTCAATAAACTTAATTGCTCAGATCTATATTTCCGGAGATATCGAACGATAGTTTTTGGGCGAAAATCAATTTCAATGACCTTGGCCAACTCACCAGTGCGAGGCATACTTTTGCCACGTTGGGCACTTTTGTGGATTGTTCAATTTGGAGTAAAACGCAACCAAGCACGATGCAATAGAGTCTACCCAACTCGGAGAACAGTGTAAATTTTTTTCAGAATTTTCAGACATCTAAAAAAAAATGGGGTGCTGGGTGGAGGAAGAATGCGTCGTGTGTAATCATACTGCGAACGTATCCGATTCTCATATACGTTTACACGCGTAAAATCGGGCTTATTCCAGGCGTGATTTTGGTTCGGTTGAACTTTACGGGCAAATCGTTACCAGAACTGAGTAGTTGAGGTAGAAGGAAGTGGCGAACGTTTCCACGTTGAATTTCACAA
Source organism: Arge pagana (assembly GCA_963969455.1). Taxonomy (NCBI): domain Eukaryota; kingdom Metazoa; phylum Arthropoda; class Insecta; order Hymenoptera; family Argidae; genus Arge; species Arge pagana. Next base: position 20,926,072 of record OZ018308.1, on the reverse strand, counting down.
CGTCGTAGGTGTCGGGATCTCGGTACATGATTTCATTCCTCGAGGCCCAAGAGCCGTTGAAACCTGTTGCAGAATAGTATCCAGACAAAACTTCTTCGAGAGTGATTGGCACGAGATCGTCCCTGGCACCATTCGAAGCCTCTTCTGCTGGGCGTCCAGCGACAGTGATCACCAGAATCGCGACCCCCACGAATGTCTAGCGAGGGAGAGCAGAGAAGAACATGTACGATTCTGGTATCATCTCGCTACATTCGCTACTACATTCGACCCAGATCCAAAAAATAGCAAATCGAATGCTCCACACGGGAGATTTTTATTCAATCTTCGCACTCGGCAAACAACATATATATACTATTGATGAAATTTTTTTTTTTTTTTTACGTGGAACGTAAGCATAATACAGAGTGGTCAGAGGCGAAAGTCTCGCTCTTCTGTCTCTGAATACCCGACATTCAGTAAATAGAGAGGACCTCGTATGCGACTAGATAAACAAAGTTCAGCGCGCTTGGTACCAACTCTCATTGTTTCGAGGCATCAGTTAGTCTTATTTATTCAACGTACACCTCTGTCCCGGTGGAAAGGTTTCTTCGCGTGACGACCTGTGACAAGCTACAAAATGTACGCGGGGAACTACGATTTAATCTCATTTCTGACATTCCATTGACGCGTGAGGCATGGAAAAACGCTATAATATTCGCAATTTTGCCAAAAGCGGAACGACGAGAAGAAAGACGGTGAAATTGAAACTCGCTTCGATCAGACCTGTCCAAATTCCCGAGAAAAAATCATTCTACACCATGATATATAATTTCATGAAAAAAATAACGACCCGAATAAATTACACATAAATTACACAAAAATGTATGTAAAATTGCAAGAAAAAAATGAATGTCTAGAAATATGTGTAATAAAAAAAATTTGGCCGGAAATAATTACATACAAATATACAGAATTCTGTATAAAATTGCGAAAAAATGTAGAGAGATATATATAAAAAACAAAGTTTGGTTGGGAAAAATTACATATAAATAATATAGAATTGTATAGAAATTCTCTGTAAGATTGCAAAAAATTGTATATAATTGTGTGAAATTTTTTCAAATTTTTGCAAAAGTTGAAAGCAGAACGCACGAGCAGCCAGGAGTAAGAAAAAAATCGGAGATTTCACTTACCGTTTTTAACAACATCGTGAATGAAAGCTAATTTTGTCACGGTTCACAGTATTAAAACATAAAATGATACCGAAGCAACGGGTCAACGAGTCAGATATACTGATGTGGTCACAGATTTAATGACTATCGCGTGCAATATATACATACACGTTTATACATCAATGTATCACGATTCTGTTCGGTTGCGACTCGAAACTGGCAATCAGCATGACCCGCGACTGCTATCGATCACTTTACGGATGTACTTACTCCCCTAATTTTTCTGTAATTGCAAAAGCCCTCTTTTCCCCCACTCGAAATCGACTGGGTACGTATATCGGTCGCAGTCAGATCCTTCGGACGTTTAAGATATGATGCTTGAATACAGATAAGCTTATCAATCAGTCGAGTACCAGTATCACGTATTGTTATGAAAGATCTGTTAGAGGTCTTCGTACTCGAATCTTGAACGGCAGCGGCGATTATGCAACGACGATGAGGATCGTTGAAACGACGGTAACGACTCGATGAAAAATGCAGAAACTTGTTGTGACATCGTGCTATTATCTATCGCTTTTCATGCTTCGCAAAGTAGGAATTATTCTCAAAACTCTTTCCAAAACGGTCACTCGAAGATATTTTCCATTTCGAATATCGCAGTTTCTTCGTTCAGCAAAATCGTATTTACTAGATACCTGAAGAGGTTGAGCCTTCGAACCTAAAACTATTTTGTACAAATTTATTTTCGTAGATTAATTAACATAGAAATTGTTTATGCACAATCGAAAGTGCTTGGGGAGTGAAAAATGATGAAATATGAATAATCTTTATATTTCGCATTTTTTTTCCTCAAGTTTGGACGAAACATCCAAAAGATAATCCATTCAGCGACGATCATTTAATAATAGCAAATAAACAACTTATAAGACGAGAAATTCTTCGATACCGAAATTAGTATCATTATAATAAATATCGTTAGTTTTATCTCAACTTTTAATCGTTCGATACGAGACGTTTCCGAATGACAATATTCCCAACTTTTGGACGGGACTATCCCACCTCAACCTCATTAATTAAGCGTAGTATTTAATTTTCAACAATTAATCATAACATAGCAATTGCTACAGTCGACAGGTAAAGCAGCGATCCGCAGTGTCTCTGCGGTATTCGATCAACTACGCTGTTTCTCCAGAACTTCGCTAGATCGCGCCACCATATGCGCGCTGCACCGCGTGTCACACACTGTCTGCGCCTACTACATATGTGTATGTACATCAGTGAGGCGGAGTGCCCGCATGGTGAATTCGATGTCTGTTTATTTTTGAACCAAATTGATATTAAATATGGCACTTACGTCGGACGCGACTCTGGTATGGAAGCTCTTAAACGGTGTTATCACTGTTTATAAGCCGGCAGATTATCCTATGTCCATGATGCGAAGCACGATAAGAACACATCTATGCAGAGGTTAGATTCTCGATATTATTCCTGTACCCGCGTGATATTTTCGAAATAAAAACGTTAATAACGTATACGCCGAAAATAAAACACACCTACGGGGATTATCGTTGACTCTCGTACACAAAAATCACTAGTTGTAAGCATTCAGACTCGTTACGACTCTTTCGTGAGATTTTTAAATCACTCGGCAGCAGTAGTTTTTTGCTAGGGGAGACAGAAAATTTCAAGATTTACCCAACCGATGGGCTAGACTGATGCTTATTGGAAATTTTAACCGTTACGCAGATTTGAATATGATGGATTGTCGACCGCCGCGTGATCACATATTTATCGAAGGTCCGACGGACAGACCGATGTCCGTAACGGTGGGGCCGAGTCTGGCAGACCATCCTTTGCTAACGGGGCCTCGTTATCAACCGCAAGATGTCAAATTATCTTGGGCTGGGTTTTTGAATAAAGACACTTCTGGAGTCGTAGTTATTGGAATCAACGAAGGCACGAGGTTGGTGCATAAAATGAGATTGTCTAATCCGCTGAGGTTTTACAGAGTAAAAGGGATTCTTGGACAAGCTACAGATAATTATCATACTTCTGGAAAAATTGTCGAAAAAGCGACGTACAAATCGATAAAACGAGCCACTATCGACTCGTTATGCAGTGCCATGCAGGCCATCCATCAGAGGAAGATGTTCGAGTAGGTCTAACGTTACTTTTCTATCGGCGTTTCATCTAGGCAATCGATATTACACGATATCGACAATTCAAATATTTGTCGATCATTGTTTGTTGTATTTCATCAATTCGTCGAAAAGGATATATTCACTCCGAACCTTTGCAGGGCCTGCGGTGTAGATATGCAAAGTCAAGCAGCGTACGAATTGGCAGTCCAAGGTCTAATAAGACCAACTGACAATAATATTCCAATGATTTACGCGATCAAATGTGTCGAATGCAATCTTCCAGAATTTACGCTAGGTATGGTTAAGCGTAATGATAATGATCGGATGTGAATATTCCGATAGTTCAAAAATGTATCGCTTGTGTAAAATATTTTCAGAACTGGTTTGTATGAACGAGTATGAAATGTATTTAAAAACTTTGATTCACGATTTGGGGATGCGACTTCACAGCGTTGCTACATGCACGCAGATACAGTGCACCAGGTATGGATTATTTACAACGGAACTTGCGTTGTTGAAAAAACATTGGGATTTGCAATCGATACTCGATAATATGGAAAAATGTCGAAAGATACTGAAACGAAATCCATATCTGCTCAAACAAGACGAGCCGATATTAATGCAACGAGCACAGTGAACTGTGATTGTTCTGTGACTGTCGAAGAAAGTTACAGCTGCACCGGTAACTTGATAGAATTCTGTTAGGTAATGCTTGTCGATATATTTCATTCAGTTTTCTTAAAACCAATCAGTATTATTCGTTCTTCTATTTCAGGTCACCTCGTGCTAACGACTGTTCGTGTAAGAAATTTGCATTTCTAGTGCAGTTTATACAAGTAATTGTAAATATTACCTGAAATCATTTAAATCTGTAAATTTCTTAACAAATCTAGTATTAAATTGAATGCATTTGCCAGTTCGCAGTTTTGTCGACACGAAAGCTGCAAACCCGATGGCCCCCAAATTAGAACTGGGAAATTTTATGGGAAATAAACCGAATCTCATGCGAGAAAGCTAACACGCGAAACTTCAATATTACACGTATTTTATTGATCAGTTATCGTTATATACTACAAGGCATCTTAACTATAGATTCATCACGGACCAAGTTAAATCGTAGCGTTCTCATTTCCTGCAACAAGTTCTTCTTTAATGCAACCAGTAGTTTTTGGCTGACAGTAAAAAAAAAAGCTTGCTTTGTTTTACCTCGCCAAATCTCTGTTACTCTTGAAATTACTCATTTTGTACTGTTCCGGTACATCTCTATCTGAACTTTCACTCCACACCTCCAATGATCTTTTCCTCTTAAGATCGCGCCCTGGATAACGTGGATCATAATCGCCATCGTCGTCTCGACTGCTCGTCGAGTTTCGTCTGCTCCTAGAGTTTCTCCGGCTGGTTTCCTCGTCGCTTTCGGAACTAAAATCTCTGCTTGGATGCTTTTCATCGTTGCTCGTAGCGTTGCCTCTCTCTTTATATCTTCTACCCGATTCCTGGCTCGAGCTTCTCCTCTCTCTAGAACTCCGATCAGAACTGGTCCCTCTTGCTCGCCGTCGACTCCTATTACTCCTCGCGTGGTCCGGACTCCTTTGATAATTCCTGTGCCTTCTGTCCGAGCTATCGTAACGATCCCTCGATCTTCCCCTCGAGTTTTCTCGCTCTCTACTCCGACTTCTCCTACCGCGTCGCCAACCCGGATCCGAGTCATCGGATCGATCGCTCGCTTTGGAAGACTTGGAACGTTTTGCCCATCCAGATGGGCGATTTGGCCACTGTTGCTTTTTCATACTTTTTGCTATCACACGTTTCTGATGATCCAGCTGGGGAAACAGATCTGCGAAACATCCATTTGCAAGAGTCAAATCAATTCTAGAAAACCACGTTTAGGATTAAAAATAAGCTCGTTCGTTTATTTCTCATTCACAAATCATACCGCGTCTGTCTGATATGCAGATCAGAGTTACAGAAGCATGATTTCTGTAGTACCGATAACATGGCATCTGGACAATGAGTTTCGATATCCGAACAGCCGACAAACGTTAGATATGAAATATTAGTTACGGTAATCGTCGTCGGATGTGTCGTAATACTAGAGTTATAATTGTTTACCATGAAATACTCTCACTTCTCCAAATGACTTTGACCATGAAAATTCGAGTCGGAGTAACAGCAACGAACTGTTACGAGACACGAGACAATACAGAGGTTCAGATATTAACATTTTCTCGTTACCTTGCGACGTTTCGAGTGCTTCTTTAGCAGAGTTCATTTCTGCCTCCTGAATGCTGTGTCCGGAAGCTTTCGCCAACCTTTTACCTTGGAAGTAAACAGCAACTGTATAGACTCGAGTGTTGGTGGGTCCTTTGCACTCGATAACTCTAAAATTCGATACGAACAACGGATCAGTTCTAAAGTTCAGCACTGTTTTTTATATCAACTCACTTGTAGACTGGAATGTCCGGCTCTCCTCCATCCATCGTCCGCAGCGTTAAACAACACTGCTGCAATTTACTTTTCGGATCGTTCCAATCTTGGTTCATTATAAAATCTTGTAGACGTGGGAAAAAGCATACGTCGCAAAAAACGTTGCAGTATTCCAAGCCTTTGTCCACGTACAAAGCTCCCAAAAAGGCTTCCAGCAAATCTGCTTTATCCTTAGTTTTCAATTCTGCCTTAGGATTTCCATACAGCGCGTACGTAGTCAGGCCTAAGTCAGTGCAGACCACAGCTTGCGTTTTGTTGTTCACCAACGAGCTTCGAAGGAGCTACGAGGCATAAAAACACAGGAGAAGGCAGATGAAAATAATACAAGCGATGGAAAGTATCCGATGTATGAGAAAAAAAGATGGACACTCACCGATAAGTGCCCCTCGTGATGTTCTGGAAAAAATTTGTACAGATATTCCGATACGATGAGCTGTAAAACGGTGTCGCCCAAAAACTCCAAACGTTGATTCGATCCCAGAGTCAAATTATTGTATCCGATACTTTGATCCGTGAATGCTCTCGCCAGTAGTCGTATGTGGTTGAATTCAATTCCGATGATTTTTTCGAATGTTTGCATTTTCTATAAATTCAATAATCGTTTATTCGTACAAACCGGTGAAACTTGTCGATTCTCGTCGATCGATATGATTGGGGATCTTTTTATTTACTTGTAACAACTGGAAGCTGCTTATCCACTTTCGATCACCGAATGGTTCCTGTTCTTGTAAAGGATGCCGCGGATAGTCCACCCAGATCTTGCACAGATTTTTCTCACCCATGAACATTGTCTGCGCGAATACTTTATCGGCAGCCTCGATGCCTCCGTCGAGGAACAACGATCCCATCAAAGCTTCGAAGCAGTTAGCCATAGCGTGTCGCAGTTCCAGATCGTGGCACAAATCACTGCCATGAGCGTAGAGCATATATTGTTCCAATTTCAATTTCTTCGCCAACACAGCCAAGTGCTGATTCTGGACAATGGCAGCTCGATACGTGGCCAAACCACCTTCTTGGAGGTCGGGAAACATGTGAAACAGGTGAATCGAAGTCAAAAATTCCACCACCGCATCGCCCAGAAATTCTAATCGTTCGTTGTGTGCTATCGATGATTCGGTCTCTCGTTCAGTTCCAAACCTCGACATTATATTTATCAAGGTATTGATCCCTCGCTTCCTCGTATTCATGTAATGTATTCGTCTGTCACCGTACTCCGGCTGCCTGATTCCACAATTGGTCAAAGAATTTCTCGCATGATCAGGATTCGTGCCAAAATTTTCTCGGTAGCTCGGATGGGTCAAGGCCAGTTGGAGCAAATAGCGATTTCGAAACTTGTATCCGATGGTAGTTTCTAATATGTCTAACGATTTGTGGAATCGAAGGTGACAAACTAGGACTGGTATCAGCATCGCGTGCTGCACCATGTCGCACATGATTCCTGTCCTGTAAAAACCTCTCGCGCTCACGTCCACCGTCACGTCTCTTTTCATCTTACTCTGAGTCCGTAACTCCTGAAGCTTGTTCTCCTTTACCTCGAGCTTTCGCTTGTCTTCGAACGAGGGTTTTGGCATGTTGGCGAGAAGGTGGCGAAACTTGACGTAGTCACGCCAAGCTTTTTGATAGCTGAAATCATGGGCGCCCACAGGTAATTACTACCTACTGATTCTCAGGGAATAAACTGAGAGAAGTATACTTCTACTCACTCCGCATTCCCAGCGTAACTCAGCTGCGGAGGTCTGATCCCAAAATGCACGATCTCCGGATGATAAGTAATGCCTTGCGGTCGATTCTCTTGACTTCTATCCAATTGATCCACTCTGATGCTGCAAGGTTTCTTTCCAGGATAAGTAACGATCATGCCTTTCACTTCGTCGGCAAAATCTTGCCACTTGTATCGTTGCATCTCGATCAGTGTCCCCAGCTCGCTGTCGTTTATGAGCGGTTTACTACTTTTTATCAAATAATTCAAAACTTCATTCATCGACAATATCTCCTTCCCATTATCTGGTATATCCCTCACGAAGCGGGGCATGAAGTGGAACTGTCCGCAACCAGTCTTGTCGTGAGGAGTATGCAAGTCGAAATCCACCAGCTCGAGTATGTGTTGAAAAAGATAGTCATCTGAAATGTAAAAGTGCAATATACAACATCAACCATGCAAGATCCCAAGCATAATGACAAAAAAATGTATCTCTCGATTGACTCACTGAATAAATTCAGTTCCATGATGGTGAAGTTCTCCGGCAGCTTTTCACTGATGTATAAAATCGTGTATTCGATGTTGAATCTAATAACTTTACATGTGGGCAACTTGACGAGTGGGAAGTGCGAAAACATGGAGAAACCCTCGAAGATAAATTCGTGCTCGTCGTGCTCGATGATCGTTGGTGTTTTGGTCAGGAAGTTCGTCGGGGGGCTGATGGTTATTCGATAATGGTACAACTTGTCTGCGTTATTAGAATTCAACTCGCACTTCTTGACGACACTCTCGCCAGCGTATATTCCATGCCTTATGCCGGATCGTCTCGACTTCGCGCTACATCTACACAACGGTCCGTCGTTCATCTAAAACATATCAAAAAAATCGTTTATCATCTGGAATCCTCGTCATCCATAGAAACCACATTTATCAATCAAGTTTATCACCTCGCCGGGATCATTGAACCACATCTCTGGATGAAGCCGTTGAGGATGTTGCTTCTTTGCCATTAATTCTATCATCGTCCTATCATCCTCGTCCATCGATGTATCACTATCCGACGACGAGCTACTACAAGCTTCGGTCTTGTGTTTACAGAGACGAGCCTTATTTTTTCGAGGAGGCGGTTTGTACGGGGTCTGGAGTTGACAAAAACGATCATGGTACACAAACACGAAGTAAACTATCCTTCATATCAGAAATACTATAAAGGTGAAATTATCGTATCGGATTCGGATACGTATCAACGTGTACCTGCTGCGCTTTAGCGTCGATAGATCTCTTGATCAACACTTCGGTAAATAGCTCGCACAGAGCTTGAAGTTTCGGCGTACCTATCATAATTTTTGGGTTCGATTCGTCCCTCGTGTAATAAAGGTCAGCCGGTGCTGCTCGAGTCCAAATTTTTCGCTCGTTCTCCAAGATTCCTTCTGGTCCCAGCGCTGAAAGGTGCTCCATTTTCTTCTTCATGTCACGACTCGTAGCGCAATAATTGCGCCTGAAATGGAAAAGTATTAGCGAAACTGGGAACAAGCGAACGAGGCGTGATTATCGAATACCTGTAGTTTTCTAAAAGCAGATCTCTTTCGCTGAGCGTCTTCTGTTTAGAAGAGCTCGATCGACTAGCGGCACGGGACTCTCGAGACAGCGTTCTCTTGCGACTCCGACGACTGGGACTCGGTTTCCTCGAATTGGTAGTCAAAGAAGCGTGTCTAGTATTTCGACTCGGTCTCGCGGAACGTTCCGATTGAGAACTATCGTAGGACGAGTATTTTCTGTCGCTACCTTTCTCACCCCGTTCGTTGTATTGACCTCTGGTAGGGGCAGCCCCTTGATCGGAACACTCTGGACTCCGAGACCTCTTTTTACGATCGAGTCCTCTCGATTCGGAATAAGAGCGAGACTTACGCCCTGGATTCCACGAAGAGTGGCTACTCCTAATCGAGGACCTTGGCGGCATGCTTTCGACCTTATGCTTAGATGAAATAGGCTCGCTCCAGTTGGTAGGGAAATTTTCGTGTACTTGAGATGGATTCGGCACGCTGTAATTCGGATGCCATTTGTCATTTGCATTTTTTTGATAAGCAGCATTAGAATCCCAATTGTAATTGGTGGCATGTGGTAACGACGAAGAGGAATAGTTGTACACGCATGTATTCGGATTATACGCTTGTTGATGCGAGGGGTACGAATGAGGAGCCGAGGTATTATTTGGAACGTTTCCTGCGCAGGGTTTGGGAGACTCGCCAGGTAATTGAGGATGTAATAATTTGTTTTCTGCGAGAATGGGAGGTGGCAAATTGAAAGAAGGCGGCGGTTGACTCAAGTCTGGGAGGGAAAACGTTGGTGGTGGTATTCGATAGTAGCTCATATTCGAGATGATAGACTGTCCACTGGTCGTCGAATGAAAATGTTGGTCGACATTGTTCGTCGGATTAGCCATATTATTCTGGATGAATCCGGAGACAGTGGAAACGGCCGCGACGAAGACATTCACTGGACCACGTCAACTCGAATGAAATGTTAATGTTATATCAATTGTTGATACATAATTCCTTGTTGGTGCAACAGGATCACATTGATGAATCTGGTAGAGTGATAGGAAGTCTATTATACTATAGTTCAGCAAAACGACACACGTGCTCCCAATATTCACAGATGGCGCTACAACCGTGTTCTTAACATCGTGTGCAATATAAGTATCATCACGACATATCACTCCTGGAAACCGGACCTGAAGATCACGTGACCAGCCGGTCTGTTGCGGATATCGCCGTGTGGCGCCACCGTCGATACGCGCTGCCCAAACGTGCTTGCACCGTGCCAACGCCATATGATAGTGTTTGACTCGTTGAGAACTTAACGTTTTGCACAATTATTTTTGCAAACAATTGAATTCGCTACAAAATGTCGAGCACGGAATGTCCCAATAGTGAAAAAGAAGAGGAGGATATTGTGAATCCATGGAATGTAGAGAGCAAGAACGATGCTGGAATAGATTATGATAAATTGATTAGTAGGTATAAGAAAATCCATCGACTACCAAATTATCATTCGCTTTGAAAATGAAGGTTGTAGTCGCTCCTATCACGACTAACCGATTCCTGGCTTCAGCTTTCACCTCGCTTGTCATAACTCGGTTCCAATCGTACGATGCGATTCGGAAGAAAAAAACAAAACACTATCGACGAGCCCCGTTTCTCGTTTGTTTCTGCATTAATGTTTGAATATGTTACATAGCAAGTATATCCCTCAAATTTAACGCAAGCTGACTGCTTAATCCGTAATCCATCTTTTTCCATAAGCCATATTTTTCATCCTTGTGTTTTTTTATATTTTTTTTTTAGAAAGATTCGGAAGCTCTGCTATCGACGACGCGCTTCTGGAACGCTTGGAAAAATTGACTGGTAGAAAAGCGCACCATTGGTTGAGAAGGGGAATATTTTTTTCGCACCGAGATTTTCATACGATATTGAACATGTACGAGCAGGGAAAACCGTTTTATTTGTACACCGGTAGAGGCCCGAGTTCGGAATCTATGCATTTGGGGCACTTGATTCCATTTATGTTTTGCAAATGGTTGCAAGACGTTTTCGACGTTCCTATCGTAATCCAATTGACGGACGATGAGAAATCGATATGGAAAGACCTGAAATTAGAAGATGCTATAAAGTTATCGTACAACAATGCCAAAGACATCATAGCCTGTGGCTTTAATCTGGAAAAGACCTTCATATTCTCAAATTTAGAACATATCGGAAATAATCCAGCCTTTTATCAAAATATGATCAGGATACAACGCTGCGTTACGTACAATCAAGTCAAAGGAATCTTTGGTTTTACCGATAGCGACCCCATTGCCAAAATATCATTTCCCGCCACGCAAGCTGCACCCTCGTTTTCTAGTACTTTTCCTTTCATCTTTAACAACGCGAAAGTCAACTGTTTGATACCGTGTGCCATTGATCAGGATCCGTATTTTCGAATGACCAGAGACGTCGCGCCTAGAATTGGTTTTCCCAAGCCCGCGCTACTACATTCGAGCTTTTTCCCGGCACTCCAAGGATCCAAAACGAAAATGTCGGCCAGCGATAATAACAGTGCTATATTCTTAACGGATACGGCAAAGCAAATAAAAAGTAAGATAAATAAACACGCGTTCTCGGGAGGTCGAGCCACGGTCGAAGAGCATAGAGAACTGGGCGGGAACTGCGACGTCGATATTTCCTATCAATGGCTCAGGTTCTTTTTGGACGACGACGAAAAACTGGAGCAACTCAGAAAAGTAATCACTTCATTGAAAACAAACCCTTTTCGAGTTTTCATGACAAATTCTATCTTCACAGGGATACAGTTCCGGCGAAATCTTGACTGGAGAACTCAAAAAGGAGCTAATCGAACTTTTACAACCGCTCGTGGCGGCGCATCAAGAGAGAAGGAACACCGTTACCGACGAGATAGTGAAAAAATTTATGGTACCGAGAGATCTCGGTTTTAAACCACATAAATGAAACTAGGAGAGTCAGTCGTCAAGCGAACAATGGTACGCGGTGTTACGGTGATGGTCATTGTGTTATTACAGATACTTTGCTTTTAATATTTATGAAATGAATATTGATTGTTACTGTCAATAATAAATCTGCCTTCAACGATAGAAACGTTCACCATCTTCTGCGATTTTCGTAAGTCGTGCTCTGCGAATCGTGAACATCTGAGAATCGCCATCAGGTTGTATCGCATCTTTCAAATATCTTGCCACGGCAATTGGCTTTCTTCAAAATTTTAGACGTATAAACATCTTTGGTTTTCATACTTCTGTTAAAACATCTGAACGCAGATTGGAAAATGGCGGTTCATCATTTACTACATTCTCCGAAGAGACATCAGACATTGATTTGATGTCAATAACCGACCGCAACACGCAGACATTTTCAAGACACGTCAACGTACGTTAAAAAGTGGCGGTTCATCATTTGCAGCATTTCCCGATGAGAAACCAGACATTAACCCGATGTTATAACCAATTGCAACATAAAGAAAGTTTTGAAATATTTCAACGTAGATTCGAAAATGGCGGGTCATCATTCGCTACATCTCCCTATAAGAAACCAGTCATTGATACGATGTCAAGATTGTCACGGAAACGAGGACGTCGAATCGCCAAGTAACTTACGACGCTCCCACTCTCGATGGTAGAAAACAGACGAAGATTTCGAAAATCTGTTTGAAATATTTCAGAAATGTTGCAACATTCCGTAAGTTAGTTTCGAACGATTTGTAAAGTATCCGCAAGCACGAGACGCAAGCTAATGTCGTGTACACTGTCCACGGCGAGTCGCGCGTATTGTAGTAGTGATCCGGCGTTCGTGCGCGTTCGTCCCCGCGAAACGACATCCGACACAAAGTTCAAGTGAATTCGTTACCTTTGGACGCAATCGTCATCGCGTCCGATTGTACCCGCCAAAATGGTGCACCTCTCGTCCGATTGGGCATCAATGACGCCATGTGTTGTTCTATTAATAACCCGCGCATGCGCACAGCTTCGGACAGCCATCCGCCATTCATACAACATAGAAGACCGTTTCGTTGTTTCTGTGTGTTGAGCTGCCGGACAGGAGATGGTGACGGTAATATTTGTGCGCCGAAGAAAAACATGAACCTCGTCGACTAGCGCCGTACTTAACTCTAAGGTGCGAAAATGCATTGATGTAATAATCTATCAATCTATCGTTACAACCTCTTCATACCGCGCATAGAATAACGAGCGATATCTAGTTAGTATTTCGATCACCTTTCGTGACGGCTTACCCCACGTAAGTTTTCCTGCGTTTGTACGACCAAACGAACAAATAACAAACCTATTTTCGTCCTGCTAAGAAAGACGCGAGGCCCTGTCACCGAACGGAGATGATAACTATCCGATAAATTTCCAGCTCGATAACCCTTTTCAATTTACTTCCTATTTTCCAGTTACCGATCGCCGAGCTTCAATCTGTGAAAAATGCTGGTCAAATAATAAGAAGATTTGTCGAGCACTTAACGAGTAAATAATCAACGCACCCACTTATCCGACGTAACAGCGACACCATCGCCGAGAGCTAGACAGACTATGGGGGCATTTCTAGAGAAACCTCAAACCGATAAGCTCAACGAGCACGGGGCCGGTAATGGATTACGATACGGTGTCGCCAGTATGCAAGGCTGGCGGGTGGAAATGGAGGACGCTCACAGAGCGATCACAGGCCTGACAGGTGGCCTGAAAGATTGGAGTTATTTCGCCGTTTTCGACGGCCATGCCGGAGATCTGGTATCGGCTCATTGCGCCGAACATTTGTTGGAATCCATTATGCAGACGGAAGAGTTCAAAGCCGAGGATGTCATAAACGGGATTCACTCTGGGTTTCTCAAATTAGACCGGAGCATGAGATTGTTGCCCGAAATAGACTCCGGCAAAAACAAGAGCGGCTCCACTGCCATATGCGCTTTTATATCACCGCAGAAAATATACATCGCCAACTGCGGTGATTCCAGAGCAGTTTTGTGCCGTTCGAGTAATCCAGTGTTCTCCACGCGCGATCATAAACCTGTTTTACCCGCGGAAAAGGAACGCATACAAAAGGCAGGGGGAAGCGTCATGATACAGAGAGTTAACGGATCGTTGGCCGTTTCTAGAGCTTTGGGCGACTACGAATACAAAAATGTCGAAGGTCGCGGACCATGCGAACAGTTGGTGTCACCGGAACCTGAAATATTCGTGCGAGACAGAGACGATATAAACGACGAATTTTTAGTGCTCGCTTGCGACGGCGTATGGGACGTCATGACCAACGAGGATCTTTGTGATTTCATTCGGTCCAGGCTACTTTTGACCGACGATTTAGAAGTTGTTACCAATCAAGTCATAGACACGTGTCTTTACAAGGTAATTCATATCTCTTATTATAATATAAACTTGTCAAAAAAGGTTCGCCGGCTGCTCGATGATTTTCAAATAGTCACAAACCTCCGGTTCAAATACTTTCCTAACGAGCATTTATGTTTAAAAAATAGCCTCGGGCTGCTATTAATTGAACTCGTTATGTCACCCACCCTGACCGTGCAACGTGAATCATTCCAGTTATTACGCGTCGGTATCGGTCATTTGATTGTATACACGCGTGTTATCATATTTACGTTACTCTAAACTTGATTTTTACCGATTTTTAATCAAGATTCAAGTTATATCGCGCTATTTTGTGCATACAGTACCATGTAGGTTCCTTGAACGACTATCCGCAGCACTGATATGCAAATACTAGAACGATATTAGTAACTTCAGTCTAAAAAATGGCGCATGGTCGCAACTCTAATCATAGCACAGTAATTATCGAACACTGCCGAGCAGTTCAAAATTAATTTTAGCTATTATAAAACTTGTGGTTAATTATCAGTATTATACTTGATACGAATAATAGTACCGACGCATGTTAATACTCAGTTACCCGATTGGAACATTTCGTTTAACGTATCTCTCGTGCTACATTATTCTTACACGACGACCTACTTTGATAACATTGCAAAACTGGTGATTTTTGAAACCTGCTATCGTATTATAATCATTCGCTATTCATCAACTGTGTTAACGGTAGAAACAAATCCGTTCCTATGACAGTAAATAACGTATATCAAAGATCGTACGTCATGCGATTAAGAGGAGAAAAAAAATAATAGAGAATCAGCATTGATAACCAAGAGATACCATCCATCTAAAGATCGCAGTGGTGTTACAGGAAAAAAAATGTCTACGCCATCACGCAAAGTCAAGAAATTATTTGAAACGAACTTCAGATGTTGAATGATATTTACACTGCTTGCTTACTGTGAACAAATGATAAATTGATAAGATTAGATCGGGATCGTCCGTGTATGAGGAATTCTAAGTGATTTTGCCGATCGCCACGCTTTCGATTTTTCAAATGGTGATAGATACAGAACTATAAATTATTGCACAATATTATCAGATGGTTCTCAAAGATGTCTCGATTTGATGTTGTATATATATATATATATATATATATATATATATATATATATATATATTGGCTTGGATGGATATTAAGAAAGTTCATCGTCTGGAGCGTAGAAAAAAATAACTCAATTATCGATAGCAGCGCGAAACGATGTTTCATAGTTATTGTTTACTCTTCGCAGGGAAGTCGAGACAACATGAGCATAGTGTTGGTAACTTTACCAGGGGCTCCGAAACCAAACCCGGAAGCACAGAAGAAAGAAGCTGAATTGGAGATGGAAATCGAGAGGAGGATCAAAGGTTCTTTAAATTTTTCCTATTCACACTCTTTACTTTCCCTTTTATGTTGTACTAATACCAGATTATCTCGTCGTCGCAAACGTACTTGACATTCGTTCGCCGTCGAATAAAAAATGGTGGGAAGGCGTTAGATAATTGGTGAATTGAACTCAGCGAGGTGGTCTTATCAAGTCTAGGTTCGAATTTTCTTCGATATCAATACGGGCACAACATAGAATATAGATCTTTGCTTTTTTCTCCCCCTCGTATCGTTGAGTACGTTCCTGAGTGCGTCGTGCAAAGTTAGTCGTGTCGTCAATGAGTTCGAAGATACCAAATTGAACTTGAACATTTCTCTTCTCCTAATTATTTCCACATTCTCAACTTTCGAAATGAGTATTCGTATCCTATCGGGGATTTTCCATTTATTTATATTGTTTTCAATTTAAATTTGACTCTTTCTTTCCTTTTTCAATTAATTCCTTCGTGGCTGATTTCGTCGACCAGAATATACTATCAAATTGATTACGATTACTTTTTAGAAAAATAAATAAAACAAACACCAAATAATAAGCGTTGCTGTTGTGATAACAGCAACGCAATTAGTTGTAAGAATTCTTCTCTAAATACCAAAGTCTCTCCTCGTCGAGACGACGTGTCTTTTCACTCAATTAGACAATTACGATCTTATTGTAAATAACGAAGTAGAGACATCGAATTCTTCGTCGAGCGTTGAATTCCTTGCATTAAAATACAAGGGCCAATGACAGTGTTCGCAGAAGTTGAGAACACACATTTGTATTGCGATAAGTAAATAAATGCGTTGCCTAGCTTTAATGTACCAATTATATCGAACAGAGCCTACTTTGTACGGTGAATTTAGAAGAATTAACTCGCAGCGACGGTGATGAGCATTTTCAAAAAAATTCTAGTCAAACTCTCGATAAGATCTGCGACGCAAGACCAACTATACTTAACGGCTCTTAATACCCTGGTTCAATTACATACAATATTCCAATTCGACTCGACTCTCTACTTTATCGATAAATGTTCCATCATGCGAATGGCAATCCGATCGCTAGTCATTTTTCTTCCAAGATAGAAAAAACTTGGAATTAGATACGATTACCAAGGTAATAGATGCCTTCGATTCGATCCCCCTCGATTTTTTGTTGAATAAAGTGTATTTGATATTCCCATTAATGCACATTCATGATAAGTGAGTTCTCATCGCAAGTCGACCGTAATCACTCCGTTTGTTTTCATCGCTGCATTACAAATATCATTTCCCCTTTATACATTTACAGTATCGATATACATCTGTACTGTATATGATGAAATACAGATGACTGTATAGTGGATAGTAAAAAATGTATTGTTCTCAAAAACTATTCCAAACGTGAAAAAGAATGGAGCATTTTCCACCTGACCGCAATCGTCGAGTTGTATAGAAAAATGGAATCGGCGTTCGGATCGATGTGCATAATCACATCGATCCACCTTTGAACTTGGCTACCAGTTCTCGACGAACAGTCGAATCGCTTTAGAATTTATCTCCCGAACAAATAACTACTCTCGCCTACAAAAAATATCCACGTATCGTCAAAACATATCTTCGCACAATAGAAGAAACCTTTTCGCTTAGCAGAAAACATTCCCAACCCAATAGATTACCAAAAAATGTGAACTGCAAAAATAATGTTTACTTCTTAACAATAAAAAAAGAAGAAAAAGAAATTCGTTGCAAATACTAGTTGTTGCCTGTAGAAGTTCATAGGGCGGACAAATAATGTAGCATAAGAAAAAAAATCGTTGTTATTTCTGGTGCGGAGAAAATATTTAATTTGACCAAAATGTGTCGATCGAGAAGAAAATGGTCTTCGTCGAGAAAAATACATTGGTTAGCGCGACAACAGAAAAATGAAAAGAAAAAAAAAAGAATTAACGAGTTTCTGGGTTTTAGAAATATATAAGTAAATGTAGAAGACGATTCAGGTACGTGGAAAGCAATAAATTCCTTATTGTTTTTTCGCATCCTAGTTTTTCCTTCATCTATTTGGCAGCAATGCATTTCTTATGGAAACATTGCCTTTGCCGCTACAACAGCGATTCGCTCTGTTCTTCGTTGAACCGTAGCCAATGTTCGAAATGGAAAATTATTTTTGACCAATTCCATGCTCTTGTCAAATCGACACGGTACAACAGATCAGGCGACGATACACCTAGCTTCTCGAGACCGGATCACATCCATTTATATCAATGTTACCATGAGAAATGTATCGTATCAGCTCGTTAGTCCAGACTCGATGAGGAGACGTTGGCAACTGCTGACACATTTATTGGACGAGCTACGGTTGGAATGTAGCTCAAAAACGTACCGACCGGCTCCTCAAAACTCAGTCATCCAATTGAAGAATGCAAATCTCTCTTCTTAGTCTCTCAGGTCACTCAGGAATTATTATTTGTAATAATAATAATAACAATCATATAATTATATAATTATCATATATAATAATAATAATTTTGTGTCATAAATTATGTGACGCGCAAAGCACATTGTTGTCAAGCACTTATATATCCTGCAAGTTTTACTACCGTCACTCTATTCGAGGAAAATGAAGTTATGAGTGACGAATGAACAGAAAATGTTTAAATTTTGGAAATGTTTTGATTATGAGAAAAAATAGTACTATTTTGAGTCTGATCGGCATGTTCTTGATCTACTCATCCAAAAACTGGCGATAGTCACGCGTCGATGTCTCCTCATAAGTAGCTGCATGATATCAAAGTTTCATTGGTTCTGTTATTGTTAGATTTACATTATTTTTAGATAATATCACGAGCACAACCATTTATTTTTGTGATGGTATTGCCACGATTTCAAATCTTACCGCTAGGACCCGTAGTATCGTTGTGTCTTGTATACACGAATGAAGTACACGATTCACGAAAGATTTTCCATTGTCGAATATCCCTGCTGCGTCGAACGATATTTTATCCCTTTATCTTTAGACGTCGATGCTGATTCTACGTGTCGCAGTAGTCGAGGGCTCCCCGAGAACGAATACTACGCAACGCAGCGAATTGAAAAAAAAAAAACAATATTTTTCCCCCAAAAAAATATGCAATTGCTTTTTTTGGTCATTATTTTCCAAACCAACAAGTGCGATTGGAGCTTGCGAAATCGATAGACATAAGCTTCATTCAATTGAAAGATACAAAAGAAAATTGAAATTAGAACTCTGAACTCGTTTTTGACGATGAGTCGACACGGTTTTTTTTTTTTTTTTTGTTTTTTTTTCTTTTAGTGTTTCTTTATTGGTAATATAATAATCGTATTTTGGGATCGTTATCAGACTTGGAAATTTTTCTTAGAATTATCTCGACTCGATGAATGAAGGCCCACTTAAAAATGTTTCCCTAGAGACGCTGAGCCTGAAAAGGAAAATATATGAGAGATACGTGTTGGAATAGAGAAATGGATTTATAATTAGATATCAGATTGATCCTTGGATACTGTTATTCTTGACATTAATTGGCTACGTTATGTTAACAGAAATAGTATCGCAACAGGAGGGTGAAGACGAAATTGATTTCCCGCACCTGCTCCAACTTCTTGTAGACCAGGAAATGCCGGAACTTCCACCGGGAGGTGGTCTTCCTGCCAAGTAAGTTCGCCTCTCCTACCGTCGCACCTAAAAAACCATCGATACATCACTGATAATTGCTCTTCCCTTTTCTCGATAATACCACCTGTTCGCTGATTGCTTATTTAGTCAGCATCGCTTGCACGGTTGAACTTTGTTGTCAATTTTGAAATATTTTACCTAGTTCAAAAATTATTATTTCACCAAAAAACTGTGACTACCTTTCTAAAAAGGTTGGATCATTTTTGGAGAACAACGTTTCTCAGATATTTGGGAATGGTTTTTGGCAAAAATTGTTAATATGCTTGCAAACAAATTGGAAATGGAACAAAATATATTCAAGTTATTTCAAGTGATCGAACACATTTTATAATTTTATCTTCGTCTTCTTTTATCAAATTGGCATATTTTTTCATTTTTTTTTTTTTGTTACTCGTGATATTATGGTTACAACTATATCAGTTACTTATTTGGCACCACTCGTTTTCAAACTCGTTCCTTTTTCATTTTAAAACCATCTTTGTATTATATTCGGTCCAAATAGCTCACATTCCTCCGACACTTTTTTAGTTACTTCATTTTTGTTCCGGTTTCATTTGTACTATGAGAGTAGATTTCAAACGATTTTTTAATTTCAGTATGGAAAAGGCAAAGTTCAACTCTCTTCAGCGATCGCTGTTGAAATGTAAAATGAAAAATGTTATCTCGCGACGAAACCTTTGCGATTCACCGCGTAAGACTGGTATCTCGTTGGAATTAGCGAAGAAGCGAGAAAAGAAAACTTCACTAGCATCACGAGTGAACCGCGACCGTCTACGAATGTTTATACGTCCCGGACTTTGTAGGAATGCAAGAACTCTTTATCGTTGTTTGTTCTGCGGTTTGAACGTCAGTGTGGAGCTCGGTCGCTACGCTACACCTGATGTCAGAGTCGAAAATGCTTACGCAATGAAATTTACTTGGAGCTTAAACGCTAAACCGTTTTCAAGGCAATGAAACAACGGCCTATTAACAATTTGGCTTGATACCAATGTATAAAATTAGATATGCTTGGCAACGCTTGCTTTTAGCTGCCCTTCGCATTGAGCCGATTAACAATACGACCGAACCGATTAATGGTCGAACCTTCCTCGAAGAAATACGAGTAGAGAGGGAAAATCAAAGCCAAACGGAGAGAATTATGCTAGTTTTTTATTCTCCTCGCGGAAAGCAGTAATGGTCGTCCTTGGCAACCTAATTGTAACCGGGGAATAATAATTTCTGATAATACACCGAGCATGAAACTCTACTTACCGGGCAAAACTTTGCTCGAACGAGTTCGTGACAGAGAATCAAGTATCACGATAAGAGAATCGGTACAGAAAAAAATTGATTCGAGTAAAGTAGTGCCAAATGTAGCAATGATTACTGAACAAGGGAAATGTGCTGTTTGGGATTTTTTTCAAACTCTGTTCCTTTGTCTTTCAGGCGACCGTTCATCGAAAAAGTGTTCCGGGAGGTTTGCCCAACGAAGGTGGATAGTGTAAGTCTTGGATATGATTTCGCTCCGTATTAACTAACTCAAAAACAAAATAAATCACCAGCAACAAAAAAAAAACAACAACAAAAATCAGCAAGAAACAGAACCCTATTCTGAACGACACCGAACGTACAATTTTCGCTCGTTTTGCAATCTATCTGCTCATCGTTGAGATATAAACGACTCGATCGAGACACTTCTCCTCGGGTAGTCGCCTCTGATCTATGACTATTATATATATACATACATACATTAGGGTGTTTCCAAAAAATGAAAAATATATTTGTGAATTATCCTAATATACGTATACATATATATGGGGCACTCCACGCCACTCGGGCGGTTTGAATAATTTGAATTTTCGATTGCCTTCATTTTTGCACGTTTTCAAGTACTTATCCAAAAACTCTTTCCAGTGAAGTTTGAAATTTTCTGATCCCCGGTTCACAAGACGCTCTTTTTCGGTTTCTCGCTCGTAACATCCTCAAAAATGGTACAAATTCAAATTTTCCTTTGTCGACATTCTTCTTTTCTTGCATACTTTTCAGGAAAAAATACAACAAAATTATCTAAACTATTTTCACATGGGATTATTTAGCTTGAAAGTCTTAATCTTGTTTTTGAAAATGTATGTACTCGTCGATTTTTTATTTCAAACAAACAAATTTTAAGACCAAATTGATAGTAGACCTATGATAATTACTACTTTTTTCTATTTTAATAGTCGACATCTTGTTTTCTTAATTTTAAAAAATGGACAAAAAATAGTAATTATCATAAACCTAAATTATCAACTTGGTCTTAAAATTTGTAGAATGAATGCAAGTTTGAAATGAAAAATCATGAAAAAATCGAAGGGTACATACAGCTCCAAAAACAATATTAAAACTTGTTTAAAACAAACGCAAAAATTGCATATGAAAATACTTTGAACAACTTTTTGGGATTTTTTTCTAAAAAGTATGCAAGAGAACAAAAGATTCAACAACAACAAATGGGAATTTGGGCCATTTTTGAAAAGGTTGTGAGCAAAAAACCGAAGAAAAGCGTCTTGTGAGCCGTTGATCAGAAAAATTTCACACCTCACCGGAAAGAGTTTTTGGATGGGTACTTGAAAACATGACAAAAATCAAGGAAACGAACATTTCAAATTATTCGAATTGTCCCATTTGGCGTGAAATGCCACATATATATGCACATGTACGTGTACATGTATGTGGGACGAGGCAGAAGGTGCGAAATGAGGCAGAAAAACGACCTGCCATTTCGCGTATCGCAGGACTGTTTTCGTGAAACTCGAATCCGGGGCCAACGGTGAGTTTCAACGAAACCGATCGTGACGGTACACGAACATATTGGCTGATCGGGCGACGCGTCAATTTTTCGGAGGATTCCCTGCGGGACGTGAAACGTTTACACGGCGAGCTTTGACAAAAATATCTCAGGGAACGTCGCTACGTTTTTGAAATTGTAATATATTTAAATACATAGGATATACCTTAGCGTGTAATAGTTAGGATAAATAACGTTACGACGTATTGAATATTTGTAGAATTTATCAGGGAAAAATTGAGGAGAGAGAATTTTTCAGATAGTAACGCTGCAGTTCAGACGAAGACGTTTCCAAAGCGACGATGAACAGAGTCGGAGAAGAAAGTGCGAAAGGAAAAGATGGAACGAAATGTTCATCGATTGGAAAATGTATCGAAACAAGAAATGCAACAATACTCATCGGCGTAACCGAGATACCAGTTATTCCCCAAATTCCACCGCATATCTGCTAACATCGCAAACATCTATGCGACGATTTACTATTCTTGGGGGGGGAAGAAATAGTTATTGCTAAAAGAAGTTATGTTGCTTTTTTTGTTTTGGTCTGTTTTCTCTCCCTAAGGAATCTTGAACTTGAGAATCTTATTCCTGAAACGAATGAACATTTCTCGCGTGGATTTTACCACACCTCTCCTCCGACTCGCCACTGCGCTTAGAGAAAAAATGTAAATAAATTATTCCGATGGAAGATTTCTCGAATAACGTTGAAATGTATAATTGTGTCAATATTTTTCGAGTAAGTTTTGCAAGAATTGCATCATAATTTCCCGGCAACGTTTGTTTCCAGTCTCGATCATGTGCATTTTGTTTCGTCGTCAGGAAATTTCGTTCAACGATTGCTTCCAGCGTCGCGTCGCCAAATTTGGAAATCTTTGACCTAGACTGTAGTTTTTCACCGAGCTCGGATTTTCCAAAATCCGTTTGACACGCATATCGTAGTCGACTCGGTTCACGCGTAGTCCTATTCTGGCCAATAGCCATGCTTCTGGCCCGCCATAAGAGAGTTCAGTCCTGAAACGAAGCTTCGATGAAATTCGAAAAGTTTGTAAAAAACGAAAAAACGCAAATATTTTAACGTTAGAAAACAAAAAATATATCTGGTTTCAAAACGCACGCGAACCACGACAAACGAAGGCTAGCAATAAGAGAAATAAGAGGTTTTTTCGACTTATCGGAAAGCGATCGTCGTAGAAGCACGTCGCTGAGTGACTTTTTATCGATCATATCGAGTGATCAGAAATCATCTTCGCTCACTTTTCTTACCACAAACAAATCGTTTTAGGACTAATAATTTTAAAGTCTATAAATTTTATGCTGCGGCGATTGAATTTGTGGAAGAAGGAGAACAACAAAAAATAGCAGTCGTTTTTCTCCCTTGGGAAATTGTTGTTCCATAGTCATTTTTGTTCCCTAAGAAAGTCGTAGGAGGAAAAGTGATATCGCAGGGCTGAACTTCTTTGAGAAACGATGTAAAGTTGGAAATTGATTGTCAGCGTAAAGTTTGTTATATTGATAATACCACTCGTCGTTAATTA
Organism: Arge pagana; assembly: GCA_963969455.1. Taxonomy (NCBI): domain Eukaryota; kingdom Metazoa; phylum Arthropoda; class Insecta; order Hymenoptera; family Argidae; genus Arge; species Arge pagana. The sequence goes on along the minus strand of OZ018308.1, from coordinate 20,902,277 downwards.
TAACAGATTTGTAATATTCCCATGAGATGAGGAGAAAATTTGCGTTTGCGAGTGAGAGATATTATCTTTAAAAGCTTTTTTTTACCTTTTTTTTCTTTTTTCTTTTAACGAAGCGCAAGGAGAGACCTGTACCTTTCAGAATAGGACTAGTACGTACGTAGAAGATAATAAAACCAGATGTTACATGTATATGAAAATGAAAAATATTTTCTCAATGATTTTATGCCGATTAACCTTCCGCCGCCAATCAATTGATTTCATCTCTCTCTCTCTCTCTCTCTATATATATATATATATATCTCTCTCTCTCTCTCTCTCTCTCTTTCTCTTTCTCTTTTTCTTTCTTAGTCGTTCTTCTCTCACGAAACTCGATGGGTGTTTCCCCGAACCGATTCGAGTTTCGTGCTTCGATGAGAGGATCGGACCCAATATCACCTAGCTTTTGTGCAATACATGTAGAGAAAATGGACAGGAGTGAGCAAATTCTAGCTTCTCGTGTATCGGAACGAACGTTGTAATTTGTACGTGGCGAGGGTAAAAAAAAGCAGTGAATTCTGCGCCCATGTTCGATGCATAGAATTTAGCAGCACGATGATTCGTGGGAGGAGGGAATAGAAATCTGATTAATTGGCTTTTCTCACACCGTCGCTACAGATTCTGCATGTTAATTTCTAACGAACCGCATCGCCTTTGTTCTCATTTTATGAATTTTATCTCCAGATTGACATGCACCTACCCGTTGTTCCTTTTCGAATGTACGAGAAGAGTCCTGGCCTAGACGATGTCCCTAATGCTTAACTCCATCATCGCTCTTCGTTGTATGTATAGTACCTACTATTGATCGTTTAACGGTTCATCGTTGATCGATTACCACGATGATATTTTCCTGCACTCTTCACCCAACACAGCGATAGAAAGTTCAACAGCAATTCAAGTGATGGATGAAATAACGCTACAATTCAAAAAACGTGATTTTGAGAAAAAACAAAAAAAAAATGGAAACTAAAATAAAATCAGGTTGCAGCAAAATACTTTGAGGTAATTATCAGGAAAGCAAAATCCGAGTCGAGTGAAATTGCTTGAGAAATGAACATTTCGAGTTATACGGTTTTTCCAAAGATTCAGTCTATTTTATAGTCATATGACATTGTTTATAAATACTCATATTTTTTAACTTACTAGATTTTTCCTTTTTTTCCCATCTTTGGACTTTTTTTTTTGTTTTTTTTCTTAGACTGTTTTTCAGTTTTATCACTTTCAGTCTTGATGATTTGTTGAATTTTTAGATAATTTGGATGTAACTTTTGCAACGCTAATTGTAAAACATGATGTTGCATCTTTTATTTTATTTCTGCTTTAATTAGAGTTGTAACGTTATTCTGTTCATCTCCTCGGTTATCGATGCACGAAAATATCTCTGGTTGTAATCATCGACCCGCCACGAATTTCTTCGAGCTTCGAAATGCATGTATGTGACATGTCGACTCTACTGCGTCGAAACCCCCTGCATGAGAGATCTTTGGAACCAGATTAAAAATTTTGTTGCTAGTTGCTAAAGAGCATCGAGATGAGTTTTGAGAAGTACAGTCGACGTAGCACGTGGCTAAATTTAATAAAACGAATATATCTGAGACAAAGAAATTTCCAGTATTTTATTCGTGTAGAAGAAAAAAAATCAAGATTTCACAACACGCATCAACAACTCGCGCACGTGTCGTTACTACATAGAGTTTCCATAGTACAACAGCAAGTGATAGGTGTTATTACATTAAAATAATACTTTCCGAAATACGTTTCTCTTTATACTGAGTGTTCGAGGTCCTTCGCTCGTGAACAGATCACGCTATGCTGCCTCGACTAGGCCAATCTAATTTTTCTACAAACTCGAGATGTACAGCTAAAAGCGTAGCCGAAAAGAAAATTCATCGATGGCTCCAAATAGAGACTCCAAATAGCGACACCATTTCGCGTACCAGCCGCCATTCCGCGTCCCAGCCGCCATTGCGCGTACCAGTCGCCATTCCGCGTACCAGCCGCCATTTGCATCGGGGTAAGAAATGCATGGCGGCATACGAGCTCAGATGAAACAGATTTAAATTGAAGAATGAAATGCAAATTGAAAGCGAAGAACATAGAGACAAGAAACACGAAGTAATCAGCAAGGATTTGAACAACTTCTACCTCTACTCGTTGAAACCGAAGAGTCATCCTGTTTTTGTCACTCGTAGTGATCAAGAACAGTCATCTAGAAGTATAAATTCTCTAAATTATCACGAATTACTATGATTATTCTAGGCTGCGGTAGTCTAGTGGCAAATTTCATTTCACGAGCCTTCCTCGAGCAAATGATAGAAACATGCCAAAAGAATCTTAGCCAATGGACGAGTAGCTTCGCGTCCACCTGAAATATCATCCTCTTTTGTAACTCCTCGTGAATTTTCCTCGAGTCGTCAGAAATCTTAGCACAATAAATACCAAAGAATACATTTTGTACCCTGATATTATACTACTTCTATCGAACTAATAGCTTTGCTTTATAATTAGATCTTCCAAGTATTATCAACTTAACTAAATTATTTCCTTAGTATGCAGAGTGATCCTGAAAACTTATCCAATTTTACCACAGCACAACAGTAGTCAGAAGAGTGCACGCGTTGAGTACTGAACATAACAGGCTCTGATAGGCTGGACTCCAGTGAATAAAATCTGATTAATGAATTATCGCATCGAACAACGACACAGGGATCTACGATTCAATTTATCATCAGCAATATCGCTGTAACAAAAGAGAAAACGAGAAAACTCTGTACATACTTGTCTATATGGAGTATTTCATGTCGAATCGATTTTCACCTTCGACGATTCGTATCGCGTTCACTAATTTTTTTCTAGCTATCGCCAATATTTCTGATCAGTTCAACTGATTTGTGCGAGGTCAGTTTCCTCACAACTGTCGAAAATCATTATTTTGTCTGTGGTTAAAAAAAACACCGAATTTTTTAGTATTGCTGAAAAATGTGAAAATGGAAGAAAACTCAAATATTTGACATGGAATGCTGCCTTGAATTTTTGTTACTCGTAGTGCAAACGTTGGATTTTTATTTTGCCTAATAGCCAAGCTGGGAATGCGTTGGCATCGTCGAGATAATATTTATATAATAATATAATTTATTCTATGAATGATATTTATATAATAATATAATTCATTATATAAATGTTATAATATTCATACAACATTTATATGATAAATTATATATGTTTGTTGTATCATTGGAAATGATGAACGTGTGAAACAAGAGAATTGTGAGATGTTAAACGTGCAAAGTTCATTTTTGTAGATAGAAGAGATGGAGAGGAGGAAAGTTGAAATAATTCGTTTCATACACAATGCGAAAGCAATGCTTGCAAAAAAGTGACACCTATCGTATTAAGAATTGACGAGTAATCGACCATTAAGAATCAGGTAAATTCTTATCGAAGTGTTTATTTTTTATTTCGAGTTTTCTCCCTGTCAATCAGAAAACACTGCGTTTAAGTATGACTCGACGTAGATATACAATTCCGATGCTCAATCTTTCGCTTTTTCATATGCACGTACAAATTCCTACATTCTTCCACGCTTCGCAATTTTATCACTGTCTCACATTTCCTGTGCTTTTGTTATTCACCAACCAATTGCATTTGTCAGCGATATTGACCCATCAAGGCCCAGGCAAAACTGGGCTAGACAGCATCAAAATAGCTGTGCCATGTGAAAAAAAATTTATTCTATCATCTGCAATTGTTTATAAAAAATTATTTAAACAATTTTTTTCGAAAAATGTCATTTCGAAAAACTGATTGCACCACTCGATTCTTCGGGGAAAATTCTGACGAAAACATATATAATACTTTCTTGTCCAAGTCCAATTCGTTGGTGTAAAACGGTTATAAACAAAAAATTGTTTAAACAAATTATGATAAAAGTTGTAATTTGAAAAACTGACTGCACCGGTGCATTCTACGGGAAAAATAAGGGGGGAAACCTGATCCTCAAGAATTTCATGTTTCAGAAATTCAATTGTTTATAACCGTTTTACGCTAACAAATTGAACTTTGACAAAAAAGTGTTACATAGGTTTTCGTCGTAATTTTTCCCATAGAATAGATTGATGCAATCAGTTTTTTAAAATAACATTTATCATAATTTGTTTAAATAATTTTTATAAACAATCGCAAATGTGAAAGTAAAAAACACGGGTATTTTTTCCATTTGCTTGTGAGTAGCGTAGTTAGTTCGATGCTATTTAGCCCAGTTTTGCCGGGGTCTTAATTGGTTAATTAACAATATATCGAGTTATTCGAGTCGTCAAGTTGTACGAAACGCTTTGGTAACGTTCATATCGGATAGTCCATTCCCAATTTTACAAGCATCACGTGTCTCAATAACAACGTTATTATTGTTATAACATATAAACGGAAATGGTTACAGAAACCGCATCGTAGTCCTTAAGCCTTAGCTCGTAATTTATAATAATCTCTAATATATAAAACGTGAATAATTACACGAAGATAGTTGGGTCGGTTGCCGTATCTTGGTGAACGGTAGGTACGACTTATGATTGATCAGATCATACGGAGAACGGGAACGTGTTTAGCTGAAAAAATTTGTTGACTCTGAAAATCAATGCACATTTTTTTATAGCATTCACATCCAAGTTAAGTTTTGCAAAAAATTAAACAGAACTTTTTGTGTTACACTTTGCAAAAAAAAATTGGACACAAATTTGGCTGTAAAATTTTGAAAAAAAATGTTTACTGCGTACGTTTACCACTTCGTAGCAGCGACCTAACGATCTTGAGATGCTCGGAACGTAAAGCAGAGAGGCGATATTTGTTTAACGTTATTTATTATTTGCGATAGCGATACCAGAGCTTGCGAACAGAATACATTTTCTAGCACGTTCGAGCAGAGTATAATAACAGTTTCGACATATGAGAGTTCAATTGTTATTAAAAAATTTCGTGCGATTTGCGACATTTTTCTTCAACAACACATCATTTTTGCAAAAATCAATTCAACAAAAACCGAAAAAAGCTGTTATCACACTCTATCGATTTTTTTGTTGTTGTTCAATTTTTGGTACCTGAAATTGCAGCAGTATGAAAGAAAGTTCGTTAGAACATTGCGGCAAGTAAAACCGAAAAACTAGCAAATTCGCGGGAGAGTTGAAGTTTGATTCTGGAAAAATTCGTTTCCCGAAGCTTTTTACTTTGCCTTTGTCAAGTACTGCCAGACACAACAAGGTTCCATTTATTTAGCGCACCTACCGATCAGTTTTATCTGATTCTCCGTCCCAAACATCTTCGATAAAATGATGTTTAGCAAATAACTGTGGCATTTAGATTCTGGATGTTAGTGCAAGTTTACATTCACATAACAATGATAATCATGCAACAATAATGAATTATCAGACTCGAAAATGATTATAAACGTCTAATAATAATGATTATTCAGGCTCAAAAACTTGTATAATTCTAATTATATTTATACAAATTATAATCATCTAATAACAATTAATACTGAGACTCAAAAACTTGTATAATTATAATTATATTTATGAAAATTGCTATAATCATTTAATAGTTATTATTGAGACTCAAAAACTATCGTAATTGCAATTATATTTATATACATTATTTTAATCGCATAATTATTATCATTGTTATTGTCCTCATTGACAAAGGATGCCAACGATGAGTGTAAATTTGTACGAACATCCGCGGTTCGTTAACGATACACGAGTAACACGTGCTGCAACGAGTGAATCTGTTTCGTGAATAACACCAAATAAAATTACCATGCGACAAAAAATCACACCTCGAATCGAAAAGAAAGAAAATTTGGGAGAGAGAGAGAGAGAGAGAGAGAGAGAGAGAGAGAGAGAGAGAGAGAGAGAGAGAGAGAGAGAGAGAGAGAGAGAGAGAGAGAGAGAGAGAGAGAGAGAGAGAGAGAGAGAGAGAGAGAGAGAGAGAGAGAGAGAGAGAGAGAGAGAGAGAGAGAGAGAGAGAGAGAGAGAGAGAGAGAGAGAGAGAGAGAGCAAGCACTTGTTAAAATAAGATCTCGTGTAGGTGTGTCGTTTGCAAATTTAAAAAAATAAAAGGAAGATTTTAATGTATAAATGAAAAAATGTCTGATGATGTGTTTACAGGAGTCGGAAACCAGTTAGTGCATACAATATGTATATCACGTAATACGTGTTTTATGCAATATTCTGGCGAATGAGAGAACTGGAGGTAGGAGACATCGTCGACAACAACTATGATGGATTTCCCCGCGCATGCATGAGTCACAATTGTACAGAACAATAATTAATCGTTAAAACGAATCACACACCGTTAGTCGATACCAAATTAATTGTAACTTGCAGTAGTACAACAGAACAATCGAACATCCTTTACTACCCCTTTAGGAATCACTGTTTTATATATACATACATACATACATACATGTATTTTTCTTCCCTTCTCTTGTTTATCATTAGCCAAGGGTGAGAGATGGAGCTGAAAAATTGATCCATTTCCAACGGGGATACAACGTTGTACATATACTATATAGTTATATCGTAATCTAGCCAGTTATAGTTTCCTCGAATATCGAACCGATGATTTTTTAACAGAGTACACCCTACATTGGGAAATCAAAGTTCTGAACATGTCTATAAGAAAATAAATTTAAAAAGTTCATCGTCGAGCCGGAAATGGACGAAATTTATTTTTACTTTTGTCTATCGGTGGGAAAAAAATTATGTCACTGGTTGAAGGTTTGTATCTTCGGATTCGAATTTATTTGTATGAATTCAGTAGGTTTACGTTTGTGATTAGAATTAAAGTGCTTCGACGATTAGATTAGAGCAATTGTTATACGAGGAAAACTTTCAGTATGCGACCAACATGCTTTGCAAAGTTGCATCGAGAAGAGAGTAGAGAATTTTTTTTAATATAGTATTTCAGTTTTGCTTTTGGAACATATGCTCAAATTTTTTAGCCAATTAGTAAAGATGGCTTAAGGTGAGAAAGAATGGAAACAATTGGAATTCTTTTTGAGAAATTATTTTTCAAATTCTTTCATTTTTCTACATAATGAGAGACAAAAAATTATTGGAGAGGAAAAGTTAATTCTTGATGCATTTTGTTCTACCAATCTGCTTGAATAGAGATATAAGGGTAGAATGTTGAAGAATTACATCTTCGATACTGAAAGAGTTCGCTTCAGGTTCGCGTCGCGTAACAATTGTTACAGTAATTCGATTCGACGAGATACAGACAAATGTTTCGCGGTGTTAGCGGAGAATATTTTTACTCGTAGCGTGTTACGTTTGTCCAAAATCAACCCGAGGAACGAAACAAGAATTTTGCGTCGACTAGTACAATTTAAAAATGTCGCACTTGTTTTTTGTCTTTTGTAAGCTCATTTTTCAAGCCTTTTTTAGTTTTGTAAATAAACGTAGTTGAACAATGTTTCAGAGTGCAAATGATAGTCGAAACTGTTTCGGCACTTCTTCGTTCAAATTTTTTGATACAGTTTTCTTACCTTTGGCTACAAACATTGATGGATATATCGGATTGTAAAAATAATAATTGTACAAATCAATGTACTTCGACTCCATATTTTATCTTGTAGGAGTTCGCATCGTGTCAAAAAGAAACAGAGAAATTGCACTACATCTAGTTTTCTAGTGATAAAACTATACAACAATACCTGTATAAATCACGATTTAATAATAATTTCTTTGTCTAGGTACATTGATTTCCAAAATTCATCTAAGAGTAGAATAATCATTTTAGAAGTAGACGTACAGGCGTGAACGTATTTCCTACAACGCAACTCTGTGTCGGCGAGCGAAAAATGAGAATAGCGAGCTCGAGTTTCGGCGAGGTACCAATTTTTCATGGTAGTTCCTCCATTTATCGATACGTTTCGATAAACGATACTAGACGGAATTGCATTTTCGTGTAAAACAACAGCGACGCGTGTAAAGCCCTACTTCTTATATCGATGCCTCAACCGATACAGAAAACAGTGGACGCGAGGATCTATTTCCACGTAGCGTCACTGTTCCAAGATATAATTCATTGTATAGAGTGATGCTGACAGAAGCTATACTAACAACGCTAATTTAGCATTATTTAGCAAATTCGGCTAACATTGTACTTAAGAAAAAATCTTCTAACGCAGACATGATATTGTACTTTATTATCGCAAAGCTGAACTAAAGATTTATCGATATATTATCAAATAAATTATTAATTGTTTATTTCTAAGCTTGATTACACCTCGTCATTATACCTTGTCTGTTTGAGCAATTTCGATACCAACAAAGCCCAGAGAATTATCATTTCGTACGTTGATTTGTCCTGCATCTAGCGTAGAGTAGCCATCGATCGTAGTTCGATGTAGCGATCATCGTTCTTTGTACAGCGGTAACTTTAAATTTACTTGTTACGTAGCTAATGTAATCAGCGGGGCGTATTCATGTGTTTCTAATCACCACACTGCGATTAATTATTGTGATTTTACCACAAATAAACCGTAATCTTTGATGATGGTGCAGTAAAGTAATCTAATTCGTCGCTGCCACTGTAAGCCCTCGATTCGCACATTTATGGTAATTTTCCTCTTTCGTGTCTTTTGGGCATGATATTCCGCACCCTGTGAGAAAACGACCCGAAAGCCACGAATATTTCATTGTGTATAGATTACTTTATTACAAAGATTAAGAGAAGGGACCAAATTTGTATAATACATTTATAAAGCACGTGGCTTTTCATCGAAGAATTTCGATCGCTAAAAGTATTTTTGCAGTGGTTCGTTCAACACTTCCTCGAGAGTGCGAACAGCTTCTTGGGCCAGTTTTTCAATCTCCTCGTCTTCGTCTTCGAGTAATTCTGCCAAAAATGGTACTGTCTCGGGCAACAATGGCATAAAATCGTCTCCTAATTTCTTAGCAATTTCCACCTTAAATAAAAATAAAAAATAGATAGATAAGTAAACAAGAAAAATAAGGGAAAATGCAATTATTTATTTGATAAGTAGTTGAGGTAACTTTGAGAACAATGTGACACGCGAAGTACTTACGATAGCATTCAGCGCGCTATGCCGAACATGTGACTTGTCGTGTCTAGTCTTCAGCAATGTTTGATATACGAGCTGCCTATGCAACGAATCGTCTTGAATAGCACCAGCAAAATTCGCGATGCAAGGGATAATTAACTCCTTAGCTCGTTTTTCGTAATCTTCCACGGTCCCAATCATGTTTTCGAGCTGCGAAAGTGGTAAAGTTTACAAACGAATTGGTTCGCGACGCAGAATCGACGCTGTGTCTTACCTGATCCAGCAGAGGCTGCGACAAAGTTTGAAATCTTTCCTCGTTGATGAAGTTGTGCGGATCGTACATGAAGACTCTGTACAAAGTGAGCAGTATCGCGTTGATCACTTCAATTTTCTGCGATTCCAGAGGCATCGCGGACTCGTCATCCGCAGCGTGGTCAGCGAACGGATTGTTACTCGTTAACAACGATGCTGCGTGCTTCAGGAAGTGCGCGGCGAACAGTACGAACAAAGATTTCAAACATTCCGCTATGTTTGCAGATAATCTGGAAAATGAAGTTGGCGATAGCATTTTTTTCTTTCCTTAATATTAATATTCAGACCTCACTTTTTCAGGGACTTATTTTTATGCCTAAACGAAGCCCTTTAGCCTGTTTGGAAGACTTTTTTTTGCAACAACCATATGCTAAAGTGAGACGAGCACCGAAACAGCTGAACGATATTTCACCTGTAGAATGTGATGTTACGCAGACGTTTCGATGGGTTTCTTGCTGCCCAGTCGTATAAACGATAGTAGAGAGGCCTGAAAGTAGCTTCGCTGAGTCTTAGTACCAATTTCACTAATGCTTGACTAGTGCTCTCTTCTACCAGTGTTATAACATTCAAAGTTTCAGCGTCGGAGGTGGATCCATCCATATTTTCCTGCGGCACGAAGTCTTCGCGAAATTGTAAGACTCTCAAGAAAAATGCTGCCAGATCTTGTATAGCAGCGTTCAGCTCTGCTGGTTGAGCGTTGGCAAAAGCATCCGATAGCACGTTCATCAGAGGCTCGACGCAGTTGTACAATCCTTTCGATATTAACTTGTCGTAAGTATCGGATACAGTTGGTAATAAGATTCTCAATGGCATGCATGTAGACAATTTCTGCGTGGTAGTCTTCAACCGCTGGATTATTGGACCGATCTGTAAAAACAAGAAACTCGTCAATGATCGATCAACGCTTTTTCATCACTTTTTACCTTCGGATGCTCCGGATCGACGTATCGAGATCGAAGTTTCGACAACTCTACTAACAATTGATCGAGATACAGGGACAAAAAGTTGCCTAGAGCCTCGACGATCTTCTGCAAAGCACTGACTATACTCAAAACTACGATGTCTGGATTCTCATCGCAACATTTTGTCCGAAGCAAGTTAATCAGAGCTGGGACGTAGCCGTTCAAGGACTGTATCGCGTGCGTTCGCATGGTTGCGCACAATTCAGCGAGGCACAACACAGCGCTGGCCAACACAGGCCCGTCTCTCGTCCGGATCAATTTGGTTGTCAGTTCTAATACCTAAAATAACGAGATAACATATTATTAAGATTTGTGACCAACTAGTTTGTGGCTCACTACTTTGTGACTAACTAGTTTGTGACTAACTAGTTTGTGACTAGCTAGTTTGTGACTAACTAGTTGGTTACTAACTAGTTTGTAACTAACTAGTTTGTGACTAACTAGTTTGTGGCATTTTACTGCACAAACATCATCGATGGGAAAAAATGTACCATAAAAATTGAAATAATTACAGGTTTGAAAGTTGTGGGATCCTCCGTGGCCAATGATCTGGCTAACAGCTTGAAAGTTACGAGTGCGGTCTGTTCGATCACTTCGATTTCCTGAGACGGTGCTTTGCCAGCCGCGTTCAATATTTCCATGAGTGGCTGAATCAGTGCCGACAAGACCGCTCGATCATCTTGGGTGAATTTCTTTTGCTGTAACCTGACGTTCAGTAATTCCAGCGCTTTCCTGCGGATCGAGACAGAGTCGTGTTCGACGAGGAGCAGGATGCTTTGCACGAATACATCGTTGGGTAAGAGGCTGTTGACTTTGTCGAGAACTTCGTACAGCCAATGAACCAGAACTCTCCAATACTTGGCGGTAGGCTTGCCTTGATGTCTGTCGACGCAAGTGGAAGATATTTGGATAAACTTGACAATTTGTATGATCAGTTTGTAATGATAATTCTGGAGAGTCCGGCTCTCAGCATCATCGAGTTCGGCTACTTTGTTCATAAACTCAGACGAGGAGAGGAGAGCACTCAGGAATTGCACGAGCGTGTACTTGTAGTGCCTTAATTGTTTGGCACTGTTATTGTTCACGTTGAATATATGATTGCCAGAGAACGATATGTGACTCCTACCCCTTCGTTCGTCGATTTCAATGGGCAATGCTCGAGCAAATTCGATGAGTTTTGTGCAGACTTGGATCAATCGTTGCGGAGAAAATTCCTGAGCTATGCTCAACGCGAATTCCAACTTCTGCAAAGATGTTTCTGACCCCTTGGCTGCCTGTGACAAAACGTGACTCTCAAAAGTTAGAAGGAAGAACAAGTGCAGATGGTTTTCAAGAAGCTGAAGCAGCTTAACGAACAACGGTCCCCTCCTGTGCTCAGGTATGTCCGGAAGAGATGTGACGAAGACTCGAAGGATCTCGCAAGCATGTAGCTCGTTCTCAGCGGCATTGATGACCGGCACAATAGTTTCGATGGTCTTCGATATGATTTGGATGGAGTAGGCATCGTCTTGCCGCAGCACGGAGGAGCCCATGAACGTGAAGATAGACATGATGTTGTGCAGAGCTCTTTCGAGGTCAGCGATCTTGAAGAGTTCGACTAGCACTAAAAGAGCATGATGATGAGTCTGAGGATTTGGCGAAGTCCTGATACATTCCGCAATCAGATCGACATGCAGGTGAGCCTTTTCGATGGGTACGGACTCTGTGGCGAGCCGATGGATGGTGGAGAGTAAAAGCTGCTTAGTATATTCCAGCGAGCTCTGTTCTTCGAACTTTAGGGAGAGACGCAGCAGGTCGAACAGTATCGGTACCAACAGCACTTTTTGTTCTACGTTGTTAACGCGCTGCACAAATTCCAACAGCGTGATGCCACGTCTCCATGCTCTGCTGTAGACGATCGCTGGGTTCAATGCTACTACGACGTGTTTCTTCCTCTTGGGTTCATCCTTATTCTCCGTAGCCTTAGCTTCCAGCATCAATTTTAACTCTTGAACGATCAACTCCGCGTCAAGCTTTATGCGATGCACTACTTTGTTACAAACAGAGACAACGGAGCTGATCTCACAGTCCGTTACGGTATCGATGAGGTAGGCAAGTAGCATAGACTGTCGATTCTTCGCCCATTTGCCGATATGAGCAAAGAAGTTATCATCTATTTGTCTCATTATAATGATGCTAGGGGGTAGAAATTCTTGGTTAACTAGAATTTTCGACGTGTAGTCACGCATACCTGTCTCGAAGAAGAGCCAAACTTCATCGTCCTTCAGTGCTTTTATGGTGGACACATCGAAGCGCTCCAAGATATTCCTCAAAGCATCTGCGGCAAACTTGCAGTACTTCGGTTCGGTTTTGATGCGCTGAAGTAGATTGATGCCGATAGGTGCCAACCGTTTGAATATTTGGACATCGGTGACGTGGGAGAGGAGACCGAGGAGTTGGGCGACTTCGTGAATGGGCGTTTTTGGTTCGGTGAGGGTTGCCAAGAGCATGTTGAGGGCTTTACCCAACTGAGCTTTGAGCTTCGAGGATAATTGAGACTGGACATCGGGATCTGGCGAGAGTAAAGTGTAGAGTATCAAGGAGAGCTGTTGATGATCCATTTCAATTTCAGTTTTTTTCCTCGCGAGTTCGCGAAGCAGCGTAGCAAAACCATTAGTCGTTATGTTGAAAGTGTTGTACAATTTCTCCAAAATCTTTATCGCACTTCTCCTGCAATCTGTGTTCTCATTGGTCAGAGCTATCAGGAGGTTGGGAACAAAAGTACGATTTTCAAATGTCCATGACAATGAATTGTTGGAGTCGAGGAGAGACAACGCTATTTGTAAGCAGTGCAGCGACGTCTGCGGTGAAACTGGCTTTGAAAATAACTGCGACAGGAAACATATGGCATCCTCAGAATTTGTAAAATGTCTCTTCAAGAAGATTTTCAAACACCATAGATAGTGGGTTCGCCATTGGCGATGCATTATGCCCTGGAAATATATTTCCAGGAAGTGAAGAACCAACTGACTGCGGTCCGGATCGTCTTCAAAATCCAACACAGGATTGGCACTCAGATCCAAGCGTCGATGAACCGTCTCTAAGACGTAGGTTCCTACTTGGAGTGGTAAAATACCATTCGACGCGAGCTCTAGTGCTTCTACAATCTTATCACCGTTGAGCTGATTGCAGTTTGGTAAAAGTTGCACGTTAGGATGTTCTCTCACTACTTTCGACGCGATGGTTATTATGTCTTTGGCAATGGCGTGCGGCAGAGATCCCACCGGTACTCTGCAAACTGAGCCGAGGAGAATCATGCTAAAGAACACGTTAGCTGCGTTGTCGTAGGTCTCCTGTTCTTTCAACGTGGACAAAATACTGGCTGCCGATGGGAGCAATCGAATGTCCAAAATTCTGTGAAAGGCTGCTGCCGCTATGGCTTCTTCATTTTGATGTTTCTGCGCATCTGTTCTCACTTTCTCCATATATTTATTATTTACGGCGTAATCAGAATTCAGCACTTCCATCGAGACCTTTACTTCGCTCTTGGTTCTTGGAAACAGGTACGGCAAAACTGTGATGAAGACTCTCGTATCGTTCCTACTGCACAGGCTCAACAATATTCTTAACGCCGGGATCCCAAAGATACTGGGTGAATATGGATTAGTTTTTGAAACTAGCCGCAGAAGTTCGTCGATCAGCACATCTGTGGTGAATATGGTCTTCAGGCGTTTGAGAGGAAATCGCAGGAGCGTTAGCACGACTTCTTCGTTGTCGTCTCGGAATCTAGCCAACAGAGCATCGTTAATCATCTCACGGTAATTCTCAGAGACCTGTACTTCGTTGTTAGCCAAGAGCATCAAGCCAGCGATACGCTTCTGCGGATTCACATCGCGCAACTTATCCAAAATTTGCATGGTTCCCTGAATACTTTCCGCATCTTCGTGCCACGACATGAGCAGCTCCACAATTTTCTGCGATTCCACATCGGTCGATGCATCTCGTACCAACTTTTCCAAATAGCTATCGAAGTTTGCCGGATACTTTCGTTCCAGCGAGTGGAAAAAGTTGACCAGAAATTTCACAGATTTCTTTTCCAATTCAATCACAGAAACGTGGAGTCTCACGACTTTTTCCAAGACAGCGGTGATCTCGTCGGTATTAAACGATACGTTGTCGGCGATCTGCTCGATCATCGTAGCCACGTTCTGGACACTATCGAATTTATTTTCCTGTATATATTGAACAGATGAAGCTAGCAGCAGCGAAGTAAAATTCATTACGTTAACACCTGACGATTTCACGTTGGCTAACATTTCTGGCAACCAGCTGAGATTCGAAAGCTTCGTTATCAGCTTTACAGGAATCGAGTCCGCGTGAGTCAACTGTTTATCGTAAGCGAGCAAAGTTAGGAGTACAACTTCGTGTCTCAACGATGGGTCGGCGAGCATCGTAGACAGCAAATAATTCGTCGTATTGTCATTCAATTTTACTTTGGTCAGAATTTTCGTTGCGACCATGTAACTGCTAGCTTCGAAGTCTGGACATCTACTTCTGAATCCCTTTTTCAGTACCGGCAACAAATGAGTTATGTGATTTTCAGTCACTTGATTGAGATGGTCAATAGCTCCGGTCACAGACATCGTATAGAACGCGAACAGAGTGCCTAAGCACGAGCTCTGGTCTCCGTAAACCTTCGTTGCTTCGCATACGTGCTGACAAATAAGTTTCAGAAATCCATTGTCCGAAGCTACGTGGTTTATCAGTACCTTTATCGATAGCGGTACACCAGGTTTTTGCAATGGTTGCAACCAGTTCCATTTGTCGGCCGGATCAGTCAAATCGATCAACTGCAAAGCCCTGGTAGAAAGGTGTTAGTACGACTGTGTTATATATTTCTACGAATCGAGCAAACAAAACTCATTGAATTCGAAAGTGACTTTGACTAGGTGTGGATTTTTCTCTGCACTGAAGCAAATTTGGTAAACTAATTTTTCAACGCAGTTTGAGAAACTTACCGAACGAACATTCTTGTCTCGTGATAAGGTAAAATCAGCATCATAAATTGATCTTTATTGAATTGGTGTATATGAAATCGATGTATCAGCCATTCCAGTGTCTTCTGAGCAGGACTCAGTAAGAAATAGGGCGATAATAGGATAAGAAAATGCCCAATACGATTGTTGAGAGATTTATTCAAAGCCACGTCGTGCACGGACCGTTCAAGTCCGATAGAGCTACGGGCAAACAAGTGTTGCTTGAACTGGTCGAACAACTTGCATAACTTGATCAATTCGTCCAATCCATTTTGACCTGAAAGTAGCGACTCGTTTGTTCTTCCGTACAATTATGCCACGTATCGTACTGCAACGACAAACTTTGAGAACTGTTGCGAAATACGGATCACTCACCAATTTCAAAGACTGTTTCTTTATCTAAGTTTGCTGCTTCGGATGGATCGAAGAGTAAGCTGGCCCGCTTTTTTTTTGCCAGAAGTAAATTTGTCTGCGGAGCTTGTAGCTTTTTCAATTGGGCCGCCAACGACGTAGCCATGTTTTACGATCGTTATGAAAAGCTTTGGGAGCAACAAAAATATATTTTAGCATCGATATACTTTCCCTGCACGTACGGCAAGGCTGGTTGATATAAGCTTCGCTAATCTAAACCTGACCTAAGATCACGACGCGAGACGGGTGAAAAATTGATTTAGCTAACTTGAAGAGATAAATTGGAGGATAGTTAATTATCCGAATTTCTTACCTAAAAATTGACGATAAGAAGGATGCTTATGTTCTTTGACCGGTTTTTTTAGGTTATGATACCTCTACTTAGGTCATGACACCTTATCTTACATGATTTGGACAACGTATGAGAAAACTTGTTCACGGTTGATTGATTCTTAATTATTGTAGTGTTTCAATCAAATTCCCAGTAATTACATGTTTTATAAACACCAACAGAGTGTCTGTGATCATCTGTGATCACGCACCATCAATTCTTACACGTGGGTGGACTATATACAGGGTCATCGCTGTACAGGGTACCTCTATGGTTGACTCTATGACATTGACACTCAGGCTGAAAATACATGCAGCGCCATAAAGCGTGCGGGTTAAGGGAGCGACATGAAAACAGCCAATCACCGCTCGCGCTCCCAGGTACAACGCCATCACTTTGCCGTGATTGGCCATTGTTATGCCGCGCGTTCAGCCCGCGAGCTACATGACGCTCCATGTAATTTCACCCTCAAGCTGCATACGTGCATGGAGCGTCGTGAAGCGCGCGGCATGAAAACAGCCAATCACAGCATTTTCGAGGCTTGTACTAGTGTGAGACGTAGAAGATACAAAGTCGCGGCGGTGTCGAGATTAATGAAAAATATTGTCGGTAAGCATCTTGAACAACAAATGCAGTCGATAAAAAAATACGACGCGTAGTTGATAGCCTAACCTGTCATCGAAATTCTTATAAATGTAAGCATGCCAAAGTTGCATCGGGTATCGAGACATTGGCGATTGCACGATATTCGACGTTCTGTTTTCGTCTACCAAGGATTGTGCTCACTGAGATTTTCTTGTGATATATATTGCCTATTTATTTTGATGATATCAAGATGAAGCAGTTAACAATTCGCCTGCTAAATCTCGGAATATCATGTATTCGAGCTGACGCTCCAAAGATTTTGATCCACCAATTCAAAAATGTTGTAATTTGATAAATAATCAATCGGACATCATTTTTTATGCAATGATAGGCTTCAATTTGCCACAAATAATTGATTTTTCAACGGCAAAGCATTCAAATTCTTTTGTTTCGTCGCCGATAGTCGTTTGTTTCGGTCCGCATTCGTTTGTCGTTCACTCGGTTGCGCAGTACGTTACCGCGCAACGGATATTTTCGATCGAACCAATCAGAGCAAGGTACCGAACATTGACTGGAGCATCGACATTCATTTGGCGGGATCGCACAGAGTTTTGCAGCACACACAGAGTTGCTCGTCATTTCGTTCCGAATTTCATTACCTTGTCTTGTGATATATTGTTCGTACGCGTCCATATATGTGATAATCGACATTGGCGGACGCTCAGCTGCCGTTTTTGACATCATCGACGACGTGAATCGGCTTTTCGGCGGAAAAAGAACCCTGAATATGCGCCCACATTCGAAGTAGTAATACGCCAGTAGCTTCCCATCCGAGATCCAACAATCAGGAGGGAGAGCGATCTGCCACCAGCCAATCACCGGCCTTCTCCAGCTCCGGTGAGTTTCGCGTGTCTTATCAAGCTTCAAAACTTGAACTGTTCTAAATTATATCTCCGAAACGGCTCCACTGAGAAAAATTGTACTCAGACCTTTTTTGTAGAGCATTCAGTTGCCTACAAACGTATGTCTTGATCACCTTTCTACGGCGACTCGTTGTCGAGTTATAAAATTTCGAAACTTAAAAAACATTTTACCGAGTAACATTTACCGAGTAGAATGTTAGAAAAAAGCATTACATGATTTCGAAATGGTCGGGGTTTAGCACTGGTCGAGTTGGTGTGAAATGCCCCATATGTATGGGTACATATGTATGTATATATATATGCACATCGATCGTGTCAAGTGTTGCGTTGCGGGTTGCGTTCAATATCGGGGAATGGGTTAACGGATTTTAGTGAATATTCAGAAGAAAGCACCGGAAATCTTACAAAATGTCGTTGGATCAAACAGTCTGCGAAGGTAAATATTCACATTTTATTCTAAACCATTGACAATCACGATGAATTGTTACAATTTTCGTAACGCGTTTTAGGTTATGTCTCGTTACTCATTCTTTCCTCGGTTTTAGACCTGAAAGCATTCGAAAGACGTCTCACCGAAGTTATTGCCAGTTTACAACCCTCAACGTTTCGTTGGAGAAGTACGTATATCACTAATTTCTTTTATATTTCTAATTCATTAACCTCCGAACAGCTCACCAGCCTTTGGATTTTATTTCTATTTGTTTCCTTCCACAGTTTCACCATCCTTGATTGCCCTTTTTTCATGAGCATATTCATACTTCATTCGTTAATAAGTGTTTCTTAATGCAGACTTTTTTTTCTATATCCGCTCGGCTTTACAATGTGTCTACGCACCGCGACTTCAGCGTATTATAACGTTATTTTATTCGTAGCACTTCTCGGCGTCATTTCGATGTGCACAGCAGTTGGAGCGTGGCATTGGCTCACCGATCCTAATACCTCGGCTGTATCATTCATGCAGAGTTTATGGAATCATCCTTTTTTCACGGTAGCTAGTATCGTCTTGGGTAAGTGTACGGTAGAGAAAAATCGTTTATAAATCGTCTTTACCAATCTGTGTATGAAAATCTTCTTCTCAGTTATACTGTTCATGATGGGAGTACACAGACGAGTGATCGCTCCGAGCATTATAACACAGCGTGCTCGAAGCGTCCTAGGAGATTTTAATATGAGCTGCGACGACACTGGGAAATTGATTTTGAAACCTGCTCGACCTCATCCTCATGAAAGTTAAAAAAGACATTAGGAGAAAAAGATTGGAAAGATTCGTGGTCGGCGTACAAGATAAGATTTCCTAAAACATGACGTTGATTCAATCGGTAAATTGGATCCTGATCGATGACTATCCACCGGCGCGAATCTATCTTTGGATGAAAATCTGAAGACTATCCATGCTAGGTACACTTGAACCTTGTAAATATATGTATAAATGTTTAAGGGGAAAATACTTAACGATTTCTGACTCGATTGATGAATGTTTGGATAATCTTTAAGTACGAATCATATTGATTCGTCGTTACGATTATATTCGTACAAACATGATCGTCGTATTTTTTCATTCATTTCTCCCTCGATATTACCAGATCCATAGATGTTGGTGAGAAGAGAATATCGTTATATCGATGCGATCGGAATTGTTGGCTTGTAACATTGTAATATTGACAAAGGGAAGTTTGTACATTCTGTTCATCGCCGCAATATCAGGATTCGAAATGAACTCGTGGGCAATTTGTATGATTTCATTCGTTTATTTGTTTGTTTGGTCGTAGATCATCACTTTAGCAGACTGAGCAGTACAGTCCGAACAATTTAAATTTATTTCCAGTCTTACTAGTTTTTCATTCGATAACATAACAGCGCCTACGTTATAAATTATCCCCACAAGATGACTCGCGTAAACGGTTACCAATTATTCCCTACAAATTAATTAGCCCCATGCTTTTCTCTGCCTTGGTCAAATCACGTCGAGGAAACGAAAAAAGAAAATTTCACTCGAGTTTCAAACATCACTATTTATTTTAAAAATCATTTCCCATCGGAATATTCATTTTTCGTGTTCGGCGACGTTCTTCCATCCTCGCAACGTCGTTGATTACAAATGACCAAGTTTGTTGCATTTACGCTGTACAAATTCACCGTTTCTCTCTCGTACGAAATCAACACATACGAGTAACGAGACGAGCATATATCTACAAGAAAATATTCTTCTCGTCAAAAGTCAACGCAACAATCGAACGAACAAATGCAAAAGCTCTAAATTTTTTTCGTTTTTCTTCCTTTCTGCCCTGCGGTGGCGCAATTTTTTCGCTAATGTAACGAGAACAAGTCACCAGCTGATGGCAATGGTGCCAGGCCACCGGTCACGTCTGGAAGCTGCGTCAAGTCTGGTAGATTAGAAATGTGAGACTTTACCTCGGTTCGCACCGTGCAAACTTTTTTGAGTTTCTCTTTGTAATCCTGCGACAATGAGAAAAATCGTTAACATTCTACCATTGTAATTATCACAATTTCGCTACTATTTGCGGTTCGCTTCGTACCTCTAACGTCGTTTGAGCTTGTTGAAGTAGCTGTTTTTGAGCCAATGTGTAATCCCTGAGCATAGTCAGCAGTTTTCTTCTATCTTCCATTTCGGCTTGTAATCTACCATTGTAATCTGCTAATAAGGCTGCGGCTTCGTTAACAGCTATGCTAAGCTGGTCCGCCGCTGCTCTGTCCGCAAGGTTTGCCAAGAGTGAAACTTCCGAGACTTCCGGTGGTAACGACGCGATTCGTTCCCTCACTCCAGCATCGGACGAGGCAGTATTTTCTAAATCCTGGTAGCACAAGCACATAAAATGATTCTAGCTTAGGAAAATGATTCTTTCCCAATAAAATTATTCCTCCGATCCCCAGACGAATTCTTGCTCAAAAATACAAATACGAGGAAGTTTATCGATGGAACGAAGACAAACAACGCGTATTCGTGCTGTAGAGAATTTTCTCTCACCATCAAAGCTTTGATTAATTCTTCTGTCTCTGGCGGGTCACCCGCTGGAGTTCGCGGACTCAAGGTGACGTGAAGTTCTTTGGTACCGTCCACTTCGACTTCAGTCTCTGACTGTTTCCTCTCTTTCTTCTCCTTCTTTTCCTTTTTCTCTTTCTGCAACGAGGATCACATTGTTAACGTAATGTTAAAGTTACCATTGCCGAGTGTTCAACCTGACTACCCGGGCAACTCGATTATTATCTGCTACCGCGATAAATAATCACGAAAGTTTATAATCATCTGAACTTTCCTTTTTGCATAGGAATTTGTGTCTCGTATAGCGAAAAATAATTTCTTCTCTAATCGTATAGCAACAACAAATTACCATAAGAGACAAAAACTTCGTTTTGATCCGACATTATTGCAAACAACAAATACAACGACTGACTGCAGAAAAAGTACCTTTTCGATGTCAGTTTTCGGTTTTTTCCGAGGTGGTGGCGTCGTGGATTCTTCTTTCGCTAGTTCGTCGATCGGATGAAAGGCTGCTTTAAAATCACTGATTTGACCTTTGTCATAGACGCCTCGTTCCTCCCAAATTTGTAGCAACCTCCCAAGTCGTTCCCTCGTTTTGTTGTCAAATCCTTTCATGTGTTCAAAAGCTTTCGGCAACACCGTGCCGAACTCCTTACCAAACTCCGGTCCCTTCTTTTTACTGTTTTGTATCACGTCGTTTGCCAAATACATGAACGTGAGTTTGCGGTTGTCTTTCGCTGCAGATGACGATACATTATCGAGGTAGATAAATCGTAATGAAACAAACATCTTTTCGATCGCAGAAGCCAAATAACATTTATTCAAAGAAGTTTGGAACAGGAACTACCATCTTTGTAATTTAGGACCGACCGAGATTGCGCGTTCGCCGTAATCGGTCTAAAATTGGCGCGGATGTTTTAGTCGCGAAATTGGAAAAACGTTCTGGCAACGGATCGAGTCGAATGTATAATTATGAGTTGTATCTAAAATGACCGTTTAAGATTAACGAGGGAAAACGAGCTTTCTAGAACGATCGTCGGAGTATGGTTTGGAAAAAGAAAATAGATCGACGCGTTGCCAACGAAGAAGAGTGATAAAGAGATGTAATTATTTCTGAATTTGTATTTATCGCTACTGGGTATTGGTATTGGAATTAGAATTGGCGAGTTAACCTACAAATTGTAACAACAATCGTGCTCAGGTTGTCCATTACTACGATGCTTCTTGTTGTCGCGTCGTTCGAACCGGCGCCGACTCGTCGTTGTTTCGAACGTCGCCGCCGTTCGTCGAGACATACGAAATTATCGGAGGGGGGAAATGATAAAATTTTTAAATGTGTCGGAACGAAGAGGTTAAAATTTACACACCTTTGCACATCTCTTTGAACCAAACTTTGACGATCGCCGGATGATGTTTTCTGTGATGTATCAGCCACAATGATAACGTCTGAATGCTCTGTTGCGAAGGATTGAGGTCGAATAATTTTTTAATCAAGGCATTTTCGGTAAACCCTGCCATTTTTCGGAATTTTCTTTCGTCTATATTGCCCGATAAATGTCAATACACACATAGCCATGGATGCACCTTGAATCGACCATCGGCCACGCAGCATCGGAGAACGCCGCGTCAATGCTCGTTCCGCGCGGACTCGCCAAGGTCGCGCGGCCAGTAAAGCAGGTCTCGCGCTGCGCTTCCGTATTTCGCCGCCAGGTACCGCCACCGCGCGCTATTTCCTCTACTGCATACATTGTTTCTGGTCTGGCGGCCATATGCATGAATCGAACGGAAGTTTTAATGAAAGCGGCTTATTCAAAGTTCGGAATCAAAATGAATAGTTGGCAATGGGTACTCTTCGTATAAATGAAGCCTTAAACAGTCTGTATTACGTGAACGTTATAGGAAACATACGGAAATAAGAATTATATTTGCAATGTAGAGCAATCCAAATTTTCATCAGTTTCTAATATACGCCCAAAAATACAGTATTTTACAACAATTGCCTCCATTAGAAATATACCAGCGAAATGCAGATAATCGAATTTCTATATGTGATCACAGCTGGACGTTTAAATTCAGATTATTCTGTATCCAATAAGAAAAATGACGGTATCACAGTGTACCACGTAACATTCAACGAAACTTCTGCACCGTAGTCACATATGATACATCGTCGTGATAACATAAAAATATATATTTAAAAAAAAATCATAAAGTTGTACACTTCGCATCACTATGCAGCAACAACACATATTGAACTCAAATTTTTTAAAGAAATTTCTATTAAAAAACCCGAAAATCTATTTAACGACCGGAATTAACGGTGCAAAAACGTGTCGTCGGTGTAATTCCAGAAAAATGAGCTTTAGGATTGTTTCCCCGTTTTCGAATGCTTTTTTGCGAGCTCTGTTTTTCGTTCGAACTTTTTTTCCCTGTTCAAATCGATATTCTCCGAGATATTTGGACAAATAGTTTCGAACTGGAAATGGACGGAAGAGCGAACGGTGGCTGGTCGCCAAGAATGCTTCGAGGGATTTCATCCTATATAGCCAAGTAAAATCTCCCTGCAGAATTGCAGCAGTTTTTCGGAATAACACCGCTGGAAATAAAACGAGAACGAGAATGAAAACGAATAAAAAAAGTGTCTCTATTTTGGCAAAATAAAATCTGAGTGGGTTATTTTTACAGGATAACGTGAAGGAACAAATTTTTGGTGGGGTTGGAGGAAAAAAAAGGAGAAAAAAAAATGGAAACGGGACGAGCCGATGGAACTGAGGTTGAAGAGTGTAAAGGCGGTCGGGGGCAGGAATCAGGAGAGTGGAACACGGACGAAGATGAGGCGTATGGATTGAAATATATTCCCGGTTCGAGCTCGAGGCAGCTCGACCCACTGCGATACTTCGTTCCCCTCGGGCTCTCCGTGTCCACGTGTACATTTCACCCGACGTTCGCTGCGAGTGAACTTGTCCTCGGAAGAATACGTGCCTTTAAGCTCTGATCACGCCATTTCCAAAAGGGCAAAAAGATCGAAGAGGATAGACGGTCTATTTCCTCCTCGTTCGTATTAAATATTTTCAAGGTCACCTGCGAGAGGCTCGTCGAAGAAGGGCGCCGACCGTTCCCAGTCCTTAAATTTCATTTCATTTCCACCGTAATCGCGTAACTGGGACGCTTTAATGTACGAGTATGTCGGAGTGAGCTTAAGCTACTTTAAGGAAAAACTTCGACGTCGAATTTTCTCATTCCACATTCGCCGTTCGATTTTGGCGAGTTATTCCTCGATCTTCTGTTTGCATTACGTGATATTTTGATGAAAATATGCCGCGGGACGGACCTCCGATGTTCTGCGCCGAAATTGACCCAGATTCAGAAAGTTATGCACATTCGTATCGCGTGGGATTTTTAGAGTCGAGACCAGGTGCGTCTAACGCCCGGATAGTCCGAGATTTCTATAAATCTCCTCCTCTCCCGAAAGCATCGAGCGATATTTTTCCTCGCTTCTAGGCTTCGCGTTTGAACGTACGTTCGCGGGGAAGGGACTACAGAGAGACAAAAAGTGCGAGGGTAAGTTGGCCTTTCCAGAAATATTTCATTTTCCCGAATATCCCAATAAATATCCCCACCAAACGTTGCACCGTTGTCTTACGTCCGCTTCCCAATTTCTTTCCCCCTCGATTCCCACTGTTTCCTACCTCAGAATAAAAATACCCGCCAAAAAACCTAATTTCCCCACAGTCCTCGTTTCATTTCCATTCTACAACACTTTTCCATCTGCCTACCCTTAACGAAGCATCATAATCGCGGGGTTGTAAAATATCCGGAAATTCGACGACCGACGAGCGAAACAATTCAGTCTCAAGTACTCACCCACCCGCGAGAGATTCTTCGAATTTCGGACGAGAAAAGAAAAAAATCCGACCAAAATTGACGCGAGGATCGATTTTTTTTTCACGCCTACAGGGTGATTCTCCGCGCGCGGAGGGGGAGAGGAGTGGCCTCGATCGTTCGCGTTGTCGGTGCACCCCGTAGGCTATTTTGTTTCCCCGGTTCTACGTCGTTCCCCCGTCCTTCCCCGCTCGTTTCGCTCTTTCCTCCTTTCAAACGACCGTTGCGAGAATATTGAAACGCGTTCGATGGTGATTATGAGCCGGTCGGTCTCCGTCGAAGACCTGATATACGTGTTGGGTGCAGCGCGGTCTTTGGGACGTTTTAATCTCCCCGAGAGATAGATCTTAGCCGCGGGAGTCGCTCGTCGGTATATCTAGGAACTATTCTTATAGGCAGTAGGTAACGAGGCAGCATATTTCAGTGGATGAAGCCGTCTCATTTTTTATTCCTTGGCGAGAGTGATGGAAAAGAGGCGGTGGGCGGTGGGAACCGGAGACCTCCGCGAAATTTTCTCGGGCTGTGGAAATTCGTCGATTTTTTTTGACAAATACAGATAATACCAAGGCGGGGGGGGGGGGGGGGGGGGGTAAGACAAGCGCAAGTAGCTTCCGGCGAAACTGCGATTGATTGACAACCAGTAATTAGACTTTCATCCGCGATCGGGAACGAAAAACGTCTTTTGCCAACGTCCTTTGCCGTTTGCCCGAAGGCGATGCAGGCATCTATATCCGATTTCCCTCGCTGAGACACGTAAGAAAACCTTAAGGGGCTTCGCGTACAACAAGCTCTAGGTAAAATAACGATCCCGTTTTTTTTTATCTTCAACTGGACGAAAGAGAAAAAAAAAACTCATCACCCGTAGGAATCCGCCGTTGTTCGGATAATTCGTCGTTTGATTTGGCTCAGAGCTTCCGAGTGGTATCGACATAACCTCAAAAAGTATCACTTCGAAATTGCCTCCCCAAGACAGTGTCTACGAAATGCAGCATCGTAGTCTGTTCGGTAAAGTGTACTTCCACCTAGGAGGGAATTATTTTCGACGGAATATACAGGGTGGTCCGTTAAACTACTAAAAAACTAAAAAAGATCCAAGAAAATGGCGGGTACGAGACAAAAGTTGGAACGAATGTTTGGGCACAGAGTAAGCGATGGCGGGATCCGAGACTACAACTACGGACCACGCTGTATTTGCCCCTCGGAAAAATAAAGACGTTGAGATCGGTCGCCGAGGTCTTGCGGAGCGCCTGGCGTCCGGCAACCCAACTGGCGCGCGAGCGGTCGAACGCCGGGCGACGGGCAACTACGCTCACGCAGCTGCCGTCGGATTGCCTGCCCGCAGGCGTTGCTCCCGCGTTGTTTTTTTTCTCGCATTTTTTTCTCCCTATTGGAAAGGGAATTTAGAGCCACGTTTAGCCTGACAAATAGGACGCTGGCCTCGGGAGCCTGGTACTTTTATCGATCGGAAGGCTACGTCATTTTTTCCAACTCGCGTGTGAAAGTCCGTAACGTGGTGCAAGCGATAGCGTTGACTTTGTGCCGCCGACGGCCTGGGAAATTATTATTTTATTGGCAGGTCACGTTCGACTGTAAGTTTTCGACGGAACGGGGGGATCGACGGGGGCAACGCAAAGCTCGGTAGCGCTCGCGCGCTGCCTGTGAGCCACTCACTCGACGGACGGTGTAGTGGGCGTTGATGAAAGTTCGGCTTTCCGATGCGTTCTCTCAGCCTCTGAGAGCTTGCGGTGTGGCTTGCGGTTTCACGGGGTATGCTGGGGCAGGGCGGGCGAGGAAATGCTGTATCTACTTGGTCACGGGGGCAGCGGCAATCGAGGCTCTAGTTGTTTTCTTTCTCCTCGCCTCGCATTTTTTTTCACCCTCGTGAAAATCTCGGGGATCTCGCTGTAATAATAGAATTCTCGCGCAGAAATAGAAATGGGGTGGAAAATCTGGGGAAAATGGACAAAGCGAAAAATGAAGTTTATGCCGAAAAAGTTGAAGCGTCGACGCGAAAATTCCGAGTGCTGATGAAAAGCTTGGTGATTTGTCATTAGCAAAATGAAAAATGTTATCAACAAATTTGAAATCTAATTGGAAACGTGGTAATAGCGGAGCGAGGCGCCAGAAATTTTTGTGGATGGATGAAAAACGTGGGTTAGAAATAAAAGCAGCAAGATCAAACGTTCGAATTAGGGGTATGCGAATATTGGAATTAACGAATTAACCGCTACGAATCCAATCAAATTATACGATTCGAATTTCCAATCGAATTATTTACACAATTTTCATGTTCGCAGACTAATAAAGTCCGGTATGAAAAAGAACGCGATTTTATGCTTTAGATGCTAATTTTATTAGGCCCAGTTTATTCTAAATTTGTATGTAAAAAATCATATGGATTCGCCATAATGGATTTTGCGATTCTACTGCCGAATTCAGATTCAGCGACCCAAAAAACTGTAGTGTACCAAATTTCGTTCAAATTGGTTGGAAAACGTGAAAGTAATTTGGTTTGATCATACATGATACATCACAGACATAATGCGCCCGTTTTTTTGGATCATGTATGATACAATACCACTCGACCGGTTAATAGTCGAAAAATCGAAGTGATCGATTTCTTAGGTCAGCACTTTGGATAAATGAAGATACGAAAGGGAAAAACATGACAGACGAATCGGTAGACGCTGAGAAAACGATTGGCAACGATAGATATTCGCACATGGGTCCAGATAGCTTGAAAAGAACGCGGTCGGTAAGGAAGCGCGCGCCTGTATCGCGGGGCCCGCGCCGCTCGGTGACGTCACGGGTCCCGCGCCGCGCGGTGACGATACGGGTCCCGCGCCGCGCGGTGACGTCACGGGCCCGGAGGGACCGAGAGAGACGGAGAATAGCGTGGCAACGGCCCCGCGCACTCGCGTCGTATAAAAGCGCCCGGCGCGCGGCAAATACGTATTTTTTTCCTGCGTAACGGGCGAGCGATACCCACTGTGATACGGCGACGTATTATCCTCGAGTCGCGGAACGACGCGACGTCCCTCGTATTTTTATTTCACGACGGGTTTAGTTGCGGCAATGATGTTTTGAAAAATTCATCGCACGTCACGTATCACCGTCGTATCTCTCCTTTTTCCTGTTGTTAGGGAGCCAATACAGGCGTTATCTTAATCGCTTAAGGGCCGACTACGCCGTCGTTCGCGCGTGCTTCCCCCTCGTTCGAAATGAAGTCGTATAAAAAATGTAAAAAGGGTCGATCCCTTTTTCACTACCCTTAATCCGGTTACTTCGTCCTCCCACCCTCTGAATATTTTTCGTATCGTTACATATTTTGCTATAGCTTGTATTTATCCGGGTGGGTAGCGGCGCGTATCGGTGATGGGAAAACGGAGAAACTGAGAATATCTCGACAATCGTCGCCAGCGATCCCAGGTTCGATTGTCAATCGTTTCGTGTTGACGGATCGATCGCTAAAAAAAAAAAAAAAAGCACGAACGACTCCTCGACGATGCAGAAGCGTGGGAAGAATGGTTGGAATAAAACAAGGGAAACGAGAGGAATAAAGGTCGAACGATACGACGGGCGCTGTTGTGTTGCGTGGACGTTTTGCTTGTTTCAACGGTAACGAGCAACGACACCTGGCAATTACTCTCGAACGCTAATTAGACCATTTTCACGAACGACTCGCCTGACGATTTCTACGTGTTCGATTCGAAAACGCTTCGGGAATGAATATTTCACGAGAATCGACCACCCCCGCGAAACAAATGATTCCGCGCGATGGAAGAGCCTCTCGATCGCCGAGGATCCATCCAACTAAAAATTCTGACCCTTCTAATAACATTATGCTCGTCCGTTCGTCCATCACTGGGGCATAACGTCCACGTTTCACGGCACATCGACGCGAAATCCTCCTCGCCAGCCAAAAACTATCTATCTCCACTTTGAAAACTTTGCTTTGACAAAAAAAAATACGAGGGTTCAAAAAAAAAAATGACATAGCCTCAATTAGGCGGCTATTATGGTCCAGATATGTGAAAAAATCGATTTTTTTCATATTTTCGAATCTGAAGCCTTTAAGAATACGTCCTCGAGAGGACTTTTCAGTTTGTTGTTCTTTTTTTGTTTATCTAGTTCAAAAAAAGTGCGATTTTGAGAACACTTTGCGAAAATTTCTGAAATAATTTTAAAACGGATTTCGTTCCGACATTCCGAACGCTGGGGGAATTTTGATGGCATAAATATCAAATACGCTGCAATTTCGCAAAAATGTTCGCGCAAGTTTTCAGAGCCGAATACCGCTCGCAGCCGAGCTCGTCATAAATTAGTCTCCGTGCCGCCACGCCGCGGCGCTCTTTGGACTTTGAATGCGATGGCATGAAAGGAAAGTCAAAATGACATCGTTCGGACCCATAGTGTTCTCTACGGGTGGATGCTTGCCGAGACAGACTTATTGCTGTACAACAAATCGTCGAAAAGATTCGGTGCGAGAAGTGGGAAATGGATCCCCGATACGACGACGCGAGCCAACTCTCGAGACCCTCGAGAATATCCCCGCGATGCCGAAAGTGATTTCGTCATAGAGAGGTATTCTTCCTCGATCCAGCCACCTATTTATCACCGTGTCTCTGAAAATTCCGAAAAAAATGTACACTATTCCACGTGTTCGCTGGACTCTCCGTGATTTTTTGGGGACTTTTTGGATCTTCGACGCCAAAGTTACACGGGTACTGAGAAATTTTCGAAATTCGATGCGTTGCGTCGGACAATAACATTTTTTGTGCAAAAGCTGTAGGTGTTTTGAGCAACTTAAAAGGAATTATTCAACATAAAAATCTGGTCGCAAGGGTCTTATAATCATTATAGAATTATAAGATCAACAACTATTTCACATCGAAAAAAAATGGGGGGCTGGATTGAGGAAGAATGAAGAATTTTTCATAGATGAATGGAAAATAATACTTCGCACTTTGTTGAATTACGTTAATAAGTTCTAATAAAAGAACTAGGAGTCCCGTCCTCGGTGCTACGGTGCTCGATCACCCCCACCCGTCGGCATCGTTCGGGAGAACTCGGCAAAACTCGTCCAACTTCGCCAAGCACCGACCTCGAGGGGTCGTACCACTTTACCACAAGACGATCAACCCTTAACGAGATTCTAGTATGACGCCATGCAAAGACAGAAATCCGAGAAAAAACCCTCCAACTTCGAATGAAAAAAAAATATACAATTTTTTTGAAAAAACACTCAAAAATATGACATTTGGGGTAAAAAATCGTAGTCTTCGAAGCAGCTGTTGTTTTTTGCAAAGTGAAACGTTCCGCAAGCGTACGACGCTAGCGAGAATCGGTTCGCCGCGACCCACGCGAAACTGAATTCATTTCGAACAGGAATCGCGATCGAACAAATATTAAATTAAACATTTTTTTTAATGCGATAAATTTTCATCAACCATTGAATATATTTTTTTAAACATAGAACATGTCCATTAAAAATTAAATTCGATGAATTCATTTATTATTCTTTCGTTATGAATATCTCACAACACTGCGCGAGCATTCGCGGCATCGATATTATCGACGAACTTTCTCGAAAATCTATCGCGTTACGACAGTCAATATCGACGATAGATTTTCCAGAAAGAGCGCACATCCCTGAGACTCTTCTTCCACACACAAAAATCAATGGATCGCGAACGAGCGCTGGGTCAGAAATGTTCATTGATTTTGTCGAAAGTAAACATTCGATGGGCGAGATTGGCTAACGAGGCGCGTGTAAGTCGGCTGCAATGCAGAGTTTCTCTCGCTCCAGAGATGCCAGGTGGACAACGTCGCGCACCCCCCGAGTGTTACACGACCACGCGTGTATACACGTATCGCGGAGCCGGGCTGCGGATGTCATTGACGGTGGCTCCAGCCGTGAATCGTATTCGTCTCTCATTCTCTCTCGTTTGTCTGTGTGTCTCTCTCTGTCTCTCTCTCCCCCTCGCGCCTTCGCCACCCACCGACGCTGCACGACCGACCCACGCGACGTCCTCGCCGCCCGCGTCGTAGGCAACCAGCATTGCTCCTCTGCTACGCGCGTCGCGCAGCCTCGGCGCTGCTCTCCCCTCCACTGTGTCGCGGCAGCGCGCAGTGGGGGAGACGCGTCGGCGTTCGGCGCGGCTCGGCGCGACTCGGCACCGCTCGGGTTGCCATGGTAGCCTTTACCCGGCCGGGCCGGAGGCCGGAGCCCGCTAGTCTTGCCGCGGCGATCACCCGATCAGGCGATTCCGACACTCGTGGAAAAAATATAACCGCTCCGTAAAAACTCTGTGATATTTACTCTACGCAACGTTTCTTCGCATTTTTCTCCATTCAAACTCATCCCATTCGCGCGATAACACGAAGGTTTCCGAAACGATTGTTCGCCGGAGATATACGAATCGGTCGGAGCCGGATATCAGAAAGACACATAGAAAGAACGAGAGCGAGCGAGAAAGAGAGAGAGAGAGAGAGAGAGAGGGAGAGAGAGAGAGAGAGAGAGAGAGAGAGAGAGAGAGAGAGAGAGAGAGAGAGAGAGAGAGAGAGAGAGAGAGAGAGAGAGAGAGAGAGAGAGAGAGAGAGAGAGAGAGAGAGAGAGAGAGAGAGAGAGAGAGAGAGAGAGAGAGAGAGAGAGAGAGAGAGAGAGAGCGAGCGGAAGCGCGAAGAAAAAAACAATAACGAACCAACGACAACGAATCGATCAACGCGTCTGCGACAACAACAACTCCGTTCGAGACGCGAGAGAAAATAAACGTTTTCGCCGACGTGCGCCATTCGTGCGCGTGTGGGGTACAACAACCTGCGCTCGCTTGCCCGATCGTCAATTGTCATTCTATTCTTTCTTCCCAACCGGACACCACGAGAACTCCCGGCGATTTATCGAAACGTTTCACTGCCCTCTCGCGCGACGCTCGCAAATCGTTACCAAACTAGCTTCGCGCGTCCCCCCCCCCCCCCCCCCCCCCCTTCGCGGCTACTTTTGGTCCCTACTTGTCCACCGATCTTTAGGCTCCGCGCGCGTAGACGGGACAGTTGTAAGTCTCGCTTTTTTCAAACTGCTACGCCGCGAGGGGGTGGGCGAGAGACGGGCAAAAAGGAGAATCCCTTTACCTCGAACGTAGCTGGTCGGGAGATCACGGTGTCTCTGCGGAAGCCGCTAGCCCTCGACCCTCGACCCAAGCTTCCGAGTCTGTCCCCCCACCCTCCACCCTTTTAGCGACGCGTTAACCCCGCCGGGTCTAGGCGATCATCTCGGTGATTTCTCGCCACCCCGTATACGCGTTCTCCATAGAGTACCGTCTCTGCTCCTCTGTACACTCTCTTTTGTTAGCTGGAAACGCTTCATCTCAACGTTTCGGTTGCAACCTTTCAAACGGACTCTTTACTTCCAAACTCATTCGCCCCAACCGTTTTCAGTCTCAAAAATGTCTATCCTTCGTTTTTCCTAGTTTTTTTTTATTTTTATTTTTATTTTTTTTAATACTTTTTTTTCTTAGTTTTTTGGATTTTCTCGCCTCGTTTCATCGGTTAGCGATGAAAGAAACGCAACGGGTGTGACCTGTATTTTTTTTTACGCTAGTTCATAGTTCGAATCTCAAGGTCATACCTGCCGATGTTTAATCGATGATTAAATTTCTTCCAATTTTTCTTTCGTAGGTGAAGGTACGTAAGTTTACGGTTCGAGTCGACGTTTTCCAACAAATTTTCACGCGAGCGAGCGGGATACGTGGGAACGGAGAGGAAATAATTTGGTAACTGATGTCAGTTATATCGTACGGTAGATCCCGTTTGTCGTAGACTAACGTTGTCGTTGTCGTTGGTACATCGTAGAAATCCACGTTTGTCTTTTTTTTTCCTCATTTCTTTCTCTCTCATCTACATCCCAAGAACTTTCAGCCTCTTGCACTAGTATTCTGTCTATCTTGCGCATTTCCCTTCGCCAATCACTTTTCCCTCACGTTTCACCCACTCACTTTGCAACCTGTCGTTGAGATCGTCACGTAAAGTATGTAGGAAATCATGATCACGTCACAAATTCCTGTACGGTAATGAAAAGTAGTGTTGACAGAGGCAAATAAACAACAAAACGAAGTCGTGGGTGCGATCGAGCCTAAATTTGCTGCAATGAACCGACACGATTAAAGCAATCTGCGAAATTAATCAATTTAAACGAGTAAACTACGGATAAACGAACGCAGCGAGGATTAAAAAATCCATCCGCAGATGCCGTTTTTTTGCTGTTTTTTTTTCTTCCTCCCCATTTCCCTCCACGCGTGAATATCATTTCGAAAAAAAATATTGCAAAGAGCTGGAGAAAAAAATAAGTCGATAAAGGAGACACGGAAAAGAGGGGGAAAATATGTCGGAGAAAAAAGGAATGAGGGGGCAAAAAACGTGGGAAATTGAAAATAGAATGAGAAACGAACGATTCAGATCCGGGCGAAAAATAGAGACCGACGAAAGCAGCTAGCGTGCGCCGAGCGCCTGGAGGTAGGCAACGCGCGTGCAGCGGCGTACGGCGGGCGGCCGGTCATTCAGGCGGATTTGCCTGCGCGACGGATGGTGCGATGCGGAGGTGTAGAGCAAATTGCCGGAGGCCAGGCGCAGCGAGATGGATGAAGCGATTTTGAAGAGAGCGATACATCGGATCACGCGCAAAGAATGCTTATTATTGACGAACGAGAGTATATCGCCTTCGTTTGGCAAAAAAAATATACCGGGTGACGGAAATCGACTGGCGAGAAAAAGGGAAAATTGCACGGGAGCAGGGTAAACGGTTGAAAAAAAATCGACGAGTGAGATTCGCGAGAAGAAGCGAGAGCAGAGAAAAAGTGTGGCGGAGGAGAGCGTATAAAAAATGAAAGGGAAAAAAATGAGAGGGAAGGAAGCGGAGCTAAGTTAGCGAAATGTTCGGCAAATAAGGTGTCGGTGTGACGGGCGACTGTGAGTCGTCGGAGTGTCGCAGGATTTTCCTCTCCGCTGCCACCTCGCGCGCGCCCACGTCGCAACGACGAAGACATCTGCATTGCGATTTTATACCCGCTCCGAGAATTCCATTTTATTTCGAATATTCTCGCCGACGGGAGATAAGAAAAAGAGAAACGTTTCGTAGTGCGAGAAATTCCGACCCAAAAAAAAAACAGAAAAAAAACGAAATTCGACGCCGTTGAATTATTCATATCCCCCTCCGGTCAAAAATTTTGTTCACCAATTTTTCCCTTAACCTTTTTCAGACGAAGATTCCCGGCTTAGTACCAAAACCGGAAACGGACTGATGTACAAAAATATCGTATTCTTTGGATAAAATTGAAACGACGACGAGTGAGAAAAAATGTACTCATTGAGAAAAAGAAAATAATGCAATGAAACGAGAGAAATGATAATCGTAGAGAAACGAGCATGAATAGTCTAATAAATGGAAAATAAGAAGAATAATTTTGCACTCCACATGAACTCTAGACGTAAGAAAATCAAACAAATAAAAAAGGTGAAAATAAAAATGACAATTTTCTAATGCAATTTTGAAATGTATTTTTCCAGTGAAATCGAATAACCAATGTAAAGATGTATTTGAAAAAGCACAGAAAAATCGCCAAAGAGCAGGTCATTTTGAGGAGAGAGAAGAAAAAATCGTAATTAAAAAAAGACTAAACTAATAAAATAATTATAGGAAAAGATAATTTTTTAGTAGAAATTGAAAAAAACAACACGAAATTGGATTCGGGTAATTAAAATCGAACGAAAACGGATGGAATGATGTAAACGAGTAATTTGTTAAAAAAGGAGACCGATAAATAGGAGAATGTATAAAATCGAAGAATTAATAGAAAGGGAATGGTTGCGAGAAGGTAATTTTCGAGTAACGAGGAGGGTGTAAAGAAGCAGTAAAAAAATACTGACAAAATTGCTACGACAATAGTAACGTTTTTAAAAAATTTCGAAACTTTTTTTTTCTTAGAGAAATTTGTCGATGTTCGCGGTAAGTGTATGAGTCGTGTTATAATTCGTTTTCTTTCTACGTGGGCAGGTGAGGAAAAAGTTTGAAAAAAAAAAGATGAGCCATGCGTAGGGGAGGCTCGAGGATGCGGGGACAATCGAAGACGCGGAAGGTGAGGGCAAGCTATACGGGGGAGGCCGAGGACAGTCGGAGAGTACCGAAAGCTTCTCCGAAATACGTTCGAAAAACGATGATTTCTGGGAGCTGGTGAAGCACCGTTATAATTTCGCGAGAGGGTGTAGAATCTGATGCGTGGCAGTTGTCGACGGAGCCAGGATCCTCGAGGGAAGTGAAATTTCGCGCGTTAATGAGGACACCTCGCTCGGTGATGTGCGTGTAGGGAGACGGGGAAATTGTCGAGGTGCTCTCCGAAGCGAATTAACAATAGGATGTAACGAGGACGGGTGTCGGAAGAAGGCGATGACAGGAAGTTGAAAAGAAGAATGGACGTTGGAAAAGTGAGAAATTAAGGTGCGCCTGTTTTCCTTGTTACGCGCCCCCCGCTGCCGGAGCACGAGGGGCTACTTGGAGTCTGAAGAGAGGAAGGCCCAAACCGAAGTGCCGGGAATGCTGAGGGTCGCGGTGAAATTTCGGAAAAAAACAGCCCGAGCCGAGGAAAAACGCGAGCGCGAATCGAGGAAGCTTGGGTTTGTGTTGGAGAGGCGAAAACACGCGGGCGAAAGCTCGGGTGGAGAAGATTTGGAAAAAGGGCGGTGAGACGCGTGGAGGAAATGTCCCGTGGGTGAAGATTCGAGACGGCCGATTTTTGTCGCCGAATCATAGTCCAAAGGGGTGCGTTGCATCCGTTTGGCGCGTCTGGTTCGCAAGCTCGGGCAAACGAGGCGAAAAGCTCGGTGGACGGTGCGCACTTGGGCGAGAGGTGTTGCGATGTCGTCAAAAAAAAGTTTCCCTTCTTCGCCGAGTCGATATTTCGGGAGGCTATAAGCGAATCGAAAGCTCGCGAAAGGCTGAAAAAAAGGAGAGAGAGAAAAAAAGTGAAGGCGGAGAACTCTAAAACGGGTGAAACTTTGTACTCAAAGCTTGGACAGAGCCGCAGTTTGCGAGAAGTAGAGGGAAAGCCTGACGAGCTTGAAAGCTCGGGTAGGCAGCATTAAAAGCCCGAGGAAGGTCGGAGCTTGCGGAGGAGTAGCGCCGCGAGTTCGAAAAGACTAACACAGTCTCCGGAAACGTCGACGCCGAAGTTTGAATTGGTGGGCAAGCGAGTCTTTGGTTCGAAACCGCGGAATCAAAATCTACGAAGAGGCCAGAGCTTTCGGAAAATTACGAAAAAAGCCAAAGCTTGCGGAAAATTGCGGGAAAAGCCGAAGCTTTCGGGAAAAGGCCAGAGCTTTCAACGAATTTCGGTGGAAAAAGCCAAAGCTTTCGGAAAATTTGGGGGGAAAGCCAAAGCTTTCGAAAAATCGCGGAAAAAGCCAAAGCTTTCGGCAAAAGGCCGGAGCTTTCAACGAATTTCGGAAAAGAGCCAAAGCTCTCGGGGAATTTCGGAAAAAAGCTCGAAAGCTCTCGGATTTTTGTTGTTGTTGTTGGGGAAAAGCTCGAAAGCTCTCGGGAAATTTCGGAGAAGGCCGGAGCTCGCGAGTGATTGGCTTCGACAGGGATCGTTGCAAGCTTTCGGAAAAGTGATGTAGACATTGGACGAAGGCTATGTAGCCTTCGCAAGCTCGCAAGGAGGATGCATCACACGCCTACAGCTAATTATGGTCCGGGGCCGCAGGAGAGGGTCCATCAGACGCCGAGGGCCGGACTCGTCGAGAAGTGTCCCTACGATACTTATCCAGGACAAATACCGGACTGTTGCGCTACGACGGCGATTCAAGATCCGTACCCGAGACCGCCGAGCGGATACACGGATTACCACGCCAGAGCCGCCCCGTACACGGAGGACATTTATTCTCAGGTAGGTACAAAACTCCAATCACGTCGCCGCGCTTACCGGATAATTTACCACGCGATTTTACCCTTCTCAAATCGCTCCGAAAATACCGAGGCATTATTTATTCTATCAACTGCATCCGCCCTTAATTACTCGCCGACGCAGGTTCGTCCAAAATTACCTATCTATATCAGCCGGAAAAAATTGAAGAAAAAAAAGAAAAAACGGGAGAGCTTTTAATAATACTTAACGTGGTATTATTCCGACCCTACCGCCTAAATGCCAACATTTCTTATTTTACCAAAAATCCATATTCGCGTTCACAGTTGAAAGAAATAAATAGATCAAAGGGAGAAAAATTAAAGAGGAATCGAATGCAACAAAGTTGACGCTTTTTTCCAAATCTAACGAACATCGTTCGCGTAGAACTTGAAAATCGTGTCGGCGACGAGCGATACCGGATGTTTTGAATTTGTGGAAAAATTGTCGGTTCGGGTGGTAAGCTGCGAGGTGAGATTGGATCCATTCTCTCGAAGTGTCGGTACGCTGTGAAGTACGACAACTTTTATCAATATTTCTAACCACGTGTTGAAAACGTGTCGGCTTCGCGTGCCTCTCGAGCATCGTGCCGGGGGCAGGCGGGAAGTGCAAGGCCGGAGATCCCGGACGTATTGAAGTGCGCTTTGTATTCTTCATTAGAGGTATTCATGTGAAACTATGGGGGTGTCGTCGGCCAACTACACGCCTCATCGATCACCCTCCTCGTTGCCCTCGAAACCTCGAAACCTCAAAACCTTCGCTCCCTCCGACTTTCATATTTCGTGATTTTCCGAAAATCTCCTTCACACCTCAACGCTCACCCTCAAACGTCGCGTTCTTCCGCCATCAAAGCGAAAATTTGCGGGCACGACGGTTTTTTCCCAAAAAACTTTGCTCTCTCCCCGCAACAAAAAGATTACGTCGAATTCATACGTAATTCAACGTCTTACAATTTTACAATTGTATATAAAATATATAAATTACATACAAATGGATAGAATTCTATATAAATTGTGTATAAATTCTATTTAATATTTCTCTCAGGTTCGCACTTGATCGTTAGCCTCGGCACTTTTGCCACACGGGTATTTCACGAAAATTAACAAAATCCCAAATTTCGCTCGCGAACAAAAATTGCCAAATCTGCGAACGGATCGGTACGAAAATTTTGAAAAAATTCACCAAAGTCCGCGATGATCGAGAGACTCTTCGTGGAGAGTGCGAAAAATATCGGTGCAACGGTGCGGCTGATAGGAATTTTCGCACGATTCGTGCGGCCGCCATTTTGAGGGGGGATACAAAAGAGCCGCGTTTGTCTCTGCCAACGGATCGTCGCGCTACGGTTGATTTTTCCTGCAAATTTCATCCAAATCGACCGGACGGTTCGCCGGAAAGATTCACCTACGGGGACTTCCACGCGGAGCGGTCGACCTCTTTTCGCCCCGGAAACGTTTGCTGCGGCACGATACCCACGCCTCGCTTCTCGGCTCTCCTACGTGGGCGCTATTAGTTCGACCGTATCATTTTACCCGCGTGCCCCGTGCCCCGTGGCTCGGGCTTTATTTCCCGAGGATCCCGGGATCCCGGGCTCTCTGCTCTCTCACGCCGCGGAGTCCGACTCCCTCGCGATAGATCTCCCCTTGGAATCGCCCCCGATTGAAACTATAACCATAACCGTAATTCTCTCGTCTACGTGATTCGGGGAAACAATTAAAAACGGGGCGAAGAAATCGACCCCTCGCCACGATCGAATTAAGTCGAGGTAAAAATCCATTAGTAATTCCCCTCGCGAGGAAAAGAAGAACGGCAAACGCGCCAATTCCGTCGAATTTTTCCAAAAAAATTTTTCGACGCCATTTCATTTGTTTGCGCAATTTGTTAATTTTTTTTTTAATTTTCAAATTCTACTAGAATCGGCGTTTCGCGAGAAAAAATTCGTCGGCCCCCTGCTAAATCGTTTTCCGTTAACTCGTAATCGAATTCGTTCGTTTGCGACGAGATTCGCGCGAATTTTATGAAAGATTCGAAATCGCGTTAAATGAAATGCCGTTAGGAACGTCGCGAGGGCGATAATTTCCCCGAGGTCAAATGACGTTTCCACGATTTCATCGCAACGCGTGTAAGTGAAGCGAAACTAACATCTTAAATGTCTAATCGATTTCGAGGTTAGGTACATGTCGACGCCACCTTTCGGCGAAATCAATAATTTCGAAGAACCGGAACTGTTGGCGATGCTACGTACTCCGTGTCCCCGCCGCAGCGAGCTCTGCGACCTGTGCAATTTTTTTCTTTTTTTTTCCTCTACCCAGGAGTTTGTAAAACGAGGCCCCGCCACGCAGCCATTACGCGTCACCTTGATACGCCATGTTGGGGAGTCGACCTACCGCGCGGAGAGAGAGAGAGCTGATAGTAATTTGCGTGCGCCTGGAAAAAGGCAACCCGCGCGGCACTCGCGCCTATCGGTTGCCATCGTCGGTATTCTCATCTGCTAATGCAGGGCATCGTTCGATAATTATCAATACTGACCAACGGCGTGATTTGCATCGGTGCTTCATCAATAGCGGCGGTGTACTGCCGCACGAGTAATCCTGCATGTCGGCGATGAACACTGTTACCAGCTTGATATATAACGACGATGCGTACTAATAACAACGACGCTCGCGTTACGATACGAATTATCACTCGGTTGCGCGATGCGCTACCTATTTATTTGCTGCGTTGCAAATTCTCGCTCGACCGTAATGCCATTCCGATATCACATCGCGGAGCTACGTTCGCGATTCGCGATTTGTGATGGCGACATATCATCCGGTCGTTTCTACGTATATAGTTACCCGGAAGGTTCGAATTTTAACGGTCCGTAACGACGAATCTCGTTGGCGTTGAATCGCAATTTCCATTACGCAGCGGAGCAATCTCGTTGCATGGTTATGTTGCCGTAATGTAATCGCGTTACATGCTTGTTACGTGCGAACGCGAACACACCGGTGAATCGAAACGTAAAACTGCGATCAAGCGATCTCATTTCATTGAGCGTTGAGAGAGTCGTAACGTCCTCGCGGCGCGAATGTAACGATGTGTTATATTCTTGCAACACGAATGTAACGTTCTTGTAACGTGGATGTAACACGTTATTTTACAGGCATGCCAAGTGCTCGTACGGAGAGTGCGACAATCCTGTCGCACGGATATGACAATCCGTAATCGCGCGCGGAACGTTCTCGTAACACGAATGTAACATTCTTGTAACATGGATGTAACAATTCATTATGCGTGGATGTCAAGTGCTCGTAGGGCGAGTGCAACAATCCTGTCGCACGGATATGATAATCCGTAATCGCGCACAGAACGTTCTCGAAACACGAATGTAACATTCTTGTAACATGGATGTAACAATTCATTTTACGTGGATGTCACGTGCTCGTACGGAGAGTGCGACAACCCTGTCGCACAGATATGATAATTCGGAATCGCGCACGGAACGTTCTCGTAACATGAATGTAACATTCTTGTAACATGGATGTAACAATTGATTTTACGTGGATGTCACGTGCTCGTACGGAGAGTGCGACAATCCTGTCGCACGTATACGATAATTCGGAATCGCGCACGGAACGTTCTCGTAACACGAATGTAACATTCTTGTAACATG
The DNA here is from genome assembly GCA_963969455.1 of Arge pagana. Classification (NCBI taxonomy): domain Eukaryota; kingdom Metazoa; phylum Arthropoda; class Insecta; order Hymenoptera; family Argidae; genus Arge; species Arge pagana. The sequence goes on along the minus strand of OZ018308.1, from coordinate 20,862,158 downwards.
GATGTAACAATTTCCGCTGGTCGCTCCAGCATTTTTGCAGAGTCCTGAATTGAACGGCGATGCAAGGCCATCGAAATACTGCGATCTCCAATTCGTTATTTTCTCGATATTCTCCAAATAAGCATCGTAGATACGAATCACCGATGCAGCGACGATCGTCGATTCATTGTAGTGTTGTTCAATATTTCGCAATCGATGTACCGCTTCCGTCCGACAGCCAACAAAAATTAATTGAACGCGGCTCGGTCGGCGCAGGTTCTCCGTATTCTCTGGGAAAAACGATTATTTTCCGATTTATAATTGGCTTGTTTATAGCTCTGCGATGTCTGCACTCGATAAAATTGTTCGATTCGCCGAGACCAATTAACATTTTTTTTCACACGCGTACAGGCACACAAATGCGGCACTCGACTCCGCTCGGAATGAACGAAAGTCCAATTAAATGAAACTGCATCTCGTCTCTATTTGCTCGATTAACTCGTCTTTTGCTCTCGATCGCGACTACCTCGCGCTCTTTTGCTTACTCGCGTCAATCGTTATCCGTCGCCTTACTTTATCTCATCCTATCAACTTTCATCCCAGCAACGACGACGACAATTTTTGCCACCGTAATAAATAACAATCACAACTTGTTCACGCTCCAATTCGCAATTTTAAAATGCAGCTCGAAATACATTTTTCAACGTACCAGAAAAATGCAAACGACGCTTATATCACTAATCAGTGTTGTTTTTTGGGGGCGAAAAGTGTGCAGAATGTAGACACGCTAATGTCATATATATATGTTTATTTCTACGACCAAGATATTCTGGCTGAGTTCATTCGATGCCAATTTTCTCGAGGATGAAGTTTTCCCGATTATTCTTGACGGATTTATCGTTAATTTCAATCACGTCACGCGACATCGTCGCCGTCGAATCTTCTCTCTCTCTCCCTCTCTCTCTCTCTCTCTACTTCGTTGTTGTTCTCGATCCAACTTTTTGCCTTGGTACACGCGAGTGCTATCGCTGTCACTCATTGTGACAGATCAATGCGGCTCACAAAATGGCGCACCTGTTCGGATGAAACGTGAGCGTGGCGTGTCGAAGTCGGAGCGAACGAAAAGCAATCACAAACCTTGGAACACAAAGAAAAAGGGAAACAAATCCTCCCAACGATTACCACGTAACCCGTCATAAACAGCTCTTCGGATAGCTTAGAATCAATCCTGAAAGCATACCCGACGTTTTTGCCATATTTCTCGACGAGGTCACGAATTCTAACTCTCGACGAAACCCACGATTTGGCTGCAGAACATGCAAACTTAAATAACTCGACGACAAGAAATCTTATTTTATTTTATTAACGTCTAAGTTGAACTCGATCGACGCATTTATTTCGCAGTGAAAATGTTGAGCTTACGTTTTTGTTCATATTTCGTCGAACGGCTCGGATTCACTGAATTGAAAGGCAAGCGCACGACGGAACTTGAATATAAATTTGAAAAAATCTGACAAACGGTTTGATTGACGATGAAAAATCGAACGACGAGAACGAAATATGAATACTAAAATACGACGGATGGTTCGATTGAAAAGAAGAACGAGTGTCAAAAAATGAAATATGAAGTACGAGGAATAGGGAAAAAACGGATTACTGCTCGCGAAAAATTTCGATTCCGAAATATCAATCGAAAAGTAAAATTAAGTGGAAGAAAACATGGAAGAAAAGGAGATTGGTAAGAGACGGGGGAAAATCTGATATTCGATGGGGGAAAATCTGATATTCGATGGGGGAAAAAATACAAGAGTTGGACGTAGAATGTATCATGTAAACGAAGAAGGAAACGATTGATCGATTAGAAAACGTTGGTAGTCGCGGTAAGTCGGTTGAGATGAGAAAGAGAGCGAGAGAGAGAGGAGCGATGCGTAAATAATGACGATGTATGAGTGAAAAAAACGGGGGATAGAAAAACGATGAAAACGTATCGTAATTTCGTTGAATTTCATTCGCTTGGTGGTCGTTGGGTGAATCTCGGAGGTCCTCGTCTCGACCTTTCGAATGAAAAATGATCCTCCGTCGTTTCGCCTTCCGTTTCCAACGTGCGCCGTGGGTAGGTACGGAGTGTAGAAGTATAGAGGTATACCTTCCCGGTTTGTCGTTGCCGCGGCGTTAGAGCCGAGGCCGTTCGGCGGATGCAGAATGTCTATCGATTGCCCTACGGCCACCTCCTCCGAGCCGCGTACTCCGCGAGAGCTGCACGAGTCCCGGCACTGGTACGGGGGGCAACGTGTGCCGTGTGCCAAGTAGCGTGTGTCGAGTAGCGAGAGCCAAGCAGCGTGTGCCGAGTGGCGGGAGTCGAGTGGAGAGTGCCGAGTAGTGAGAGCCGAGCGGCGAGTGCCGGGTAGCGAGAGCCGAGTAGCGCGTGCCGAGTAGCGAGAGCCGAGCGGCGAGTGCCGAGTAGCGAGAGCCGAGCGGCGAGTGCCGAGTAGCGAGAGCCGAGCGGCGAGTGCCGAGTAGCGAGAGCCGAGCGGCGAGTGCCGAATAGCGAGAGCCGAGCGGCGAGTGCCGAGTAGCGAGAGTCGAGCGGTGAGTGCCGAGCGGCGAGTGCCGAGTAGTGAGAAGCGAGCGGCGAGTGCCGAGTAGCGAGAGCCGCGTGTGCGGAGTGACGGGAGTCGAGTGGCGAGTGCCGTGTAGCGAGAGCCGAGCAGCGGTGTGTCGAGTGGCGAGTAGCGAGTATCGTACGACGCGCGTGCTCAGCCAGGTCGCACGTAGATGCATCGCGGTAATTAGAAACAATCATTATTTTCCACCGAGTTGATTTACGCACGCCGCCGGATCCAGCGGGATTAAACCTCCCCGGTGAAGCCGAGGAAGCGAAACGCGATTTCAAATGTAACCTTATTTGCACACCTCTCATGTTAAATCCCCGCCAGCCTTTTCCTCGTTTTATTACATTTCTCGCCTTTCAAAATATTCGTTTCCGGCTCGAATTTTCCCCGGAAAAAAATGTATGCCGAGGAAAAACAATCTCTAGAGGTGCCGCAACGTGCCTCACAGTTTTTATCCGGATATTATTTCGCAGGTAATTGAATTGGCAACGAAAATTGTCGATAAGAGAATTAGAGTCAGTTTTACACGGAAATTAGTCGAGTATCGAAGATATCGAGAAAATTGAATACATAATTCACTCCTCGGCGAAAACAGTGCCGCAAGAATATTCGAGGAATATATTTTTTACAACTTTTTTCACTCGTTTCCCCGCGAGTCGATTTTCTCTCCGGTATTTTTATGAATTTCCTCCCGCAGGGGAAAATTCTCTTTCTCCTTCGCAAAACAAAAGGGAAACGCGGTTTTTTGTTGTTCGATCCCTCGTTCCCGAACGTCGGAGCCGTGGCGTGGAAAATCGCGCGTCTCCCTCTCGCGATCTGTATTTCACGTGCGCGAGCGACGCACCGCGATGACGGAATTAATAGTCGACGTTGATATTGAATACAAGCCGCGAACACTTGATTATAATCATAATAATGCACCCCGTAGAGCTACTCGGCGCGCGAGATTAGTTTGCCACTGCAATGATGCGCGCGTTGCATGGTTATCGGCACCGGATCTGGTGGAAGGGATCGTGCGATTGGCTGATTATTACGTCAATGAAACAACTGTTAGCCACATTTAAGCACGTGCAAAATCAATCAACGCGACCATTTTTTTCTCTGCTCCTCAGAAATTTGCCCCCTTCTGTATTTCTCACTAAAATTGTCGAAACGAAATAAAAATAGACGAAGCAAAAATTCGGTCTTTATAATCGAAATAGAAAATGCATTCTCGGTCAACTTGATATTGTTAATATGACCACGCTGATACGAATTCTTCGATTTTCAGTTCTTTTTTTCGCAATCATACGTAGAAAAATATCGGCTCAAGTTTCGGAATGAATTTTTTTTTCTTTTGTTTCCTTTCAATCAACTCGAGTTGGCCGGATTCAGATGATGTTTGGTCGACAATCTTGGTCGAGCTAAACGTAGCGACTGCAACATACGGAGAGAAAACGTATTTCGTGGGTATCGGTAAATAAAATTTGTGCTCGAGTGATAATCGGGCTATATTACAGTCCAGAGGCGAGGGGAGTCGTTGGAGATTTTTCTCTCTCTCTCACTCCTCTTCTTTTTATTCCCTTTATTGTATTTATTTCGAATCGAAAAAACGCGAGAGAGGCGGGTGCTCTGGAATGAAAAAGCCCGTAGGGTAGGCTTTTCCGACCGATCGCGCGTCAAGCTACGCCACGTCGCGGACGAATAGACGGAATCTCCGATCCGCGACCCTATTTTCGTACTCAGGGTCAATCGGCCGTGTTTGTCTTTGCAATGCTTGCGTCTTTGGCTTCCGTATTTCCACGGGAATCGACTCGAGTGGAAGCGAAACGAGTGTAGGCAAACATGTTTTCCTTTTCGATATATTTTCACAGAGAAAATCGATTCCCGTTTTTTTTTTTCGTTCCCATCCCGTTTTACCCGAAGCTTCTGCCGCTACGCAGCGAGGAGATACGCCTCTCAATAGTCAGCCGCGCGCGCGGGCGACCACACCACACTAGATACTACTGCAGCGTGCGTGTGCGCTCCACGCTAGTCACACGCTATCGTTGACTCGCGCTACCAGTGGGCCCTCGGCCGCTGTAGGAGGGACCGTGGCGCTACGCCCCGCCCCCTGCACCCTCGGGGCACTGCGGACCCACTCAAAATTTGTGGAGACTAAACACCGAGTGTGTTTAGACAACACTAATTTCGTGTAAAAAAAGGTCGTTAAAGGTTAAGGAAAATTTGTTTAATCCGCATATTTCACGGTGTACGACTCTCCAAAATTGACGTACTTGGACTATTTGGGTTCCTATACAGATTCTCCTCGACCGTTGTAGAGGTCGTAACAGTAATTACGATTTATCGCTCGCCAGACGAAGATTCGGCTAAAAAAGTAGCGAGGACGAAGCTGATGTGGTTTCTCTTCCAGGCAAAAACTGCGAATCGAATGATATTCCAGCGGCATATAGCGCTGAGCTCCGTTCGTTACGGGGATAACCGCACGGGGGCTGAAGAAGGGGTTGTTGGATGTACATCTGGCTCTTTCAGCCGGCAACGACCCGGTGATTCGGGATAAATCTAGGAGATCTCACCGAGATCTATCTCCGAGGTCTATCCTCGCGGGACCGAGTCGTCGCCGGGGTTGTTCTCATCCCCTCGCAGCTTTATGGGGTCGAGCTTGCATAGGAGAATTTGACCCAGTTCGCCGCGTTGGCGGTGTTCGCGCGGCGAGCTTTAAACTTCGTTCCGCCTCGTCGCCGCCCCCCATCCCCCGGCCCCCGTCCTCTGTTTTTTCTTCGCGGCTCACCCCCGCGCATTGATTCTCCGTACGAGCGAGGAAAAAAGCTCGAGAAAGCTGCGTATAAAAGATTTAAGGCTGCTCAAGCCTGCCGCCCAGACTTGTAGGTCTTTATCCATCCAGACGTGTTTTCACCTTTACCTCAACCCAAACGACACCGGCAGCTCTATTTCCACGCGGAATATTTATACGCGCCCAGATTCGTTCCCCCCGTTACCGGGTTTCTCTTCGCCGAATATTTTCTTTCAAAAAGTCGCAAAATCCTCGCCAACATTTTTTCTCCGCTCCCTTCGATTTTCCCCGTCAATTATTATCTTCAAAAAACGCCAAAAAATCGTATTTTCTTCGGGTAAAACGAATTCCAAAATAAACATGTTTTTTGGAGAGGGGGGGGGGAAGAGAGTATTTTTTGTAGCATAAAATTGGAATGGTGTTTTTTTTTTAATAAAAATAATTGGCGTCGCCATCAGTGTCTGTAAGCAACTACAACGGCAGACATGGTAAATATAATTTTGTTGAAACGATAAATTGGGCATAATTTGCGTCTCATCGACGATCCTCGTTCCGTCCTCGAGTGTGTCCCGCACCGCGAAATTTCCTCGCGGCTGCATCGTTTCAATGAGAGGTGGATCCTCGTTTCAAGGCTCGGGAACTCCATTCAATGTCATCACTCGTCGGGCCGACTTATTCACTTTGACAAAAACGTAAAGCGAAGGCGGGTCGAGCGTCGATGTGAAGTACTCGCCACGAACGTCTCTCCACCTCGCTGCTAATTCCCTCGCTTACGTTTCGTTGGTATCGGTACGCATCCGATTTTCCCTCCCCCACTTGTTAGTCGCGACTCATCGCCTCGTCTGTCGGCTCTTCATCTCACTTTTCATCCCGCGTTTCCATTCATCCGATCGCGACGCCCACGCTGAAAATCGGTGAGCTTGTCTCTCGCGAATCTACCGCTATTCATTATCAGGGGCCCACCGAAAGCTTGCTACGCGGTTGACAAAACCGCGCAGTCGGTACAGTAGAGCGCTAGAAAAGTTAACGCGAGATTTCTTTCTCAAAAACGGATGCAGACCACCGAAACGTTCGCGAAACACTCCTCATAAGTTTCCCTACACGTCGGGCAGTATCAAGAGGTTGCGGTCAAAAAACCGAATTTTGATATTTTTCGAGCGGGTTTGATCGAACCAAAAACATTTCAAAATCTATCTGGGAGGTTTTTGCCAAAAGTGCTGAAAAATGGCCAAAAATTGGGGCAGTCGAAGATGAACATTTTTCAAGGCGAAGGATTTCGCGTGGATACCCCATATACGCGTCAACGTTCCAGGTTCCCCAGCGTTAAGTTTATTCGCTCGTGTCGTGAATTTTTGAGATACGACAGATGTTAAACCTGCGAGTACACTCCTACTTTAGTCGAACATCTCCACGCTCTGGGTCAATTTGACCCTAACTACTTTTTGACCGCCTATAACTTCGGGACTACTGAGACTTTTCGCTTGAAAATATTCATAGGTATAGTTTGAGTAGTGTCGAATTACTTTTTGAGTATTGGGAATGTTTTGCAAGTCTTTAGCACGCTTAAAAAAATTGTCAAAAAAATGTTTTTTTTTGGAACATCCAGGTTGAAAAAAAAACTCGTATCTCATTCAACTTGTCGTACAGACGTCTTTGCAGACGCCTGATTCCCATTTTCGGCCGAAGTCGATGGTAGGGTCAAAATGACCCGTCGTGTACTCGAAGGGTTAACGCATCAGCCAGATCCGCGGATCTGTGTAGAAAAGCGAATGAAGCTAACTTCGGAAATATTCGTGTGATATGACGAATAATGATAATTGTGTCGTGGACCAGGGTCCGGGAGATCCTCAAGAGCCTCGTCGATTTCGTTGCAGGACGTTCCATCGACGTTTCATCGTCCTCAGTCACGGATCGGGATCGACGAGGCGTCCGTTCGCGGCCAATCACGGATCGGATACGCGACGGACTCGCGATGCCCCAGCCGACTCGGGTACGAGGACACCGGCGGAAGTTACATCGATCAAACCGATCACAGGATGTACTGTACCGGGGGTAATTGCATGAAGGATACGATATCGGCAAACGCGAGGGGCGTCTGCGGGGAAGAAGTCGAGCTGGACATGCGAAGGCACATACAAGCGTGCGCCTGCACCTGCAATCACATGGGTTACGGGAACTACATGGACTATCAGGTAACGCGTCCAACGGACTGATTCGTTTAGGAGCGATCGTTGTATTTTTTCATTCGTTCCATCGATCGGAATAATTCGGAGAGGCGGCGAGATACGCTCCTCGTGCTCCATTTTCGGACACTGGTTGTTGTGTCAATTTTTAGTTCGTTTTTTATCTTCATTCCGACGCGACTGAAAAATGGACGGGAGCGACGACTAATTGCGACCGCGTGTGTGAGGGCTCGTACGTATTATACAGTTGCTCGTTGCTCCGTCACACTTTGACCCTTGAGACATAAAGAAACTGACCTCGCTCCGTCGCAGCACCGACGAAGCCAAATTAAGCACTCTCCAGGTCGCCGCGATGCATGGGGAACTCGCGGTCGCGAAGCTGTCTGCCCGGGACGAGAGAGAGAGACGAGTGGAATCCGCGAGAGCACTCGAAACTACATCGCGTCAGATTTATTTTATCGCCCGTTCCGAATCCGGCCGAATCGTTAGCCGCGCGTAATTGGATAAAAGTTATGAATAGAGACGCTTCCCCGAACTGAGAATAGATCCTCGACTGACAGCTTCGACGCTTTTTTCGCCACACGGCCCGATCACGCGAGAGAAATCGCTAAAAATTCCGCGACCCGTCACTGTCTCATGCAACTTTCACCGTGGAATGAGAAATGGTTTACGTAGTTTTATAGCGCGCGACGAGACGAATTCAACGAGTTGTGACAAAGTTTATCTACGAAGCACCGATCCCGAGATATCCGCGTTCGAAGTACGCTCGAACGTTTTTTGTAGCATTTTTGGAATTGGCGTATCTGGCGCATCGTTGGACCGATTCGGACGATTCTTTTTTTGACGGAATCGTCTCGGTGATTGCCACGAGCTGGACTGGCAAAAGATGCGAAAATGTCACGCGAAAGAGCCTCGAGTTTGCAGGCAAACGGATTCGCTCGTAACCCCAACTTTTGACGGTATAATTTAGTTTCGAAATTCGTGAAGACCCTTGTAATTTGATGCGACGACGGAAAGCTCTTAGCTCGCGAAGTTGCGGGCAATATCGCGGCTTTAAAATTGGATGGTTACTGGTAACCGTAAAAAAACTATCGTCGTCCTTTGAAGTTGAAAACAAATTTCATTACGTGATTCTGGTGGCACATATAAAATGCACGTACATAGGTGAAGGCGTAGTAGGGTACAGCCGGATACCTGCCCCTCTTTCCACTACGGTATCGTTATTGGATTTGGCAGCCGACCGAAGCATCTCTCCTGCATTTTCAACTGCTTTGATTACGGAGCAGAAAATACGATTCGTCGGCACACGGGCTTATTTCATGAAACAAATGACAATCGAACAAAGCCTTCGAAAAAGTCGTTTTTCATCAAATATACATTTTTCCACTATCCCACCGGTTTCGCCGCCTCTATTACGCGCTCTCGACAGCGAATTCGTTCACTCGTTATGCCCTCCCTTCGTTTCACGTTTCCACGTCGTTTACCGCGCCGTAGCGGACATCGAGACGAAAGCATCAAAAAAAGAACCACTCGAATCGGACGAGCCGTTACAGAGATACGGCTACTCGAAAAACGATAAAAAACGCTCCAAAAAATTTCGCCGCGTACTTTGACTCTCGATATTTCGGGGACGACGGTCCGCGGATATGCGATGTTACACCTCGTTGGAATCGTCTCGTTTCGCTCTACGCAATCCTACCAAAATCATCGATTTTTCTCCAAATTTCAAAATCATCAGCCAGCAAAAAACCTGTCCGATTCACCGTCGGTACCTCTCGAGATCTCGCTTCGTTTCAGACAACCTGCCTCACAGAGCTGCCGGACGTCGCCCCGTGCAACGGAATCGTGCGTCTACCACCTCCCTGCGAGGATTCGCCCAGCAGCGGCAGCAGTAAAGAGCGCCGCGAGCAGGGTCCTCGACGAAAGTGTCGCGTACTCGCACCCATCCTCCTCGTAGTATCGCTGCTGCTGGTCGGTGGTCTCTGCATGCCGCTGGTACTGCAAACGGCTCCGGTAACACATCAAGAAAGGCTAGACGTGATCAGAAGGTTATTGACAGAAGTCCCCCTCATCGACGGGTGAGTCGACAAAGTTCTCTCCGGACTCCCATTCTTTACGACGAGCCTCACTTCTGCAACGTGTTCCTCAAGGCACAACGACCTGCCATGGAACGTAAGGAAATTCGTGCACAATCAATTAGGCGAGGTTAATCTGAGCAGCGATCTCGGCCGCGTCGACCCATGGGCGAGATCTGATTGGAGTCACACGGATATTCCTCGTTTACGCGCAGGACTCGTCGGAGCCCAAGTAAGTTCCCTTCGATTTCACTCGGACGATTCCCGACCTCGCGCGAGCGGGGCGACAATTCACTTCTATCACGATACTACATCCGACTTGATACCATCTTCATATCATCTTCGTCCCATCGTCCTGCGACGTAACACGCAGCGACAACCCTGCATCTCTCACCTGACATTACCACATCATCCGCCTCATGTTTGCCAACGGCGATCAGCCTTGCCACAATATTTTTCCAGAGATCACTAGAAACCACTAAAAAATCACTAGCGTCGACTCAGAACTCTGCTCAGTCTTCTTAGCGGTAACACCGCTAAGCTGGCAACTCCGAGTAAGATAACGCGCGTTGATGTCCAATATTGTCTGAAAACGAGGTCTGGATGGAAATATCCGAATAATTCAAGCGGACGGAGCAATCTGTTTTTCAAGTACCACTCTCTCTCACGATTTAGTTCTGGTCTGCCTACGTGCCCTGCGGAGCTGCTCAGCTGAACGCCGTTCAATTATCCCTCGAACAAATTGACGTTATACGAAGATTGGCGGAAATGAACGCGCAACACTTGACCTTGGTGACATCCGTGAAGGGTAAAGGACTCAACGATGAATAATAATTATCGATCACTCCTGTTTTCTCCGTCACTTGCCTCCTATCCTCGTCTTCCATCGTTCACGCAGCCGCTTTTTTCCGCAGGACTCGTCGACGCTCACAGAGATGGTAAAATCGCCAGTCTCATAGGAGTCGAGGGTGGCCACGCTCTCGGGAACTCGTTGGGAGTTCTCAGGACCTTTTACGGGCTCGGAGCTCGGTATCTCACCCTGACGCACGCCTGCGACACGTCCTGGTGAGTGTAGTAGGCGCGCCTAGAAACTCATTTCAACGTCGTTTCACCCCGCGGTGGTAATAACTCGCGTTTCATGTCACCTTTCCTGACTCCGTCCAGTGGTCGGGTGCCTCGGCTACATTTTTAATACCCGCCTCATCGTAAATTCACGACTCAACCAAACTTTACGCGATCGCGGATCAACCCATTCGCAACATTCGGATAAACCGTCGACAAACACATCCGCGACCCGCGGCTTTTTAAGTCTGTTCTTTCGCCAAACGGCTGACTCACGACAGTTTCTACATTTTTCTGTATCGTTTAACCCTTCGAGAACGTACCTATTTTACCACACACCTCCCACACTCTGGGTCAATTTCACCCCGTCCACTTTTTGACCGTCTATAACTTGGAAACTACCGAACCTTTTCACCTCTATTTGAGCATTTGGCTGATTTTCAATTTTTTTTTGGGAGAAAATTACCCAATTAAATGTTCTTTAAACTGGAAGGTATTTCCTGTACAATGTCGTAGATTTTCTAAAAATATCGAAGTCTAGCAAAATGACGTAGTTATGATAAAAAAAGTCGGTTTTCTTGCCTGTAAAGTGGTCATTTTTTTCAAGGTCAAATCGTCAATTTCCATCCAATAACAAATATCCTGCGTTATTGTAGAGTAAATATATTCAAGAGTACTCCGTTCAAATTTCACGTCAATCGGATAATTGCTCTTCGAGTTACGATGACAGCAAATTTGAAAAAAAAATGGATTTATATAATTATCGGTTTTTTCAAGGTCAAATCATGTTCACCGTAAAAACTGCTAATCAGCTGTTTCTGACCCGTACAATGGACCCTCCTCTTCGTCGGATAATTGAAAAAGAGTCGAATTTTGGAAATCTTCACACGTTCTTGGCGTAGCTCCTTAAAGTGGTTCTTCTACTCGACAATCGATGTTCTAACAAATATTTTTTCGGCAGGGCAGTCTGTTCGGTTGGCGAGAACAACAGCACGCAGGAAAACGCTCCTGGTCTGAGTGAATTTGGAAAAGTAAGTGCAACCCCGATTTCTATGGGGCGTTTCGCGCGGAGTCGATGTTTTCGATGGGTTGTTCGCTCGGAATTCCCAATGAACACCGAGCCATGCGGATGTGGCGCGGGAACTCGTCGCGAGTCGTGCTCCGTTCGAGCGGGTTCCATTTTACTCCCTCTGGATCGGCATCCGTGTCGTCGATTCCGAGGGGCAAATAGAGAACGACGCCGATTCTTTCAAGCCCACTTTGAAGAATATACGCTCGGTCGAGTCATGTCGCATCTTCGGCTGTATATTTGCATGAGAAACGTAACGAATCGTTGCTTTCAGGCTGTCGTACGCGAACTCAACAGGCTCGGGATGCTCGTCGACTTGTCCCACGTCTCCACAAAGACGATGAGGGCTGCCCTGCAAACCACTCGAGCACCCGTCATATTTTCCCACAGCGCTGCGAGAGCGTTGTGCAATTCGTCGCGAAACGTACCCGACGACGTGCTCCGGACTTTGGTAACGTTTTTTTTTGTTTCCTTTTTTTTCACCACCAAATTTCAACCAAATTATGATATCAGAGAAACAACGAAAGTAAACGCAATTTTTCACGTCATTCCTATTGAACTCACGTGACAAAGACCGATGTACATATTTCCTCATACGTATCAATCTCGTTTTGCAGGCGGAGAACGACGGCGTCGCCATGATTCCTTTTTACACGTATTTCATAACCTGCAACAGCACTGCAACGATACGCGACGTTATTGGTACGATTTTCCTCGATATTCATGCTGCACAATTATTTGGTTTCTCTCAGAAGTGCACATCTTTTTTAACCCTCTCGAGCAAACATTCTTCTTTACCTGCATCCGACTTGAATTGTTGTATTCGGCTGGTCTTGGGGTCGCTGGTAACGAATCTGCACTGAGAATTAGCAAATTAAAGATGGCGGATCCAATATGGCGGACAAAATATGCAAACAGCCGTTTAGCGAGAGTGGAAACTGCCATGTAGGGGCTTGAGGGGCTGCTGATAAGGAATATGCACAAAGAAGTCCACACTTCCAAAATGGGGCCGCCATTTTGAATTGTAAAATTTTTAGTGCATGTTGGTTATTAGCAGACCCGAAACCCCCGAATGCCAACTTTCACTCGAGTCAAACGACTTTGCATTGAAAGGGTTGAAGGTCCTGCGCTTTTTGGTGATTAATATTAATTTTTTTCCTTCATTTTTTCACTTAAATGAAATCTATAATTTTGACCATTTTTCGACCAGTTCTGCGTTGTTGATCCGTTAAAATCGACGTTTATTTTTATCGGCGAAGAATAATTTGATAAATTTTCTTTTTCCCTTGTTTTTTCAAGCACACATCAATCACGTGCGAAGCGTCGCCGGCATCGATCACGTCGGCATCGGGGCTGGATTTGACGGAATAAATTTGTAAGTATTATTTCCTGCCACCTTTGAATCCGCCAAACATTTTTTCCCACCCGCCAAGGCGGAGGGCGAAAGAGAAATAGAAATTTCAAAGGGAAAGAGATTCGGTTCTTCCTGATTTCAGCACCCCGACGGGACTGGAGGACGTCTCGAGGTACCCGCAGCTCTTCGCGACGCTGATGGAAGATCCGGAATGGACCGAAGAGGATGTGAAAAAATTGGCCGGCCTGAATTTGCTGAGGGTGTTCCGAAAAGTGGAACAGGTGAGCGAGGAGATTCGAAATAATCGCAGAAAACACGACGCACGGCTGGCTAGTCGTCGAATTGCAACGAAATTAGCGGAAGATATAGCATTTCTCAGCTCTGCTTTTTCTCTGAAAAAGTGCTACCCCGTTTTCTAGAAATTGTAGAAGAAAAAAAGTTTTTCACTTACCGACGGTCGGTAAAGTAGATTTCTGTTTTTCCACGAAAGGCGAAAAACGGGCTTATTTCGCGCTTTTGGCACCTTTTCTCGTCTCGTTTCAGATCAGAGACGAGTGGCAACGAGCCGCGGTACTGCCAATAGAGAAAATAAGCCCGCCGGACAACTCGGCGTGCACGTACGGCGTCTCCTGATCAACCCTGAGAACAATCGTCCCGGGATTCATAGACTGGGGAAGATCACCGCGGATTCGTCACGTCGCCAGGATCGAGAGGAGCGTCGGGTTCCGCGCGTGAAACGCCCCGTATCATGTTTCGCGACGTCCGCGGCTTTTATCCTCGTGACGTCGCATCTTCACTTTTTTAAGAAAAGAAAAAAACAACAAAACAAAAAAAAACGAAAGAAAGCCGAAACAAATGAACGGAAACTGTCAGAATCTGCCTTATCGACGGGATCCATTCCCTGCGTTCTCTTCCTTATCGACGCAACACGCGATTGTCGAGCTTCGCGGCATCTCCGCAACGGCGCGAGCGTCTGTACGGGCTGATTCATTCCGAACGACCTTCCTTAATAGCTGACTCAAAGACAATTTACATACACGAGTATTTCGTGAGTATTTTCCACTCGATTTAAGGAAACACAGACACACGTATATAAATATATATAAATCTATATATATATATATATATATATATATATATATATATATATATATATATATATACATAGTTACGTAGGCATGTATATATAAACATGTATACTTCGTATTAAGGATAGCTAATTTGGCCGGAAATTTGTATAATTAGGCGGCGGATGTAGGAATACGACTCGTAACGATAGAATTATCGCAGTTCGACCGAATTTATTGATTATTCGACAAATTCTCGGACGCGTCTCGTTCGTTGTTCAGAATCAATCGAGCAATTGATTCGTTCGTTAGATTATTAAGGAATTTAACCAGTAATAGGATTTTTATCGTGATTTGGACGAGATCGGCTATCGGAAACGTTTTTATTCGTCTTTTTTCTTCTCACATAATTCACGAAAAATCATCTTCTCGCTGAACCATTGGCGCGCCTCGTTATTCTGCTCTTTAGCGACGAGATCTCATATTTCCAGATATTATCGTTTGAAAATTTGGGGCTTTTTTCTTCTCGGTCACACGTTTGATTTTAGCAGTTTCTCTTCACTAAATTCGCTCTATACTCCGCGTGTCCACTCATCTCATTTGTTCGCGACGTAACGAGTATTGTTTCGATTAGTAATAATTTTCTTATCTCATTTTCGTATCACTTTGCGCGCAACGGGTCGTGGAAAATTGGACTACGAGGCGAAGGAAAAATACGAGGATGACAGGAGGTGAAAAATACTTAAATAAGTTAATAAACATAAGCATTTAGAGCGCATTAGCTAAACATAGCGTCTCCGTAGCAACGATCTGAAACTCGAGAATAATGTCCATCCGATGAGCGCCGTTCGAGCGAACGAGACGAGGAGAGAAACAAATTGAGAGAGAAATCAAGAGAAAAGGTTGCAAAAACTCGTATAATTCGTGGAAATTTGTTGTCGAAAAAGAGCGATCGCGAGGAACGATGGACGAGTAAGATGTATAAAAATGAATTCACGCACAAATAACAAATCGAAGACTACTTCGCGAAATCTCTGATTAGATTGTAGAATCGAGATGAGAATTTGAGGTGAAAGTAGGAACAAATACGCAGCGAAACTGGCTGGAGTATGCTGTTCTCGGCTATGGCGCATCATCACCGTCGACGAGAGAGAAAAATGAGCAGATTCGAGCGGAAAAAAGAAAATTTTTCGACAAAATTTTGGACAGGAGCAATTGTCGCAATTTTTCAGGTTTGGGGTAAAATTTGACGGACGATGGGTGAAGAAATGTTGGCTGTTTTTTTTATTCGATGAAAAACAATGTTCCAAAATTTGAAGACTAAACGAGGAAAGGCGAAAAAAATAAAGAACAGAAAAAAAAGTGAAATGCTAGAGTCCACAACAGCATAATCTGTATGCGGAATCGTCAATCGAATTTGCGGAGTGGTTTTGGGAATGGTCGACGCAGACGCCGAAAAGCTAGTGAAAAATCGTTGATAGACGACGATTCCGCGTTGGTAGGAACAGTTTCGCTGGATTCAGTCAGCCGCTAGCGATGACGAATCATCGCGGCATGAAAATTCGTAGCTTTTAAGGAAAAAGATCCAGTAATGCCTAAATAAAAAGTCTTGTATAACGTAAAATTAATAACGATAATTATTACAACCAAGCGTAGTGTACGAATACGTAGATGAGGAGAGAAAAAAAGAGAGAAAAAAAGTATCTGTAGCACCTTTTTTACATAGAGGATTTACATGGGCGAAAACGTGCGAGAACGTCTGAGATTTCAGCCAGAAAGGGAAAAGCATGGGGGAAGGATAGCAAGGGGAAATAACGCGAGGCCCGATGTAAATACAACGTAGTGATCGTATAAAACAATTGCGGTAAAGTGAACAGGCGAAAAGAGCGTAAAATACGTCGGATTTAGTGCCAAATTCCGTAGATATAACGGGTGTCCATTGCGAAAATGGCTTTGATATCGAATCTCGCATGACCGTCGGAGTCTTTGGGAGAAAATAAGACGATCACCTTCGTACGAGATCGTCGAGAACACGATAGTTTCCGAACTGCGGCCGATCGCGCGTTTTATCAGCCCGCGATCGCGATTCCTGCAGAAACCGTGAGCTCGGCGAAGTTTTGCCATTGAGATTTTTTATTCCGCTCGCCACGGAGCTGAGTTTCGTGACGTGAAATACCGAGATTTTTTTCGTCACTTTCCAGAAACCCGGTATATCGCGCGATTTTTTTTCCTTCTCGTATCTAGCGATTAACAAGCTTAGATCCGCGAAACTCGGTATTTCGACACGCTGTCGCCGCGTTCGCCCTCGACAAACATAAAAAGACTAGGATGCTGCGTTTGCTGAAAAAATACTCGTTTTTCGCTTGTTTCTTCTGTCCTACGATTTTCCGTTTCTATCCTTTTTCTCGTATCTCGGAATGCTCAACACGCCCAAAAACTTACTAGAAATCTCCCTTGCAACGACGAATCATTTTTACTATCGGGGATTCCAGTCGAAACGAGAAACGAGCGAGCGAAAAGGAAAGATAAAGAAGGCGAAAAAAATGGAAAAAAAATACAAAAATGAAAAATCACACATCTCTTTGCGTAGACCTCGCGCTATATATACATACGAACATGTATATATAAATACACTCACGCGTATATATGAATGAAATTATTGTTAAAATTATATGGTAAATTATTTATTGTACACCATGCCTTCGTTCGTTTGTTTGGTGTTAGCTAATCACGATCGACCCTTCGACCCTCCAGGCGTCGAATTAACGATAATAAGTTACAAATATTTGTTGAACTCGATGACTATAAATTTTACTGAAAGAAATACACAAAGTTTATTATAAAAAGCAAACGAGAACGACGACGAGGCCGATCCCGATCTCGATCCCCTCCCGTCCATCCCGATTTCACTCTTTATCACTGGACATTTTTCAAAATTGGATGAACAAAAATAGAAAATATTTTCCCCACTAATTTTTTTTTACAAAATGTTTTAAAAAAATTTGGCAATGTACAAAAACATGTTTGTTAAGTCCCAACCTCGGCAGAAAAAAAAATTCGCAAAATGGCGACACTTTGAAAAAGAACATCATTTTTGCTTTTTTTCGCAGTTTTGAATTTTTTTTAAATAGTAAAAAAGTGAATTTCGAAGTGAATTTGGTAGGGACAATAGCCAGTTGTATGGAGAAGGTAAATGCCAAATTTGAAGTAAATCGGTTCGTTGGAACTTGAGATATCACGTGAACAGTGTTGAAAAAGTAGAAAAACGTGCTTAAGGATTTGAGCACAAAGTTTGGAATAGCTGTAACTCCGTGAATAATCGAAATATGAAGAATTCCTCTGGGGAATATATTATTGCGGGTGTGAACTTTGAAAATATGCAACGAAAAAAAGAAAATCAAATTTTTCTAAATTTCGCGCTAGAAGACCACTTGGAGAGACGCAGATGATATATATACCGAAGGTTCAATACAAACCGAGTGTGATTTTTGTGTAAATTCCGGGCAACTCTAATGGATAGACCCGTCACGGATCTTTTCAGCAGGACGAGGCACCATCTAACGACAAACCTTGTCTTTTCAGATACAGAAACTCCTTGGTGGAAAAAAAACGACTGCGGACATGCTTTGCCCACTCCCAATTACCTGGAAACCTGAAATCCACCACAAGCTTCCTTTGCACTCGAAGTTGACGAGGAAATTTGCACGTCCAAAGACATTTAAAATACGACCGATACGCCACCTTGATGGTTGACCACTTCCGAAAATGGTGGATGCTTGAATTATTCACCGGGGTAAATCCACATCACAGGAACGACGTCGAAAGCTCCCAAAATTATTGATGAGTCTGAACCATGGATGAGAGATCGTTGGACGAACACTTTTCCACCTGAGATATTATCTTACCTTGAAAACTCGTCGACACGACCAAACTATTGAAATTCTCAGAGTGAACTATGTTTTTTTTTAAATTATTATTATTATTCCAAATTAATTTTTTTCTTCCCAAGGAAAAAGGATTACACATAATTGTTTAAAGAAAATGGCCCCATATAACTTTTCATGCTTTATACATAACAATTTTTACAATTTTTTACAATTTTATTTCGAATTCTATATATTATATATATGTGTGTGTGTGTGTACAGGGTGTCGCATTTACTCGAACCACGCCGATAACTCCGTAGAAACGGATCATATCGAAAATTGACCTCTACGAAACTTGTAGGATGCAAAATGGGTCAAATTATGGTGACCTTGAATTTGACCTTGACGATGATTAGCTTGGTTATTTCGAAGCCATAGTGACTTTTTCACACGGGAACCAGTATTCTTTTCGCGTAGAAACAGGTAACTTTTATCTCAAACGGTTTTTGAGTTGACGCAACCCTGAATCTCGTTTCTCCAATGTACGAGAAGCATTTGAGAAAAGTGCTGAATCAACAATAATTTTGGAATCCTATTACCTGTAATTTTGGTGCGCTTGCCAGTGTTTTTATTGTCTCGGTGTCGTGAGTCGCGATTCAGGGTTGCGCGAAATAAAAAATTACTCGCGACAGAAGTTACTTGTTTCCACGCGAAAACTACGAACCTGCCAAAAAATAGGGCTTCCCGTTCACAAAAGTGACGATGACCTTGAAATAACTGTGATGATCATCGTCAAGGTCACCGTTATTAGACCCCTCTGCGTGCTACGACTTCGATCGAAATGGGGCACCCTGTATATCGTATAATCATATGTAAAGTATGTAAAAAAATTGCATATAATTTTGTGTAAATTGTATGTAATTACATATGTAATCTTTTTTCCTGGTTCCAAGCTTTTTCAATCCATCGCGCGTATATTCCAGAATCGACACCCGTAACGCTGACCAGCGGAAGGATCGGCGTAGCTTTGCGCTTCTGACAAGCCGCACCGTAAAATGCGATCAGCGATACGTTTCCGATCCTGCAGCGAGACACGTAATATCGCGTTGCAGGGTAGCGTCCCCTGGGATCTGGCGAATCCGCCTCATCTTTCTCACAGGCAACGCACACCTCGTCGCTCGTCACGTTTCACTGGCCTCTACTTCGGCCGCCGATACGGAGTCCGGTCAGGTAACGCTCTCCTCGCCTACGACGAGCCATCAGCATCCGCCGACCGCGCGGTACCACGCAATTCCGTCGTCGCATGGGAAATCGCGGAAGAGATCGTCAATTATTACCGCATCTCTCCAGAGGAACGGGACCAGGGAGCGAGATAAAAGCAGGAGAGAGAAAGGCGCGATTTCCCTGGTCAACGTGAATAAATGATCCTGATCGTCGCCATGATTTCTCGCGGCCAATTCTTCCAAGAGCGGAAGGACTGACCGCAACAGGCGTCTGCTTCTCGTTGCCTCTCGTTACCGGCGGAAACTCGGCAAAAGTAACAACGAAAAGCTCTCTTTTTCTGTTCCCCGCTCACTCCAGCCCAATCTCTACGGACTTACGACTTCTCCCAACCGCATCTAGACGCTACTTCAATCCAATCTCCTTCAGAGTGCCTGAAAAAGCTGAATCTTGGGAATTTTTGGAAAGAGAAGTATCGAGTTGCATTTTTTTAAATTTCGAGTATTTTTATTTGCGCACGAATAACGAATACATGGTAATCTGTTTGTTTCGCGGCATTGGTACCGAACGTGTAACCTCCACGCGGTGCGTCTTGGATAACACTACCTAATGCTGGCGGCATCGTAAGTAGTAAAGCTCGTAACTCGAGCAATTCTCAACAAAAATAGAGCTTCAAGTAGCGTTTCGAAAACGTCTCGTTGCCATCTTTGATGCTGGGCCATAAAATATGGGGCGTTCCATTTAAAAAAATCATGCTGATTTCGATTTCGCGTGGACGCTGCTGCTCAAGGTCAAACGAATATGAGCATTGGATAGAACTTTTAAAACCCTGCAACTTTGGTTCGAAACATTTTTCTGAAAAACGCGTCGTTTTCGAGATATTTGACCGTTGCCAGACTGCACCCTGTATATTGGAATGACCATTCTCGCGATGATCGTACATGTTCCATCGGCACGTGGAGACGCGTGGAATGAGCACGTCGATATACGAGCCGCCATCGCGCGATACGAGGAAATGGGAATAAATATCTACGGGGGAAACGTGCAGCGATAACGAGAAGAATGAAATGGGAGAAGATTCGTATCGGACGACGCCGCGCGACAAGGTCAATGTCAACGATTACGATGGGGTACGATGACAGCGGCAAGCGCGTCCGTTTGTTCGCCTTGCCTCGACCCGATAGATTGTACTTGTACTTCGCGTAATGTTCGTTCTCGTTAGGCGATCCATAATTCGTCGTGGTCCATCGACAGGCGAGTGAGCGTTGCCTCGCGCGGGAGCCGCGTAGGTAGGTAGGTGTGTGCGGGTAGGCTGTATATAACGGCGCATCGATCTGTGCGGCACGCGTGCGCCCTCGCGCGCCCCGCGGCGGCGGCGGCGGCGGCGGCGGCCCGCGATCCCAGGATCTCTCGCATCTCGACCAACAGGTGAGAACGGGGAGACACTCCCTCGAAGTGCGACGCCTCGCCTCGCCTCGCGAGACTCGGACAACCTGGATCTTACATCTCGACCCACACGTACGAAATTCGATTCTCGTTTAACTTTTCACGCGCGTACGATCGCGAGTGTCACGCAGCAACCCTCTTTCAATCACACGTACCTGTACCCACCTGCCTGCCTACCTACCTGCTATCTCGTTACCGACGCCGAAAGAATACGCGACGCTGGGGAAACAATCGAGTGACACGACAAATTATGGGATCAAACCTCGACAATATTTTTTTCTCGTTTTTTATCGTTCGACATTCGGAAAACAATTTCCTATCATTTGTTTTAGCCTCGCCGCGACTAAACAATCCGCCGAATTCTACACCACGAATAATAAATCGCATATTTCTCATCCACGTAATGAACGATAAATTCAACAATGTTAAATAAAATACTCGTGACTATTTTTTTTTCCAGTTTTATCGGTAAAAACGGATACGATTTATTGGCTCGCGATTTTTAAGAGAAAATCAAAAATTGCTGGAGTGAAAAATAATGTCCAGCATATCTCGTTTGTTGTTGACGCGATGAAATAATGGACAATAAATTCGAGAATGCTAAATAAAATACTCCTACCTTTTTTTTGTTGTCTTATGTGTGAAAATGGGTACGATTTATTGGCCCGCAGTTTTTAATACGCGTTGAACCAATCATAAAAAATTACTGGAGTGAAATATAATGTCCGGAAATACTTTGTATAAATAACTCCAAACAAATACACGAACGATGGTGTAGACCAAATTATATGATAGTTACAGTGTTGATTAATTTGCGATATTTTTCCAAATATTTGTGACTCAACATTATTTATTTATTTATTTCGTTTAAACAAATTAAATATCGCCGCGAAAAAAGAATACGATCTGCAATCGAAGCATTATATTATTGAAAGCCAATTTTCTCGATCGTAGATTATTCGAATGATGCGAACTCTGATTTAATAAGAGTATTTTCCGGTAACATACAATTAACTTTCGCTTGAATGTAAACAAAAAAACTAGATAAATAAATAAATAAATAAATAAATAAATAAGTAAATAAGTAAATTAATAAGTAAATAAATAAGTAAATAAATAAGTAAATAACGAGATGAGTAAATGAATAAGTAGAATTGACGCGATTTGTTTGAAAATGTCGACACTCGTGATCATTTATTTTTAGGCAGCGTCGAAGTTGGTTCATTGTCGTTATTTCGTCGCTATGGTCGTTGGAATTGTTCGGCAAGTTTGTGAGATTTCGTAACGAATTGTTCTCGGCGCCTTACATTCGACCATCTGGATTTGTGTATTTATAGTCGGTTTCGGGATAATGGTGAATCGTGCGAGAGAATCTTGACGTCGGTGGTAATCGATGACAGAATCACGACGACAACACAACAGAGGCTTAAGGATCGACCGACGTACCTTGTTGTCACATTCAACGCGCGACGATCGAAGGTGAGCGCCCCCAAGTTTGGTTCATCAATTCTCATCGCTCCTCCTCGTGCTCGTTTTCTTTTCATTCCACTTTCATCTCGTCCCAATGCTACGCGCACGACTCGTCGCGTAAACAAAGCCACGCCTGGCGACGGGCAACCGGTGTAACGTCCCCGCGTCGCCGGTTGCCCGCGCTCAGGCGCGCGCGACCTTGGCGCTTCATGTGTAATCTTTCATCGTTAAATCCCCTTCTACCCGCGATTTTTACGGAACATTCTCCACGATCTACCATCGCCTACCGCAAAAACTCGTTACTCTCCAAATTCCAAGCGAACGAATCGAAAAAAAAGGAATATTGGTATCTTATCGGTATTCGGTGAGCATTCTGGTTTATTTTCGCGTAAAAACGTATTATTATTACTATCATTGGTGTAATGTCGCTTATTTTACCGAGAAAAAAACGAAACACCGTCGCTGCTCGCGATCTTGCGCTCTCTTTCGGAAAATGTATAACGTAATGTAATTTCGTCTGTTGCGAAATAATCGTGCTTTTCTTACCTTAGAATTTTTTTATTTTTTTTATTTTCTCGGTTCTCCAAATAAAAAGAAACATTTTCTTTTTTTATTCAAATAAAACTGCTCGTAAATAGTTGATGAGTAAGGATTTTTTATTATTTTTTTATAATTCATTTATTATTAATTATTAATCGGTGTTGGCAATTATTTGATGCAGCTGTGAACGATGCCCCAGGCTGGACTCCATTGGCAAGGAACTCAGAGAAGATCCTGTGCTCCTGGGGCTCATTGGAATGTTCAGGTAAAAGAGATCATTTCTTTTTTTCGTTTTCTAAACCCTTTTTTCTCATCTCTATTCGTCGTCACGGCGGGAAATTTGAAGATCGCGGTGGAAATTCAACGAGAGCTTAACGAGCTAGACGCGATTCGAGTGGGCGACGCTGAGGCCTCCGCGGCACGAAATTCCGAACAAAGGGAAGTGCTCACTCGAGAACTATCCCCGGAACAAAAAAGGCGGCAACGTCTGGCATTCGAAAACGCGGTCGATCGAATTTCTCTTTGTCTCCGCATCCTGCAATTCTCGGTGACACGATCTCGTCGGAAAAAGAGTGAAATACCTAATCGCTCGTCATTTTTTTTTTCTCTTCCGAAGCGAAATTACCCAAAAAATTCGACGCTTGGTGGAAAAACCTGACCAAAAGAGTGAAACATTTTTTTTTTCATTTTTAAAAAAATTGGACGCACATTTTTTATTTTTTATTTTTCAATCTCGATTTCGCATCCAACGGATTGTCCTTATCTATCATCACGTCACTTGAAGATTTCGTCAAATTCCACATTTACTCCGCTAAATTTCGAACTTTTTCAAAAATCTGCTTGCGCCTCAGAAATTATTTTGCCAGAACTCGACAACCGCAGACATCTTAAAATCCCGCCCCGCTGGCTTCCCCGGCGAATTCCGGGCGAACTATGCGAGATAGAAGAAAAACTTGTGGAATCATTTGTGAAGGAAAAAAAACGCTCGTTAAAAAAGTCCCGAGCGAGATTCGTCTACGGTTCATAGTTCACGAGCCACGGCAGCTTGAAACCCGAGGCTAATACATTTCAGCCTCTCTCGAACGAAACATTAATTATTGAGCGACGGTCTACGTAACTTTTTTACAGCAAATTGTCTCGTCTTCGAAATTGGTCTGAAGACTTTTTGCTCTATCTCGCACCGCTTAGCCAGATTTCGTCGGTACGGCTCGAAAGATGCTGGGAAGATGATCGTTGTCGAGGCCTGTTCGTTATACCTACATATGTACATACATATCTGCTTACGCCTAATATCCATGACGATTATGATCCTCGAAGGACGGGAGATTCACGATTGCGTTGATAATCACGTAGAGTCGATTTATTCGCTCGTAATTTGCTCCAATGAATAAGCAAATGATTTTCGGTAATGTAGTTCGTTACGTTTGTCAGGTCGTTCGAGGAAAAGTCACGACACGCTGCTTATGGCACGCTTGCAAAGCACTTGGTATCGGTCTCCTATTGATGCTTTTGGGAGCTTGCATGGCCACGATTGGTAAGGAGGCTTGACGTACCTTATAGACAATCTATCCCATGCTGTACATACGTATCCACCTACTAGAGCGTTAAAAAAAAAAAAAATTTTGTTTATTTTATTTTCTACTTCCCAAAACTTGACAGTGTGCCTGAAATACCTTGATCTTAATATTACCGTTTGCCTCGGTCCATTTTTCTATTTTCCATTCAAATCCCTAGAGATATACACTTGATGCGTTTTTAACGCTTTCAAGCCCACAATTTTCTGTACGCAGCTTTTTGGTTGCACTAAAAATTATCAAATTCAAGATGGCGGATCCAATATGGCGGACAGAAAATGCAAAAAGTCCTTTGACGATAGTGAAATTTGGCATTCGGGGATATTCAGAATCGCTGATAACGAATATGTATTCAAAACTGTAGATTCAAAATGGCGGATCCGAAATGGCGGACCAAAAATGCAAAAAGTCGTTTGAGGAGAGTGAAAGTTGGTACTCGGGGGTTTTCAAGGTTGCTGATAACGAATATGCACTAAAAATTCTAAAATTCAAAATTGGATCCGCCATCTTAAATTTGCCAATTTTTAGTGCAGATTCCTTATCAGTTCTCCTGTTGAATTCTTACAACTTTGGAACGGTTCACGATGAAAAAATTTGAATACGTGGATCTTCTATTACGAATCGTTCCAAAGTTACAAAAATCAAAAACGAAAAAAAAAATTCCAGTGTTATTCGAATGGAAAATAAATTAGTGGATCGAGGCAAACGTTGATATTATTATCAGGAGCTCGGATTGGGATCAAAATTTGGGATCTCAGGTATACTTTCAATTTTTGGATACCATACATTTTTTTTTGAAAATTGTTTTTTTTTTTTTAAATACCCCAATGCGTACCTACCTATCTATTCATCCGTGCTACGAGATTCTCTTTCATCAATCATTAGCGTCCAATCTTCGTATGACAGCTAAACACAGATTTCGTCGGCAGTTCCTTTTTGTCCTACCGATCGTGATGTCTCTCGTTTGTCGCAGGTTACTACGCCGATCAGTTGTCGGTGGCGCAAGAAATTCGGGGCAATCTGACGGTGAGGGTGAAAAATGAATCCCGTGGCTTTCATCTGAACAATCTCAGCTACGCTGGACCAATAGTCATGGGCGTCGGAGGTAATTCTTGTCAGTTTATTCCTCATCGATCCAGTTCGAAAATAACTCCACTCATCAAGGATGTAGCAGCGTCAGCGGCTGTCCCCGAGTTCATCTCATTTTCACGCTACCAATGTCTCGTTTTTTCTCAATTTTTTTTTTATTCCCTCGCATTTGCTAGTCTCCCTGGTATCAACTTTGAACCGACTACCAAGTAAAAAAATCGTCTAATTTCGGTGTAATTTTGAACTTTTGGACTTATCGATGCTCAATTTATTTAAAACAAATTGAAAAACGAAATTCCAAATTAAAAAAAAAGCGTTGAGAATAACACAGTGATAATTCAATTATCCCTCGGCGACATTGAATGGCTCAGAGAAAATTGGGAGTGTATTTGAAAACTTTCTTCAAAAATGTGTGCAGAAATTGATTCGAAATTTTGAATATGTTTTAGAAATTGGCAAAAGAAATGACGTCTTTTTACAAAAATTGTTCCATTTTTGTTGGTGCTTTTTTGAAGATTTTTGAAAAACTCGAAAGGCACTAGAATTATCGCAGATGCTTCTCTCGCGAAAAATAATGCTATTAAAAAAAAAGTTATTACTGTACGATTAAAATTGGCGCGTGGATAAAATTGTTTTCCATATTCCCACCGTGCGGCTGATCGTATCGCGGCGCGGCGCGGCGTAGAGTCGTTATAACGAAACTGATGAAAACTGCGCGAAAAAACTTCAGAAAACTGCGCAAAATTCTCCAATCTCACAAAATTGACGCGTACTTTGAGATTCGTGAATAAAAAAAAAGTTGCCCCCAGAGAGATTTGAACTCTCGACCCCTGGTTTACAAGACCAGTGCTCTAACCCCTGAGCTATGGAGGCTACAGGTGATAGAGGAAAACATTTCGTAGTAAATCGGCAAACTCGTCGAGTCTATCGCGATGTTTACGACAAATTTTACGCGCGCAGGAAAAAAAAAACGTCCTCTTTTATATCGACTCGATCTTGTCGTACTTCGCGCGGTGAAATAACCCGCGCGCGAAAACTGGCGCCAGAGGTCTCTTTACGAGCGTCTATCATCGATCATAAAAAATCACCAATACGTCGTTTCGAGTGTTTTTATGGTCGGGGATTTGAGACTCCTTTTTAGCTGCGACTCAAAGGATCTCCTCGAATTTCACACTGACTTTTCATTTTATTGATTTTTTTTTTTTTTTTTTTTTTTTGTTGAAATTTTCACTTCCAGTCTAACACTGATGTTTTCAGAATTCAAAATTGTCGTTTTATCTATGCACTTTTCAGACAAAAATACGAATTTTTTTCGATTTATTTTCGTACGTGATTCTTGAGTTTTAAGCTTCAAACCTTTTTTTTCAATGAGCGCATATGTTGTTTTTTTTTATCACAAACTATTCACCTTTTGTGTAATTACTATTGTCAACAAGTGTTTCAATTTATAAATCAGAAATTATAAACGGACAGTATTAATTTTTTGAACTGGCCGGTTTGATGTGGAACGCTCCGTATACCTGTAAACGATAGAAATACTTAGTTCTTATTTCATGGAAAAATCATTTTTGAGTCGTTACAATTTTCCGGGGTTAGATTTGTATTCGAAGAGAGATGATTTCTGCGGGTCAAGTGCTTGTACATGTGTTTAGAATCCAGCGATCGAGTCGTTACCAGCATTGTTGACGGAGTAAATTATCGTATTTCCAGGTTTTATCGTGGTAGCGGCGTGCGTGATGACTTTCGAGGCTCGCGACAGTGCGGCCAAAGTGGTACCGGCTCGTTTCCGTTTCAACCAGAGTACGTCGTGCAAAAACGGGAAACACCAGCGGAGCCGGCGATCGACATCGTGTCAGACGACGCGATGGGATCATCAGCTGGGTCTTTTCCGAATGCACCGTAGTCCCAGCCCGAGCAGACCGGAGATATCGCGAAAAAAGTTGACCGCCGAGCTGTTCGAGTTCTCGAAGAACCTGCGTCAGAAGAGTTTGGGCGTCGAGTCGATAAAGAAGAGCCCTAGCGCGCCGGACTTGGCGGAGAAGGGTGGTGGCGCTAGTGCGCAGCGCAAGAAGGCAGCGCGGCACGCTGGCTGCGCGCTACTGAACGCGGAGCTGCTGAAGCGCCACGCCGTGAGCGTCGACTACGCCGGTTTTCAGGCGCAGAGCGTCGACAGCGCGAACATCGAGTACAATCAGATATCCGAGAGTCAAACTTCCATGGCTATGGATATACACGTGGCGTACAAAGGGGGTCCGGCGACACTGAGGATCCAGGACAGGTCCGATACCGCTCAGAGACATCAGCTACTGCGGCAAAAGCGCATCGACGACGAAGAAACGGAGCCGAAAAAGAACCGGGGCGGAAATTCGCGGGCGAAAGGCGAAGCTTTCTCGAAATACCCCGACGATTTCGTGTCTAGAAAACGTGGCTCCGTGGACTTGCGGACCCTGGAGGAGCTCGATTGGCGCAGGGAATCGAAGAAGGGATCGTCGGCGAACTTTCGACTCGCCTCCACTGGGGACAGGAAAGGCTCCGCTCATCGCAAAGCGAGCCTCGACTTTCGCAGGAGCCCCGACGAGCGAGCCTTTAGATTTCGGGATTACAGGAAATACTCCGTCGATAAGTTCGCGAGCGAGCAGCAGTGCCAGTTACCGACGGAGCTCGCGGAGCCACGGCCGCGGGCGAATACCGGCGAGAGCGGGCGGCGTTACCGACAGAGCAAACTCTACCATTCGCGATCGGACGACAATCGTAGACGGTCCTTCGACAAGTACAAAGTCGATCCCCACTCGAGCAGGTACTCGCTGAACGCGCAAGCCGTCGCGGAGACCGCGCTCGCGCACGAGTACGAGCTTAAGTACTACACTACTACGAACTCTCTCGACACGGAAGGCAGCCGCGGCGAATGCTCCGACGATAGTCACACCGTCGATATCGAGGAAAACGGACCGTTCTCGACTGATGGACCATTACCGACCGAGTCGGACGCTCTGCTGGAAGAACCGGAACTGGAAAATCTCACGGAAGTCGACGTCGAGACGTCGGGGGATGACATCGACTTGCCTGACGATCCCGGAGCACCGCTGTCAACCCCCGACGTCGCAAACTCGAACGGTACTTAAACGATAGCCGATCCAAATATTGCTCGTTTGAAACCAGAGATGGGCGAATTCATATTCATAAATATGAATGAAAATATAAATAAAAATTTCATGAATAAATCGCTTGGTTGTTTTTAGGTGAAGCGTAGCTGGCGCGCTGTATCGACGGAG
Source organism: Arge pagana (assembly GCA_963969455.1). NCBI lineage: Eukaryota > Metazoa > Arthropoda > Insecta > Hymenoptera > Argidae > Arge > Arge pagana. The sequence continues at coordinate 20,833,506 of OZ018308.1, read as the reverse complement.
CCTTGGGAACAAAGAAAATGTGTATATAGACGGCTGCACAATTCATCGTACACGCAAGGTGTTCGCACCATCGGCCTCGAGGATTTTTTATTAGCAATACAATGATATCCTTAAGATTTCCATCGAAATGGTACGTATATTTGGTCGCTAGGTTAACGAAGACAATCAATACATTTCCTATACGAGTTCAAATCGAACAATAAGACCGTAGACGGGTGTTCGTCATCGTCGGTCGATAAACAAAGTTGGCGTCAACCCGTCTCTGCTATTCGCAATCAATACCTAAAGTAAACTGTGATGATCGACGCGATTGATTCCCAAAAAGCGATCATTTTCGCGATGAAACGCGATTTTCCATCGCGCATGCGCGCCGCCATTTGGTGGACGGACGGCCATCTTGTCGAGGAGTCGCGCGCGCGCGCGCGCGCGATGGCTTCTCGCCACAGCAGCATCGAAACGAAGACGATAAAACGAGTCGTCCGTACGGCACGCCACAACGATCCGTGGACCATTCGTCGTTCGAATCATGCATTCTTACCTGATTCTCAACAAGAATGACAACCGAAATGACAAATGATCCAGGCAACGTTGTTCTCTATGTGACATCGGCGACCTCTGACTAAGTTTTGTATACCATGTTATATAAATATACTTGTATATATCGATATTTTACCATATATGTATATCAGCGAAGGTGTTGTGAGATGAGATACTGTGATTTATAATCGTTGCATGCTGATCGTTGTGATATACTAATGAATAAATATATATTGAAATTTGAACTCTTTATTCCATCTCCAACATTCTCGTTCCACGTGTGATTTCCAGTGATGCCCATCTCCATCAAAATTTCGACAGAACAGTTTCAACCGAACCGGTTATTGCGATTGCCTCGATTTCGACCGTCGCACCCTGAACAAAAGGTACAGCGATCAACAACGATATAACGTTATTCCTACATCCTCTCATTCTTTTTTCAGGTACTACTTTCGGTTGCCACATTTCAATTCATATCCTACCAGTGGTAATTTTCCAACTTGGAACGTAGACCTTGCTGGATAATCCTTGACAAAGACTGCGGAGAAGAAAAACCACAAAGCTCGTGATTCTCTCGGGGAATTCGTATACTAATCAGTGACGAGCATCTTCTCAACTACGTGCCACTCTGCGAGATGTGGAATTCGGGGGTACACAGGTAGAGGTAGGAATTGACTTTACTACTTACATTCTTTGTAGACTTCGTTCACGGCGGCGAAATCATCCAAATTGTTCAGGAAGATCGTAGCTTTGACGACTAGAAAATTGAGAAGTTATTGACTACGGTTACAGATTCGTCACGCGACGTTCAGTCTGGCCAATTGGGTGTAGAGTACGGTACCGTTGTCCAAGGAAGAATCGGCTTTCTCCAGGATCGATTTCATGTTACGCAGAGCCTGGCGTGCTTCGCTGGCCGCACCACCGTCCACGAGTTTGTTGGTCGTTTTATCCATACCCAGTACGCCTGACAAGTAGATAGTTCGATCCACAACTATGGCCTGACTGTAGAAGATGTAGACAACAACATTAGTATATATATATATATTTGGGCTCGTCTAACACCGGTCAAAGAGAAAGCATAATAGCGAAGAAATATTTATATGCGATGAAGGATCGTAGAACGAGTTTAAGTTCTAGAAACATAGTTCAGGGCTGCGATTCGACGTCGAGAAAGATGAATGTATATCGACCGACTTGTATGGTCCTACAGGCTTTGGCGCAGCTGATGTGGAAATGATCTTCCGCACTATTTTCGAAGCCATGATTCTGCCCTGTTGCTCGTAACACGTCGAAGTAGCTACTGCCAGCTATACGCTATCTTATCCATGCAATATGTCAGTACGAGTCAAAGCGAACGTAAGAACGTGATATTCGATGAACTGTGACCTAGAATATCGCCGTTATCGCACGAAACTGCCTCGCCTTGTTCTCAACTCGAAGTTCACGTGCCAACGTCTCGTACTGATTTTTCCAATCATGATTTCTGAGTTTCTCTAATCTCATGCATCCTGTCGGATGGAGACTATTTTTGGAGAGAAAAAAAGATCCAATCAAGGAAACGGATCAAATGTTCAGGTTTCACTTTATTTTCCTCCAAATGGTACAATAATAACCATACGATTCATTTAATTGAATCGCATCGAAAACATCAACTAACACATATTTGGGTACAATTCAACGTCTACGCTGAAAATCTACGATTCTTTTCATTGATTTTATTCTTTTCCGATAGATTCGATCATTGGAATTCATAGTCCAGGGTTTTCGGAGTCGTCGTCGCACAACAGAACCAGACACGTGGCTCGTCGTATCCTACAATTCAAATATAAGTTAAGAAAATTTACTCAATCTTCGTTCCTATCGACGATCGATGAGATTTCGTGCGTCATGTTATCGTGATCGGCATGTTCGAATGATTCAATCATCATGAAAATGCACAGGAGTTCGATGAAACATTTTTATTGCGGTGGCCTTTCATTTACATCCATTTTCATGCCACCAATGGGTCACTCTTCCCGTAGTTGGTCACAGCTTTCACGCCCAAATTCTAGCTGGCAGCCGGAGGAGCACTTACAGACTCAGTCGTCGTGCTCACGGTATCGCTCTGTGCCTGTTCCTGCAGCTCGAGCCATGGCAGCCGCTTCTGCAGCTCTAGCCTGTATCAAAATTCGAAAATTATTATTATACATTTATTTATCCAGTTATACGTACAAAATAATAATAACAATAATTTAAATTAATCAACATGCAACATACAAGACAACGAATCTGAAAACTAATTTTGTGCGAAGCATCCATGAAACTCTGATTGAAGTATCTATAGAGAGCTCATTTTCTGGACGGACCAAACAATTAGTATCGAATGGACAATGTTCGCTACATTCACGCAGTCTTGTTGCAATTGCAGAATCACCTGTATCTCGGATGGCTGATGGCGTAGACGTAGGGATCAAGGCAGGCGACGAATTTGCACGTACACGCAGGAATCATGGTGATTCCAGGTGTGAGCAAGGTCTTGTCGCCGAATGCTCCAATCATCGCGCAAATGCCGTAAGGAGTCCAGGAACTCACGAAAAGGAAACAAATGGTAATGGCGGCCTGTAAGCAGAACGATGTATAGATGTGAGACTCCTCGACAGACGACTGCGACGTGTTCTTCGTTACCTTTGCAATTCGGATCTCGGCACTTTGAGCATTGGCGTTGGTGTTGCTCCTCAGACTCTCGACGTTCATCTTCTTTGCTTGTTCTCGCAACGCTTTCTCATGGTTCACCACGTGGCTGACGATCTGGCTGTAGTAGTATATGATCAAGCTCATCGGTAAACAGTAGGAGAACACGAATATCGTTGCTACGAAGTAGCGAGTTTCGTTCGAGTCTGTCAGGTAGTCGAATGTACAGCTTGTCAGATATCCTTCCGGGACGAACCGACCCCAAACTCCCATCAGCGGCATCAGAGCCCATGGCAACACGTAGACCCATATCACCGCGATGAACAACATCACTTGGCCTCGTGACAGCTTACCATCGAACGGTCGAGCAATGGTACTGGTTATCATGAAAAACTCGTATTACTCGTAGCCCATCTCAACGAAACCATGGTTATCGAGTAACGAAATTAAGGTAAAATTTCAGGTCAATTTGCATATGCACATCAAGGGAGGATCCAGGAAAAGTATATGTATAATTTAAACCCTCGTAGGAATTATATTGTTCTGCGCGCGGCGAAACGAAGAGCTTTGATCTTGCGAACAGAGCTTTGCCAGGTAGCCTCGACGCAAAACCGGATGGACTTAGGATGTGGAAGTTATTCTCTAAATGGGTGTAGGCAAAATGTTTGTCGGTGCATCAATTGATTTACTTGTATCGATCGTATGCGATGGCTGCGTTGGTCATCGCAGCTCCGATTCCGGACAGCGAGCCGATGAAAGCGAATATCTGGCAGCCGAGATGACCCGAGGCGAAGCCGGTGTGGAAGGCGTTGTAGATGAAGATCGGTGCCTTGATCATCATGAAGAAATCGCAGAAGGCCAAATTGATGACGAACATGTTGGACGGAGTTCGGAGCGACTTTGCCCTGGATTCGAAGGTAAAAGAGAATCTCATGGGAATAACGAGTTAGAGAGGCCATTGATACTCACGCGCAGAATATCCATAGCACGAGGCCGTTTCCGAGCAAGGCGACGAAGGTGAACAGTATGTAGAGAAGGGCCAAGAGATAGTGAAGGGAGGGGTTTGGCTCCGGATATACCAGCCAATGCGTCGGTATGTGTACCAGTTCTTCAGGGGGTACGTTCCATCCGAGCAGGCGTGGTGGTCCTGCCGGAAGTATCCTAGCTTCCCAGTGTACGGTGTCGTTCGACATGTTGGTCTGGTGCCGGCCAGCCCCTCACCTTGTTGGCGGACCCATCCGCATCCCGTTTTATGACGAACACCCCGTACACCGCTTCCCGCGGCGGTCTTTATCCGAGGCTGAAACCCTAATCCATTTAACTCGGGGCTTCCCCGGCTCATCCAGGGTTAATCCACTATTAGTAACGGTCAGCAAAAAGAATTTGTTTCAAAGTCAAATCCATTGTCGTCGCGGTATCATTCTGCGTCCTCCGCATCATTCCCCAAACTTGCCTCGTCTACCGTCTTTCTTGCAAACGAAAATAATTATCGAACGATTCTGTAACATTTGCCTCGATAGCGAGGAAACGTTACAGCTTCTGAGCGAAACGTTTTCAGAACGACGCGTGGAAGCGGGCCAAGATATTTATTGAGTACGGAAGGTAATATTACACGATTGAACAACGGAATGATTACTGTCGAGGGTCTCTTCTCATCCTCTGCCGTGGCGCTCGACGGTGCTATCCTCTAACGTGTAGGCTGGCAAGTAGCCATCGGAAACGTCGGGGTTTCTCAACAGCGGATTGGGCTTCGTCGTTGCTCTTGAGCCAAGGCTCGTGTATCCTTTGTCGTAGAGCGAACAGTAGGGTATCTTGTGCTCCAGAAGGAACTTCCAAACTTGACTGTAGCTCCAATCCAAAATCGGATTCGCCCGAATCATCTCTGGCCACCCGTTGTCAGTCGGTGCGAACGGTTTCAGGTTCTTCGAGCCTGGATCACCGTATCTCATACCCATGAGCCCAATTTTCAGGTCTTTTCGCTCCCTCAGTAAGGTTTCTACTGCTACCTTCATCGGTTCTTCGCTTCGGATTATCTCCAATCCGTAAAAGCTTTCGGCGCGACTAACAAACTCATCAACCTGGAAACCAAACAACGCGTTACATGGAAACATTGAATGCAGGATTCTTTATGGATTTGGCGTGGAAACTCACTTCTGGGAATGGATCGGACCTTACGTAAAGGCAAACGAGCGATGAGATTCCATGAAATTTTGCCACGGCAGCAGTCAGGTGTAATACTGCGGTACAGTCTTTACCTCCATTGAAGTTTAAGAAGATTTGGTTATGAGAATACCTGCAAAAAACGATAACATTGGGGGTTTTGGAAGATTTGCAAATCGAGCTGAATACCGATGCGTTATACTACGAACTGTTCGTAACACTGCTGCAATATTTGTAGAGCTGATTTCACGTGAGGTTGAGTCTCGCCGCTACGTCGAACATCTCTGGCGTGACTCAAGGCGAATCTTTGACCGCGAGCAGCTTCTCGAGCCTTCAGCGATGCTTGCAGATCCAATTTGAGCCGTTCAACGTCCGCCACATCCCCCTCGAGGGTGATGCGTGTGACATGGGTCGTTCCATCTTGCGGATAACTTCCTATCGCTACCTTGCCAGCCCACCGTTCTGCATGTTCGTCAAGGATATCGACGATGGTAAATTCATCTAGGGGTACCTCGATGAAAGTTCCATGGAGCGGGGAGCCTCCGCCAAGCTTGGGCAGAATTGCATCAACCGCAGCACCAAAATACTTCGGGGAACCTGGCAGCACGTAAACGTTAGCAGCCTTGATGACTGCGAAGTCCTGATGCGTGCCTAAAAGAAGTGCAAATAAACTCACCACATTTGTGACAGCGTGATGTAAAACGCTGTTGGGTCGAACAAAATGAGAACAAGCAACTTGCTATAGTTACCCGGAGATCTTATGTACACTAGCTCACAGGGGGATGGTACTGTGGCTAAACGACGTGCTGCCTCCTGGCCTGGGAACGTTTTCGCGTACAATTTTGAGAGTTCCTCGTTTTCTTTCAGTTCTAACCCCAGGCCACTCGCTATCCCAGCATACGTGAGGTCGTCGTGGGTAGGTCCCACTCCACCGGCTGTGAAAACCACTGAAAATCTTTCCGCAGCAGCTCGAACTTCCTGACCGATTTCATCCACCTGTTTCAACCCCAAAATCTTTAGAAACTGAAACCTGAGGAAAAATCGAATAGTGAAAAACCAAAAGCCAGATTTTCGTATTTCTTTTTTGTGCTGATCGTACACTTTGAAAACATTGGAATCGACGATGTAAATTCTACCTATAGAAATACCCTCAAGGAAACAGCCTCGCTTATATTATCTTGATACTCGAGGCTAGACCTTTGTTCTGTATTATTTGTATTAGTCGCAGAGTAGTACCAGAGCAACGAAAGCAATCTGTATACCTACCTTATCGGGAATGACGACGACTCTCGATAGCTTTAAGCCGACGGACGCCAAACTTTTTGCTAAGCGAGATGTGTTTAGGTCGACCACTTGACCCTTGAGAATTTCATCTCCCACGACGAGGAGGCACACTGTACGAGATTCCATTCGAACGTCGCGATTTGATTGGATAATTTTCCAGACCAGACGTTGAATTTCGAAACAGAAACGAAGAGTTGTCTTTTTATTCTGCTAGATAACGATGTAGCGTCACTTGTGGATGGGTTATCTAGTGTCAGGAAATTACCATCCTCGATCAATGGTGAGTCTGGCCTTCCCAAATACAACTAGGGAAAAATGACGCACATCTCAATGCCGATGATAATGCTTATCAGTACGTATAGTATATTATGAGTCAGAGACTTCTCTTTGGGGGAAATTTTGCGTGGTCGACGAAACCTCGGAAGTGAATAAATTTTTGACAGACAGAAAAAGCATCAGCTTTGAAAATATGGAACTGTTTCAATGAAGCGTGACGTCTGATCGGAGAAAAAAATTGGTAACGAGGAGCATTCGTAGTAGATTGGAAAGAATTAGACCCGATGTTGATACCAAGCAGCGACGTCGTTGATGTTTTCATCTCCGATCATTGATCAGTCGTGAAGAATGAAATTACAAATTCTTTATTCTTTATTCTCTGTCACGGATAAGATAACGTTTATACAATAATGTAAAGTAATCAGAATTGATAACAATCAGAGTTGACGATTTTTGGAGAAATAGTTCGTCAAACAATAATTATAATTGCATTTCTTGGACCAAGCTGGCTGCAGCCTCTGTCTGCGCCCTCGTCGTCACGCGACTCCCTACGTTACTCTTGGCCATTTTCGATTTTTTACTCGATTCGGTCATTTTTCGCTCTCCCTTTCCTTGTAGCACTTCCTTGCGAAGTTCCACCAGCTGCTTGTCCACCTCCACTGTTTTTTCTTTTTTCAACTTCTTCTCACCTTTCAAGTTCAGCTGCGTGACAGGAACAATTTCCATAATTCACAACATTATCAGGCATATTTCAGGCTGGAAACATTTTACTTTTTTCCAACAACCTCTCTGCTGCGACGAACCTGCAACTTACTTTTTTCAGTTCGGTAGGAACCTTCTGAGCTTTGGCTTTTTGCTTGATTTTAAGACTACGTGCTCCGGCGACCTTGAACACATTTTTCGTCTTGTGGGTTCCCTTGTTCTTTCCCATCTTTTCCTATAACAAGACCACGACCAACAGATAAATTTTCAGATTTCAATTTCTTCGCCTCGGGTTCATCCGGGACGAGGATATCGCGGGTCAATCGAAAAGAAACTCTCATCATCTCCTTGGCTGGGGCAACATTTCTAACGTGACGTATCGTGACCAGAGATTCGGGGCTTAGGGTGCGACCTAGAGTTTCCTCGACGAGACTTTTGGCAACGTCGCAAGGGTCTTCGTCTTTCCCGATCTTGACAAAGAAGTAAACGTGAACGATCGGAGGTTTGGAAGAAATGGTATCCGCGATGCTCGACCAATCTTGAAAAACGTCCAAGAATTCTAACGCCATCGCCGGAAGGTTCATCGCCAGATGTTCGGTACCAGCAGCGCCGTCGCTTCGTCGCGCTAACAAATGGCACCTCACGTCGTCCCTCAAAAAGTCTCGACCATCTTTATTGAAGGTTCGAATATTTCCGGCTACTTTGTTCGCCTGGGCGTTCTTGACGAGCCAACGATACGATTCCGGATTCAAATCGTTAGCTAAGACCGTGACACCTTTGCGAGCCGCAGGAATAGCAAAGGGCCCGACTCCGGCAAAAACATCGTAGAGGACGTCTCCGCGTTTCAGGAAAGCCACCAACGTTTCGTGTTCCGTTCCGAGTCGAGGATTCCAATAGACCGTAGCGAAGTCGAAGGTGTATCGACATCCATTTTCGACGACGGTTGCCAGCGTGTCCGAATCACCGGCGAGAATTTCCATGGCGAAATGCCGGTAGGTCGTGTCGATCTGGTTCAATTTATTGACGACGGTGCGGCTATTCGGAATTTTATCCAGGAGGATTTGACCGATGAGATTTTTATAGGGCAATTGTTCGTCGCGGAGGTTCAGGTGAACGATATGTCCGATCCGACTGAACGAAGTAGGCACCTCGACTCCGTCGGGAAAGATGCCGCGAAATATTTGGTCCGATCTCCAGTTTTCATAGCGAATATCCACCTGGCGTTCTTCCAGCTGTCCGATGTCATTGTCGGCGAGAAGCGAACGAACAGAATCATCGATGTCCGAGAACTCTCGAACTTTCTCCGGATCTAGGTAGGCAATTTTATCTCCGACTTCCGTAGATTGCACAGGTTTGAAATTTGGCAATTTCAACAAGTAGCCCTTCAGCGACGGCATCACTGTAGCCAAGTTCGCGTTACCCAATCGCAGTATCTGAACGTTGGCCGCGATAGCGAACGCATCGCGATTCAATTCCTTCATTCCTCGGACGGATGCTGGTGGAATCAGCAAGGAAGACTTTGCGGAAGACATTAGACGGATGTCGAGAAGACGACGAATGAAACGAGTAAGAACCGTACGTCGAAGTCCAGCGATAGCCATGCGCCAAATTCCAAACTGTCCGAGAATGTTCACATTTCTAACCGAAGTCAGAGTAAAGCTACGATCGTGGAAGCAGGTCAGCGATTACAATTCCTCGTTCACGTGCAACCGAACATATAGCATAGTTATGTGAGAAAAAAAAAGAACATCGCCGCGCGACATCTAATCAAAATGTTAATTGATCTGTTATCCCGAATCTTGAAGCAGCAATTTTTTAGGTATACTACGATTAAAAGTAGCCTAACCTTCAGCCACCTAACCTAAAAACTCGTGATTACTGAACTGAAAAACGTCGTGTTAACGAAACCAAAATACGATTATCGATTGGAATTGCGATTTTCCACCTTCAAACTTTCAACTTGCCGCCGGGCAACCGTTTCTTCGCCAAGAAATATTTTTCTAACCTCAAAATTTGGATATAATCGATTCGATCAACGTGCCGATCGCATTTTGTTGGGAGTGTCGCGCGATGATCAGAACCGTAAAGTTTGATGACGTTGATGAATATAAAAAGACTACGAAATCATGAAGGAAGTGAATTATAGCGCCGAAAGACATTTATCTCTTACCTGATTTACAATACCCGACAAACGCTGAATCAATTCTCGATTTACGATAAAAACCGGAATTAATTTTTTACAAAAGTTCGAATATCACGCACGGCGGTAGAGTTTCACGCAACCCAATGATTTTCCGTCCACGTGTTATTCGAACCTCGCAGATGAGACTCGCTATTGGTCGCTGATGAGACTCGCGCTTTTCATTTTGTTCTCCAGCTAATTCGTATTATACTCGACGTAATTTACCGTCACTTTGATCTATGCATAACCAAACTAAAAATACCCTATACATCGAATTGTCTGTTCTCGTCCCAGTAGGAACGTGTTCAAGGTCCTATTCCGAACCTGCAGTCAAATATCACGTTCGTGTCAAACGTTTGCTGCCGCCAAACGCTGCTCACTGCGGCTCACCGACCCTATGATACTATGATACCGTTTCGCTATTTGCCGACCTTTCACTTTTTTCCGTAAGAGGCGCTTGAATCGGGTCTTGACAATTCATCTTACTTTGCCCCACGAATAGGGACAAGTCTTGTCGCAAAGTGTTGTCTCCTTCCTACTACTCCGTGATTGGAACACGGCCTTCATGAGCAGAGCAGTGGCAGCCGTTCGGTAACTTCCTAAATATTACTAGTAATATCTGGTAACATCTAGTAACTTACTAATAACATTGCTAGTAAGGTTACGAGATATTACTAGTAATATATAGTAAGTTCTTAAACTGCTGCGGCTGCCCCCTACTGCTCACGAAATGGCGACGTAATTCACATGTATAATTGCCGGTCACGTGTTTTCCTAGACTTCACTGACACGATTGTTGTACCGACCCTCGTACCTACATGCATTTTCTGGTGTATGCACGTAATTCATTTGTTTTCCGTGACGTAAACGCTGAAAACAAATGAAAAACGGCTGGGTCGCATAGCTATTATATACCGGTGCGATGACAATATACGAAGCATTTGTTATTGTCCCGTAGAACAGCTGTGTGCAGTAATTTCGCGACAAGCTACACTTCAATCAATTTCGAGGGATTATCTATACAGAATTCCAAACAATGTACGAGAACTTATTCAAGAGCCCGTTGCATCGCGTGTTCGTATACGGGACACTCAAACGAGGAGAACCGAATCATAAGCTGATTTCAAATGTGGGCAATGGATATGCAAAATTGATTGGTATTGGACAAACAGTTTCCAAATATCCTCTGATCATTGCAACCAAATATAACATTCCTTTCCTACTGAAACAGACAGGTGTTGGGCACGTGAGTCGATTGAATATTTCAATTCGTTAACTGCATTGCTCCGAATTAATTTAATTTTTAAATGTTGCGCAGCACGTAACCGGTGAAATTTACGACGTCGACTCGAAGATGTTGACTCATTTAGATGAACTCGAAGAACATCCAAAGTTTTATACTCGAACAGAGGAGGACGTTCGATTCATGTCTGAAACGGAATTCAAGAACGGTCACAAATTTGAGGAGGTCGAACTATTCCTACTTTTTCATTTTTACTCTACCTTGCAAGATTTGCAAATTTAGCATGGAATTTGATAATATCTATGTCAACAAAATCTCAGGTTTATTATCGTCGCCTCAAGTTAATTGTGAAATCTTATTCCAACGTATTTCAGATCGGCGAATTGTCGAAGGCTTGGATATACTTTCTACCCAGGTTCAAACCATCTCTGTTAGATCTACCATTTTACGAATCTTACAGCAACGAAGGAGACCATGGTTTGAAATACGCGGAAAGGTATTTGCGTGATCCATCCTACGATCACCATAAAGATGTTCAATGATATTTAAGACTTCTGACGTAGAGTAACGTTGATACAGACCAATACCTGTAAATATCCATAATTTTTTCCCACTAAATACATTTCCAAACGTTCTTACAGATTGTATCCAACTTCACGATTATAAGTAGAATATGTTACATATTTCCTTTGGGTCTGTTTTACAATAGCCAATATTCTCTATTTCTAGCGATGATTGTTCAGCCAAACCTGAGGATCTTCTTTGACGAAAACGTTGTTCAGCTATTTTACAAACTAGCAAAAGGCTATCCCGAATAACTGGAATTTCGTCCCCTCAGTCTCTTTAATCTTGACTTTATTTTTATTTACTTTATTTCTGTTTATACAAACTGAGTAACGAGCAACACATTGTTAACTTTACCAAATCGTTATACTTTACTATTGCATTATATATTATATACATTAAGACAGAGAATGAATATTTGATTTATTGGCGATCGGGTGAATTCGAATTTCATATAATTCATTATCATCGTTTTGACATTATTCGTTGAGATACCGTTATATTTTGTGTAATATATCACGCCTACAACAACTTCCCGCCAAAACTCTTGAATCCTTCGCCGTGAACTAGTATGTAGAGCATCGACCAATCATAGACCGACTTTCACCGGCAACGACCAATCGCAGTGCGCCTACGTGATACCTTCTACTTTCGTGTTCTCGTTCTCAACGACCGCGGCAGCACTGGTTAGTTCCTCGATTCGGAACGTATCGCGTAGGTTAGTGTTTTTGACACCGCGTGCTGCGTGCTCTTTGATGAGCAGGGAGTACAAAAAAATAGAGACAAGCAATTGTCGCTTGACAGTCCATTCATATAAATAATCAAATGTGTCATCTTTATTTTAGGTTATGTTATTCTCAATTGTCGTCAACAAAACTGTCATGTTGTTGATGAATGGACTCGGAAACTACGTTTAGTGGCTTGGCTGTCAAGAATCTGTCTGATTTCCACGTTCGGAATGCTGCCAGGAATCGGATTGTTCGGTACGAGTAACGTGGTAAGAATCATCGTGCCGTTCCTCAGAGAGCAAGGTTTCAAAATCGAGGCTGTGTGGGGTCGAACGTTGGCAGAAGCCGGCGAAGTTGCCAAAGACCTCGAAATCCCATTTCACACCAGCCGCATCGACGACGTTTTGTTGAGGAAAGATGTCGATCTCATATTTATCATGTGTTCGCCAAATCTACACGCTCAAATCGCCGTCAAGGCACTGGGAATCGGCAAGCACGTTGTTTGCGACAAACCAGCCGGCTTGTCTCAACAGGAAGCTTTGAAGATGGTCCGAGCAGCTCAATATTATCCATCCCTGATAAGCATCGTCAATCATAGTCTTCGCTTCTTACCGGCTTTCGTTCGGATGAAGAAAGCTCTGAGCGAAGGTTTGCCTCACTTTTTTCCCTTCTCGTACGTTATATTATTTTTGCCAAGATTAGCAAAACTCTAATTTCTCTTGTCGACTCTCTACTATTCACAATCTCCCATTAAGTAGCTCCTCGTCACAGGCGTAAAGCAGCTAGTCCTTTGATCAATCAACAATCGAGGAATAAGTTTCGGTTCACCAGAAAATAATATTTGTGTTGTGATCAAATATTATTAAATTTTGATCTTAAGTATTTTCTTTTGCCACAAGAATTCAGCGTATAATTTATTGTTCGGAATTGAAATTATTGAACTTCGATCAACGCAAGTTGATTGGCGTTACGATAAGCATGGAAGTTTATTTGCTAACACGATATTGCATAGTACTTTCCAGTTTATGTGTTGCTTTGGTATGAAACTAGAGATGAGAGAAAAAATATGACTGATAATTGGTACTAACAAAAATATTCTTTGCAGGCTATCTTCGAGCACCGCCAACCGTAATCGACGTCAGGGTGCAGATGGGGAGTCTTTTACACGACAGCTATGACTGGCTATGCGACGATACGATGGGTGGTGGAATCCTCGCTTTAGTCGGAAGTCACGTGATCGACATAATATTCCATTTGTTAGGGCAACGAGCGATTCGTGTGCATGCAGTAGTCCGAACGTTTACGCGTACAACAGACTATGTGAACGGTATACGACACGTGTCAGCGCCAGATTTTTGTTGTTTCCAAATGGAGCTCAGCGGCGGAGCTTTGGTGACGGCAACGTTGAGCAATCATCTGCCCGGTCGACTGACGCAAGAAATTTTGGTTTGCGGCGGCGGAGATCGATTGGTCGTTCGCGGTGGCGAATTGCACGGATTTCAGGAAGGTCCGACGGGTGGAGGTCACGAGGAAGTGTTGTATACCGACATCGGGGAATCGAAGGAATCAGGATCTCCACGAACGTCGGCTGATTCGATACCTAGGCCTTACGTCGAGGGCTTGAGGCGGTTGATAAAAGCTTTGGGCGAGGCATTTCAACCTGTCGAGGACAAGAAAGGATGGATAAAGGAACCGGTCTCCGCGGCAGCAACTTTCGAGGATGGTCTGTATGTACAAGCTGTTATCGACGCGCTCAAGCAGAGCAACAGACGAAAAGAATGGACAAAAGTTACCATTTTGACCGAAGAACCAGACCCAAATCCTCTGCTCAGCGCAGCTGTTAGAGCCACAGCAATATCGATATAAGTGAGAAATTTCAACTTGATCTATCATTACCAACATCGAATGATTTTTATTTTATATATCTGAATCAAGGAACAGTATTAAATTTTTAAACAGAATTAACATAAGAAACGACAAAAGCGAGTTTTATAATTATCCTTACGGTAGCTAATTAGACCTCGATAGAAAGTAAAGCGACGTGTAGTAATTCTCTTATTTCCCAACATCAAATACAAATATTCCTCGTCACAAAATTTATCTACGTATCATGTATGTACCTATATACCTATGTACTATGTACTATACATTACCTGATTAAAGGATTGATTACTATGATAACCATACTATAATATTAATCCAAGTACCTCGGTTCAAATCATCGCCTTCGAAAGTAGGAATTCGCAGATATAGTTGACTGGAAGCCCGACATGTATGTTGGGTTGCGGATCTGTGGCGTCACAGGCGCTCGACGGTTTAATGCGGGAGGATTAATTTTTGTATATGTATACAAAGAGAATCCATAAATGTGTTTCTCCTCGTCGGAGGTTGACATGGTCTTCAGAAATTTCATAATTTCGAGGGCTCTCAGAATTCGTCTAAACTTCGTTCCCTGACGTATTTTGGGGCGTAGAATCGAATGCCGTTGGTCGCAGGTCGATATCTCCACCAGGAAAAAAATGGCGAGCAAAAAACCGACTTTCAAAAACCAAGAAAATGGTAAGGCTATAGCCTTTGGATTTTCTGAAATTTCGACGGGTCTCGGAATTCGTCTAAACTCCGTTCCCTGACGTATTTTGGGGCGTAGAATCGAATGCCGTTGGTCGCAGGTCGATATCTCTACCAGGAAAAAAATGGCGAGCAAAAAACCGACTTTCAAAAATCAAGAAAATGGTAAGGCTATAGCCTTTGGATTTTCTGAAATTTCGACGGGTCTCGGAATTCGTCTAAACTCCGTTCCCTGACGTATTTTGGGGCGTAGAATCGAATGCCGTTGGTCGCAGGTCGATATCTCCACCAGGAAGGAAATGACGAGCAAAAACCCATTTCTCAAGATCGCAATAATGGTACAAAAGTTTTATTCACATTTCACATCTCTGATTTCATATACATATCATTACTGCTTGTTTTTCAGTTCATATAGAATTTCACCGACGATTCTAGCATTCGCTTCTTTCTCAGTCCGATTGATAGTCACGTTAGGCTGATTGTATTTCCGAAGGCTGCTGCCATCCACCAAATGCCTTCTCGATTTCTCTGGCCACAGCCATTGTCAAATGGTCGCAGCCTTCATTAGCAACGATCTGAAATCCAATTAGGAACACATCAACTTCAGTCTCCGCATGTCACATCCACAATTACTGCCAAACCCGGTTACCTGAAGACCTATCGGCAATCCCCCTCGATTGAATCCCATCGGACACTGCGTCACCGGAAAACCAAGTACAGTAAAAATCGTCATGTACGAGGAATCAGCAGGCGTACCGTACGTCTCGTATTGAAGCGGAGCAGCGATCGGAAACGTTGGATAAATCAGAACGCCGTTATCACCCAACAGATTCTACGGAAATCGTGTCATAAATTTCTACCATGTTTCACACGGATGCGATGGTTCTCTAAAAATCACTCACCGCAAACCGCTTTTTCAACTCTCCACGCCTCTTGAACATTTCCCGTTTGAAACTCTTCGGTAGCGCATCCATAACGATCTTCAAACCCGCGTACACCAAATGATACGCGGAATAGGATGTCGCTCCCAAAAGCCATTTCACAAATTCCACACCGACGTTATTCCATTCCTGCAAAAGGTAAACGTGCACAAATTACGTCAAGCAAAACTTCAGACCTCTTTGATACCCCCGTCCCCCGCCCTCCTGTTTGTAACACCGTGTAAGACACGAGCAGTCCCCCAAAATTAATTATGTAATACTTTCAACCCCCGGGGCTCATTCTCACATTAAAATAATAAGATCCACTTGAAAAAAATCATTTTTTAAAGTAAAAAATCTAAATATCACATTTAATTCAACTGACAAAACGACATACACTCAAGTTATCCACATATAGCACCACTGCAAAAAATACAGGGTGAGTTTTCTCAGCTGTCGCACGAGGAAGGGGCCTATTTTCGCAATTGGCCCGCCCCTTTCTATCAATATGTATTATTGTTATCTCCTGGAACGCAAATTTATATTCACGAGCCTTCACCACTGCCCTGTGACAGCTGCGTTGCACAACCTCTGCGCGTATTCGATGTCTACATCAAGTGTTCCAACTGACCACCTTCTTCTTTCTGTTCGTACTTGTTATTGGCATCTGAAGAGAGACAGCGTTATTTTAATAGCAATGTCACGCTTTTCCGTAGATTGGTATATTGATATGCCCTGAAGGTGGTCAGTTTGAATACTGGATGTAAACATCGAATAAATTTTCGTTGAACACAACTTTAACAAGTCGGTGGTAAAGCCTCGTGAATATGAATGTGCAGTCCCACAAGATAACAAAAACACGTATGAATATAAAGGGGCGGGCCGATTGCGGAAATTGGCCCCTCCCTCATCCGACAGCTGAGAAAACTCACCCTGTACATACACGTTAAACTGTGCCAAAAAATCGACCATTTTTTTTCTCGCTCCCATACGAAAGCTGCGTTGTCTGTGGCAAATAAACACGTTTGGTGAAATTCGTTAACGCAGTGAAATGAAAAAAATCTAGCCTCACCTTACGGTTGTCTCCTTTCGTAAAAACCGATTCGACTTCTTTGAGACCAAATAAAATGGTCGTACTTATCTCGAAGGCAGATCTCAGCTCCGGTATAGATACCTAGATCACGCATGGAATGATGAGTCGGGGACGAAACTTGCTCGAAATACGATTGAAAAATCAAAGGAACATGTTTTTTTGAGTATGGAAAATGATCACCTTTTTTGCCGGATTGCGGTATCGCGTTCTCAGATAATTTACCAGACGCCGAATCACGGCTTTCATCTCCTGATCCACGGGATGCATCGCGATGGAACGATCATCGTCTTCCGTGTAGAAAAACTTCATCCCTTGCAGACTCACCGGCTGCGACAAGCGATGGATGACAGAGTTGAACAGAGTTTGCCTGAATAAACGAATGATTCTTGAAAAATCTCACCTTGGTCCTCGGGATCTCTTCGTTCCGCGCGATTTCGAGGAGCAGTGGCAGATCCTCGGCGTATCTTACCATCAATCCTACGGTGAAATAATCATTCCAATGCTTATCGAAACATTCCGGCATTGCTCCATCCGTGATCACAGCATCTAGCCGAAAAAAATACGTCCACAGCGAGATTATGCGAATTTATCATACACAAATTGTACGCGAGGATGCAGATGCCCGGATAAGAAAGATCTTAAGATTTGTAAAAGATTAAAAAAGATTTTAAAAAATTAGCCCGATAGAACTATACATGATATTACAAGAGACTTGTACATAATTTTATATAAATATATACAATTATATACAAATGTATTTAATTGTGTATAATAATTTTATATAAAATTGCAAATCTTTTTATGTAATTACACGGAAATATATACAATATTTTTGGTGGAGTGCACGAACATCGATAATCCGAGATGTGAGAAACCTGTCGTTATCGATAACGAAAATGCGATGTCGTTGAAAACTCACGTTTGGTTGGCTTGTGCCCAAAAACGCCGCAATACATAGCCGGAAGACGAGCTGAACCAGCGATATCGGAACACAGGCCAAAGAGGGACGAACCCGAACCCAATAGCGCAGCCTGTTATCGAAACATCGAGTAAAAAATAAAACTCACCACCAGGGTTGCAACCAATGCAATAAATTTCCTACCGCAAGAGCATTTCATTTCCCATTGAATTTATTTGTTTAACGGAGTACATTTTCATTCGCCGTTAAATTCATTTTTTTAATGGGAACAATGTTCATTAACCATGGAATTTATTTCCTCAATGGAATACATTTTTGTTAACCATTTAACGTAATTTTTTCTATGAAAAACATGTTCACAAAAAATTAGATTCAACGAATGAATTTGTGACTTTTTTACAACCCTGCTCACCATTCGGCAAGTTCTAAACTTCGCCACATACCTCGCCGCCGGACGAGCCTCCTGGAGTTCTTCTGGTATCGTATGGATTCCACGTTGTTCCCGTCACATTGTTGTAGGTTTCCCATGTCATGCAGAATTCCGGGGTATTGCTGACGAGCAGAGGGATACCACCGGCTACTCGAACTCTGCTAACGACAGCCGCGTCTTTCGACGCTCTGCGAGGCACAATTCTCTTCACACCCGCATTGTGACTCAGGCCTGCACAGTAAAAAATGTGCCATCAAATTTCGCAGAAAAATTTGTGTCAACAACTTTTTTCCACGCAAAATTAGTGTCAATACCAACACACTCGGTGTGTAGTGTTAAAGTGACACAGCTCTGCGTTAAAAGTAACACAAACCAATAATATTAGAGCAACATTCAAAAAGTGCTACTTTAGCATGCAGTAACACTCTTGTGTTGAAAAACAACACAAACGATTGTGTTCAATCGATACACTAAAATGTTAAATATTCTGCACAACGATTTTTACACTTTGCACAACGAGGGCAATTTTTTTACTTTTAGCTACTCGTTACATTAGAGCGAAATATCGGAATGTTCAGAGTCATTCGATGTAACCGATCAGACCTTTGACAGCGAAACATTCCTTCACGGTAAATGGAACCCCCAGTAATGGTGTTTCCAGAGCCATTTCTTCTTTGCTCTTCGCACCCGAGGATATCAAACGATCGATCTTTCTCGCATCCTCGATCGCTGCCTCGAAACGATCCTCGACAATCGCATTCAGAATGGGATTCACTTCTTTGCAACGTTCTACGTAAGCTGCGACCACCTCCTCGCTCGTGATCTGTCGAGAAAGTATATCAAAACACGTGAATACATGATTACTAGGATGGTAAAAAAAAATCGACTTTTTTTTCAAAATCCCCTCTGAGATAGTTTTAGAGGGGTGAAAACAGATGCCTGCTCAGAGCGGAGCCCTTAATTTTAATATTTAGTGGTCGCTCGTCACGGATTTCTATTTTCCATTTAAATAGCGTTGGAAAATTTTTCATCTTTTTCTCAGAATTTCGTGGTTCGCAAACCAATAAGCAAATCCAAGCGACTCGTACATATATTGGGAAGAAATTAAACTCTCTACAAAAAATGTCTCTTACCATTTTTTGATAAATTGACTCCTCCCAAAGTTATTCAAGGTCAAAGTTCCATTTGTAGAAAAATCAACCATTTTTTTTGAGTTTCTGGCAAAATGTTCAAACTTATTACTAAATATCATTGAATTTGTCTTAAAAATTCTATAGTTTGTGATTTATTATTAGGCAGCAAGTTAGTTAACAATTTTTAGTTAGTAAAATGTATACTATGTCACGTGTAACGTGTAATATCATGTAACATGTTGACTTTATTAAAAATCGAATTTTGATTTTGAATAACTTGGGAAGAAGTCAATTTAACAAAAAGTGGTAAGGGACACTTTCTGTAGAGTGTTCAATTTCCTGTAAAAATATGTATGATCAGTTTTTTGAAAGAGAGAAAAAAAGTGCGGGATTTTGAAAAAAAATTGTCAATTTTTTTGAGCCATCCTAATAATTACGTTTTCACCTTCTTACCTGGCGATCACGAATTCTTCTGGCAAGTTCTGTCGCTGACACGAGAAGCAGCTTGTTTTTCACCGGAGGACAAGGTTCGCGAGTTCTTTTGGCGTAGTACCACACTATAGGGACTAAGAGGAAACTTTGAAGGAAGATGTACACTCGAGCTACACAGTTCACGATGAAACAGCTCGCCTCCTGACAAAATTACCTGCGTTACCATCCATATCCGTCTTATATAAGCTGGAAAATATTTCTCATCGCCACGGGCGAACCGAAAACCGCATCGACCGGAAAACAATTTTCATCTTTCATTGGAAATTACTCACCATAATACTGAATCTTGGATACGCATAACGAATCGTTGATACCGCAACATCCGAAGACATGACAGCACTTTTCCAAGTGTTCGAAGGGATAAAAAAATTTGTCACCAGAAATTCACAGCGCTGTCTTCTCAATTTCGTACAATAAACTTTATACTGTATCACTGTGCTTCTATAAGAATATGGAACCTTTCGTGCGGTATCAGCTACAACAGCTTTATGAGAACACGTCGCTCTTACAAGTTAATGATCGAACTATAAAAGTAATTTATTCGATACGTTCAGGTTTCCCTGGGAGCCAATGTTCAAGTTTTTTTCATTTCACCGAATGATCTGATGTAACGAAGTCGAATACTCGTACGAAAATAAGTAAGGTAGGAGTAGTCGAGGCCTTCGCTAGAAATGTTGCAACCCGAACGCTATCTCTTCGCTGTCGATTACTATTTCGAACAGGTATTCGTAGTCCTGCGACGTCAAACGTATAATCAATGTTTAAAACATTCAGAAAATTGGAGCCTACCGGTTCGGTAAGAATGTCACGACTTGAATATTATCTTTACTATTTAACCGTCTCATGGGCATTTGTGATTCTGTTGTGCATTAATGTAAATGGCTGTCACTCTTTGATCAAAATGAATAGATCATGCACTTTTTTTTGCTAATCTAATCTTAGACGTCACGACTTGTTTCTAATAACACGTTTACATTATTTGCAGCGATAATATGTGTCCTCGATAATAATTCCCATTCGAGTCTGGAAGCGCAACACCGTCGACAGACTTCGGGGTACAAATGAGCAATGTGGACAAACTATTCGACACGTCTAATTACGTTGAATCGAGACACTCCAGTTGCGTAGATTCAAAATTATCACAAAAAATTCAACTTTCCTAGTTTTGGAAAAAATGATATTCTCCCATGTTTTTCCTGATTCATCGGGCCTCCCTCTCTCTCTCTCTCTCTTTTTCTGTCTCTCTCGCTCTGACCAGCTTCTTGTCTCAGCGCGACTACTTTGCTAGCTTTCAATTTTTCAAGGACAGCAAGTTTTTCATTTAATCAGTATTCAACGCATGACAGTTTTAATCACTCGTCGCCGAGTGTCCGAGACGTTCCATAAATTTGTGTGCATCTGGATTTTTAGACATTTAGAACGACCTGTTAGAGAACTGTTCGGTTGATATTTCTGATCTGGCACATCGATTCAGCCTTCGAAACTCGATACTTCTTTCGAAAAATAGTGCTACAAAATCGTCCTACCTTCGTGCTCCATTTAAATAAATTTTAATAATATTTGCATTTTGTATTCTTGAAACTTGTCTTTGAGTTATTAATGAACAGTCTTCGCCGAAGCTCGTTTACGTAAAATATTGCGGATAAACTGAAAACAGCATAAGAAATTTCTCAAGACAAGCTTGATTTTTTAAGTATTAATCTGAATCCCAAGTTCTTCGAGCAGCTAACACGACAGTATTTCACAATTTGATTTTTTCGTATGCTAGTTAATCATTCACAAAATGTTACGACAACCTTTGCGACCGATATACTGTTTATTATAACAGTCCCGAGGTTGTTCGATCAGCTATGTAATTTTACTCGTCGAACAAAACATCTGGTTAAAATCAGACATATATTTTGCATTAAATGACAATAAATAAAAATTAATCCGCCTGTATAAAAAATTATATATTCCGTTCGAACTACAGTTACTTCCCACTAAAACTTCAACCAGTTTTTCCACAAAGGTCTGATAAAACTCGTAGAACGCACGGAGTTGTACAACATTTTCACCTCCATGTTCTTAAGAGGAGGTTTCCTCGAATACGTACAAAGTACTGATTTCGTAAAATTTCTCCACTTTTTTAATCGATTACTCGTTACCTTCGCGAAGAAGACTAACGAATGTCACCGCAGCGAGTCGATTCGAAAGGATGCAGCGTACTGGCTGCTTCCAACGCTCAGTGCACCGCTGTTAACTCGACAATCGAGGATAGGACGACAGTTTTAGAGAATAATCAAACATCATACGTCAACTTTCCACGTGAACTTGGAATCTAAATGCACCGCTTCAGTTTTTTCCCACTACAATTTTCTCTCTTATGCCTCCACTACCCTCGACGATTCGAACCGCACTGTAATTTCGAAATTCTGGACCATCCTGCCTCCTTTATCGGGTTATCAGACTAATTTTTCTCCGGAAGGTTCCTGCCAGCCACCGAATGCCTTTTCCAGCTCTTGAGCCACAGCTATCGTCAGATGATCGCAATTGGAATTTGCTACGATCTGAAATGAGAGCATCGACGCGTGGTCAGGTGATGTCAGATGTGCAGCGTCGAGCCTTGCGAGTAGCCAAACTCACTTGAAGACCGATCGGTAATCCTTTGCGATTCAATCCAACGGGACACTGCGTCACAGGAAGGCCAAGCGCGTTGAAGACCATCATGTAGTTGACGTTGGGAACTTTGTGGTAGATTTCCCCAGGATAATGTGCAGCAGAAGGGAACGTCGGATAGATCAAAACACCGTCGTTGCCCAATACCTCCTGCGGCAAACAACGAATTATTATGACATTAGACGTTCAGGAAAACGAAGAGAGTGCATCGCTACGATAACAATTACAGGTGCCTCTCGTCTATTTTTAACAATCTATTTTTATCAATCTCTCTTGTTGCGCAATCGCAATATTGATCTGTTTTTCTCTCTGGCTGACCAAGTTGCATGCGATACACACGCTCAGAAGTGTTAATCAGTTTATCGATATTACAATGATTATTATGCGAACTCACTCACCGCAAATTGTCTCTGCAGCGCTGCGTTTTTGCTTTCTACTTTATCCTTGTAGCTCTTTGGAAGCTTGTCGCAAATTTTTTTCAACATACCGTAAGCGATGTTTGTAAACGAATGAGGCGACATGAAACAGATATACTTGAGGAACTCGACGAAGACGCTCTTCCACACCTGAAAATGAACCATCGTCTTCGAACTAGCATTCCAATCGGGTATTAAAAAATGAATAAAAAAATAAATAAACGAGTAAACAAATTAATGAATGAGCGAATTAGTTAATTAACGTGATAAACGCTCTTCTTCGTGAAAATCCGTTAGAAGTTAATTATAACGAGAAAGCATCCGTTCTTACATAAGGATCCGAGCCTTTCATGTAGATCGAATCGACACCGTTGAGTCCTAACAAGATGGTAGTAGCGACTCG
Source organism: Arge pagana (assembly GCA_963969455.1). Classification (NCBI taxonomy): domain Eukaryota; kingdom Metazoa; phylum Arthropoda; class Insecta; order Hymenoptera; family Argidae; genus Arge; species Arge pagana. The sequence goes on along the minus strand of OZ018308.1, from coordinate 20,810,128 downwards.
AAAGGAATACTTCATGTCTGGAAACTCCGCCTGTATTCAGGAATAAAAACCCAACGACGCGAGTTGAAAGTACAGATTTTGGTAAGTATGAAAATTTACAGGATACAGCGACGGTTACCTCGTGAACTACGACGCCATGTGTCGACTCGAGGTGCGCGAAGACTCTTCGCATCGCGTTTTTTATATCTGGATCCAAGGAACTCGTCACCGAAGAATTACAGTGATCTGCCATGCGGAAGAACCTTATGCTGTCTACAGGAACCTGTAAAAATATTGAACTGCTTGAATTTTGTACGAGATGAGATCGTTATACTTTACATAATTTAGACTTATTGTGTGTTATGTGATTAATAATTATTATATATTATATAATTCATATGCATTTTTTTGAAATTATATGATTATATATAGTGTTTGTTTGGGAGGAATGGTAAGCTAGGTATTCACAGTTCACCGTTGATTAATATCAGTGTGGAAATAATAAGCAGTACTTTTTTGTCCAATTGAAGTTGAGGTCCGCTGGGATGACGCATTGTCTTGAGCATCAACGGCAAATCCTCAGCGTATCTGACCATTGGACCGATGGTGAAGAAAGAATTCCATCTCTTGTCGTCGGAATCCGGCATGTGTCCGGCTGAAGAAACGACACCTGAAAATTTCCAGAAATCCAAATGATACGTCGACGAAAAATATCCAGCCAAAGTCGTAATCTCGCGGCCAGAATTCCGTGTAACGTGACAAGTTTCCATACCCGGGGATGGTTTGTGGCCAAAGACGCCGCAGAACATTGCTGGCAGACGAGCAGAACCACCGATATCAGAAGACAAGCTCAGAAACGAAGCTCCAGATCCTAGCAGGGCTGCCTGAAAAACGCACAATGCAACAATGTCACAGCGCATATGTAAATTATATAATTATATAGCTAAGTTATTAACAATTATATAGAATGTTTATTTAAAAATTGAAAAAAATTGTAACTAATTTTGTAGGAATTATATATAAATCGTATATAATTATATCAGGCAAATTTTTTATACATAATTAATAGAGCGTTTCAAGATAGAAATTGTTTTCAAGTCACTCGCTCCTAAACAAATGAGGTCTGTAGCTCATTTGGAATGGCTACCAAAATCGCATTTTTAGATAAAAAAAATTTGAGGAACGAGTGAGATCAAAAATATGTTTATTTTGAAAAACTCTAGTAATTGTATGTATTTCTGCTTCTCATGTCCAGCGAACCAATGAAACGAGAGACGAATTAAATATTCATCGAGGTCGTTGCCTCGCGATACTGTTCTCCAATAAATTGGACAGTTGAACTAACAAAGTTCTCCGTAAAATGTGACAATGATTCTATGAATCTGTGACGTTTCGCGAGCTGGCAGAGCTAAATCACCTCGCCACCCGAAGAACCACCGGGCGTTCTCCTTGTGTCGTACGGATTGAACGTGGTCCCGGTTACTTGGTTATACGTGTCCCAGGACATGCACATCTCCGGGGTGTTGCTAACTAAAATCGGGATCCCACCGGCGGCCTTTACTCTGCGAACCACGTCAGCATCGCTCAGTGCTTTCGCCGATCTCTTCAATTTATTCCCCGCAGCGTTGCTCATACCTAAAAAAACATAACGTATCGTTATCATCAGCGATACCGCGGTGTCTCTACTTTCACGCCTGTAGCGATAACAGTTCGAACTCTTCGAGACATCTTCGATCGATCAAACGTTCAAAGTAGTCAAAAGATAATTAAGCCCTCTCAGCTACGAATTTTTCCAGCCACCGTTTTTTAAAAATGAAATTTGGTGTACGAGGCTTTTTAAAATTGCCGATTACGAATCGTGTATACCAAATTAAAAAAAAAACTTACCGCATTTCAACATTGTTTATCGGCTATATTGAATCCGCCATTTTCAATTTCAACAATTGGAGAGCGAAGTCATAATCAACGAGCAATAAGACCTCCTTGGACAAATTTCCAGCTAATACCAGCTATTATTTAGACTTGGCAGGAATTTATTCCGAAAATTCTACTTTTTTTAATACTACTAATTTGTTATCCGCTATAATTATTTGTGAGAATTGCGCAATCTTTTTTTTTCTTCAACACTTATGGGATTTTTGGTAATGTAGGGAATAAAAATCAAAGTTGCGGGCTATCAGTTCGCTGAGAATTACCCTGGACCCCGATGCTCTCTTTCACGGTGATGGGAAGACCCAGCAGCGGTGTCTCCTGTGCCATTTCCTCGCGACTCTTCGTTCCCGAAGCGATGGCACGATCGACCCTTCGCGCTTCCCGGACAGCCGCGTCAAAGCACTCCTCAACGATGGCATTGAGGAGAGGATTCACCTCCTTGCATCTGGCAACGTACGCCGACACGACTTCCTCGCTGCTAACCTGCGTGTAAAATTGACGATTGACGACCGAGCGATAAAAATTCACCTCGCGCGCGATATTCTCACCTCTCTGTGGCGAATTCTTCTCGCAAGCTCCGTCGCCGTTACGAGCAGTAGTTTATTACGAATCGGCGGACACCGATGCCGAGTTCGGAACAAAGATCGGACCCACAGGACCGGTACGACGAAGCAGCTCACGACGAAGAGACACGCGCGAATCAAAAGATTCACAAGATCTTCGAGCATCTCCTAAAAAAAAAAAAATGGGCGTTGAAAGAAAATCTAAAAAAATTCTCCACAGCTGGGAATTTCAGGCGGTTGGATAAAAATCTCAACGGATTTTCGCCTATCCGTCGAGAGACAAATGCAAATGAGAATGTACCTCTGGCTTAAAAATTTACAAGCGTTCTTCGCGGTTGGCGACAAAATTACCGTCGATATTTTTGTCACCCGTAAAAATAACCGGAAACGATTCACGCAATAGTTACGATCTGCATTATTTTCGCGACACGTACCGTAATCGCGTACTCCCATGTTTCCTTCGATATTTCGCGCTTCGAGTACTGGCGAAAAAAAACGTCGCTTGTCGCAGCCTCAACGTTCCAATTGGAACAATGAAAAATCGGATAAATATTTTCAAACCATGTTTTACATGCTCGTCTTTCTTACAACTATCTCATCAGCCTCGAATTCCCGGAGGAACCAATAAAAAAATTACTTTTCTACTCACATCGACGATTTTCACCCGCAAATTTCGATGACCTTGAGAATCTGATCGCGGGGAAAATCTCGATCGCGGTGGACTCTACGGACGTCAAGGCTATACCAAAATATTACGAGTAGCCGAGCGAAAGTACTCGCACTGATTGATGCAGCTGTGAGAAGTCGACGACTATTGCGAGATCGGTAGTTAGGTTGACCTTGTCACGCTAATTCTATGATTAATTATATCCGATAATCGCTTCGGCTCATTTCGAAGGACAATCCACGTATTGTTATTAACACACGGACTACGCGGCACCATTTCTTAACGTTCAATTCGATTCAATTCAATTCAATTCAATTCCTTCCAACACCCGTCGTGCATCGAGCTGACCCATGCATTATCGGCAACGAACCATAATATTTTCTATCGAGGTAAAGTGACCTGTGTGCAGGGTTGGATTGTAACAGTAAGCTAAACACTCAAGAAACCAAAACTTAAAGCTACCACTCGCAAACCTCATTAGGATGTACCTGCGAAATAGTGTATAATTTTATACGTAAATACCAAACAGTGATCTGTGACATCCATACAGAATAACTTATTCCTTACTTTTTAACCCAATTGTTTTCATCTAAATTTATTTGTTGTCTTATTTCCTCACATTATTTTTGCTCGTTACCTAATGTTTTTATTTCGCGTGGCAGTGTACGTTGTATCATAGATGTATGTCGATATGTCTCGATTATTCGCCATGTTGTTATCATTATTATTAATAGATTTATGCTGTCGCTCATTTTTTTGCCTAGTTTTTTCAACGATGCAAATTGAGGGGGGGGGGGGGGGGTGCTAAATTTGTGCAGTGCACCGCATCGCTGCCGAAACGAAGTCGCACCCCGAGAAAAAAGGTTTTCTATATAAATAGGTTTAAAAAAAATGCCCCGTATAATTTTATATAATTTATACAAAATTTATAAATAACGAGATGTCGTGTCTTTTTTCTCGGCACTCGACGTGAAATCGCATGACTGCGCGCTTTTGTTTTTTTCGTCGGGCATTTGAAAAATTATTCGGTAGACTGACGGATCTTACAAATGACAGGTGATGATGAAAAGTTGGGATACGTAAAAAGTTAACGACTCGACGAATGGTAAAAAATTGATTGTATCGCTTCAGAAAAACAATGTCGAGGCTCGTAAACGTCGATCGGTGAATTGGGCAATGCCGAGGAGAATAATCGAAGAGTGGTCGAAAATACTGTCCAAAAGCCGTAAATGGTGTTTCGCCAAAGAAATTAATTGCCAAAAATGAAAATAATAAAAAAATTAAAAATTTGTTAGAAAAATTAGGAAAAATTGAAAAAACATTAAAACAATTGAAAAAATATATATACCCGATGCAGAGTAATAAATAATGTGGGAAGAAACGACTGACACCGTTTTTTTCCAATGGTTTCTACACGAACGATCTATCACCGGTCGGCCGCGACAGACAAGCCGATAGACTGATAACGAGTTTCTAATCACGCGATAAAGATCGATGTATCGTGAGAAAAAATGAAATGCCTGCGATAACAGCGAATCTTCGGCCGAAGTAGATAGAAATAATAAGAACAATAAATCGCGATCTAATTTCTCGCTAATTTTGTCCATGTTTTTTCCGTCATCTTTTTCAATTCGCGATTCGCCGACGAATTTTCTCGACGGCCGCGTTTTGGGGTACCTGAGGGAGAAAAAATCGGGAGAATACTCACGACGCGATCGTTGTGCAGATTCGAGGAGAAAATAGTGAAAAATGTGAGAGCCAACGCCATGTTTTTTTTTACACTTCAGTTTGCAGTTGTTTAAATAGTTTAAATTGTCGAAGAGGAGGAAGATCGATGCTAGTTTGTGACCGTCGACTGATATTCGTCGAAACTTGTCACCATTTTTCTCGGGATAAGTGCGCGAAAAACTGTGTACGTAGAAACGGGAACGCGGCGATGGATCGGCGACTCGCGAAAGCGACGACCAGAGGCGAGCAACTAAGTACTCGCGTCGGCGAAAAACGAAAAGGGCCTTCACTTTTTGACGCGATATCTCCTCGTGTTTGTGATCCGCGTTAACGAGCCAACGATGTCGAGTGGGAGGCAAGTTACGCGTACGCAATATCGCCTCGCCGACCTCTCGAAACTCTTCGATTTGAGGTGCCGGGTAAAGAAGATGGACGTGTGCGAAAGGCAAACTTCAAAGTCCACTCGCGTCTCGCGACGCCGACGAGCATCACCACCACGCACAGCTTTTGTCCACCACTCGAGGAACACATTTTCTAGCAGCATAATCTCACTTGGTATTTTTCACACGTGCGCGAGATTTCGGTTTTTTTTTACCTTCTGTCATTTCATGAGATGCAGCGTCGTTGCGTCACGCTTATTCAATGGCCGCGCGATGTTTGCGACGATTCTCGAACGGCAGCGCGTCTTCTCCGGTAAAAAAAGCGTACGGCGCTCGATAGCCGAAGAATTTTGGATGAGACATTTTTTTGTAACAATTTTCCTGCGATTTTTCCACAGCTTTTTTTTTAATAACAATTTTTGTGCCATTTTTCCACATTTTTTTTTTCATTAACAGCACGCCATTTTCGCAAAAATCGATTTCAATCAAAAATCCTACGTAGCGTCGAAGCACTTTGTCGATCGTTCTTTGGTTCGTTATTGTATCTCCGAAATTGCGGCAGTTATTGGTACAAACGTGCAGCTATGCAGGAAAAAAATATGCGGCTAGGAAAAATTCGGCGAAGTCGCCATTTTGTTTAGTAGGGCTCTGACAACAATTTATAAACAATGTTCAATACTCGTACAATAAAGACCCTTTCACCAAATTTCGACGTGTTTATTTTCTTCCAGAAAAAAAAAATTCCAAAAGTTTGCTCTATTTCAACACGCTTTTAGTAGCTTGGTATACATACATGTACATGTGTGTATGTGTTTGCTTGCGTGTAACAAAATCTTCGACCGTGATTTTGACCTACTTCAAAACGTCGAATTAAATTGAATGTTTGCACGCGTGTCAAGGACCATGCCAATACAATAATTAGAAGACAAAAACAATTTGAAAAAATATTTTTTTTGAATTCAAATTTAAAATTTTCGAAAAACTACAAAATAAAAAATAAATTATAGTTTACAACAACCAAAAAAATACGCTTCTACAATAGAAAGAACTAAAAAATGTAAAATAAACTATAGATTTAAAAAACTAAAAAACATGCTTTAATCCCTCGAGTGTTAGTGACGTACGTATGCGCGGAAACAAGTCGTGCCATTTTTGTCTCATGACACATATGTGCGCGTTTGAAACGAAACATGTTTATACTGCATCGATGCGACTGTGGTTGGGTAAATCACGATTTTTGAGGTCGCTGAATCGGAGTCTGAAATCGGTTTTTCAAAATTCGAAATGGCGGATCCAATATGGTTGCCGCAGATTCGGGAAATGGTCTGATTTCCAAGCTTTGGCGATGGCGATTTACTAATTAACAAAGCTCCTCGCGTTGCGTTCATCCAACTGGACAAACGCGAACCTGGAGATTTAGAAAGTTTCTGCTCGCTCTGTGTTTTGCGCCGAACGCAAAAGTAAAATAATTAACGATAGTTTCCTGCGATCTCTCAAAAATAATCGGGCCGGATCGACGCGTCGACCCAAATTTCGTTCCCTCGATGCTGATCGACGACGCGTTGATCCGTAAATTTTCGCGATAAACGGCTTCCGCGACAAATCCATCCGTAATCGTATACACCGCGCTGCGACAGACGACCTCGACTGTGAATTTGAGACGTGCGACGGAAGATTCGCCGAAAAAAAATACAAAATCGTCGCCGCCTCATGAAATTCATTAGATACGGAAATTATAATACGCAAACGCGACGCAACGATGTGGAATTTTTTCACCCGTATTTACTCTACTACGTTCTGTTGCGACAAATATCGCGACTATTTCCCACTATTCTCATTATTATTCGCAACCTATACATTTTCACATCCCATCGCGAATAATCAATCACGATTCGTACTTTTCTCTCGACTTCTTCGTTTATATCTCCCACCTTTTTTCAAATAATTGTCGCTGATGATCGTTTATGTCGTCGTAGGTCGTCGATTATCGTTTAATGATTCGTTCACTCGTGGATCAAGAGAGCAGGATTGTACAGTTTTCAACAAACAAATAATACATTATTCATCGAATTTGATATTTTGATGGACATGTGTTTTATTAAAAAACAAAAAATCAACAGTCAATGAAAAGTTATTCCATTAAAAAAATTAATTCAATAGTTAATGGAAATTTATTCCATTAAAAAAGTGAATTCAATAGTCAATGAAATTTTACTTTGTTAAGAAAATTAATTTAATGGTTAATGAAAAATTTTAATGTAGTACGAAATTTAATGCATTATTTACGACGATGTAAGAGAGTCATTCGATTCGAAATTATACACTATATTTATAAGTCGCCCCGCGCGCAGACTGCTGTAGGCAACCGAACCTACAAATTCTGACGAAGCATGTCGACTCTGCAGATTAAGGTGCGAAAATAAACTGAAGTTTCCAGTGCTGATAGGAGAAACGGTACCGATATGAACATTCGTCTGTTTCACAACGGTAAAAATTGTACTAGATTTTGTGGAAAATGGAAGGAAAAACCTGCGTAAAATTAGGAAATAGTCTATTAAATGAATTATAAATCCGTTTTTCCGCGTCTCGTCGCTGTTTGTTTTGCTTTTTTTCGAACAACACAAACGAAACTATTTTATAGCACACAAAAAATTAATCACATTGTCACGTTAGTCGAAAATGTCACACGTGTCATCGAATATGAAAAACAGCGAAGTTGATTCGAGGCCGAGAAACAGGTTTCCACGTCGAATTTACCGGTTTACAGATACGTAATTCGGGGCGTGAATTCACACGAGCGAAAAGCAAAAAAAAAGTAACTCGTTTTCTCCGTTTTGATTTTTTTGTCGAAAAATTCCTGCGATTCGTGAGAAACCGAGATACGCGTTCAGATTTGTCCGGCACGACAGAGACTCATCGCAAAACAAAATACGAGAAGTCGTTGCGTAAAGTGCGATGATTTCACGAATGTCTGAATTTATGAAAAAGGCAAAGAACAAAATAAGCAGGAATTCGTACCTCGACTAGCCTCGTAATATCGCAATCATACGCAATCGTATTATTTTTTGAACCCGGAGATCGAATTGAACAAAAAATAACATTGCGATTCCGAGCCTTCAAGTCTCGCGGTCTTCCTATTGCATTTCAAGTTGCAATTTTTCAATAGTGACATGTTTGTGCACCTATTGATTTGACAATCGGTAGATTTATCGTGAATTTCATTCTCTTGGCAACCGACAGAAGTGAACACACTTTTTTTCAACGTGAAAATAGGAATCCGCTTGTTTTGGAAACGAGATGAAATTTTGAGCATCGACCTACATAGGCCAGACGCGACGGACGACTGAGGAAGAGCGAGCCAGAAGGTACGATGAGGAGATGGCAATAAGGAAACAAACGCTCGGTGTGTCACTGCGGTCGGAAAAAAAAACCAGCACGAGTTCGGTGGCCCGGAAATTTCGGTACATCGAGTAGACGACGAGGGATTCGCATGATCTGGGAGACAATTGCGAGGTCAGCGCGAATGTTATCGGTGAACTTGATTAATTCGAGTGAACTTTGCTTGGGTGTGTTTTTTTTTTTTTTTCCAACAGGACACGCGAGACGTTCGATTACGCGAAATTAGAAAGTAGCTCGGTTTCGAGTCGAGCTTGTACCGTTAAGCAGAATTCACAGAGGGCAGGACCAGAAATATAGTGATGTTGGGAATAAAATAAAATTGGCAAACCGCGTGTTAGCAAAATGCTACGAGGCAAACACCTTTCACGAGCGAGAAATGTGAAAATGTACGAGTTTCTCGAGAACGAAACTCGAGATCGTTGCCAAGGGTCGCGCGATAGCTCGAGTCTCATCGAGAGAAAGGTGCTGGTGCGAGGATCGGAGGTTCAGTCAAGGAAAACGAGGAATCGAGAGTACGAAGGGACCGGTTTGTCAAGGGAACTCCTCGCACGAGTGTCCTGCGTAAAATCGGCATGGTACCAGCGACGCGAAGTGATAAGAGATCAGTGACCTTGAGGATGTATGGGGGATGCCATGTCAAAATGTAACGAGATGAACGAAAATTGACTACAATGTTCCTCGGCTAATGCTAAAGTTACTGCGAACATTCCAAGCCGATTCACTAACTAAACCGTGAAAAAAGTTATTGCAACTTAAAATAACTGTAAAATAGATGTAATCTTGTGGAGGTTAAAAAAAATAAAAAAATACGAATCATCCCAAATTGTCGTATAAATTAGGTTACTTGAATTCTAGAAAAACAGTTTTGCACTGTTTTATTTAAATTCGCGAAACGGTTTTTGAGACAAAAATTACCAACCGAAAACCTGATTTTTATTTCAACTTTTTTATTTTTATTTGTTTTCTAGATCTGTTTAAAGCAACTTTTGATAATTACTATTATTTATCTCAGATATAGTGAACACGATATTTTTTTTGTAGTATTTTAGGTACTTTATATTAGACACGAGGTGATGATAATAAATTGGATTATTTATCTGTCGTATTTAGAGAGATATTCGTTTAATGAAAATGTAATGTATTTTTGTTTACGATCGTATCGTCCAAACATCCTTAAATGCATACGTGTAAACCAAGTGGAAGGATGTCTCGAGCGAGAGGGGACACAACATGTTTGACAAATAAAACTGGAATAGTTGAAGTTCGTGAAAAACAAGAAAATAGTTTTTTCAGAAACCTATCAGTAAAACGACGATTGAAAAATAAATATGTTTAGAAATCGATTCAGTTCTTGTTGTTGTGTGTTGACTTGTTGTGATGCGTTCTGGTCAACCGTGACCGTTATCACCGAGTGATTCGCACAGCTGTGCGAATTTGGTATTAGGAAAATGATAAGGGTGTTGGGATATAGAAAGAGGCAGAATACATTTCGTAAGGAAAATGCGCAGGTGTGATGAAAAAACCCGGTGAAATGGAATAAAAATCGGAAAATTGTTGTGGATCGATAAAACGCGATACTTACGGATATTTTGGACAAGACTTCTGTGGCGAGTTCTTAAAACGACGAGTGGCGACGGAGATCCATTAATTTTCAGAGATGAAACTTCACATTCGTCGATGTGCTCGCAGATGGAGAAGCGAAGAAATTCCGGATAATAAATGCTGGTAACCGGGATCGATCGAGACGAGGACTGGATCGCGTGTACTAACGATTCGGTATTCACGATGAGTAGACGGTATGTGAAGCGGTGGGGCGACAGAGATTCCATTCACAAAACCAGTTGACACGTTTAGGAGGCACGCGACTGACTATCAAACATACATACAAGGTGTTAGAAAAGTCTGGGGACGGTCAAATATCTCGAGAACGAGACGTTTCTGAGAAAAATGTTTCGAACCAATGTTGTAGGGTTTCAAAAGTTCTATTCAATGATCGTATCCGTTTGACGTTTGGTAGAGGCGTTAAGGCGAAATCGAAACCAACATGATTTTTTTAAATGGAACGCCCCATATTTTATGGCACAATATTAAAGATGGCAGCGAGACGTTTCCAAAACACTACTTGACAACCTATTTTTATTGAGAATTGCCGGAGTTACGAGCTTTAGAGTTTACGGTGCCGCGGCATGCCGCTCGCATTAGTGCCGAACATGTAACCTTCACGCGCATCTTGGATAACACTAATGCTGGCGGCACCGTAAGTTCTAAAGCTCCTGGCTCAGGCAATTCTCAATAAAAATAGGTTGTCAAGTAGTGTTTTGGAAACGTCTCGTCGCCATCTTTAATGCTGTGCCATAAAATATAGGGCGTTCCATTTAAAAACGTCATGTTGGTTTCGATCTGGCCTTGACGCCTCTACTTACGGTCAAACGGATACGGTCGTTGAAGAGAACTTTTGAAACCCTACAACATTGTTACGAAACATTTTTCTGAGAAACGTTTAGTTTTCGAGATATTTGACCGTTTCCAGATTGTTCTAACACGGTGTCTAATAAACAATTTGAAAAAAAGTATAAAATAATGTTTCATGTCCTTACAATTTTGACGGAGGATTGTTTTTGGCTACGGATATGTAATACTGTAATACTTGGAGAGAAAACGGTGGAGATTGTAAAATTCCACCCGGACAGACAGACAGAGAGACAGAGATGATGGAAGCCAAACTAATAAAAACGTGGTAATGAATTATGATGTACCTAGAATGCAAGAGTGACCAATATATATCATTAAAAAAATCAAGTAATGGGAAAAATAAGGTAGAGAGAAAGAGATGACTGTGGGTTATTGGGAAAAGTGAAATGGGGAAACAAAGATTGGAAAAATGATGGAAATAGGAAGCACAATGAAAAAAAGAATAGAACGAGTACAAGAGTAGATAGGATAAAATAGACGTAGCTGAATAAGAGAGTAGAAACGCGAGCGAATCGACAACTGGATAATCAAGTATGTAAATAAAATCGACTGAACAAATGGATAGTTGGCGAGGAATCATTTCACAGGTAGACAAATATTTCGTAAGCGCGACGTAAGACTGAACAAACCGATGAATATCTACCGAAAAGAGGAGAATCAGACGAGACGAGGATTATTGCAAAAAAAATTATAGTTTGAAAAAACTAAATACCACGTTTTAATGGTAAACCGAAGTAAAAAGTTAAAAATCAATGTCAATGTAAGAATAAAGCGATTAAGGAGGAAATTAATGTCATTGTAAAAAAGCGTGGATTTATTGTTTTGATATTAGTTATCGTTTATTGTTTATATTTATAACAATTGACATCGAGCAATCCACGCTTTTTTACAATGCGTGGTTGAGCCTCCAATGAGCTACAATGAGCCTCCTAAAGCATCCTAAAATACGTACATCGTTTTCGAACGATTCGTGGGATAAAAAAAAATAGGTCACTGCGAGATCGACCAACCAATCCGTACAACGATGTTTACATCCTCTCCTCGATTCAAATTTATTTTCATTCGTGTCGTCGATAATCTTTCGAGTCAGTTTTTTACCCTTGTTTTTTCATCATCTTTATCGCTCTACGCATCACATTATCCACGTTTTCGGGACTTCGTTTCCGTTTGGGCTTCTTCCTTTTTCCCAATACGTTGTTCCAATTTATCTTACTTCGCGTCGTAACATTGTGACTAGATATCAAGCCGGGCACCGCGTCGAATTCATTGGTAACGTTTAGCCTTGGAATGTTCTGCAAATTCAACGTACCGACGGATTCCATCGACTCCAATTGCCACGGTAAGATTCCAAATGGACAAAGATTCCAATGATTTGTTTCTGACGAAAGAAAAACATGGAAACAATGAGAACAGTCATGTTTAGTTGTGCTACCTAATAAAATCTCAGGAATTCAAATTTAAACAGTTACAAGTAAGCGTACACAACTTGTCGCAATGTAACGACAAGTTGGAGCAAAACGATCCCTACCCGTGTCCAACGTCCACGTCGAATTGCGAACTGTTCGGTCGCCCAGATCATCTTCAGCATCCGTTGCTGCTTTCTTCTTCGTACTCTCAGGTCTAGCATCAATTGCAGCGTGGAAATCCTCCGTCGTATAAATTTTGTCTTCGTCCTCGGTGTCGAGATCGACATCAAAGCTCGTGCTGGAACTTCCCTTGGTATAAATTTCCAAGAAGCGGAGGAGTTTTTTTTTCGTTTTGTTACAAAAAGGTGGCGCGACGAGCTCGAGAAGCAGAGGTACGAAATGCTGCGACAACTCGTCGGCGTCCCGAACAATTTTAGCAGCAAAATTGACATTGGTCAAAGCAGAGGGAATGTCGCAAAGAAAATTCAGGGACAAGCTGTTCTTCAAGTGTGGAAATCTCTGGTCCACCTCGGAGGCGACTTTAGTCGATAACAATCCCGATGATATTTTTTTTCGCTTGTGCCCTCGAGCCATCTCGATTTTGTGCTTGATTTTCTGACCACTTTTAATTCGACAGAGTGCCGAGGCTATCTCTTTCAGCCAGAATGAAGATAGCAGTCTTCGATGCTCATCTTCTTCCCTCTCGTGCACATTCTTCAACAATCTTAAAACGAGTTCCTCCAGCATATCCTTCTCGTGCATCAATTTGACGAAACTCTCCCAAAACTCGACGAGCCCTAAAGGCAAAGAGTCCGATTCGCCGGACGTCTCGCCGAACAAAGCTAGAAAGTCTCGACTAGCCAAGAATGAATCACCCTCGAGAAGAATATTCACAACATTCTCTTCGTCGTTCGTAGACTTTTTACTCCCTATCTTACTTGATATTTCTGATAGGAGAACATTTTGGACCACTGACAGCTCCGTCAGTTTGTTCTTCTTAGACGAGGAGTTGGCTTTGTTTACCCTAGGCGAACCTGTAGCACCAGCTCCAAGATGATTCAATACTTCTCTACAAATCAGATTAATTGTCACATTATTAAAAGATATACGACCATAAATAGCTGATCGAATCTGTGTACCAACAGTCGAATAACGACAAGTTTACTTTGCAAAATTCCTGGCATTCTTACTTCAAATGAAGGTCGGGTACACTCTCGATCGATTCGTAACCAGCATGGATATATAATCCGGTTGCCGTCCACAATTCAATCAAATGTCTAAGACTGCACGTTTCATCTTGCTTTTCCTCCGCGGTTCTTTTCGCAACGTAAGCTTCGATTGCTTTAGATTCCGCCGCCCAGTACTCTTCCTAAACGAAACAGCAACGTTACTTGACACTGTCGAAAGGGATCACGTAACAAAGAACTATAGAATTGGAATGTCAGCTTTTCGAAACAGGATTATAAGTTATACTATGATCGCGTACGTGTAACCATTCGAGCAGTATATTCGCCGCGATTCTCAAAACGCTGACAGCCGGCAGTTCGTGTCCGTGCGCGACGTCGTGTCGAAGATTGACGATCCACTGAGGAATCTTCAACTGTTTCGCAATGTTGAATAAAGACGATTGTTTGGTCTGTCTTATGTTGGTGATGTGATTCAAGAATCGCATGATGGTCGTCGAATACATCAACGAGAGATCGTTCTCGTAATATGCTGCCAACTCGGCGCGGGCGATCTTGGGCGTCAGTTCTCTGTCCCGCAGGCAAACTTCGATAATGGAAAGAGTACAGTCAACGCCGACGGGAAGCTTCGGTACCCTGTGCAAGAACAGCGCTTATAGTCTCGCGACGATATCTTCGTCCCTACGAGGTTAACAACGTTTACCTAGCTTTCCATACTAAGAGTCGCTCGTAACCAGTCACTTGTTGCGCCGCGTCGTTGGAATATATTTGCTTGTACACCTCGTGCCATTCCGCACTGTGAATTAGAGATATGAGGATAATAAGTAACAGAATTGAAGCTTCCGATATTCAGGTAAACTGAATATTACTTACAGCGAAAACCACGGTACGTGTCTCATACCGTCATGTTTTGAGTCAGAAACTATTTCTTCTTTGCCTAACGACATCGCCGACTTTTTAAATACCACTCGTCTCCGGTACACGTGGTATTATTCTTTTAGGTTATGTTATTCTTCTAACAACTGTCGTGTGCGGCGCTCTGCCGCAATCCATCAATAGTTCAATTCTCGCTTGGGATTGGTCTACTGGCGAATGGAACCAGAGAATTGAATCGTGTCGACCAATCACGTCGCGTTCACCCCTGCCCTGCATGTTCCACTGGGAAATAGTGATGTATGACTATTAATATATAATTGCATTTCATCAGTTGAAGTGCTAGTGATGGCGATATTTGCTGAATGTATCGATATTTGGTATCGATACGTATTGGTGATCAGAGTATCGATACAGGCACAATATCGGGAATGCAATATCGATATCACCGATATCGATACTCAACAAAATGCAAACAATTTTTTTGAATGATTCTTCATTTTTTATATTTATAAAAAAAGCACAGATATCGAACATTATAACAAAAATACACAAAAGTAATATACAGTAGGGTGCTTTTTTCGCTCCCAGCCTGAAATTTTGTTGGAAATACCCAAAAAAAAATCCCTGAAAATTTGAGCACTTAATATTAATACTAAGTACTCGCTCACAGTGTGTGAAGATTTTCCATTTCAAATACACGTAAACTTTGATATATTTTTTTCTTATTTTTATAGCTCAGCGGCATTTTATGGTATCAGCTCGTCCAAAGTCGAGATTTTCTCAGAATTGAATGTTCTACAAAAGTGCCCATTTCGGCGTAGTCGTAAGTCACATCGGCAAGGTAGTACGAGTCACTAAACTTAATTCTTTCATAGAATTCGCGTTTTTCTGTCATTATCTCATGAATAACAAGACCTGCAGAGAAAATGTGAATGACAAACTTGTAGGAAATTTAATTTCCTATAAAAAAGGTCGAGTGAACCAAATCGCTAAGATCGATATTTCTCGAGATATTGAGCCTTGAATTTATTTTTGTATGAAATTCATTTTATGAAATATTTATACGAATTTATTTATTTTGGCTTTATGTGTTATGGCTCCCTACGCCACATATCAAATAAAAAAACGGTTGTATCGAAATTTCGATATTCATGTATTGAGTATCGATACTTGCAAATATCGTTACGGAAAGTATCGATACAAAATATCGATATTTGGGGCAAAGAGTATCGATATTCCAAATATCGATACTGTATCGCCCATCACTATGAAGTGCACAGTTGAACGATTTGTAATCGTTGAAGACAGCCAGAGGTAGGCAAGAAGAAAAAACTGCAGTCGACCAATTTGCCAATCTAACTAATATAGTTAGACGAAGAATCAAAGGCTGGGTGAGATTTGTCAATAGGTCCTACTCTGGTAGAAAAATTGAAACAAATAATCTTCTGAACTAACATTTGCACGTTTAATAGTTGACTACCAAGAATTGGACACTGATCTATCGACGAACATGGCAAATCGTATCAAAGCTGCCCTCATAGATCTCAGCGGAACTCTTCACATCGAAAACTCAGCTATTCCAGGAGCTATCGAAGCATTGAAGAGGTTGTTTCGCACTCGTTGGAAATTTCCTCTTATACCATGAGAATGAATCAAGTTTCGAACATAAAATCAGAATCGCTTAGTTTGAAAGCGTCTAATGCATCTGAGGTTCTACTGTATTCGCAGACTCAGGAAGAGCAACGTTCGAGTGAGGTTTGTTACAAATACAACCAAAGAATCGAAAGGTTTTTTGCACAAGCGTCTGACTAATCTCGGATTCGACATAAGCAAAGATGAAATATTTAGCTCGCTCGGCGCAGCTAGAGAGCTAATAATCTCTAGACAATTGAATCCTATGCTGATCATCGACGACGCGGCGCGGGAAGATTTCTCAGATTTGATCAAAGATGGGCGACGGGATGCTGTTGTCATCGGACTGGCGCCTGACAAATTTCACTACGACGAGTTGAACGAGGCATTCAGGTGTATATAGTTATAAATCCGATCATATGGTAATCGCAAAAGAAAAACTCAATCCTCACGACGACAGTTAAATATACATGCAACAAGTATTTGATTATTCCATGTCAATGCGACAGGCTTCTCCTGGATGGAGCCAAACTCATTGGCATTCACGAAGGAAGATACTACAAACGTACGGATGGCTTAGCACTCGGCCCCGGAGCATTTATAAAAGGTTTGGAATATTCTGCCGGCATAAAAGCTGAAATCGTTGGCAAACCCACGAAAGAATTCTTCAACGCAGCTTTGGGAGATGTCAGCGCGTCAGAAGCAGTCATGATCGGCGACGTAAGTTGAATTATACATTCTTCTTGCAACAGAAACTAACGATATTCGTACCCTTTGTGGGTAAAAATAATTGTACAGGACGTGCGAGACGACGTGGCGGGTGCTCAGGCAGCTGGTATCAGAGGATTTTTAGTGAAGACAGGAAAGTACCGCAATAGCGACGAGACTCTAATTTCTCCGCCACCCTACAAGGTCTGTTCGTCGTTCGTAACAGCTGTCGACGCCATCATCGAAGAAATTTCGTAGACCGAAGGCACACATTTGTGTATAATTGTTTGGTAACCGAAGAAACAGCCTGTACATTGGGATAAAAATTCAATAAATGGATTTTCGTACTTGCTGTTCTATCTATCTACATGTTGTCTACCGACCTGAAAAGGCATGAAAATTCTTAAATGTCATGAAAAATTACCAGTCTACCTACATGTGTTTAAGATCTCTGCGGCACTCGTTGCGATCACCTTTTTTTTTGGTAAATTTAATCAAAATGATTTCAATAAGTGGCATGGCTCGAGGAAAAAATATAAAACTTGTAGCGTGGACTTATGTTTGTTTGTAACTTAGATGTAATGTTACAGGTAATATTACCTTGCAATGTAACTGTTATATACAATCGGTAACACTGGCGTTACATTGCTGCAACTTTACCGTGTTCACCAGGAAAGAATTACCGTGCCGACAAATCTGAGAAGTCTCGACTCATTATACCGCAAAAAAAATTGGCCGGAGTATGAGAGAGAGAGAAATCGATTTTTCCGGTAAATTATAAAAAATTTGGCATGTTCATATTTTAATTTTATCTCCGGCTCCGATGCACTCGCGGAGCCGTTAGCGCGAGAGTTCAATATCCTCTATCCCAGGCGTGCATATCTTGTCAATAATATCGACCTTGGCAGAGCGGTACCGTGGCCATCGCGGGGTTGATTCGCGATAGTTCCTATGGAAACCCTCGATCGATCGCGAACTCCAAGACCCACGGGTCTCCTCAGGTGTTCAAGACTCGCCGCAGGTAAGCCGGTGCGCGATGGCAAGAACGTTGGCCTCAGCGTGAGGGGTGGCGTCTTCAAATATTGCCACGACCCAGGATGAACCGCGACGATCTGGATTCCATTGACCCGCGGCATCCCTCGTAAGATCAGTGCGATTCGTAATCCCGCTTGGAATATCAAAGGTCGGTCGAGTGTTGGATAAACGGTGACCTTAACATTATTTTTTCGCTCGCAAAATTCACGTTTTACGAGTAATTCAGTAGCAAAATCGCCGATTCCATTCGCTTGTCTCGATCCCCGTCGTTATATTTTCTCTCGTATCGTTTCCTTCCGTTCCTTTTCCCTAGAATCATAGAATGAATAGTAGAATATCGTTGGTGGAACAAAAGAAACTGCAATGGGCCAGAGAAAGAGGTACGACAAATTGAATTAAACATGAAAAAAAACACGAGAAAATTCTTCGACGATATGAGTAACCAGCGAATCGTTCGCAGAAGAGATGGCGAGGCTTTGCGCACCGTGGGGACCCACCAAGTCTGAAAGCTTCGCGGACTCCGGGTCTCGGTAAGCGCCGTTCGAATGTAGCGGGGGGACAAAATACTCTTTTTTTTTGCTTTTTCGTGTTTTTGGTTTTTTTTTGAGTTTTTTTTTGGACTATCGACAAGATGTGTTATTTTGGAAATAGAGGGCAAGAAATACCTCCTACGTCTAATCTATTCCGAGACATCGCGTGCGCGAAGTTCAAAAGTTCCGTGACCTCATATTTCTGTGCGTGATTAGCATAAAACCCAAGTGGAATAATGGAAATAGCGACCCGAAACAAACTCCGTTTGTCGTACTTACGTCGTCGCTACGAACGGAGCGAAGAATCGAGACTGTCGACTTATCAACTTATCGTTGTCAGACTATGAATAATAATAAAAATTGTCACGTTCATCCGGATCTGTGTTATTTGCACAGAAGTCGGATGTCGTCCACCGACAGGCCACCCGTCATACGAGCTCGGGGTTGTAACTTGCCGAATAATTACGGAAGCGTCGTCAATCTGAGCAACATCGGCCTGGACGGTGCCAAGTCACACGTACTTGGCGCCAGCTTGGTCAGTTTGCACGACGGAAGCGTCGACCGCCGACTCATCTTGAGACAACGGAGTCCCAGTTTACCACCGATTTACACGAAGGAACCGAACGTGTCTCAGGTGAACGAAACACTAAATAGTACTAAGAAAAATGTTTTAGTAAATACGTCGACGTTAGTCGAATCTAATATTGATCCAGCGAATACGTTAATGTTGCGGCAATGTAACGGAAATGTTACCGATTGTCACCGGTAATATTGCATTTAAGTTATAATTTCCTACCCAGCGATATAACATGTTATATAACGTGTGATGTAACCGGTATATGGTAGTTATATTGCAAGGTAATATCTCCTGTAATATTACAAGTTATATAACATGTTATGTACCCGGTATATAACAGTTATATTGCAAGGTAATATTACCTGTAATGTTACATGTGAGTTAAGATTTCCTAACATGTTATATAACGTGTTATCTAACCGGTGTATAGTAGTTATATTGCAAGGTAATATCTCCTGTAATATTACATGTTATATAACATGTTATGTACCCGGTATATAACAGTTATATTGCAAGGTAATATTACCTGTAATGTTACATGTGAGTTAAAATTTCCTAACATGTTATATAACGTGTGATGTACGCGGAATGTAACAGTTATATTGCAAGGTAATACCTTATAAAGCAGCATATAACAAATGGTATATTAACATATTCCTCCCACGTTATATACCAGCTACGTATCACAAAAATAACATTGTGACATTGGCTGTAACTTCTATGTTATATTGCCGCAATAAAACGTGTTCACTGGGCGAACATGATATTTTCGAGATATCGTAGTGTTGCAATATACATCCGGAGTATGCGAAACGGTAAAAATTACAGTGAATAGAACTCCTATATTTCGGAGATACATAGAAGTAAATTTGGAAATTTTCGAGCTGCGCGAATACGCTTCGGCGATGTTGCGAAAAAGTTGAAAATAGGCACGTGAACATCGAACTGGCCTTACAGACCCAGTTTTAACACGAACGTCTTACGTAATTTATCACAAGTATGCCAACAGAGTTCTAGTGCCTGCGTATTTTGCACGAAACGAATGAAATCTCACGTTATATCAAGCTTTGCGATTCGAGACAACTTGAATATACATGTAATAACGATAAAGTCGCTGAGAATAAGAGTCGTCACGCAACGTTCTACTTTTGTGAACCTCGGCAGAAGCAGTTCGATCCGGAGGGGTCGCGATATCACGGAACGGATCAGCACCCCGCTCATTACAGCCACAACTCAACTCAGAACCGTCAAACAAACAGATACAACTCTCCGCGCGAGGATCGCGAGGGTGAGACTTCAGGGTACGCGAGTGATTCGGCCGAAGTACTCTTGCCGATCGGAGGTGAGTTGATGGAGATGTAAATTACGTCGTACAAAGGCGCCGGACTAGCGCCGCGCAACCGGGGATTCCCAGAACGCTGCGACGGGGATTCCCAAGTCGTTTTTCCTTCTCGATGTGTTCTCTGAAAGTGGATAGAATCACTGAACGATTTTTCTCGAATCAATGAACATCCGATATCGACGATGAAGATACATGAAAAGTAATACTTCCTGGATTTCTCTGGACAGAACTTCCAGCCTGCAAGCTACCTGGCACGGCGATGTCGGAAAATGGTTGGCAAAATTTGAAGAATTACTGCCCAACTCCGGACAGTTCTCTGCCACCATCGAGGAAGTTGTCGGCAGTGCGCGGTGGACCAGAGCTGAGACCTCGCTGGGGTAGTCTGTGGGGTCAAGAGATTGCCAAGGTCGATCCACCACCGCCATCCTGGCTGGAGCGAGGTCTCTCGCGCCTGGATCACACCAGCCAGGTAGGAACACTGGAAGCAAAAATTCGTTCATTCGGACTGGCCAAAAATCATCGTACGCTTCGTCTTTGTTACAGGTTTTGGTAATCAATCACGAGAGCGCCAGCAGCCCCGACAGTTCTACTACCGGGTCTGCAGGCTCGGATTCTAACAAGACTTACCTCCGCGGTCAAAATGTTCCCATGGATGCTGACGTGCTCCAAGAGCGTGAGATCCGACGACAGAAAGCTTTGGAACTGCAAACAGCGATAAAACAGCAATTAGAGGAACGAGATCGACAGCGCAAAGAAGAGAGGGATCAGCGAATGAGGGAGGAACGTCGAGAAGAAGAAAGAATCAGACGGGAGCAAGAGAAAGAGAAGGAAAGGTAACCTCCGGGTTGATCTTCGCTCTGTGCACTTGATTCATGTATCAGTCTCGAGAGTTAGTCGAAACTGTACGCTGTGTGTGAACAACGAATGCTGTGAACTGCGATGCTGTGAGTTTGAAATTTTATTCAGGTTCGAAGAGGAGCAACGCAGATTGAAGGACAAGGAAAATGCGAAACAGAAAAAAGAGGAAGCGATGCGCGAAGTCCTCGAAGCTGCCGAACGTTTAACCAAGGAAAAGAAAAATCGTCGCTGGAAACGCGACGCGGAGTCTCGCGATGTGGAGAACGAGAACGATTTTCAATCCTATTATCGAGAGCCCGGCGAAACACCGACGAAGAACAACTTCGACGAGGTGCCCGTGGGAGTGAACGTGAAACGACAGAATTACGAAGCGGAGGTAGCGAAAGATGAAAAAGCGAACGATGACGATAACCGACGAACTCCCATGACATTGAACATCGGTGAGGAGAGCGAACGAGAGAAAAATGAGGAGAAGTACCATAATAATAGCAACGCTATACAGCTTCCGATCAGAAAAGAAATCGCTATAGTATTGAGCGGACGACTCGACGACGCAGAAATGTTGAATAACTCCAATTTAAAAGTCAATCTCATCGTCCAAAGTCCACGACAATCAGACGGGTTTTGTAAAAACGACGTCGCATTTATTCCTACTTCGAAGAGTCCTGGTAGAAACGAATGCCAAGTTACTTCCAAAATTGTGGAGCAAACTAGACTTCTCACGCCAAGCAAATATAGAGGTAACAATGCGAGGGAATTTGGCACGCAGACGGATATGGAAGACTTGACGGATAACATATTCTCCTACAAACAAACGTCTTCCAAGGAACGAAAAGAGTCGATAAACACCAATAGAAGAGAAGTCGAAAGGTAACTTATTCTCACATCTTACTTGAGAAAAATTGTTAAGTACTGCTCTTTACTGAATTGACCTCATCGACGCTCCTTTGTCGGTCCTGTGGTAGATCAACAAACACAGGGCAGGATTATAACGCGAAACCGATCCCAAGATCCAAGGCGCAATCTCGCTCGTCGCTAGAAACTAGACCGCGATGGAATGCGAATCGGTAACACTTCATACCTCCCAGTCGAATGTCCATCGACGTTATATGATGAAAATTCGATTACCCAATTATATCTCTGACAGCTATCGAGCTAGTGAATCGTTAGCTAAATTAACAATTTTCAGGCCTGGTACTCGTTATCGTACTCAGAGTGAAAAAGATCCCCACTACCAAAGACGTTTGAGATTGCGAAGACGTCAACTCGATTCGAGCGACGAGGGATCGAGGTAAGTACAGACGAATCGATCGTAGAATATCGTAAGAGAGCGGCTAACGAAGACGAGATCATCGACAGATCACCGTCGTTGGATCGTAGAAAGCACAATAACTCCAAAGGGAAAACGCGAAACGTGACTCGTCGAAAATTCAAACTAGACAGTTACGACGCAGACTTATCGATGGATAGTCTGAATTCCATAGTTCCACTGCGCGTAGACAAAGATGGACGAATAAACATAGAGAGCAAGAACTACGAGAGTAAAATCGATGGAAAAGTGAAATGCGAACGAGACGATGAGAAAAGGTTGGCAATCAAAGAGACAAATGTAAATTTGGATGCTTGGTGCGGTCAGGAGATTTTATCCCAGTTGACTACGCTCCGTAACGTAAGTCAGGCCCGAGCGTTACTCCAGAACCGTCGAAGTGAACCTGGATATTCTCATATTTTTTCATTTTCCAGGGCCTGTTGACCAAACAGAAGGAATGGGACTCGCAACGATGTCTTGTTTCACCCAGCTCGGAATTTTACTGATCGCGCTCCAAATTTTTTCGTTCTTGTTATTCGCGTAGTTGATTTTTCTGTTGATTCTGAAATAAATGTGAAGTTTCAGACGGTTGTATGCTCTTTTTTTCTTCTATTACAGAGTAACTAGTTGTAATGGCTTTCCAGCTGGACGATCTTCTTAGGGACGATAAAAAAGATGCTAATTTAATACCAGATTTGAGCAAAGCTACTTGCAATTCTCAGGAAGAATTCCGAAGATTGCTCGAACGATGTCCGGAGTACAAAATCAAGCCTGAAAAGGTAAGGATTACGTGATAAGTGGGAGGTAAATGGTAAGTTGGGATTTTTTTCAGGTGAAAAGGGAGGACATCAAGGTAAGGGACAAGGATTTCACTTGGCGTGCCACCAAGCGTGAACTGCGAGCCATCGAGAAGGAATGGGGCTACGGGGATCCAGTGCCACCGGAGATGCGAGGACTGAATCTGAGGGAGTTACAACAAGTATCGATAGATTGGCGCATGTTGACTCCAATTCGTCCGAAATTGCGGCAAGACGAGGAATTATTCTCCAAATTGGTAAAGATTGATGGAATAGTAAACGCGAAAATACGTAGAAAATCGAATTGACGTTGCGATACTTATTCCAGGTGGAAATGGGAAAACTGGAAATAAAAACGAAGACGAAGGCACGAAGAAGCTCTGTCAGCCCGATCCGACGCAACAAGAATAGAGCAGGGATAATCGAAAGTAGTGTAAAAATTTGCCCGGAATGCGGTGAAGAGTATTGTTTTGGGGAAACATGCGGTGACATATTATACGATTCGTGCATAAGAGTCACTGTCGTTCCACAACCATCGAAGATACAAGTTTCGGCGAATACAGTGGCTATCATAGCTGGGATGGACAAACCAAAGAAGAAGTTGACGAAAAGGGTGAAGTTGATTCGTGTGAAAACTAAAAAGAGTCGGAAATCGGGGGGAAAAACGGAAAGCACCGAGGCAAAGACCGACGAGTATTCCGGAGAGGCAAAGAAATTCAAGCGAAAGTGTAAGAAGAAGTTGCATAAGTGACTAGTGGTCGTCGGTGAAGTTAAATTAGTGATAATAGTATTAGCAGGTTGCTAAGTCTTCTTTCTGTAAAATCAATTTCCCTCGTGCTGGGAGAATAAACGACGTTGATATTCGTCACGTGATAATATCGATGCACGTCGAATCATTCCTTCATTCCTGCGACTAATAAAGTTTGGTAATGCACCCAGACTTCTTTAGTATCAATATTACATTTTGATATGCAATCCAAGAAAATTACATACCTAAAAAAAAAGAAATAGGTACATTATCGGTAACCAACCAGCAAAGAAAGCAGCGGTGGAATATTGACTACAACACTGATTCCCACATATCAGGTGAAAGGAATAACATAATTAATGTATCTGAAGCACACTCCTTCCACCTCTCAGATATTAGAATTTGTTCTTTTTATAACATAATTTTTTCCCGCGAATTTGAAAAATGTAGTTTCCAGAAGAACGCGTTTAAAGATGAAACGATGGACTTTCTAGCCGATAAGCGACTCCTCTTTAGAAGATCGTAACTCAAAGATTATTTGCGATCCACACGTGAAATTACAACGTGATACTTTTTCAAGGTATAGACTATCGAAATATGCACAAGAAATGGAATTTTTCACAATTTCATACTTACTTTTTGAAATAGGTAAACGGGTAGGCGGAACTGACGAACCAATGACAAAGTAGTTGCAGCGCGCGCCGCATTAGCGCCTCGCGCGCTGGGTCACGTGACTCGTCGATTTCCGCGGCGTGCGTCGTTACGAAAACGTTTCAAGCAACGCGGCATTAATTCGGCGAGTTGCTCCTCAGTGAAGCGATTATTTTCGAATCATCGCCGAGAGGTTGTTAAATTGCGATTAGTAATTACATTTCCATTCCAGGACTCGATAACCCATTCAAAAAAAAAATGGTAAGCAATGATTTACGCTGTTTTACCTCGCGTTCGCTAACCGCGTTCCACCCGCGAAAGAGGTTACGTCGGACAACACGTGGACGCTGATTCGTGTGTCTGCAACGATAAATATTAATAAACAATTCAAGCAACATATTTCATCCGAGCAACAAATCCGTTCACATTTTCTATAAAGCGTTATCACCGAACTTTTTGTTACAGACTGATCAAGTTAATCCAAAGGCGTATCCGTTGGCAGACGCCACTCTGACTGCCAAAATTTTAAATTTGGTTCAACAAGCAATGAACTACAAACAACTTCGTAAAGGGGCCAACGAAGCAACTAAAACCTTGAATCGTGGCTTGTCCGAATTCATTGTTATGGCTGCTGATGCGGAGCCGCTGGAAATCTTACTACATCTTCCATTGCTATGCGAAGACAAAAATGTTCCTTATGTTTTCGTCCGTAGCAAGCAAGCGTTGGGTCGTGCCTGTGGAGTTTCCAGACCGGTCGTTGCTTGCTCCGTCACCGTGAACGAGGGCTCGCAACTCAAACCTCAAATAACGGCGATTCAACAAGAAATCGAACGTTTATTAGTTTAAAAACGAGCTACTCGAGAAGTACCTGCGTTTTTATAATCCATTCTCATTTACGAACACGCGTTTCCGACTTCATCTTTCTCCGTGTGAATATATTCAATGATACATCGTGACAACGATTAATTAATTCAATGCAACGTTCCATTGATACTGTTTCGACAACTACCAATTAGATGATACAAAGTATTTTGTACTCCCACACACGTACCGAATCAATAATTTTATATTTAACTTGATAGTGTTCGAAATACTTTCTCCCAAATCCCAACTCCTTCAATCACTTTTTATTGGGTTTTTCCCAATTTTTTTTCACGAATATTTCCACGAAATTTCCTGTACTTTTCTAACGACTGAATTCAATTTAAGAATAGTTTTTTTGTTTGTTTTATTACACCGATCAATATAATGATATTTTATTGAGGTTGTAATGAAAACTTTGAATTTTTGTATTTCTCCTTTTTTTTTATCTTGGTTGCTGAAATATTGAGAATATTTGGGCAGAAATTTCGAACAGATATTTGAGAACGAAATATTTTACGTTGTTGATATTGGAGAATTACATTTTTCAATGAAATAACTGTAAATAAAGGAAAATAAAATTACTTGAAAATTGGCAATGCGTTTTTTAGCCAATTATCATGCCACCGGTTTTCTTGATAAGCTGTCAACTCGTCTCTGTACTTTACATCTCTCTCATTTTCTTCTGGATCATCGGGGAAATTTTTGAATCTTGAAATCAATTGGCGAGCCAATTCTTTCTCATCTCGAAATACCATTCCATTCCGATCATGGATCAACAACTCGTTTAAGCTGAAACAATCATTTGTAGCAATTCTGTATTTGAAAGAGGCACGGATTCCACATGAAACTCACCATTTGTAGTCATAAGCTAAAGCTGGCAAACCACTACCGAACATATCAACCAATTTCATGGGAAGATCTAAGCCGCTCGACGAAGTGTGCAGACAAATACCCAAGTCTGCGCTAGCTAACGATAGCAAATATAATCGTTTATTCGTGATTTTTCATACGGTTCACAACAGGTGGCATTGATGCCTTAAATCAGCTGGATCCTACGTATCTTAATATTTATTCTTCGCATTTTTCTGTACTTACCTAGTATTTTTGGATAATCTTCATTTTCAAGCCATGGCGTCAGAACAGTGACGTGTTGCCACTCTCTGCGCTTTATGATAGCAGTGTAAAATTCTTTAAGCGGTCCTTTCCCGGTAACAAAACAAGTAAGGTAGGGTAAATTTTGTTCGTTGGCTTGACACGCTTCTTCATATTCTAAAACGTTAGGTTTGCGTTAATTAATCATCCGATCGATAATTGATCATGATATTTAAAATATGTGCCTTGCAGCGCAGCAATGAGCACGCTAAAATCTTCATCCGGGGTCCAACTGGTACTGGAAACGATGAAGCCTGGCCGTTTTTTTTTCAGCATGATATCATCGTTCGGGGAACGTTCTGTGAAAATAGTCGAATCGCTATCTAGATCCTTGAGTTCGCTGTACGTTTTGCTTAGTTTCAAAATTAGGGAGTGTTTGGCTGCGATGGAGATCGGATGGAATACGTCAGACGGTCGATCGTACAATACTCGAGCTCTTGAAGAAGCAGATAAATAAAATTGGACGTGAATGTCAAATCTGCTAAATGAAATTTACCATTGGCGAAAAAAGAATTCTATAAAAAAAATGAGAAATTGCATTACTTTATGTTCCATTTGTTCTGAAGATCTTCTTTCATAGCTTCGCTAACGCAGAGATTGTCCTGTGCTCCTTGGCCGAAGAAGCATTCAATGAAGCGAGTTAATTTGACGAACAGGCTGTCCGTTCCGGTGCTCAAAGCTTGTATGGTATAGGCATAGTTATGCCAATCTATGATGAATTCAGCACGACTTATTGTACAGTAGAACCAACAGATCGGAATTGTTGGTATCGCCGGTGGATTTTGTATCAACAAATATCCGCAACGTCTCTTAACGAAAAGCGTTGTCAGGAGAGAAACAGATTGCCAGAAGACTTTAATAAAATAAAATGCGATCCTTGGTAGTCCTGTAACAAGCCGGGAGAGATAATTTCAACGAATTGAAGCAAACAACATATGCTATAGCTGTATTTTCAATGAGCTGAGCCAAGTTTCAGTAAAATCAGAAACGACAATACTGTTTGTTGCTTACGCTCTTGGAGATTCGGTGGTGGACTCATGTAGATTATATTCACGTTCGCATGATCCTCCAACTGTTTCAAAGGCGCCGAACCGGCATAACCGATGAAATCCACCTGATAACCTTCATTTGCAAATGATATTACATGATTCTGCATTCGTGGACTTCTACCGATATCGCCCAAAACAACAACGCAAACATTTTTAACAACTTTTCGTAACGATAACCAACGTAAAATTAAACTGATTGTTCCGCAAACGAGTGTCAGGATTAGAAGTCCCACCGATGCTGACATAATGCCTCTATGTTGTCAAACAAATTGATATGTCATTTGTTTTTCTGTACTCCGCTATCGAAGCGCATCGAAATTACTTCGTCATACATACAATCATACGGCACCCGACACGATGCTGCATTCACATCGTCAGATGACACAAGGCGTGATAATACACGTGTACATAAGCATAAACGCATTCATAAATATACATATATATATGTACACGTAGAGGATACACGACACACAAATGATATCAACATACACACAGAGAACGAGCCACGCGACGCACGTACAACGTGGAACACATGGGACAACAAACGAGCATCGAGCGGTGGGCACTGCAAGCACTGTCATCTGTTTTCGACCGGCTTTTGTCCAACAACCAATCAAAGCACTGGAATTGTAATCGCGTCATTTCATTGGATGAATATGGACACGTTTATACTGCCATTATATTACGCATGGACTTATCACAAACCCGACAGAGTATTCATTCTTTTTTTACGCCGAGGATTTTTCTCCAGATACAATTCGTTTAAACATAATTAGCCGATGCTGACGGCTATAATATACAACAACGAACGTAATAATGGATCCCCAGCCGGTCAGTATCGTTGAATTCTGAGTGGCTTTTAACAATTAACGAATCATGTTTGGTTATGTTTACCTGCGATGTAGGTAAATTTTTTACCGATTGATGTTGAGAGAACAAACAAAAACATTGATGGAACACTGTGAGCCTTTGCTCCACGATTCTCACACACACCGTGTTGATTGTTGACTTGTCATGATTATTATAAATTTACACACGATATTTCGACAAACGTTTCTAATGTTTGAAATGATGTATGACAGCATAGAAAATGATCAGCGCATCCATAACACTTTAAAATACAAAATTAATGTTTACTCAATTAATTGTTTGTTCTCGTTATCAAAGTCGAAGAGAATCGGTGAATGATGCTTGAAAACATTGTTACCATTTTCAGGCATCGGATAAAATTTCAGAAGATACTCTAAAGATTGTGCATATACCTCCACATTTGACAAGATCGCAGCGTGAAGTGCTCTTGAAAAAGTTCGGTGCTATCAAAGTCAGAACGATACACAAGTCTGCTAAATATTCAATTACGTTTGCAAAATTTCCGTCAAAACAAGCCACGGATCATGCCTTCTTACGACTTCATCAGCTGGAAGTACGCGGTCGTCGACTTTCCGTCGAATACGCCCGAGCATCCATGCTACCAGATTTTTCACAAGGAGATGATGGAGGGAAGGAAGTTCACGCGGACGATTGCGTCAAAGAACCACCGGAAAAACAGCATTTTCAAGCATTTCTCAAACGGTTGAACGGATGGGGCTTCAGTCAGACTCTCACTCAACCACCTCATCCCAATATACGTTACAAATACCCTCTGCCAACTAGGAACACTCTTCTCAGAATCGCGATTCAACTCGTCAAAGAACCCGTATTCTATCAACAAGTACTTCACCTCATGAACAAAATGAACTTGCCGCCACCTTTCGATGAACTAGAAAACGAATTTCCAGTTCTGAAAGAAATTTACGATTTGAGCAAGATCAAAGATATTTTTGGCGGTGCGTTCGTGGATGATGAGCAAAAACCAGGTACTTTGTCTTCCCACTCATAATTGTTTATTTCTAACTCGCGTGAATAATATGAAACGAAGCATCGACGAAGAGTAAAATGAGTCAAACATTGAATTTACATTTATTCTTTTTCATCGGCAGATGAACAGTCGGACGAGGATGAAGAATCAGAATTGGAAACAGACGAAGATATAAAACTAAAACCCAAAGAAGTGATACCAGTTAAACGAAAACGTCCACTGTCTAAAAAACACTTGAAAATCTCAAAAATTGTAAACCCAATGAAACAAGTTGTCAGTTCCAGTTCAGGTCCAGCTCAGAAAATGGTAAAACTCGAGGATGTCTTCGACTCGATTCAACGAGGCGAGAATAAGCCACTGAAAATTGCCTTGAAAACTGACTTGACCGAGCGTTTGGATTCTCTTAGCGAGGCAGAATCCTCATCCCAAGTTGACAGTGGTTTCGGTTTGATTTATCCAACGAAAAAACCTGAAGAATCAACGAGCAACGAGGAAAAAGGGGAGGAAGAAAATCTGGAGTTTATCACAGCTGTGCGTTTGGCAGCGAACAGAATATCAATAAACGGCAAGTAAACGTGACGTTACGTCGTTATTTCGTAGCACACATTTTTCCATGAGATATAAATTTCGTTTCGCCTTATGCTGAAATTCACGCTGACATGAAGCAAACGATTGTTAGACGTTGAAACGGCATAAAACGCGAATGTCGACACCTTACGACTGTTTTTTGATTTCACAGACCAAAGAGTGCTGCCAGTATTCAAGAATTATCATCCTGGAATACCGTCGTGTCGTCTTTACATAAAAAATCTAGCAAAACAAGTGGAATTAAAAGATCTACATTTCATTTATAAGAAATACGTGAGCACCAACGTCGAATCATCATCATCGTAAGTATCTGATTTATCAATAATAGATGGTCGATTCTGAATCAATGTATATATTTCAGATACAACGTAAGACTGATGCAGGAAGGTCGAATGAAGGGTCAAGCGTTCGTCACCTTAGAAAACGTCGAACAAGCTCAAATCGCTCTCGAAGAAACTAACGGATATATACTCAAAGATAAACCAATGGTCGTTCAGTTTGCCAAAATCGGAAATAAATCGCAAGCCGATTGATCTGGATATCGTCGATCTGCTAACTAAATTCCTATCGAATACACCTCCGATGTTGCAAAGGATTATGCACGAGGAAATGGCGTATGAATTATCAGAGAATTCACGTATACCACAATTACGTAACCATTACATCGCAAAATCGCCCGAGCATATTCAATAATGCTCTCGTGAACTTTCACCCGGCAAACACGTGATTGCGGATAGTAAATATCTATAGTAAATAGTTAAATCGCTCCTAAACAAATGTTCTTTTGAGAAATTTGTGCCTCCGCGACCGAGACAGTATTACAAAATATTTCGCATTGCCAATTATCTGTTATACTCGCGTATGAAGTACAAATATACCACCAGGCAATGTATCAAAATGAATTATAGCTCGTTTAGAATAAATGTCAAAGATTTTTTTTAAAAAAACTGTGGCCTAGTCATTACCTTTGCAAAAATCAAAAAAGAAGAAGATTCGTTACACGCATATTGACGATCTGACAATTTCGCAACTTATTCGATAGCAAAAACAAACGGTAAGCGAAAAAAATTACTCAAATCAACATTTCGCGAAACTACGTACTATACACTCAGCCATTCGTTCAATCGAAGAAAGAAAATCAGATCTGCAAAAATAAAAAAATATCCGAGTCGTCGTTACGGCAGAATTTAAAAATCCAGCGCAAGCGCACGACGCGATTCAGTTTTACGCATACCCACTGCATGTCGCGATAACGTGAAAAAATACGGTGAAAGTAGATCGTAAGAATGCGAATTCGCCGGTCAAAAATCGGGAGAAACATCCAGGATAAAAGAGGAGATTCGTTTGCTGTATTCGCACGGACAAGGGTTGCGCGCGTGACCTTCGTAGTGGCATGTCACGGCCACGTCGGCGTGTGAAGGGTTGCCTAACGAGTAAGGGTAAGGGGCAATCGATGCCGCATGCGTAAACGTCGTCGTTCTTATTCTCGTCGCAGCGTCGCGCTATCGTTCGCGTATCACTCTGCGCGTGAAGACTTCGACTCTCAAATCGGAGTACCGGGACCGGGAATCGAATCGTGTGGGTCGTGTGTCGTGTCGAGTCGCGTCGCGTCGTGTTGTTTAGTCGCATCCGCGTTCCGTGGCTCGTTGTTCCCTCCATCTCCTCTTGGTCGCGTCGTCGCGGGTCGTCGACTGAAATATCATACGAAACCTCGTTTCCCTTGCTCATTCACCGTCAATCATGGATGTAGCAGCTTTATTAAATATCCAATACGCTGTGCCCGTCGGTTTTGTACTGGTATGCGCGATCCTAGTGTTTGTATTTGGTTTTAAAAACGCGGAGCAACCACCGTTCAACCAACTCACGTCAGGCTCCGACGTGGACCGGAAACCAGCTGGCAAGAAACGTAACAAGATCAAACAGAAGGTGGGTAAGCCGATTAGCCCGCTACGGGGACGAAGCGAGATCATCACATACAACGATTCGCAACTGTTTCATCGGACATTTTTAAACCCTCGACTATGTCACACGCATCTGCCATATGGTGCGGCGACAGGCAACGAACCCAACGAACCAAGCTTCGCGACGACGACACGCCACACACGCACGACACACACAGTCGATAATCAGCTGGACCGCTAGGGGGTTGTTGTATGTGGGGTACGCGCGTCCCTTTGCTTACGCGATGACAATGACGTAACGAGACCACTTGCTCGTTGACGTTGATTCGCGATGTCGTGTGGAAACGTTGCGAGAACCACGACTTCGGAACTTTACGTTTCGAGTGTTTCTTCGAAATTTGAATTTCCGACCTAACAGCTGAAAATCAATGATCCATTTCGAATTTCGTATCGACAAATTTCAGGGTCAAATAGAAACTGGGCTTGAAAGTTTTCATTCAAAACGTTAGAATCAAAAGTCGGATCGAATGTAAAATGAAAATTCGAATTTATCATTTCAACAGACGAATTCGAACAGGAATGACAGACGTTGAATATTTCCAATGGAATACTAAACATCGGTGATCGGAATATTTCAGGATAGAAAATCAAAATATAGAACTGAAAGAATAAAAATTAGAAATTCAATGCGAAGATGAGAAAACAAATAACAGACGAATAACATTAAATGTTACCTGTTGAAATATTTCTTGGAATATCATACGATGCTATCAGAAATTAACAGCGTTCATGATAGTTCGATGATTTGATATTAAAAGAATGTTACCTATATTCGTAATAATGTTGTACTCGTATTATCCCATCGTCAAAATTTCCAACTCGATCGATTCGATATTTGATGCGTATCCATGCTTCAAAATCAAGTCGGTCCCTTTTCTTTCTATCCGTTTGCTTCCACCTAATTTTGCGACTGCCAAAAAAATTAAAACGGATGAGAAAACTAATATTATCTAGCAAAGTACAAAAATAATAAAAACACGTCATTTTTGATCAGCCAGTCATAATTTGTCACCTTTCGACAGCATCGTAACGCTTCTAGATGGACGTATGCATCTAGATTATAGATACGATCACTCGAAATCAGGGCAATTTATCAGTCTGCTTTATCTGCAGCCAGATACTAATAATTCTCTGATATCCAGACAACGATGAGTACGTATATAGAGCATGCATTCATCCATTGAGAAGTTTCGGCGAATAATTGTCATTAGAAGCAGGTATCAGTGGTATTATGTATTGTTTTTATCTAATTTGCTAATGCTTCGCAAAGGAGGGAATTTAGAGCGGGATTTGTCTGTAGATTTTATCTATATTTTGAAGTCAAGAATTTCAGAGCACAAGCGTTTTTCAACGTTTAAGCATCGGCCTGTATAAATTCTATCGACAATTCTAAATCCCCGCGAACATCGGAACATTGTCATGCCTTTGCCGAGCTAAATCCGGTTCTAGTTTGTCCGAACGAGGTCTAATGCTCAAAACAGCTGCAATTCTGACTATTATATTTCCTGGCGAATTCTAATCTTAGATAAAGTCTGGATTTTCGTCTATTTATATCTCGACGCGTGCACATTGTTCCCAGCGAGCTACCAATGGTCAAGTGACAACGGAAAAAGCAAGTCCTGCTAAAAAGTCAGCGACGGTCAAACCGGAGCCAGCGAGAAAAAGCGTGATCACAAACGAGGAGGAGATCGATGGTAAGCTGAAGGAACGCAAAGAAGAGGAGAACAAACCGGTGGTCGCCAAGAAGGGAAAACCTATCGCTGCACCGAAATTTGGCAAGGAGAATAAAGTCGAGTCCGTTAAGAATAAGAAGAATTTGAAAAATTCTGCCCAGGAAAAACCGGTCGACTTTGACGACGGTGGGTATCGCGCGTAATCGAATTTACCATTTTTCAAGGGTGAGATATTTATTTTGGCAGTTTCAGGCGACTGGGAACAAGCCTACTCGAGGAAAGAGAAGAAGAACAAAAAGAAGGATGACGATACTCCGTCCAAGAAAACCAAGAAGACCGCAAAAAAATCTGACTTGATCATCGATCTTAAGGAACAAGAGAAACCCGAAATCAAAGACAAGATTGCTAAAGATACGGAGAACCAGGAACTGAAGGAGAAAGAAAAAGACAATAAAGATGTGGTACTTACTCCCATTATCGACAACATTGTCGAGAATAAGGAAACGGAAAAAATAGTAAAGGCAAGAATCTATGAAGTTTTTGAAATGGTCTTTATATTATTATTTCAAATATATTCCTCGGCAGCTAACTGAGCAAATTTCTGTATGATTTTTATAGCTATTCGGCAATTTGTTAAGCCGATGGTCCGTTTGATTGATTGTATTCAAATGAATTGCAGGTGGAAAGTAATGTCGAACAGGTCAAACCAACCGAGAAGGTCGAAAAAGTTGAGAAGACTGAAGAGAAAAAAGTCGGAAAAGCAAAAAAATCGAAAAAACTTAGCGAAAGCTCGTTGGCCGCGGACGAACTTCCGGCAGTTGAGAAAGTCGACAAAGTCGTGGAAAAACCAGCTGAGAAAAAGATAGAGGAGGAGAAAAAGCAGAAGCCAACGTTGGCGGATGAAAAGAAGGCTGAAAAATTGCAAGAAACCAGTGGCGTTGTATTCGACGAGCTGGGAGGTGAGAATTTTTCTAATAACACCGAACAGACGCGTTTGATCGATGACGACCGTATTTTAGAACACAACATGTGTGGTCAGGTGTTTTTTTTCATAGCTTTGGATCGAATAACCGTGATAAATTGATTTCTATTCACAGATGTATGGACAGAAGCGAAGCCACAGAAAAAGAGTAAGAAGAAGGCTCGCAAAGAGAACTGAGAATAGAAAGATTATAAGTCATCAACCATTCCTTTGGACGAAGGAAAAGAGAGATATGTGAGAGATGTGTGCAGCCCAGCGTAATTAGGTTGGGCGAATCAGGTGTGTAAATAGACACTACCGTCGAAGACACCTGACTAAATCCTCCGCTCTCGTTGTACATAGGGCAATTCACGATCGGACGTATTTATATGGTTGGAAACTGCTCGTTTCGACGTCGCAACGATCGACAAACTTATTTTATATTACAATTTTTTTTTTAACTTCGTTCTAGTTTTTTTCCTTTCCCCATAAATTTCTCCTCCGATCAGGAGGATCGTACTCGAGAAAAGAAAAAAGTTGAATAGCGAGTCGATCGCTGATAACAAATTACACTTTTCGACATTTAGCGTATGCTTAAGATTCGCATTCGTACCTGCGGGGGAAAAATTTGCGGTTGAAAATAGAAAATCGCGAAGCAAGAAATCTAGAACCGAAGGGTGGTATAAGTGGGAAAAATAGATGCACCAGAATCCAAGTCGTAGACTAATTCGAAATCGTACAGAGCGACGTGGATCGTCGACGTTAGAGCTGGTCAAAAATTCTTTAATAAAATGTCTCGTCCAACGAGTAAAAAAAAAAATTCAACGTACTCGTCCGCTAACGAGATAAAGCAGTCGCGGTGATGGTAAAGGAAAGAAAGAATTTTCAGTAAGAACATTCTCACGAAAATCGAGCCAAATGCAAAAGACGTGCCAATAAAAATTGAACAAAATCACAGCGATAAATGCCAATTCAATGTATCTGTGTGTATGTAACTTTTCCGCGTGCAACGTCCGATACGATAAAAGAAGAAGAAGAAGAAGACGAAGAAAACTTCGAGGAACATAACTTTAAAACGCACTCGCAATTCATCATTGATTATTCATTATTAATCATCATCAGAGAGTGGAAACATGTCCAACTTGCCTTGATTGCTGTTGAGCTTAGATCTCACCTTGGAACAAGACTTACGCCGTTCAGTTTATGGCTAAATATTACAATGAAATGTAACAAAAATATCAATTTCGTAAAGAGAGAAAGATTCACGTCAGATGTGATACAAAAAAAATCAGTAATGAACCAATATCATGACAAAGTAACGAGAAGTTTCACGCCAAACATGGCAATTCAGCAGCGTTGTGAAAAAATGTGGAACCAAAAAAAAAAAACAAAAAAAGGGTTGTGCGTAAAATTAAAAATGGAATCTGAAAGCGGAACAAAAAAATGAGAAATAAAACTATCATTAAAAGAAACGAATGAATAATAAAAGTATCTACGTTTGTGAGCAAAAAGCGAATAAATTCTTCTGATATTTAAAATTGAAGGGCATTTTATTGAATATTTGGCTGCGAACGGGCTTTATACATAATGATATACTACTAACTTTATTATTGATACCTATATATTATAAAGAAAAAAAAGGAGTAAAATATATGTGTATGAATATTAGCGTAGTTAATAGATGTATGTACGTGTGTAGACTGGCTATGGCAGAGAAATCTTACGTACGATAGTTTCACTTCCCAGTTTCACCCGACAGAGCGCCCTACAGAACTTGCGACTAGAAGTCGATAACAACAATTGACAAAAATTAAAAAAAAAAAAAAAAAAAAAAAAATGGCTTAAGAATAACGAAAGGAAAGTTTATAAAAATGAAACAAAATGTGAACGAAAATGAACCAACGACGAAATTTTTCAACGCTTTCTATTTTTCCATTTTCTTCGCGAACGCGTATTCAATCGCAGAACGGTCGACGTTACCATAATATTTTTAAACATATGCGAATCAATATAGATGCAACGATGTGATAACCGTACTCGATACCTGAGCTCGTTACTCGAACGATTGATAAAAACGAACTGTAATATATTACGTTGTCGGATTCTATTTCTATTTCTATTTTTTTTTTTTGCTCGTTTCGATTATTTTCTTTGTTCGTGTTGCTTCAAAAATTCATTTCCCGACCTGCCGTTTTTTTTTTTTTTTTTTTTTTACAGAGAAGCGACGCGTCGGATGAGGGAATTCTTTGCCGTCTCGTTCCGGTGCCAAAAATTCTCGTGACACGTTTTTACCAATAATAAAGTCTGGACTTTTGCCTTAACTTATCAAACGACGCGACGCGACCACGCAGCATTTTCTCACCGACGCCGGGCCTCTGAAAAGAATTGTTGAAACTGCGCGACGAAATTGTACTTAAGGAAATTATTTATAAACGAGACATAGCTACAGTTTGGACAATATTTCAAATCCTCGTATTTTTCTAAGTAAAGAATTGATATTTTTCCTAAAAGTTCCCTCCGCAATTCTCATTCGTTGGGTATTATAAGTTGTAACGAATCGTATACGTTTTTAATCTTCGCCCTCTTTCGTTCACGTCTCCGTGTATATTATCAACTGTTGTAATTGCTATTATAAATTAATGATATATTCGCATAATATCCCACGATATTGCAGCTTGTACATAGAAAAATGTTATATTTTTAACCGAATTTCTAACGTCGTTCCACGTTCGATCGGACGTGTCCACCGATCGAAACGTCGATCAACAAGAATTTCCCAATAAAACAAAAACAGAAGAAAAACACCAAAAAAACGAAGAATAGAATTCCCTTTCGTTTCCGTTCCTTATTTATCTTTTCCGTTCCGATTTTTTAACAATGATTTTGCATCGCTCGCAGCTAAAAACCTGGAGGCGAGACGATCGTGCAGAACGTGAGAATATTATAGACGTAATTTATTAATATAAATATTATTAGGATCATCAACATTGTCTCTTGTGAAGTTGTCGTAGATTCGACGTCTCTGAGAATGGAGAAACGCGAGGGGAGGGAACGTGGAGATAAAACGAAAGGAACAACAACAACAATATAGTTATTATTCTTATATTCGTACGTGTACCATGTACATATTTAAACGCGTTTTTCTGGGTATTAATTATGTAATATTTCGAATGTAAGTGGAAAATATATGGAGACACGGTCAGAGGCGGTGTCAGGGTGGAAATATTTAAGGAAAACCTTTATTGTCAACAAACACTTATTGTCAACTGGATAAAAGTTAATAAAGGCTATATTTTTCCAGCATTTTTCCAATCTTTCCTCTATTTTTCCACCATACGCGATGCTTATATTTATCTATAAATAATGCATCTCAACTTACCTGGATCCTACAACAATTGCAACGTGGCGTTCACTTCGTTGGTCAATGTTTTCCACGTAAAAGCTTCATCGCTCGATTCGGAACACGATTGAGAACAATTCTGAAACATGAATGAAAATTCATACGAAGTAAAAAGAACGGAAACAGCAGTGTGGGACGATCAAACGTGGGAATAGGAAACGCATCGAATTAAAAATTGAATAATACACGCGAATACGTTTTGATGTCGTACCCCAAACGATTAAGGGGGACCACTAGTGGGAGTCTCCATTTGATGGAAATTGGGTTTCGCTGGATCCCTCTGAAACTTTGGGAAAAGTGTCTTCAAAGCGCGTGGATCAAAGTCTCAACGGGCTTACATGCTTATATACATATAAATAGTATATTACGAATAATATGCAATATACATGCGTATTATTACTCTATGATTACTCTTACGAGCTTGTGCACGCTGATTTGCACTGATCACGCGTGGATATATGCCTATATATATATACATAAACAAGTGACTGCTATGTAGATGGGAAGACGTTTACACGATATCACATATATCTGTATACCTATACGTATACCTATGGTATGTAGGCATAAGCATTGCACGTTATTCATCTATACACTCTGTACATGTACCTCAGGATATATATACATGCACACATAGACGATAAAATATACGTCCATATACATACATGTGTACATACATCCATTAGGCGTTGAAAACTCTTCATTTTTCGCAACTTCAACCGTCCATAGCTAAAAAACTGCCCAAGTTCGACCCTGCTGCCCATTGAGACTCTTGATCCACACACTGTGAAGAATTTTCTCCTACAATTTCAGAGAGATCGAGCGAAACCCGATTCCCATTTAAAAACTTCGGGATCCTTTTGTATAGATGTTCCTGACATTAAAACATTAAAACCCGTGTAAATCGAAGTTGCGCTTCGTTTACCACAAATTACACGGAAAATGGATTTAGGATTTTTTTCCAAAAAATTGGCTCGTAGTCGGGAATTTTGTTTGAATTTTTTGACACCAGAATAAAATATTTCTGAGGTCTAGTTTTTAAGAAAATAAATAAATTATTAATACAGATTAATATGTTCAGTTACGAACGTAGTAAAATTTTTGCTGCTGGATTGTTCAAAAAATATTTAACTAATTTGTAACCATTGTTGTGATCATTTGGCTATTAACTATTATGGTTTCATTCGAGAGTCAGAACTAACAAGATAAATCAAGAGCAAACCACTTACACTTTTCGATGAATAATCTTGCACGGCGGATATGCGAGAGATCTCGATGCAGACTCCCTGGTCTCCACGATTCGGGCACAATATACCAATCCGCACATATTCGAGGTTCTAGTCTACATCGACTTTCATTTTGGTTTGTAGCGTTAGTTCGATAAAAGCTGCTGAAACCTGTTCTATGATATATCATCGACGCATGGTAAAAATAAACGGTTTTTTAACTTCCTTCCTGTGAATAATAACAAGAAGAATAATAATAATAGTAAAAGTAATAATAATACATTAATTTCAACGACAAAAATTTAAGGATGTTTGGGAAGTCTGTCAAAATGTTACGTGACAAACAAAAATTCAGTAGAATGGTCCTCATTCAATGCGAAGGCTGCTGTGAAAGACTGAACGGTTTTTGAGAAACAGATTAGGAGTATATTTGTTTTCTAGATTTTTAAAAGCAATTTTTGATAATTAGTATTATTTATTTCAGCTATAATAAACACGATACATTTTTTCTCGAGGTCAATTCAAGGCATTTCGCTGCCAAAAGATTGTTAATCACGATTACAAAACTGGGAATTTCATTCAAAACCTGAATTGAGGTAAACAAATTTTCCGTATTTTAGATACTTCGTTTTAGAATGGAGTTCGTGATGATAAATTGGATTATTTACGTGACACATTTAGAGATATTGATGCAAGAAAAAATATCATGTACTTTGTCTCCGATTGTATTTTCCAAATTTTCATTGAATTTAATGTCAGCTGATAGCTTCGTATAGTAATTCGAAGCTTGATCAAGATAGACGAACAGACTTGGTAACAGGTACATTTTTGACTTACAATTAGATTGAAAGGTATTTTCACGTTCAATATAAATATGGTGCAGGTGGGGATGTAAAGATAGTGCGAGAATATTTTTATAAAGATGAATGAAAATTATTGGAAGTAGTCGTCGAGGGAACAAAGATTGTCGAATATGCACGGCGTACTGAGAGGATGCAAGGATGAATGTCTGAACGTAGGATGTGAAGAGTATATATCGTTTGTTTGGATATAAACTTGTTCTTCATATCTTTATTCCATTGTACTGAATTCGTGTTTTCTCACGGTACATTTTTCTATGTTAAAATTGACTGCGAGTCAAGACAGAAAAACGAGTAATAATAAGACAATAAGTTAAATTTTTTTATTATTCCATGGGTATGGTGACCCGTCAGATCGCTCTGGTTTCACACCTTTGTACCGCGTCGTGCGCTTGGCATATGTCACATATCTGCCAAGTCTCCACACTAGTTTCTTTTTTTCAAATAAATTCGATGAAAAATCCGACCTTTTCACGTCGAAAAAGCTTTTGGAACATATAAATAAAGAAAAATGTTCGTCGGCCGATTCAAACCCCAGACACGTTTTTGGAATGAATACTGAAGTGTACGAGAGGAGTTTCGTGGTCAGTGCCTCGACAAGTGGCCCGAACCGTACATTATTAAAGAAGCGTAAAAGAAAAACAAAGAATCGCACTATCTATATACTTAGAAAGAGTAAAACTGAAAAGTTCATTTTAGTGCGAGAAAAAAATCGTCCAAGGTTGAAGGTGCGGAAATAATCGTACTCAACGATGATGCGAAAGTTCAATTTTGAATAATTCTAAGAACACGTATATCTCACTCTCCAGAGAGACCACAGAAAGTTTGACCTGGGTTTCGAATTTGGAAATTATTGGTCTTGGTTACTGACCGACCAGAGTCAAGG
Source organism: Arge pagana (assembly GCA_963969455.1). Lineage (NCBI taxonomy): Eukaryota > Metazoa > Arthropoda > Insecta > Hymenoptera > Argidae > Arge > Arge pagana. The sequence continues at coordinate 20,768,877 of OZ018308.1, read as the reverse complement.
CTTTTGCATTCATTCATTCATTCGTTTCATCACAGATACAGCATAGTCGAAGACTTCAGTTTCCTCTGTGGTAATGGAGGGAAGATCTACTCGTCGACTTGTCATCGGCATCCGGCCAGAATCTAAATACTAACATATCAATTGTAACTACTGTATCCGTTGCTGCGACCACTATCGAAACGCTTGTGCGATCCCGAAAAATTGTTTTCTCGCCCACGACCACCTCCGTATCCCCAACGACCTGCAAAAATAGACATTAACGGTTACAGATTGTCGCACGATTTCTTGGTTGTGCTCATATGCTCCTGCTTTTTCATTCGAGCATGTTAAGCTTTCGATTTGCTTCGCTTAGCCGAAGGAAAAACAGTTATTCTTGTTAAAAAAAAGATACTAACTCCTGCCGCCATATCCCCCGCCACCACCTCCGCCTCTCGATGCCATTTCGCTGAGTTTGGGATTGACGACTTGATTAGCCTCCTGGAGAACGTTGACGAGATCCTTAGCTTGCCTGCTGTTCTGAGGTGTGAAGAAAGCGTAACTCGTTCCGGTACATTGTGATCGGCCTGTTCTACCAATTCTGTGAATGTAGTCTTCGGACGAAGATGGATAGTCGAAATTGATGACGTACTTAACATCGTCGACATCTAAGGAATTGAATAGCTTTTAATACAAGAAAGTAAAAATAAAGGTTGATCGTTCGTACGGCATGGTCGTCAAAGGAAACCTTTACACCACTCGCATCAGGGTACCGAGAGAGGCGTATGAGTGTTAATACTGAGCGGCGAGCGTACAACTCGACGGACATGCCAAAAGTTGCCTTATCGAGAGACACGGAATGAAAAGTGTCCAAAAATAGATAGTCATTTTGGCGCACTAGACATATCGTTCAAATTAAAAAAAAAAAACCAAAAAAACAATCGGATAATTGTCATCTGACGATAACGAGTCTTCGTATCTTTGAGTTTGCACCACGCGATACAAATTTCATTGGGAACGTAACAATTGTTAGATTATTTCCATCGTTCCAAAAGAGCAGATAGATTGGATAAATCTTTATACGACTGGGTCATACTGATAGAGCAGCTAGTTCGCACATATATCATTCATATCACACTGCACAGACATGACACTCGATGCAAAAGTGTTGCAGCAGAAGATTGCCTGGTAACCATCGCTCCCTTTTGCCATGTCCATGTGAGTGAGAGTGACATATTAGTGAAAGATATCCCGGTTCTAAATATCAGACAGACGCTACGTGTAATTTGAAATAGTTTTCAACATTTACTTGGGAAACGTGGATTTTTCTCAACCACGTGTAAGAAGATACGAAAAGAGCGGCTGCCTTCTGAGTAGAACTGATTTTTTCTTTTGTTAACAGAGAAAGACTGTGCGAATATACGTTAGCTGCGATGTGAAAATACAAACCCGTGAACGTTGAACATTGCATTCGTCGTCTCTGCTATCGGCGGCGCCGTGGCATTGGTCGTTAATGCAAGTTCAATCTTTGGAAATTCTCCTTTTCTACATATATCCAGAGAGGTAGCGATAGTAGCAAAATGGTAGCGCAATAGTTTGTTGTCAGACTCGTCGGCTGGAAATTTCTTGGCTACAGAGTGCAACGGTTGTACCGTAGCATACCGCATTTTTTTTAGTTTTTTTTTTTTTTGCTTTCTTGTAGCCAGCCAGCACACACGATCACGCATGTAGCCCGCGCACCACTTTTTTTATTCTTGCGTGGTACACAGGCCGAGTACACAGAGGCACATTACGTACAATTACGCAAAATAGTGTTGCGAAAGTACGTCATCTATATATTCAGTTGCATATATAGCTCTAGAGCACAGACAGTGAGTGAGCAGCGTTCACTTTTCAGCTTTTTGCGTTTTCTTTGCTTTTTATCCGCTCAACGCGCACTCAATACAATCTGTGCACCATGTGCCTCTGAAACAAAAGGGACAACCAGACTGATTAACATTTACTTATAGATGCTCACTCTTACCAGGATAATTCTCAGAAAATCTGAAGGACGTTTCGACGTGAATAATTTTAAACTTCGTCTTATCACGTGCGTGCAGAGTTTAGCGTGACGTTAATTAATATTTATCGTAATGGACATCCAAGTGGCTTAACGTTCGATAGTTGTTCGCCAATTTCGGAACCTAACTACCGCGATACTGTTTCCCGTGGTTGGACTCTCGGAGCGTGAACTTTGTTGAAAGTTGTTGCCTTTTTCCAATAGACAAATATAAAAAAGAAGTACAAATCTGTCCCAAAAATCAAAAATGCCTTTTTTCTGAGACTTACCCGTAAATTAATACTAAAACGCGCGGTACAGATTAATTTCGATTGAAAATCTATAATACAGCATCGTCGCAAACTACTGAATATAGTAATATGCTAGAAAGTTTTGCAGTAACGAATCAACGAATTCTGATAGATGACGGATCGAAACGGAATTCTTACAACGTATCTGGCAACAAGGACGACACAGCACCAACGAGGATCTCTCGACAAGTCGCATGTTTATGAAAAGTAAAAGAAAGAAAAAAAAAAAGAAACTCGCGATAAAAATAAGTTTGGAAACGCGCATATGGCTTGTCGGCGCAATCCTTGATCTCTTTCAAATAATCCCCTCTTGCTATCCAGTCCATGATACCCGTTCACGCCCGATTCAACATACGTTCAAACAAAATAGTGAGGCATCGCTTCGTATAACCAGTCTGTTCTACTACGCCACCCGCGCTCCGCTATCTTACCGAGCGATACATTTAGCATTCTAATCATAGTTTCCCAGATAATTTCCGATAATACACATGTTTAACACTACGAGCATATGAGAAACGTTTTTTGAAAAACTTACCTAGACCACGTGCAGCAACGTCTGTTGCAACCAGAATCGAACCCTTCTTGTTTCTGAATTCTAAAACCCGACAGAAGATTCCGTTAAATCTCGAATTTATTGCTGCGAACTTTTTTCATCGCTAACTCAACGTAAAATGCTACCAGGCTTATTGTATCAATTACCTCTGAGAACATAGTCGCGTTCCTGTTGAGATTTGTCGCCATGCATGCAGACTGCCGGCCATCCGTATCGTCGTATACTTCGAGTAATGTTTTCTACTTTCTTTTTGGTTTCTACGAAAATGATAGTCTTTCCACCATCGTCATTGACGTTGCCAATTTCTTGCAACAAGTTTCCCAGTCTGAAATTTCAATTTTTTTTTTGTGGTTAGTACGGATCTAGAAAGATAACGACCGTTTGTAGAGTTTCAAGGTGATCAGGTCTTCTTAGAGGTATACTTTGGTGTGTGTAACAAATCACAGTGTCTCATAGAGTCATCTCATCATTCGAATGCTCCCTACAATAATGTTAGTCGACTAAGCTTTTATTACTTTTTCAATGTTCTGTCCTTTGTTTTTGCAAATTAAGTATCAAGCTAAGCTAGTAGTCAGGTACAACGGTTGGAGGAATTTTTTTTTCGTGATTTTCACGAAACGTCAAACATAAATAGAATGCACGCTAGTTTTAGAGTTATTAATCAATAAAACGATACTTGTATGAATTGAATTATTCGAAATTGGCTTACTTTGATTCTTTTTCATGTTCTTGACACACGTCGATAATTTGTAGGATATTGTGGTTGGCGGAAAGCGTAAGCGAGCCAATGTTAAGTTGCGTATACTCTGTGAGGTACTCCTCGGCAAGGTTGCGGACTTCTTTTGGCCATGTCGCGGACCACATGAGAACTTGTCTGTCAGGTCTGATTTGTTCGATGATTTTTCTGATTTGGGGTTCGAATCCCATGTCGAGCATTCTATCGGCTTCGTCGAGAACAAGGTAAGTGCATCGTCGGAGATTGGTAGTTCCACGTTCCAGGAAATCGATGAGTCGACCCGGAGTCGCGATGCAAATTTCAACGCCTCGTTCGAGATCGCGGGCTTGTCCGCCTTTTGGGGCTCCGCCGAAGATGCAGGTGTTCCTGACATAGGACAAGGATCCAAAATCGCTGGCAACAGTCTGGATTTGCTGCGCCAGCTCACGGGTAGGGGCCAGGATCAGAGCAATAGGTCCGTCTCCCCGATTCAGCGGTTGTTGATTATTGATATGGACAATAGCGGGCAAAATGTAAGCAAGAGTTTTCCCAGAGCCGGTCTGAGCAATGCCAACCATGTTACGACCCGACATAGCAATGGGCCATCCTTGGGCTTGGATCGCTGTTGGCTCGGAGTATCCTTGCTTACGAATACCCTGCATCACGTAATCAGGGAAGCTTCCTTCCTCGAAATACTGAATCGGATTGGGGATCACGTCTCCTTTAAGGGTAATTTGCTTGTCCTCGCGATACTGAGCAACTTCTTGCGGATGACGATTCTGAACGTTCGGATGGGGTACGTAGAAGTCTTTCTTGAACGGCTTCAAGTTCTCGTAGTCCCAGTTAGGTTTGCGCAGACTACCACCACCTCCGCTTCCATTTCCACCTCGCCCACCACGTCCACCACCACCACCACCTCCACGACTGCTGAATCGCCCTCCGCTACCTCCACCTCCTCCGCCGCTCGCTCCGTATCCTCCGCTTCTCTGATTGCTGCCGCCGATGGCTCCGCGACCGCCGCTGCTGCGATATCCACCCGAAGATCCTCCGTAAGTCCTGAAAAAATGTCTGGGGTGAGCTACGCTCTACGTTTTTTGCTCCTTCTCTGATTCCTTATAAAAAAATAAGGTAACATTCGTTTGTGGAGAACCTTGAGGATGGGATCCAGACGTACGTGTGTGGACACCGAAGGCATAGTTCACCCTGTTAATATACCTCACACAAGCATTCATGCTCTACCGAGGTACGAGGTAGAGGCATGCCAAATGAGAGGATTTCACGCTTTGACAAACGACAACGAAGAATATCGAACGAAACAAAGTTACCACACAGTTCCATTTGCAGCTTCTTATATTTGTATTTCGAGATATTCATCCGAAAAATTCGAATCGTATCAACATAAAAATGACACGTCTAATACAAGCTTATGCATACGCAATGCAGTCGAGAACATACAATTCAATTGTTTTCATAAATAGCAAATTCGACGTCAAATCGACATTCGTTCGACGAGGTCATTCAAATAGAGACGAAAAACGTCAGATGTGACGCGGAATGCGTTACGTGGAAGGCAGTGACCGTGCGAATAATTGCGCGAGCGCTTCGCTTCGTGCCATATTTTTTGTGCTAGATTCTATGCGCGGCGAAAGCCGCCATTTTGTAGTGTCTCGCCTAAAATAAGGACACATTCATAGCCCCAAAGGACACGAATGGCGGTGTGAAATCAGAGTCGGCGTCCGATCAGTTACCGGAAACCCGAGGAACAAACGTGTATATAACTGTATATACATCTATCTCGCGATATCGGATGACGTAATCGCTGGCAAATTATCAGACTCCGAGCTGTGGGATCGATAAGTACGCGTGTGCGCGCGACACGTGCAATCATCCGCCATCCTAGAATCGCCAAGGACACGACCCCGAGGAAATAATTAATGCTAAATAATTATAATTTGCGCAGAACTAACAATCTCTACGGGCGAAACGCTGCCATAACCACGTTATCGAGGGACAGATATCGAAATGCGAAGAAAAACGTGTGTCTACTTACATTTTTGCTAGTAATTAGTTAATGCTTTCCTTTGTCCCAATTGAAAGACGTTATAATAGACGATGACTTTGTCTATTTAGTTGTTGATGCGGCGATAGATTTTCTGCGGACAAACGAAAGGTTCACGCGTTAGTTGTAGTCTCAGCGTGCTAATCGATGCGGTGAAGGACGCGCAGTTACAGAGAAGTCGAAAATTCTAGCAGAACAGTACTTACCTCGGCCGCGGTTGGGGACGGAAAGAACTAGTCACCAGTAGCCACAAGCGGGCGAGGCAGATCCCGGATCGTCTAACCACACTGGACCGAACAGCGCCGAGGGCGCTCGAAGTTTCCCGAAGCTGCGCAGAAACATGCGCAGACGGTCTAGCGTCACACACAGAGGCAATATCTAACCAATGATACATGCATATACACCGCACTTATCAGTGAGTCTACGCAACAAAGAATAGCGTACAGGAAGTAATTTAGCCGTTAGGTTGCCCCGAAGACAATGGATTGGCGAAAGCGAAAAATCCGCACACGAGGAAACGCGAAATCTCTGCGACCGAGTATTTAGTAAACTGATATTGAAAACAGACGAGCTTCGTCGTTGAAAATTAGGATACACCTAATATTCTCGTTTTTATATCGTAGCTTCGACATGTAAACGAGGAGAAAATAGTTTTTGCTAAATCACTAATACAGAGGGGAAAGATGAACTGTTGATGTCGCGTCACTTTCACGCGAAAAGCAATACCACACTTGTCGCAAAGAGACACGTATATTATCCCATGGAAATTGAATACTTGTTTTGTTTTTAAATAACATCGTTCTACTGTTCCTTAGTTCCGCAATTTTTGCGTATCTAATTTCATTTGCCCACTGGATAAAAAAAAAGTGCTCGTCCGGTTGGTAGAATTTCTTTATTATGCGAACCGTGCGCTATTTTCGAATCCTGATAATAGAATTACACATTCAAATTTTGCCAGAAAAAGGGGATTTTATCGAAATGAGTATGTAATCAGTTGTGTATTACATGAATGGGCATGTTTTTTAGTCGCACTTACCACTGGAATCAAACGACTGACCATTAGCAATAATGAGACATAGATCTTTCATAAATCAACATAATCACGACGAATCATCGTAAAATCTCTGACTTCACCGGGAAAAAGGAAACAGTTCTCGTTCTAGTTCTTCAACGAATTGCAATTATCAAACGCGAGTCGTTTCTTCGGCGAAAAGAATAGAAATCGAGGTAAATATTTTATCTCTGGAAACCCGAACAACCTACATAATATGTACATTTTAATGTACATACATACATATTGTATACGCGCATGTGCGAGGTCCACAAACGCGACACTCGTGAAAACGACGTAACTGAAGAAATCGATAGATTCGTCTAACTCGCAGGTACTCACCTCCGATGACATGCGGCTTTTAACATATAAATGTCATTTTTCCGACAAAACAGGACCGATAACAAATTACAATGATAAACTCAGGGTGTCTACAAAAATTTCTCCTCGGCATTCAAGGATATTTTAAGGACCTCGCAGGATCGATCCAGGGGGTCCTCAAGAATAATTTTTCTTCGATATATATTTTTTTCAAATCCTACTCCATCTTGCTTTTCTATATTTGAAAGAACAAAAATGCAGGTTTCAATTTTTCAAAGACGGATCATTAAAAAAATCGATGATTAATTACCGTTTTTAATTTTTCAACTACGTTAATTCCTAATAAAAAACTGAAAAATGTTTTCTTTCAATTTTTCCCACGAGGATCGATTCGAAAGCCTTTCAAGAATGGCTCCAAGCGAGGAAAAAAATCTCAGATTTATAGTCTAACAATTATCATACTTGCAATGTTCATGTTCAAGCAGCAAAAAATTGTGGAAACACGAATCGTTTTACCCAAGTACGAAAATTCACTCGTCAGTTTTGAATCAACGAATAGTAAGTAATTATAATTTCGCGAGGAACGACTTGATCGTCCGGAATTTGCGGAGCTCGTGGGAAATTATTGGGTATAAATGACGCAGGATGAATGGAATCGGATGCGGGAATTGAAAAAATGAGATTTATAATCGCAATATGTTTGTTTTTATTATTATTTTCTATCATAATACTGTATAACATACAAGAAATGCACTTTAGTGAAACCTACAGAAGAGAATCTGAATGTAGAGTAGTATTTTGTAACTTCTGTTTGTTGTTCGACTGTCTTGCTTCCGCTGGTCTTATTTAATCAACAGATTTTCCCCTTGACATCGAAAATAATATTTGACAAAGAGCAGCAGTAGAATAGTTTTTCTGGCCCCGATTCCGAGGCATCGATATTAATTTTAATTAACGTTACGTTGTTATCGAGCGACGTTATTACGAACCTTTACTCAGCAGGGGTTGTAGCAAATATATTCATATTATTTTCATACACACTACTAAATATTATTTCATCCTCGAATCATCATGTCATGGTCAAAAAATAAATATGCATCTTTGCAACGATTCTTCATCTCATTTATCAACTTTCTCTTCGACTCTGTCGCTCTCACTTCAATTATTATTTTACTTTTTTTCACCTCCTCCTCCTCCCTCTTCTCCATCTCCTCCTCCTCATATTGTATCAAACTCGTCGCTCTCGCTCTTTCGCAATTGTTTCGAATATATTTAAAAAACTATCGTCGCTGGTACAAACGTGACGGCTACCAGCCAACGAACCAGGGAACAATGAATTATTCGTTATCATATGTTTCATCGCCTTCTATTATTGTTTCTCAAGACCGTTTATCTCATAAATAAGTATCAAATATAAAAACTTATACGTGCCAAGTGCGCCGAACGTTCGTATTTAATTTACACGATATATAATACCTTTTGTTTTATATTCATAATATCACCGCAACAGTTTGATTGTATTGAGCAAATAGTAACTGCTCGAAGGAAATATCGCAAAGGAAGAGACTACACAAAAAAACGAGATTAATGCGAAAGAAATGGAGAAAACCGATCGCGGAAATGAAGGCCTCTTCAAAAACACTTCCTTTTATCTTTCGCGCGACGTTTCATGTTACGTTCGTCTAGTTGTTTTTTCTTCGTTTTTTCTGCGTTTTTTTTTCTCAATTCCCATTCTTTTTCTCTTTTATGCAACGGATAATAACACGTTTATAAAAAAGTAGTAGAAGACGCGTCGAACGACGGCGCCCATCAGGTTAACATTATTGTTTGTTCGTTCTAGAGTCCTTAAGTAACGATAAAAACAATTTTGACTAGATTTTCGTATAAATATTATCATATCGCGTACCATATAGTTATAACAACAGACAAAATCATATTAAAAAGACAAAATACGTTTCCTGAACAGGCCTTGCTCGCGACGCGTGTCGTCGCGTCGCTTTTTTTTCTATTTATTCGTTTGTTTTTTCTTTCACATTTTTTACGTCTTTCTCGCACGACCGATCTCTCTCTCCGCGTCTCGCGTTCACCGGACGGTAGGTATAATACGCAAAACGAGCGATTCGACCAGGAGCGCGGTAACCTTACTCCCCTAATACGATGGCGAACGCTTTACAAAAAAAAAAAAATTAAAAAAAAAATCTCATACGATCTGTAAATTTACGGATGTCTGTTGCGTGCCTGTGAGTGTGAATGTGCGCGCGCCGGTACTTTTGTACGCGTGAATCTCGAGAAAAATGAAAAGGAAGATGAGTTGAGTTGAAAGGAACACAAGAAAAACTAAAAAAAATAAATAAAAATAGAAAGTAGGACATCGGAGAGGAAAACGAATACGGCATCGGTGTAAATTAACATTACAATTAGTGCTAGTAGTAAGTATTCGTATTTTTTTTTGTTTTTTTGTTTTCAATCGTTCTTCGACTCGACAAAAATGTTTTTGCTCGTTATTTGTTGGTTTGTTGGTTTTTCATTACTTTCGAGAACAAATCGATTGACGCGAACGAACATTACGACGTAACGCGATGCGCGGCTTGTCTTGTTTGCTTGTTTGTTTGTTTTCCAATAATATATAATATGTAAAATATAATATGCAATTTATAATATACAAACAGGTATTTATAGCGTACGGCGTACGATTTACGTGTTTACTGTACTTGCAGCTGCTAAACTTGTATATAAATTGGCGAGAGATTCAGTCTTTGTATAAAGGAGATAATTGATAATTCGTAACGTTATAATATGCGTATTTGTTAATAAAAACTTCTTTATGTACGTGATATCACAGCACTCAGCGTAATATGAAGGTACTCGTAATATATAGTATATCCGCGCTAAGCATGGAGATAGATATATTAGTTTTAAATATAAACCAGCATACTGAGTCGCGACATCCACGCACGCGGGATTAATTCAACTTGTTTCATTACTATTAGGTACCATTTCCGTTTTTCGTTTCTTTTCCCTTTCGAGCTTTCATTCGGAAATTATTATTATTATCATCATCATCATCATCATCATTATTAACGCGAGACGAGCAGCGATACCATTTTTATCGTTCTCACAATCACCGAGAGTCGAAAACTTTTGCTTCGTTTTTTCTTTCTTTCTTTCTTTCTTTATTTCTTTCTTTCTTTCTTTTCTTTCCTTCCGTCCGTCTTCCAATTTGCGTGTAACCGGAAATCATACGCCTGTTGGCGATTTAATAACGCGGCGACGGAAAAACTGATTCCTAGTTAATTTGTTTTTTACCGAACGGTTTCGACGGTTCCAAATTACATGCCTCGTAGCATTACGAACGTCGTACAACGATTTCCGATCATTTAATCGTCGCACACTTGCAAGGGAGAAACGAAAAAAAGCAGAGGAAATCAGAGACTCGAGAGAAACGTCAAAGAAACGAAGGAAAAAAAGAAAAGAAAAAAAAACAGTTTGTCAGAAGTTCATACCTCTACGAGCGAGTCGATCGTGGCGGCAGTGGATCTACGACGCGCTACGTCTTACATATCACAGTACTCTGCGCGTACGCTCGCTATCGTTTTAATCATGTATATTTTTTTTCTTCCCTTTTTTGTCAGGATCACGAGATCCGAACGACGTAAATGTAATACGAGGAGACTGTCTAAAGCTAAATTTTCGATATGCGAAAGTCGGATAGCGGGCGTACGCAGCGTGCACGAGCCTCCGAACCCCGTTGAAAAACGCAAACAATACTCGGGGGGGGGGGGGGGGGGGGAAGTAACGGGGAAAAAAAAACGATCGAGCGTCTCGTTTCCTCCGAACGTCCGATCCTATTTTTTCGGAGGAAATGTTGACCAGCGAGCCGGAGGTTCGAAAAACGTAACGCAGTTTTCACGTGCGATGTATATCACGAGATAACGAAGAGTTGTACTTATTTATTTAGCTATGGAACACGACTCGCAGCTGCTAGCCTCGTGTACAGTAGTAATACATACGATAAATAAATGATACTACGCAGCTTTTATATTTATTCACTATAACAAGCTAGATTCGCGGAAATGAACAACGAAAGAAGTGTTGTTTTTTTTCTTTCTTTCTCGTTTCGAAAAGTAAAAGTATGCAAGTCGACGAAAACTAAAGAGACAAACGGGTAAAAACGTACGAGGGAGTTTTTCAATTTTCAACGCAGCCTATTCGTTCGTGTCCTCGCATCATACATATATTCGAGATAACGCAGTGATTCTAGCGACTCGAGATGGCCAGTTGCATAAATATCAAACAACAATGTTAATATTAAGTTGAAGATTTCTTCGTTCAACAAGAATTATTACTTCCGATATAAAAATAAACTCAGCTTTTTTCTTTTCTCGTCTTTTCTCATTTCTTCTTTTTTTTCCCCCATTTATTTGCTCTGAGATGCACAGCCATGTAAGACTACGCGACCAACTTTAGGCCTCCGGGCCTGTTTATTTTTTTAGTTTTATTCTTCGTTTTTTTTTTTTTTTTTTTGTTGTCGTTCTACAGCGAGGACAATTTCGCCCGCGCTATTCTCTTATTTCTTTATCAATAATAATAAAAATTCTCTCGCCGCGACGTTTCGCGAATTCGCACGGTCATCGGATACAAATATAATCGGATCGATGATGCGTGATTGGCGATCGTACGGAAACGGTGGCGAGAACTCGGGAATCGAAAGTTTATCATCATCATCATCATCATTTCTCTCTCTCTCTCTCTCTCTCTCTCTCTCTCTCTCTCTCTCTCTCTCTCTCTCTCTCTCTCTCTCTCTCTCTCTCTCTCTCTCTCTCTCTCTCTCTCTCTCGACGTTTTTTTTCCTCTTTCGGCTACGAAAAGTGTATCGCGAGACACACCCAGTCTCGTCGCGGTTTAATTAAGATACGCGTGTATTATAAAGCCTCGGCTTAATTTTTATGCAAAAGGCCTTACTTGATGAGTGGAGCGTCGCCTGTATACGTAATATAAATAAATAAACTTATTAAACCTAACCCACCCACCCCCCCCGCTCCTACCCCGCTATCCCCCCCTTCCATATGTTTCGTGCATTTCAGAAAAGCATACAGGTAATTATTACATATACAACGTTATATCGTAAGAAGATTACCATTCATTATCGTAATTGTCAACCACCGCGTCTACAATTGCGATGGTCAAATTCAATATTCATCGTTATTTTATCAATATTATTATACCATATCGTATCGATATACCATTGCTAATTAATAAATCTATTATCAAGACTCGACTGGAATGTGCCCCAGAAAAAGCGACGTGCCTTTGTATACACCGCGCGATTGCGAGATTTTTCTTCTTTTGTTTCTTTCATTTACGAGATTTGGACGCTTCGACGTTCGCGTTTCCATTTCGTTACGTGTACTAATTAAGTAGAGACCTGCGACGACGCGACACAGGTATCATTCGTCGGAAGAATTTTCATCTTTTCTCCTCACTGTCGGTATATCTGCTGCTTCTCGTCGACGCTACCGAGCGTCCCACAAATAGACGAGAGGCGTGTATATATATTCACATATACGTATTATTATGTGTGTATATATATATATATATATATATATATATATATATATATATATATATTTGTATGTCTATATGCATATGTACGTGTATGTATCTATGTAGGTTCGAGGGTTTTTCTTAAAAATCTTTTCATCTTCCGCATAGGTATCCGACAAACGAACGGTCGACGACGCGTTACCTTTAGCACCATTCCAGAAAAGTACGAAGAAAGAAAAATACATGATAAAGAAATGGGGCCAAAAAAATTGGGAACAACTATCGAAGAAAATAGGGGAAACGAATCATCTATAGCATATAAGAATAATTATTACGTTAAGAACATATATTTCAAGACCTACCACTTGACGAAAATTGTTGAATCGTATCAGTTTATGTTGACGACGTGACCGCCGAGGCTTTGCCTCGAGGAAGGCGTCACTGCTGCACGGGTGTCGGTGGATACGGGTAACCGTAAGGTGGTACTGGCTGGAACTGGCCGTAACCCATCGACTGGTAGGCGCATGGGTTCGTGCCGGGTGGTGGCCTGTTGGTTTGGAAAAATTTATTGTTCACGAGACTCTGTATTCCCGCGTCCGTGTGTCCTCCCGGTGGCATCATGAACGGCGGAGGCATCGAGTACATCCCCTGCCCATTTTGACCACCGTTGTAACCGTTCTGTCGATTGTTGTAGCGATTTCCTTGATAACCGTTGCCACCACCGCGACTCTGATACCTTGGTGCTCCGCCGTTGTTCTGATTGTGATAATTTCCCTGGTATCCACCACCACCGCCACCGCCTCCTCCTCCTCCTCCTCCTCCGCCGCCGTTACCAGTGCTGTTGCCGTTCTGATAACCGTTGTGGTAACCATTGGATTGTCTCGGTTGATAGCTCGTCTGATTCCCATGATAGTTCGCCTGTCGGTTGTTTTGGTAGCCGTTCTGCTGGCGGGGCGTTGATCTGTCCGAACCTCCCATCTGTTGACTTCCCTGCCAGTTGTTCGAATTTGGACTGGAAACGTTCCTTGGACTGCCAGAACCGTTGCTCTCCTTGTTAATCCTCGTATTGTTCCAGCGTTGTCTACCCTTGCCGTACTGATTTCGCTGCGAATTCGCCATGTCCGCGAGCTGAGGGTTTATCGGCTGACCAGCCTCCTCCAATACGGCTACCAATTCTTTGGCTTGACGAGCGTTGTTCGGAGTGAAGTACGCGTAAGCTGTCCCCGCGCTCTCGCAACGTCCCGTTCTTCCTATCCTGTGGATGTAATCCTCCGAACTGTTGGGGTAGTCAAAATTCACCACGTATCTCACATCCTCCACGTCCAGTCCCCGAGCAGCAACGTCCGTAGCTACGAGAATCGCGGTCTTCCCGTTCCTAAACTCCGACAAGACGTAATCGCGCTCCGGCTGAGATTTGTCGCCGTGTATCGCGATCGCCTGCCATCCCTCCCGTTTGATGGCTTTCGTTATGTCGTCCACCTTCTTCTTGGTTTCCACAAATATTATCGTTTTGTTCCCGCGCTCGGCTCCAATTTCTCGAAGTAAACAGGACAGCTTGGTCTCCTTCTCGTGCTCCTGACATACCTCGATGATCTGTCTGATGTTGTGGTTTGCGGCCAGGGTCAACGACCCGATGTTGATCTGTATGTAATCCACGAGGAAATCCTCCGCCAAGGCCTGCACCTCCTTCGGCCACGTGGCCGACCACATCAAAACTTGCCGGTCCGGTCGAATTTGTTCGATGATCTTGCGAATTTGAGGTTCGAATCCCATGTCCAACATCCTGTCAGCTTCGTCCAATACCAAGTAAGTACACCTGCGAAGATTCGTCGTACCTTTTTCCAAAAAGTCGATCAATCGTCCGGGCGTAGCAATGCAGATCTCCACGCCTCGCTCCAAGTCTCTAGCCTGCGGCCCTTTCGGCGATCCTCCGAATATGCAAGTGTTACGGATGCACGAAGACGATCCAAAGTCCCGTGCCACCGTCTGGATTTGTTGTGCCAATTCGCGCGTCGGAGCCAATATCAAAACGATGGGACCATCGCCTCGCGATAGACGGGGGTGATTGTTGATGTGCACCGTCGCCGGAAGCACGTACTGCAAAACGATCCGTTAGAATTATTCGTCCGTTCTGGAGTCTTCGATCTGAACTGAGAAATACTTACAGCTAAGGTTTTGCCCGAACCAGTTTGAGCAATGCCGACCATGTCGCGTCCGCTCAACGCGATCGGCCATCCTTGGGATTGAATCGCGGTAGGTTCCTTGAATCCTTGTTTCCTAATTTCGTCCATAACATCGTCTGGAAAATTTCCCTCTTCGAAGGCTTGGATCGGAAACGGCGTGTTGTTTCCCTTGACAGTGATTTCTTTGCTGGCAAGAAATTTGTTCACCTCGTCGTTGGTGCGGTTGACGACGTTGGCGTGCGGCACGTAAAGATTCTTAGTAATGGGCTGCAACGAATTCATGTCCCAATTCGGTTTCTTCAAGAGATCTCCGGGTGTTTTCTTCTGATTAGATTTCATCCCGTTCATGTCGCCGTGCGAATACTGTTGACTGTTCCAATAAGTGCCGCCGCCACCGCCGTTGCGGTTTCCATATTCTCTGTCACCCCTCGGTCTATAACTATCAATTGAACATGGTAACAAACGTGCGTAAAAATATTACATTTCTTTTACCCGCGACGTTTCAACCAAAGATCTCGTGCTACGGGGTATGCCATCAGTCGAACGGCAGCAGAACTCAACGAAAAGCAAAACAATAGGGAAATGAAAGCCGCTAAGATGGTAGAGTTAAAAATGAGTGCAGAGTAGAAGGTGCGACGCGACAGTAGCGAAGTGAAAGCTTTCTAGAATCAGACTACGAACGGCGTGTTTCTAATTCAATTACAATTCGGCATGAATAACACCCAGAATGAATATACGTTATTTTACCGCCAAAAGCACACCTTATCGATCACATTTCTTTTCGAAACTGCTCTGCGAAAAGTATTACCGAACGAGTCCAATGGTTAGTGATACGTAGTTTATGAAACACATGAGAATAGCACTCGTGAATCATGCTGACACCGAACATGCAAGGCGATAGACAAGAGTGGCCATCGATCGAATGTTGCCCAGATTTTGAAACTCAAAGCTTTTAATTCGGGAGATTTTTTTCCCATAAAACTATTCGACGTATTGGAAACCCCTGCTTTGAATAAGATACACCCGGTTGTGAAATTGATTAAAAAATGAGCAAAGATGGAGAAGTGCGTCGAAGCAACAACTTTGTCCTCTAGTTACTGTTTGCTGAGTTGTACCTTTGTTTTGAGCGTATATTTGGTCAAGTCCAAGTATTCAAAGATCCAAGGATCGTAAAGGTAACAAAGCTTACCTCCTACATCCAGGCAGCTTTTATCAAACTCTGTCCTGTACGACGTTTCGCGTATCTCGGCTGTTATTACTACAGCAGCCAAGAACTAAACAACCTTATTGCATCACCCTTCAACGAATTTGAGACTGAATTGGTAAATATTCATTGTAAAGTTTGAAGAAAATCCAACATCAAACGCTGTGCGAAACCGCAAGGAATCGTAAAAAATTATCCCGGCAATTATTAGTCAGAGTCGCCGAAACTCTGTGAACATTGAGGATAAAAATTGATTGAAAACTGCCAAAAGTCCGGAATATCACAGAAACGTACGAACAAATTGTCAATAATGGGCATGATTTATTTCACCCATACGTTGAACACTGAAGATTACAATAAAAAAATTGCATAAATTTTTCGAGAATAATATAAATTACTCCCATATTGAATGTGAAACGTTTTTTGGATTTCGAAAATTGCAAAAACCTGCTTGGAATACTAAAAACTTGAGGAGGGTCATAAAAAAATAGTTAAGGTCCGGCAATGATGCATGTAATCTAATGATGTAATCAAACAAAAGATTATCAACGATGCGAAAAGTAAATGAGGGATCATCGATATTCACAATCAGATACGATTGGCTAGTACTGTAAGCTATACAAAGAACGTTCCAGAATAGGTATTCCCATATAATACCTAACTGGATGGACGTAACAAAGAAATTGGCCATAAAACGAATAATTTGGAATAAGACGATCGTAGCGATAAATCTCGGGTCCGGTTTCCATCGCTCTCGTAATTATCACGTTGATTGTTATTACGACCGATGGTAATCGCGATTACGATGGGAACGATAATGTTACATCGATACGTGTGAAAAAATTGTTGACAATTGGCAGAGAGCGCGAACGTGTCGAGAGGAAAGGGCTCGCAATAACGTTTAATCTCGGGATAAATTTCGATTCGAAGAGTGAATTCATCGGAGTAACTACAGGAACCTGGCGATGCTCAACAAAATGGCCGATATATAGGCAGTCGAGGCTTCGCGCAGATATTTGCATTCGTTTGCAGAGCCGTAACGAAGCTGGCAGGTATTATTGATCGAGTCCCGTTCGGCGATACAGTCGGCAGATAATATGTTGTAGCGTCGCGTGATATTATGTCATATCGATTGCTACTTACGAGGTTTGATTGGAGTATCCGTTGCTGTACATCTCGTACAGCTTAGCGTTCCGCCCCGTTGGTACGATCCTCGTTTGTTGGAAATGTGTGTCAGCTACCGCCAATCAAACCTAAGTCGGGTATACGATAATGAGAACACGCTACGGGGGATACGGACGAAGAAGCGAAGGCCTTTCTCGTTACTCTTCTCTGGGACGAAATTCTCAAAAGAATTTCTCAAACCGCGAGCTCGGCCGTACGCCGTCCGCGATTGACAACGTTATAGTTTCTTACAGATGTAGAAATAACGTAGGAATATAATCGCGATTAAACCTACCTATGAACCCGGCGAGAACGAAACGATAATGGCTGACAGGCTCTCGGACAGGCGGACAGGATGGAGCCGAGCGCCGAGCGGGAGAAGCGGGCAGAGGCGGGTGAACGGTGAAGCGGCGCTCACGGGTAGTCGGAGCCAGTCGGAACACTTCGGTGACGGTATACGACGCGATGGAGCGGGGAGAACTGAGGTGAGAGCGTTTCCGGCAATCAGCTGACTACTTCAGGCACATGCGCCCTAGCGTCCAATCAGCGATCGTCTAGCCTCGCAGGAGCGCGTGGATTGCCCCAACTTTCACCGACTCAGCCAATCAGATGACACGGTTACGAATCGATACGCGATTTTCAACCGCGCAGACTCGATCTGCGCGCGATTATGCAATAACGGTATTCGCGACGCAGCGTTGCGGCATTCTATGCACCTACCTACTTACGATTTCATTATATGTACGTTTCGATCGATCGTTTCCCATCTTCTATTATGAGAGTACTTATCTTGCATTCGCCAACTTGACCTCACCGCACGAACGATGTTATACCTAGGTGAAATGATTCCAACGTTTACAACGCGACGTAAACGGTGAACTTGGAGAAATACGTCTTTCACATTAAAACCATTGAAAATCCTTTAGAATCCACTTTTTCCCGAATTTATCTCGGTAAATATTGTAAATTTGACAACTACTTGCAGACAGAAATTGGAAATCTGTTTCAATACGTATTTTCGGTCGTGTGCATTTTCAATCGAACAGAACACATCGAATACTATTGGCATCGAACTGCAATGAAAAATATTTCATGAATACAGACTTGTCAGTATAAATTTGTAACGTGTAAGGAAGAGATTATTTGGCAATTCTAGGGTGTAGCTATGAAATAAGAATGATTTCTGGCTCTGCGTTATCTCATGCAGAGAGAAGTCACATTGATAATCCAGCTAAAGCACTTGTTTTCATATTTAATGACCGAATTACGAATTGATAACAACTAAATTCGGATGAGATTTGCTTCGAGGAATTTTCGTTTCTTCTAAGATATCATCAGTCAATTCCCAATTACTTCATATTTGTTTCCGTGTCGACTACAAACCTATAATCATAGTACAATGTTTAGAAAATGTTATACTCCGATCCACTTACTTGTAGAATAAATGTAGAGCGCGTGTCGCTACGCTCCACAGATTCTGCCGTGGTCGTTAGTGCTAGGGAGAATCTTCAGTCCAAAAGGTATTCAAACATCTACAAGAACAATCGGGGTTGAAGAAGATCACGGGAATGAAGAAGGAATCCTTGCAATTGCATGAGCATCGAGGAGGAAAGAACTCGGGATGTTTGGGAAACCTGGAAAAGTTTACGGATATGGTGAACAATGGACGAATAGTACGACATAAACACCTCGATTCCAGTGAATTCGTAGGATAGCAGCAGACGTTGTTTGTAATATCTACGTTGAAATTGTAATGGGATGATGAAAAGCGCACCGTGTCCAAGGACAACGACGAAATGTGACGGTTAACAAATTTTATTTGTTAGATTCACGTTAAATACTGTACATCGACGAATTGTTTCTAGATTTGTAAACACAGAGGAATCAGTAGTGTCGACAAGTGGAATAAACACTTGGAGATAATCACTCTATTCTACCGATTGAATTAATTATACAATTCCAATTATGGGGTGATGCTTAGTTCGCGCTCTCTCGAGTCTGTACGGTTGTGATGGATCGAGTTTGGTATTATTTGAAAGCATTACTCTTCCCGTTATACCCGTTCTCTGCGTATCAAACTCTCGAAGAACAATAAGATTCTTTTGTTTTCCCATTTATTACATCACGTCCGCTCGTTGTATTATCGAACCGGTTCCCGTCCTCGCAAATTCGGCTTCAATCACTACGGGGAGATCATCTCTCGCTACTCCAGTAACTCTTCCCGATCACTTCTGTAAAACAATATGATTGTTCATTATTGTTCGGAATCTTCGAATCTTCGGAATAGTTATGTACTATTATCAACTCGATTCGATTGATTTGAGAAAATGATCTTATTCCCATCAACGTCTCTCGATAGGACGTTGGGAGTAACGAAAAAGTTTAAACAATGGAAATTGCGTGCAAAGTATAACAGGGATCTAATGATCTACATTTATAAGAGTAGCACTTTTACTCAATTCTTTATTCCGTTTATACCGTTACATTATTTTGTTTGATAATTTAATTTTACTTCGTATGAAAACATTTATATGATCAGTTATTTACGTAAAATCTGAAGAAAAAAACGGGAATGAACAGAAATACCACGATTATTTTTTAGCAGGGAATTTCGAATATTTTTTGTTAGCTGATTCGCGAAAAACGTTCGACGCGTAACGTTTCAATCTTGTCCATGTCGAGAAGATACCTACAGATTTTAAATCAATCCGTCAAACATGATACCCAAGAAGGCAGGCAAATCTTTGTATTCTCAGCTCGCTGCACCCAGGGAAAATTCTCGAAATGCTCTTTAAGAATCAACGTGTAAACCTCATCAAAGAAATAAGAATCAAGAAATCCGAGCTACTTCTCCTAGGCGGTTAATATTCAGAAGTATCTAACACTGCACGTGAAATATGCGAAAACTATTATTCATCTATCGAGCATGAGCATGATAAAGATCCGATATGATCGTACCAAAAAATTTCACTATCAGATATAAATCGTTATCAGTTCACTGTTAGTCACTGCGTTTCCTCGGACGTGGAAAGAAAAAAAAACTGAGAGTGTCCGACATTTTGCTCATTTCACGGGACATCTAATAGAGTGTGGTCGCGCAAAAGGTTCTACTAGCGGTGAAGACCATTGGCTTGGTGCATGGCAAGCTGGTAATACTGCGGTGGTGGAAAATTTGGACAAGTACCAAGGAAAGGAACCTGATTTATGTTGTGATATCCTGTACTCGAGTTCGCGACACTCCCTGTCGAAGGGACTGGAGCTGGAGGAGGCTGTTGCGGAGGGGGAGTAGGTGGCGGAGGGGGAGGAGGTGGTAGCAGTCGAGGATCCGTGACCAATTCTCGTGTTGCAGGATACGATGACGATTGGGGGTTCAGTTGAGGGGGCAGGCATGGTTGTGGCGCAGGAGGAGGTAATTGGGTAGGAGGAGGTGGTGGTTGTAGGTTCATCGAAGGAACTGACGAAGAAGGAATCGAGCCCCGACCGTTGGGACTGGCTGAGGACTTGCCTGTGCGATTGTTAACAGGACTCCGACTCCGGCTGTAGCTTCTACTGTAACTTCGTCGATTACCACGACCATTGCGTTCACGACTTCGACTTCGACTCCGACTCCGGCTACGGCTCCGACTACGACTTCTGGAATAACTTCGATCTCTACCACCGCGACCGCTCTGTCCTCCACGTTCCCCGGGTCCCGTACCTCTGGAACGCCATCTGTTTCTTCCACCTAGAAAAATATATGACCATCGAGGGAGCCGTCCAAATGGGGAAAAAAATGAAGAACTTACCTCTGTGTCGGTTAAAGTTGCCGCCACCGCCACCACCATTACCGCCGCCACCTCCACCGTAACCACCACGTCCGTCTGCGAGCTCTAACAGCTTTGGATTTATCACTTGATTAGCCTCTTTCAATACTTGTATCAAATCATTCGCTTTGTTCGAGTTGTTAGGAGTGAAGAACGTGTATGCTGTTCCAGTTTTTTGTCGTCTTCCTGTTCGTCCGATTCTATGGACGTAGTCTTCGGAGCACGAAGGGTAGTCAAAATTGATGACAAATTTAACATCTTCAACGTCTGAAACCAACACTTTCATTTAGCACGCGAACGCAGGCCAACGGATCGCCATATACAGACACAATCTTTATGAACTAGAAATAATTCAAATTTCCCGAAGCGACCAATTGTCGCGGACACAACGAACCGCCACGAGTAACAAATTCGAATCACCGTGTACCGATATATAAATGAATAAATAATTTTCAAAGAAATGAACAGTGAATAGAAAATTTGGTTTTGATTCATCCATATCCACGCGTAAGGAAACGATTTGATGAAAAAAAAGAAAAAAAATGGATTTTTCAGATACATAGATTATTTGATAGATTTTCCAAACTCTAAAGATGTCTACAATTTTTCTTGCTTTCGTGAATAAATTTCGTTTTATTAGGGATGTGATTTTTTCATGTCACGGTAACATAAACAATCGAAATTCTACTATTCCAGTGACTAGAGTATTTCCTATTGTTTTTTTTTCCTTCCGATAATGGCGATTGCGTACCACGAAACGTATCTACAAACTGGTTTCGAAATAATTTCATGTTGTCGTTACGTCATTTTTATTCGCCACAATGATATATTTCGGGTGGTGAGATTTTTTTTCAACGATGTTAATTAAAATTCATGTTTGATCGTGGAATGTGAATTTCTATCTTGTTCGAGTGACGGTAAACTGGAGAAAGGTCCACGGTTAAGCAAAAATCACACCCCTACCTGTCATTGATATTACAATGCAAACTATTACGCTATGAAATTTCCTCTCTGTCTAATAATGCCGAATTTATACGTATGCCGGTATAGAAATGAGTTTGCATACGATAAGAAATGAATTACGGGTACGATCTCGATGAGAGAACGAGGTAATATGTTGGTATCGGCATTAGGAATAGTTCATAGAGCCTTAGTTTGAAAATTTTACCATTTAAATATGTTTGGTGGTAAAGTTAGTATATAATGAGATGATGGGGCGGTTAATAAGAGTATCCTTATCATTTCATTCATGATACATTACGACAATACGATGACGAATGCTTATGATGAAGGAAATGAACGTGAAGCTGGATCGGATAGGATTTGCCGATGAATGTGGACAAAATAATATGGAGAGCGAGATAATTGGAAAAGTAGATATGAACAGAGAAAGACAAGAGAGACACACAAACGGAGTAATGATAATTGATGATGATTTGATTGATTGTTTGTCATACTAATTAAGATTAGGCAGTGGGCGAGTTTCGCAAGCAACGTACGGGCATGGCCTGGCTGTTTGCGCTCGCCTCCAGCAACAGCCTCCGTGGCTCGGTTGCCGAGAGGGCCCCGATAGACGGTCTGGCATCTGGTCGCCAGAATGCCACTGCCTACGCGCCTCAGATTGGACCGCTGTAGGTCAGACTAGCTCGAGTGGCCAGTAGAAGGGGACTCTACTCTGGCAACAACAACTTGGCCAGACCAGGTGGCGTACAGCACAGCGTAGGAGCTCTGATATCCGGTACGCAGGCCGGACTTTAAGTAGGCCCGGACACGAACCCGTCACGCAATTCAGACGGATAGAGGCACGCGCAGCAGCCAGCGCAGACAATGCAAACCAGTGCACCACCAAAACAAATCGAGGCGGGGGGGGGTGCGCCTCCCATGTTTTGCATTACCCGGCGTGGGCCTGCGCGCAATGTGCCTCTGCAATGCAAACAAACATCCAGCCGCGTTAGCTATACACTTTTTGATGCAAGTCACTTTTTTTTACAATCAACTTCTTTTACGATCTTTTGATCTCACTCTTACCTCACGTCGAGCGATTCTTTCAAAATAGTCTGTTTCTTTCCTACCAACCCGCATTGTCAAATTTCTACGTGTTTGTATTTTTAATGAATATAATTCATTAGCGATGGAAACAAATACATACAGAGCACTGTGTCCTACTCTCCGTACATGTAAAATGTTCTACGTCGAGTCTTTCGTTGCGAAGTACATATATGTTTATGCAAATAGGTGCGACGCGAGCAAATTTCGTCAATTCTAACAACAGATCGATAAAACACTCGAGTGAGATGGTAAAAAGTATAATTTTTGATAATAAACTTTGCCAATTTTTTTTTCATATATATGTACTATCTGTCTCTTGTTATGAAACGATGATAATAATTGCATCTCACGATTCACCGGTGGCGTGTAGTAAATACGGAAAAAGTAGTTGTAAATTATACCACAAGAAATTCTGCGGGAACAGTATAAGAGTTGACAAGCAGATGCGACAAGTAATTTGTTGTTGAAAAATTCTGAATAAAAATATTCTCATTCCCGCAGTGTATCCCCACGAGTTGACCAATTTTTTTCAGCTCAATGTAAGGTAAGTGATCTTAAAATAAACTATTGCCGATCAAATACTCACCAAGCCCGCGTGCAGCCACATCTGTTGCGACAAGTATAGGAGCTTTACCCGAACGAAAATCTGGAATCCAACAAGTTTTCCATTCGGAGTATGAAATTCATCGAGGTAAAGGAATAAAAGCACGCATAATCACCTTGTAAAACCCAATCTCTTTCCTGTTGCGTTTTGTCCCCATGAATACAGACAGCTGGCCAACCATCGCGTTTCATTTTCCTCGTGATCTCATCCACTCTACGTTTCGTCTCTATGAAAACGATGGTTTTGTTCTCGTTTTCAGCCATGATTTCTTTCAACAGCGTGCTTAACCTGTCGAATTGTGAAAGATATTAAAAGCATCCTAAAAAATTTGAGAAATATTCTTTCGAAGACAAAGATGAAAAATCATTCAATTTTTAAAAAGAAGTCTGTTTGAAGAGGACTGACTCGACTCGCACGGACAACGAGCAAAGTTAATTGATCTTCCGTTACTTTTGCATACTCGTGGTTCAACGATCTATAGAAGGCGATCGTCAAAAATGTCTGCACTCGTATGCATCGGAATACATTATTTCTTCTTCTTACAATTCTGAATAATTTACGAAGGTAAATTCGGGCACACTAACTTGCTTTCTTTTTCATAATCCTGACAAACGTCGATGATTTGCAAAATATTGTGATTCGCAGCGAGCTGTAGAGATCCAACATTGATCTGGGTATAATCCTTAACGAAATCTTCGGCAAGATTCTTCACTTCTTTAGGCCAAGTCGCCGACCACATGAGTGTCTGTCTGTCAGGTCTAATTTGTTCGATGATTTTCCTGATTTGAGGTTCGAACCCCATGTCCAACATTCTATCAGCCTCGTCCAAAACCAGATAGGTACATCGTTTCAAATTGGTTTTGCCGGTCTCCAAAAAATCAAGAAGTCTACCCGGCGTAGCGATCACGATCTCTACGCCAGCTTCCAGATCTCGAGCCTGTACGTTTTTCGGTGCACCACCGTACAAACATGTATTTCTAATTCCCGACGAGTGACCAAAATCATCGGCAACTTGTTGGATTTGTTGAGCCAATTCTCGGGTGGGTGCCAAAACTAAAGCTATTGGCCCGTCGTTGCGACTCAGCTTGGGTTGACTATTGATGTGTACGATCGCTGGCAATATGTAAGACAAAGTTTTCCCGGAACCTGTTGAAGCTATTCCTACCATATCTCGTCCACTCAAAGCTATCGGCCATCCTTGAGCTTGAATCGACGTTGGTTCTTTGAAACCTAATCGCCTAGAAGGATGACGAGGAATTATGGAATATGAATCTCATTCAATTTGTCTGACAATATAGGACACGATTGCTCAACGCACTCGTTATGCTATGGCATAACGTAGCTGACTACTCACCTTATTTCTTTGAGGACGTAGTCCGGGAACCCAGCTTCCTCGAAAGTGAAAACCGGGTTTGGAATGTTATGGCCCTTGAGCGTGATCTCCTTTTCGCTTCTATACTGTTCCACGATACGAGGATCTCTGTTTTGAACGACATCGTTCGGAATATAGAAATCTTTTTTGAATGGCTCCAATCGACTTAAATTCCAGCGTGGTTTTCGAAGATTCGCACCCGGTTGTCCTCTGTTTCCACCTCGGCCTCCTCCACCTCCGCGATCTCTACCTCCGCCCCAACCTCGCCGATCCTTCGGCGAACGACTTCGAGAACGGCTGCGAGACCGTCGCCTCCTATCTCTTTCCCGACTACGACTGAAGAATTAATTTTTTGTACGCAAGACAAAGACATGAGCGCTATGGCTCGAATTATGATTAATCATTGTTCGACAAGTTTTCAGTAATCGCGCAATTTTTTAAATTGTTCACCAATGTCTCGTAAACGAGATCCTGATTGGGAAGCTACGAAAGTGATACTTAATTTCAGAACCGTTGCACTGTGGTAACTGATAAGTAATGAGAATTTTGTCGTAAGGTGACTGACCTTCCTCGATATAATATGCGAGGCATACTAAATGAACATCATTATTATTGGAGCGCGTTACTGCGATTTGACGTTTGCTTTCGTAGGCGTAACGTAGCCGTCGTGGAATATCGCGATTGGTCTAATTTTCCACTTAGTGCCGACCGAGTATTATACATGTTTAAAAAACGATATCCTCCCTTTACTCAGATAATGATTTTTGATAAGATTGCGATGGCATATAACAACGAAAAACAATACTGTTGCCTTGTACATTACAACATGTTTCGAAATTTAAGGTTAGAGACGATGCTCGATTCATTTTCAATTATCTAGAGCCGCAATTTAGCGAAAAGGCAAGGTATACCAAGCTTTTCATGCATTTCCTCATCTAATTTGTCCGTAGAACTTCCATTTTGTGATTCATGTGTCTGACGCTTAGCGTTGTGCTTACCTTCTGTAGCGTCCCATGTCTTATTTATCTATACAAGATTTGTTTATTACTCTTTTCTTAAAAAATGGTAAAAATCCCACGTTAAATTTAATTTGTTCACTGTGGTAAAATCGTCACATATAAAAATTTTAAGCGGCTCTCCGCCACCCAGAACACGCACAATGGCCACACACGGCACAGCAGCGTCGAGCGTCACGGTCATACAGTCTGCGTCGATTGCGCAGTACGCATGCGCGAGATTGCGATTCGTCCAACGGAAGATCGAAGAGAAAGTAAAAGGCGGGTAACGTGGAAATAGCATGTCGCGGAGGATTTTCAAATTTCGTCCAACCGAATGTTACGATTCGCTTTTGTTAGTTATATTTGGCCATATTTCGATAGCGTAAGTCGGCAGTTGTGTTCAAGATTGAAATGCAGCGGCGGACGATCGGTGCTTCTTCTCGGGTAAGTCAACCCGCGTCACAACGCTTATTCGTGCTAAGCAAATCCTCGTAGTTTTCTGATGCCCCAACCTAACATTGAAAAACTCGTTCGACGCGGAAACATGCGTTTTATTTACTTATAACGTGTTTAGGTAGGCCATATTTATTTACAGTATGTTGCTTTTAGAAAAAAGATGACAATCGAGGGTATAAATACAACGAATAGCAAGATGGGGTAAATTTACACAAAAGTCTGGTGCACGAGGAACGCTATCGTTGCGTGTTGGGCGATGAGTTGATATTTCAATTTCTTGACGCTAAACTGCTGTTTCCAGGCGCTACAGACATCTCGCCACCTTGCGTAGCATCTCGTTGAGGACTCTGCAAATGAAAAACAGGGAACATTTTGTTTTATTCATCACGTGGGAATAGTATTGTAGATTTTTTGATAAATTCCAAACAAACGTTACTTGCGAAATTGAAAAATTAACATACTTTTACGTGAATTTGATGTTTAAGCATAGCTGCCCGCAGAATGAGCATTCGAGTACGTCTTTGATATTCCTTGCCAACTCCTATGGATTTTTCAAACGTTGTGCTTCGTTGATCGACATCTTTGGCGTACAGAATCTGTAGAATTTAATGAGAAACTTGGCCGATAAGGGAAATTCAACTACATCGATAATGTATACATTGGGAAATGTACAAATGTGCACTGTAGAGAGAGAGAGAGAGAGGGATTAATTACTTTGTTGTGAGAATCGATGCGAGCTTGTATTTGTCCTTCGAGTATGAGCTGCATGAGTTCGTCTTCTAGAGCAGGAACGGAACGGTTAAAGGCAGTGGCCATTCGTCTCATATCCGCACTCAAATAAGGGCTGAAGTATTGAATGAGAGCTCGATTCCGGATCTGAGTATACAGGGAAGCGACGTGAGGCGCGATGTACATGTCCAAAAGTATATTATCCTTGATTTCGTCGAGGAGTTTGAGGCAGGAGGCATATTTGGAGTTGTAGAATTTGAAGATGATATCTCTGAGTTGCGGTTCGAGTTCGAGGAAAAGTTTGAACGAGCTACTAAATATGACTTGTTTCTGAAGCTCGTGCCTGTCGAAGGTCGCGAGAGCGCACAGCCCGCCGTACAGGGCAACGTTACCCGGGGAAAGTAGATCCGGACAATCGCAGTGGTCCAACGAAGCTTGTAAGAAATGTCTAGCGGCCATTTTGTACTTCCTCGTGGCAAGTTCTGCCAACCCAGCGGCAACCTTGAGTTTGGTGATTATCGACTGATTGTTGTCCTTACCGTGGACTTCGGAAAAGTCCGGAGTACTCTCAGCTTTAGACACATAACTCTGGACGTGCGACCAATTTTGCAAATACACCGATACTTTTATGACGTTCAAACACATGTTCACCACATGTTTGCCGCTGGTGCAGTAGTCTCGCGCTCTGGAGTAACACTTGAGAGCGTTGCTCAAATCACCGCAGTCCAAGTAATGGTCGCCCAAATCGTCGTGGCCTCGTCTAATGCTTTCCTTGATCGAATTGCTCTTGTAATTTTTCAGATCCGTATCAAATTTTTCGAGCTTCAACGCCGCTTTCTTCGTCCGAGATTCCACCCACATATGATCCAGAGTGGGTATATCCTGAGACGTCGATTGCGCGGCTATGTCAGGCAAGATGGGCGCTCCGACAGCCGACTGCAGCTTTTTGTGCAACGTCTGGTACAGGGCAACATTGTAAGTCGTCATTACGTACGCTATCGCCATTTTTAAAGCCTCTAAACGTAGCGTCGGACAATGATCCGCTATGTGAATGAGCCTATACAATTTCGCGAGTCCCGTATAACTGTTGGCGTAAACTTCGAGATCCTGTAAAAAAAAAAAGCAAATTTTGAATTCGGGATGAATTGTGTACAACTTTGGTTTCAGATACCGTTGTACAAGATTATTAATACGTAGATAGATAATACAAAAGATCGGGGGACTTTAAAATCGTAAACGCAATGTACGTATGAGGTAGAATGAACAAACGAGGGTTCAAGTACCAAAGTAGGGTTTTCCACGATGTAACATTCCTCCTCGGTATTATCATTGTCTTCAGTCGGAGCATCAACCTGCATCGGCTCCATTGCATTTTGCTGTGGAATCAGAGAAGGAAATGAGATCGAGGGGGAAAAAATGGTAGAAATGATAACGGTCGTAGTTTTTACATAGAGAAAAATGCATGGAGAGTAAAATATGAGTGATGAGCATTGATGTTGATAATCTGTCAAAGTTAACCAACCTGATACATTGCTTGCATACAAATGTGAGAAATTCAAGCAACTGTGCCGTTATAGAACGGTTACCTGAAACAGTATCGCCTGCATCGGCAGTGGCATTCCGTTGCGATCGCTCTTTTACCGCTTTACGGCTTTCCTTTACGAAACTCGAGGAATTCTACTTCTCAAATATATAGGAATTGCGGTTTAATTTTTTGTATATCTCATGGTATCGCGTGTATGGAAAGAGAAGAGAGGTACACCGGTATTGGAAATTTTCAACGGGAATGGAATTCGACTGCGGCGCTCTCTGTGCCTGATTTCGGTACTATCGTTCGACTACCTAGATCAACTTACGATCCCCTTCGTTTCCACCGTAAGGGTCAATTTTGGGTACGGGGATTCCCTGAGTGGTTTCATTCGTCGACTAAAATCAACTATGAAGGTCGTAATAAGCTTTCTTGTGCTAGAAAAACGGGATACCCTCGCTTTTCGATAATCCAGATCATCCTCGGACTCTGAGCACATTCGCTTTCCCAGTTGTTACTGCTTTGAAACTATTCAATTCGTCATGTGCTCCAAAATTTCCAACATCCACGTTGATAACAGCTGTTTCTTCATCTATTGCGATTTTAAAGTTATTCATTTGCTCCACTGTTCTGAATACCTGTGATATATTTTCTGATACTCGTCAATTTCCCGCTGCGTACCGTTAAGTTTTCAGTAATTCTTCAGTAAGTTTTCAACAAGGGTCGACTTCGATCGATTGCGCATAGTCCCGATAGCGTCCGATGACCAGAACTCATCGAAAATGGCAAAAAGGGAATTTTCAGGGGTTCGTCAGGTATCTTTTCCGTGTATTCTGGATTGCGTACGAAGAGTCAGTTGAAACCTCGCGCGTTGAAACGAAAAACAGCCCGAGCCGTAACACTCTTCAAGGCTGACTCGGGACACGGGCAGTTCTTAGTAAACATAACTCGGGAAATTATTCCAGTAAAACAGTTGGAACAACAGCGTTGTTATTATAGGTTCGATAAATCAATGACATCAATGAAAGATAGAGAAAATCAGATTTACAGAGGATGGGCCGACGATCCGGTTATGTAAATCTTTGGTTGTTTGAAATAGATTTCCCATAATTGCTTTATTTTCGTTTCATATTTACAAATTTAGTATTGATTCGATAGTTTCTCAAATTTTTGGTACAATTCGTAATCACAACGGTACGTATGGCGCGGGCTCCGTTCGAAACTATAAAACACGAGTTGTATGAATGAATTCAACGATATGCCAATCGAAGATGAACGTTCAATCGTCATTTGATAATTTAATGACAGTGACAATGAGTGATCGTTAAAAATTGGATTTAAAGAGTGATGATTGGTGAGTGAATTTGTAGTTTTATGCTAGATTTGAAAGCCGTATGCGATAAAATACAGGATAATATGAACAATTAAATAAAAGAATAACGTTAATAATATTGCGGCAGCTTGTGCGTCGATGTTTTTTTTTTTTTTTGGTTTATTTTGTTTCATTTTCTTTTTGTTTTACGGCTCGTCAAATATCTTAATGGTCATTACTTAAACTATTTCTACGTTGTCGGGCAGTTTCGAGTTAATTATTAATTATCTATACCTCGTATCGTTAATGTTTTCTTCTTGTTCGTCACTAATACTTTGTTCTACTTTAATATGAATGTTCGTGGTCCGCCGTGGCGTCTTTGGTTTTATCCCATAACTCATAACAACTCTACTTCCCTACCAATATTCACTGTTGTCAAATTTTTGGAGCGAGACATTTTGTTGAAAGAATAAAAAGAAGAAAAAAACTGTGCAATCGAATTTTTCGCAGTTTCTATGACGACTAAATATCTGAAGACTACTCAACACGATTAAACTCTATCATATTCCTCTTCTTTTTATCTTAGCTATTTCTGACTCTCTCTCTCTCTCTGTCATTCTTATTTTCTCCGCGTACAAACAAAATATTTAACCATCTTTCTTCGATATGCTCTAACTTGATACAATCTATATTTATATATTATTATTCTATTCACAAGTATTTTTGTCTTTTCTTCCGTCTCCAAGAGAAACTGGATATTCGTTTGTTTGTGAACTCGTCATTCTTCGTAGCATCGTACGACGCTATTTCAATACTTCAGGACATTCAATTCGAATGATGGCGACGCCTTCAGCTTCGGATGCAGCAGCCGCGCTGCTTTGGAAATCATGCGGCCAGTAAATTTTTTATATTCTTTGGAGTATTCTCCTCGTTCAGGTGCTTCGTCGTGTAGCGTAGAGCATTCAAAAGCCCCTCGCTCTTGCAGGACGGTTGATCTTTCAACAACTTCACGCAACCCTTCACCTAAGAGAATATAATGTCGAATGTCACGACGCGCAATGTTCTTGTTATCGATCGACGAACGTCATACTCACGTCTACGTTTGACCCTCGAACGAATGCGCCCTGCGGATGAACGTGATCGTAGAGTATTACCAGACCAACCATGACCCTCAAAACGAAAAGTTGCGTTTCTTCGCGTTGGATTTGACTCAAGAGATTTCTGAAAATAGATTTATCCACGAATTTTCAATGCCTCGTAGAAAGAAAAGATAAAAGAAACATCTCGAAAAATTCTTTCATTTTCCAATCACATTTGTCGATCGAATATATACGTACGGATTTTCCAGCATCCTCAGACAAACTTTAGCCATCGTGCCCAGAGTCTCCGTTATGTTTTCTCTAGGTATGTCCTTGTTCTGTAAAACGAAAAGAAATGAATTCATCGGTACTGGACGCGCAGGAATTTTTTGAGATTCGCTTACATCTTCCAAGAATGTCAGCGTCGCTTGACTCAGAATACGCAACATAGGAGTAGGATGGGCATAAAACAGAGATATTCTGTTAGCGAGAGCATTGTCGACGACGATATCCCTTCTAGTATCGTCATCCTCGGACAGCGAGGTCCTGGTCAAAGTTCTCCGATAATAACTGAAGTCGTTTTGTATGGCTGGCGTTTTCATCTTGTGCTCGTCGAACTTCAATACGAATTCTAATATTTCGGCTAGTTGTTTCACCAGAGCTTGTTGCGTCTCCAGATGTTGGGTCGGCGATAAGTTACCAGAACACAGTTGGCCGAGAATCTTCGGTACGATTCGTTCTGTTTCGAGATGAAACTTCATTTTCAAAGTATCGAAACTTTACAAACTACTCTCTCTCTTACCCAATTCCGCAGAAAAGTCGTAAAATCTTTTCAATTTGGCAACCAGCGGAGCAACAGCCAGATAAGCCTTGCGCTGGCACTCTTCTGTTGGCACGGATATCGCTTCTCGTATCTCCTTCCCCGCGCCTTTGTAAAATTGAATTTCTTCGAGGATCGATTCCGAATTTCTCAGAACTTGTTGAACGGCTTCAAACGTCTCTCGTTCGTTGTCCGAAGGCTGAGCATCTACGCAAAGCGACAACAAAACGATATATTTCATTGTTCCCAATCGAACACACAAATACTCACTTTCAAAGTCCAGAAACACGTCGTATCTCTGCGGCGTACAACATGTGGCGTCGTCCCGAGCCAAAAGACTGAGCAGCTTGCCCATCGTATCTTTTCAGGTTTCCAAGCGATCGTTTATATTCCTTCCCCGGACATCATCTGCAATACCAAACATAAATCGATCGTCAAAAACCGATAAGACGTAAACAGTAGAATGAATTTCCATTTAATAAAATCCCATTTGGTGTTTGAAGTGAAAAAAAAGCGATTGCCTATCCAACGAAAAACAATAACCCGGCGAAGAAGCACGATTAACGGCTGATTCTTTAGCTCTGAAAACGAAATTTACATGTAAGTTGATCGTAATTGAAATTGGAATAGACTCGAACGAATGCGAGACGATTTAGCGAAGAGTAAATTTGTTTGAGAAGCTATCTCTTGAATGCTCGCAGTGAAATGAATAGAAATGAAAACCAAGTTTGTTATACCACCTCATTGCAATGACAGTGATCGTGTTTTGTCGTCGATCGGTTATTG
Organism: Arge pagana; assembly: GCA_963969455.1. Taxonomy (NCBI): domain Eukaryota; kingdom Metazoa; phylum Arthropoda; class Insecta; order Hymenoptera; family Argidae; genus Arge; species Arge pagana. Next base: position 20,736,222 of record OZ018308.1, on the reverse strand, counting down.
TTATCGTGCTTGTTTTGTTTTCTTGTGATTCAGAGTCATTGATACATGTTCTTGCCTCGACTGTGTATTCATTTGTTTATATTCGTACGGATATCGCTGTCGGTCGCGGTGCACTGCTAACGCTGCATCAAAGAACTTCGCTCACTACCGAACGGGCAGCGTGGTATGACTAGTGTTACATGCATGTGTATATATATACATGTATACGTCGATGGTAGGGGAAGCAACAACTCGCCGTGGACCACCAAGCCGTCTCGCGAGGATTAATCGCAACTCTCTCCTCGTCCCACAGTCCAACAGACATCGCGCTTTCGAAAAATCAATGGATTTTAGTTGACCTACCCTCGGACAGAGGGCGCCAGCGGACGCGTGGCACAACGTAGGACGGCACACAAAGCTAAGTAAGTATACGCGAGGTGACACGAGCTATACAGCGATGAAAAATGCGTCGAATGAAAGTGAAACGATCAAGATTCGGTGAATCGGAAACACGATTGATGGATGATCGTTGCTTGGATTGAAATCGAACCTTAGCTTGTCCTGTCAAATGCCCAGGTGCGAACTGAATAATACTCGTACAATACACACGATCGTCGTACATTTTCGCCACGAACACCGACACAGTCCAACCGATTTTTCTTAACCACATAACCCTACATATTTGTCGATGCAAGCTGTTTTCGAATGTTTGACAATTTTATTAATTCAGACACACGAGATTCTTACGAGGCCAATAACGCGAGAAAGCCGTGGATATTTATACGTCCACATCCTCGTAGCAAGTCTGACCTTGATGGTTATCAGCGTCCCAAGATAACAGATGAGTGCAATTGTGATACCGAATAGCGGAACAATTGCCTATTAATTACACTCGAGCTGAGATTTTACAAATTGTAACCTATAAATGGCGCTATACAAATTACCAAAAAAAACAAAAGACGTCAGAATGATAGATAAATACATCGCGAATTTTTTTCAGTAACGAGCATTCGTTATTATTATTTCCACGACGAGTCAAGCAATAGATAGATAATCCATTACGAATTTTTTCGATAATGGATAATGCATTATTTTCCAAGTACTCTTCATCAAGCAACTTCGTTCCAATGTAACCGAACAAATAAATATACGAAACATCATCGTGTCGACGTGTTTTCCAATTATCGATCGTTGCGCAGGAGAGATTCTGACTTTTTTCGCTAAATCTTACCGATAACGTGTAAAATTATCTTCGGAAATAAATGAACACTCGCGACTTACGTCAACGAATTCACATCGCGTACGCCCGGCTATGCGTCAGATCACTTCCTTCGCGGTCGCGTACCCCGAATTGCCCGAAAGCAGGCGTCGCGAAAGCTTTCAACTTACTGCTGTCTATCGACGTCGGTGGGAAATCGCGACTCCTCGTTCATGCACGTCAGAACGACGACTGGTCGACGAATCGTACGCGCTCACCTGCAATGAATCTCGCAATAATCCCGGTTCCCGTTCAGCGAGAGACAGAAAAAGACCAGAGTTCCTTCCTCTCGGTAGAATCTATACATAGGCATATCGATGCGCGAAAAACGGAATGAATCAGACACGGATTTCGCGAGCACAGGCGTCAAATATTCGGGACTTTCCGCGCCAATAACGAAAGATTCATTTCGCCGACATTTTTTCGCGAAAGATGATCTCTAGGATTTCTACGAACTTTTCGCACATTTTCACCTTTCACCGAATCCAGCTGCAAATTACCGCCTTCCGATTAATATTATCGTATACTCGTGGAATACTTACTCCTATCGTTATTTCCGGTTTTGCCGCACGTTGCGCGATATACATACATACAACGCGGCGTATCACACGTTTCTCTCTCACCGTTTCCGCTCTTTCCCAAGATGTTGTTGCTTTTTATCGCCCCTTTCGTTTTTGTCGCGACACACAAGCGGAACATATTCAACTCACTTAAATGATGTCATTACAACGTCGTACTCGCGCCATCCTATTCACGATCGATGTAACGTCACGTAGCCTACCGATGGACAAGCTGATTTACAAATAAGTCATTATTTCAATATCAATCCGGTAGCAGTTTGCTATTCACCCGTCGATTTCCGTGTCGCGCGTGCAAATATACATCGGTATTGAAGGATTTGGAAAGAAGCTGATAAGTCCGAAAACGTATAGCTATTTATACACAGTCCAAATTTTTCCATCATTGTGCAAAGTGTAAGATTTTTTGCGTAACGTAAAAAAATTTAATCACCCTAATGTGCGCCCATGTACCACAATTTTAAAAACTCTCGTACAAGGGCCCAAAAAGTCCGTAGATTAATAATAATAATAACAACAATAACAACAACAACAATAATAACAATAATAAAAATAATAAAATTAATGTAATCTTATTGTAATCTGATCGATAATACACAATAATTCATTTGTTTCATTCAATTTCTCAGTCAACCGCGAATTATTATATTATTTTGTTATTCAATGGAATCGCAGTTGGTTGGTTTTTCATACTATTCCCCAGTTGGCGGGTTTTATAAAACGTACGTTAGATATTTTATCGGTGGTGCGACGCGCGGTTGATGAAAATCGACAAAGAAATTTGAGAACTGCCATCGTGAAATTGACATCTCTCGTAAAATTGTTCGGTTAGTTAACGCTTCGTTGATCGACGAGGAAATTTCGATGGGAAATTCGAACGGTTAATCAAGCGTGATAATTGTTATTTCGGGTGTGAAAATAGCGGGCACGCGACGCGAAACCGGCGTCTTTTATCCGGTGGAAATAGAAAAACGCGGCCGTTGAGAAATATTTGTAGAAAGGTAGTCGCGATACGTTTCCTCGATACGAATCTAATCGCGAAACGATTCTATCCATGGCGCGTGAAAAGAAACTTGTATATAAATTACGCGGTCGTTACGCTTTCCCCGTTGAATGTTGAAAAAAAAAAAAGGAAAAATCAACGTTTTTAATTGAAACTAGTAACGATCTGCTATCATTAACCGCGGAAACATTCGCCATCTTCGCGGTTCGAATGAATCACTGATATACGATGATGGAATGATGTGATCAGCTAAACTTCATTGTGGGATAACGACGTTAATAATTAATAATTAATGCGGCTGTATTCCACGCAAAATTAGAAAGGACTAAAATTAGCACATTTTTTCTTCTATTAAGAATGATTACGAGTCTGAAATTTTGAAAAAATCAACTTTTTTATCGCACGTTTCGATAGTTTGTGCCTTGGAAACGCAACATACTAAAATTTGAAGTGCGGATCCACAAATGCATCCTCAAAATTGAAAAACACTCGATACAATATTTTTCTGTGATAAAAAAATCCGAAATTGCATTTTTTTAGCGGTGCTCCTTTGTTATTTAACAGAAAACGGAAATCATTGTTAACGATTGATACTAAAAAATTCCAGGCTCTCGTTCAGCTCCAGAATAATCAAGTGATATATTATTTCCGTCGAGATTATTCCGATTCTTTGGAACAACAATGCCAAACGGAGATGTTTCATTGCGAGTGCGTTGTAACGATGGATTGATTGGCAAGAAAAAAAACGAATATAACGCAGTCGTTCGGGCCGGTAAGTTGATCCTCGTCAAGTTTACGAGCGACACTAGCCGCATCCGTGTACGTTATCAATACGTGGGCTAATTTTCGAGTTAATCAAAAACCCTGCGAGGGGTCAAGAGACACGCACGCATGGACGCCACCGCGTCGCGATGCGTTTGACATTGAAACGTGACACATTCGCACGCATTTACCGTACATCACCGTGAAAACTACCTCTACTGTCGCAGACAGATTTACTCGAGGTGGGACTTCCTGCTTTCGACGGTGTCACGCGTTGGCCCCTTCATTATAATACATTTGTACGTGCAGTTAGAAGTCGCGCACTCGTGTCTCGCACCGCGTGGACAAAACAATTCGTGCTCGGTGGTCTTTGCGACGCGTGTCAACGGTTTTGGCAACTTAACAGTTCCACTTCCGGTCCAACCTACGACGCTTATTTCTTTCGAGGACACGCGTTGAGGTATCGACAGGGGAAAATAAACGAAGATCATAGAGTTTTACCGATTCAATTTCTATACCAGAAGTGAATTATACTACATTTGATTGCATATTTTTTGAAACATGATCAGAACTGGGTAATTTCAATTTAGCTGACATCCTCGCGTCATCAGGAGTTTCGTTATTAAATCGCATATTTCGGCGATGAACGCAACATTTCGCATTTTTCTGGCTTTAAACATAATTTTAAAATGAATGAAAAGATACCGCAAAATTTGTGGTATCGTTCATTGTTCATATGTACATATATATATATATACATATATATATATATTTCAATTTTTTCAATTGCTTGAAGAAAAATTATGACATTGGAAGAATAACGTTGTCGAACGAAACGTAAATTCGAAAGGTAATTCACCGGATGTACGTGTTTCAATCGGTCCAATCAGAGACAATATCAACAATTGAAGCGTAGCGGGTGAAAACCGAAAGCTATTTCTTCGGTCATAGTTCATCAATCGATGTAATATAATATGATATAAGATGTATAATCCGCGTATTCGCGGTGCGAAAAAAAAGGTGATAGTTTTTAAAGAGGTTCAGTAGTCTCATTCGAGTGGATCGCGTTCCCAGATCTTAGCACGGCGAGGAAACCCGAGATAACGCATTTCCATCTGTTATATAGACTCTTATCTCCAACATCGAGGATCTTATCAACGAGTGATTTTTTGCTTATCGCGCTCCACGATGGAGATTCGCGTGGAAATCGGATGCGTGACGCACCAAGCAGTTTCTCCTAGGGAAACGAGCGTAGCAGCTCTTTGGTTTCCTTTGATTGTTAGTTTTTCGTCCGTGGGTCGCGAAACCAGATTCGCGACACGCAATGTGGGACACGAGGCGCGGACTCTGGCTTCGAAATTACGACGACCGCGAGAAATCTTCGGGCACCTCGGGCTAGTTTTTCCCTCGAAATGCTCGTTTTTTCGCCACGACGAGCGACATCGGAGGTGCACATCGCGTATTTCTCGATCGCACCGAGGTTTTTCGTACTCGAGGGGTGGAGCCACCACCGCATCAGCACAATTGAATCTACATACACGTATCGATCGGGAATCGCGGTGGCAGGAGTTCGATTCCATGTCGCGAGTCCCGCGTACTGGGCGGAGAGGATTCCCCCCTGGGAACGGATAGACGAAAGTTGAATCGTCGATCGTGCACGATAAGAGCGAATAAATTCCGCCCCGTTTTCAATACTCATTTACATTGTTTCTCCTGTTTTACTTTGTTTCTCGCTTTTTCCATTCCACCGTTCTGCTTCGATTCGCGACTCAAGGCTCCTCCGTCACCGCTCCACTTTCGTCCTCGTCTGTTCGCATTCTCCACCAATCGCTACAGTGAGAGTTGTGGGAAACAATTCTATCCACGTGCCAATTTTAATCGTACGTTAGCAACTTTTTCTCAAATATCCTCCTAAGAGCTTGTATTTTGGAAAAGAAAATCTGTTTTCATTCGTTTCAAATAAATCGTGCATCTATAAAGTCCTCTACTTCCATTTTACCTATTTTTTTTAAACTTTTCTTCAACGTTACATACCGAGTATTTATGAACACTTCTATTTCGCGTTCTCGAGGCATTTTTAAACAATTCTATACATCTCAAACAACACACTGGAAGCACGAAGTACAAGAATATTACGAAAAAAAATTTACTACCGTGCGATTAAAATTGGCGCCTGGATAGAACATTGTTTCCCATATCTTCCACTGCGCGCGGTCTCGTCATACACTCTCGGTCCGCACCTTCGTCATTTTCCTCGTTCCCATGTAGAGAGCGTTGCTTTATCCTACGCTAGATGAAACGGATTACTTACCACTACCTCCGCCTCGCTTATTATTACTCTTTTTCTAATCCTTGACTCATTCCGGGTATTACTGCGAAACACGGAGACGCGAGGTTCTGCCATCTATACTACCACCTACATCGTTTATTCCCCGACGCCGACATTTTTCTCAGAACGAAACGCTGATCGATGAAATCAACGGGGAGCAATTCGGGTGCGGCGTAACGAACGCAGTCGATATCCTACACACGCGACTTCGCGTGTTAAATAAAATAAAAGGCCGACGCCTTTGGGCACCAAGCAGGGGGCACGCGTCACATCCTGGACGGCAACGACGACGTATAGAAAAACCTCAGCGGGAGAGATGACCAGAGCTCCGTATCACTTTTACTCCGATGTGCTTGCAACACCCATCGACGACGACGCGACGACGAAGCTACACCACACGCGACTAACAGAAACGTCTTCTTTCTTCGAATAGCAAAATTAAACCGCTGTTCTTTTCTTCGTCTCGTCTATCGAAATTCTCTACATGCGAAATACCCGTTCGCGGTGATACTTAACATTTCCTGCGGTTTGCTGCAACGCGAAACAACTGGCTGGCCGGAAATAGGGGACCTTTGATATAACATTCGACTCCGTTGCGTAACGGGAGCCGCGTCGTTTTTTTCCCCTACAATAAATTGACCAGAGAGCTAGAAGCACGGAAATGACGACTAGATAACTGCTTATTTGATCGGTGAGTGGGGTGGCGAGCGGCTGAAAGGTATGGAAAACGCGCGAATCGTTGACATTTTTCGAAACACGCGTCACACGTGACGGTCGAATTTCGGGAACGTTCCTCCGTTGGAATGGATTTCGTTCGTTGTCGAGTTATTCGCAGGCGACGAGGCGCGAACACGGGAAACGTACGCCGTATCGCGTAATTTCATCGCAAAGATCGCGCGACGTGACCTCGTTGTGCTTCGTACGATTGCGACGAGAGAACTATTGTCGCGTGGTTCCTATGTTAGTTACCTTGTGAACGAGGCTATTTAATCCACATTCGGTGTTTATCGGGGCGTGAACGGCGTCTTTTGTTTTCATGCGCCGATGCCTCGTGTCTCGTGTGCCTGGTGCATGTGCACGCGTACGTTGTATCGTAGGCGTCGGACTCCTTTTGTTTATGTTCACGGCTACTTTTGTTTACGTTCTCTCCTCCCCGTGCCGTCCTTTCTCGCTTCGACCTTTCTTCTTCGCACCTATATGTCACACGTATCACCAGACGCACGAATCGAAGAGATAATAACGTATAACGTTGCTGCGATAATATCAGAGATATATTTCATCGCGCGACACTCATTTTGGAATATGTCGCTTCACTCGAACGTTTCCGACGACGCGAGATCCGGCCTCGCGGCGATTCGATGACGAGCGACGGACGAGGAACGACGACGGATGTCGTTCCCGCTTACAGTCGACTCAGAACCCCCTTTTACGACTAGACTAACGATCGACGGACACACGCGCGATGGGTACCACGAGTCATACGGCTGTGCCGTACTATGCTATGTTATGCTATACGCTATGTACGTGCTCGCAGCGCTCGATCGCGACTCCGCGGGACTCGGGACGTTTCGAATCGTTCCTCGTATCCCACCACTGTTGCCAGAATACTTTTCCAGAGACCGCTAGTGTTGACTCTAAAACCACTAAAAAAACCCAACAGCGCTACCTCGAATCTGGACGTAAACTTAGCAGTCATTGAAAAATGTTTGTATTTGATATTCAATTAATGAGACGAGAATGAAAAAAAGATTTAAGATTTCGGAACAAACGTGAATTGAAATCGATATTTTTAAAAGAGTAATTCGACTAGTTTTTGTCGTAAAGCTACGTTGGCAATGCCGTATCCCACGCCACGGTACGCCACGCATGAGGCATACGCGATACTTTGGGCAACCGCACAACTAGCGCCATCTACCAACGCATCGACGAAACCACTGGCGTCCGCGCGCAACGGTCGATAAAGTAGGAATTTCGTCGCCCGTTTTTCGGATCAACGGCCGATGAATAGATTCTCGCTACCCTAACAAACGAAACTTGCGCGATACTTACAGATGACGCCACGATCCGGTTACGATTAGCATAGCCGCAGCAATTCCAGCTAGTCAGGCAGCTACGAACCATTTTACATAGTTACGATATAGTTTCTTTCTAATTTCTCATTCGTAGGAGGATTCTTCGAGGCCGCAGAAACTTCACACGTGCACAAATAAGGTCCCGTAATCATCGGGGATACAGATTTATGTTACTGCAAGTTTGTGTCCAATTAAAAAAATTAGAAAAAAATAGTTTCCCAGCTGCGAACCGAAACGTTATGTTCCAACATTTCGCAACAAGGAGCAATAGTTCTTACAACGGGTTGCCTGCTGCCAGACGCACGTGACCGAGAAATTTCAAATCCTTTCAGTTCAAATCAAAGCCGGCAAAAGTCGGCGATAGAAAAGAAAAGTTTGCGAATTAGATGTTAAATTTCCGTTAATCATAAACAATATTTATCTAGATCGCGAGCTGTTATTTTCAACGGGAATGGAGTTATTAATTCATCACGACGGTCTATTTATCTTAACATTGGCCTATTCTAGGTCGTGTCAAAGAAAAATGTTGACACGTTCGCTTCTATCGACATCATTGTTCTAGCGCACGATAATCGCCATTGTATGAAAATGATGTATTCTACGAGTACGGTCGATGATAAAAATGTGGAATAATTTTGCTGAACAAACAAATAAATTCTTGTATTCGTTCGTCCAACGTAAGACGAGTCGAGTATCGCGTCGTCGGCACAATTTCAGGTCGATCGAGTTAGTCGAGGAACGTAGGATAGCAAGGAAATGTGAGCAAAGTAAGCAACGAAGGGGGAAGAAAAATGGGCAAATCTGTTTTCTCTTCGTTGTTCCATCTGGCATGAAAGACGCTCCTTCGAGATCATACGATTTTTTCGGATTCTTTCCCCGTTGGATGGAACAGGAGTTTTTTTTTGTCTCCGACTCCGGAAAATTCGAACCGCTCATGTTAATTCATGGGGCTCGGGAGACGTGTAGGTACGCACGTCGAACGATGCACCTGCGACGCCGGTGTACGTTAAAGTCGTAACCGCAGTCAGCTCGTTTTATCGCCGGTGACGAATAAAACGGGATTACATTCGTCCAAGCGTGTTTTGAAACCCACAACTTCATCCTTGTTCATCGTCGCTCGATTTTTCACGATCGAATAAACGACAAAATTCATCGCCCACGATATCAATCATTTCCCAGCACGGAGAAGGCTCCATCAACATTTTCTCACGATCGTTACCGACGCTCATCCCGCATTATTCATTCCCGTATTACGCGTCATTTTTTCACGAGAGAAACAATCCGCCTAAATAATTTCATATCGTTACATCGATTCCGGATATTATTACCGCGTGTCTTCGACTTGCTGGAAAATTACCGTTTCTTTTCCATTTCGCAACAATGGAACGCTAAGATTTTTATCCGTTTGCATCGAAACGACGTGGAAAAACAATTTCGTCATATTTATTGAACTCGCTTCGCTGGGTTTTATGTCAAGTATCCGAACGAACAACAACAAATGCATAAATATAAATCGAGTGGTAATTCGTGATCGAACACAGCTAGTATTCCCGAAGTCGCGATGTTCGTTGGTCGACTTGAAAATAATGATGGATAGAGCGCGATTGCACATTTATACTATACAGCTGAAAAATATCGGTCGGGATAGTTGTAGCTGTATTCATAGAAATGTACACTTTACGCGTTCTTAACCCCGTCAGACATAACTGTCTGCAATATACAAGATAGAGAAATAAAATTTAAATTCAGCAATTCAGTGCCGGGGATTTATACGATACGAACGAGGAAACGCGTTCGAATGTGGGTATTCGTTCACATTTTCAAAACGATCGATAACGCGGTCGGAAAATCAACGTTCGTACAAAGATTCGAGCTGGAAGCGAGCACCGTAATTAGGCGGGGACTACGACAGCTGTTACGATCCTCGTACAGCTGTAGAGATAATGTATCGGTGGCGAGAAGTCGATGATGCTCGAAGTAACCGGCGCGGGGAAAAAATGCAGCGAGGACCGCCGGCGAGAAAAAAGTAGAAAGACGAGTCCTTGATAAATCGCGTGGGAAACGGGGAGATTGTCGGAGAAAAACCGAGTGGGTCAGGAAATCGTGGTCAGGACGACTTTTGACATCCAATTCGTCTCGCGATCGATTTCTCGATTTTTTTTTAACCACGAGTTATGAGCGTCGCGTCGGAGTCGTGGGATCTAAGGAGATCGCAGCATCGAGATGGAAGTGATCTGGTCGCGCTGAATTCGCGAGAAAGATGCGGGTCGGAGAGACGAGAAGACGAGAACGATCGGCCGATTCGTCGTTCTCTCGCGTGGCTACGTTTGCCTCGCGAGTCGCGGGCCACCTGCGGGGCCTTTTTTTTAATAATTGACCGGTTAGGACGAGTCGGAGGAGTCCGGTTTAGGGCTCGAAACGAGCCTTGCCACGGGATTACTAGCCTCGCCACTGTCAAGCGGCGTCGATTCGTCTCACCTGCCCAGCCACGTGTACACAGATCTATTATCCGAAGGTATATGCGACGGATAATTAAGGTGCGACATCGTTTGGACGGCCGCACGGCCAAACAGTGTCATACTTTGTTGGAAAAGCGGATTACGCGAGGCAATTGAAACGAATATTACCTCTTTCCGTACCGCCGCTATCCTGGCTACCCATCATTGATCCGAATCCATGTTAAACATAGCTTATTTACGACTCAACTACAATGGTCACTTTATAGACCTGAAACCCGGCACGAAATTACGGTATTTTTCCCTAGGGAGGAAAGTAGCAGGAATATTAACCTTTCGGGTAGACAATAATAGCGTGCGAATTGAAAGCCATAAAATTTGTCCCGTTCGATTCGATTTCTTTACTTTTACTGTCGGTAAAATTGTGAAGAGTACCTACGAATGTTCCGGCACTTTCTTGGCGCACTCTCCATTTTTCGACGAGCTTATTCCCTAATTATAATTACAAACGGCGCGTCCGCGTACAGGCTGATAATTAGTTTCGTATCGAGGTTCAAACACGCGAGAGATAAACATCGAGCCCTCTAATTAGACTTCAACGTTATTTCCTCCGCTAATTTATTCTCCTTCGTTTTTCGTTTTCTGTTTTTGCTGCTGTTTTAACCTCGTCGATTGGCATTTATTGGAAAGCGTCGCTATTACGAAGCGTAACGAAAATCAACATCGGCGTTGCGATCGAGCGCGCATTTTTATCTCCTGCGCCTCGATTATCCGTGGCCACGTTGATGTTGCCAAATAACAGGCGCGAGGACGATTCCCGAAACGTAACGAGACGTCGACATTTTCTCCAGCGGACGATCGGAGAAAGGAGTCGGAATTATCTCGCGTGGCCAGCGCACCTGTAGCACCTGATAAAGAGACGAAAAGAAGCTCGACAGGTGGGCGCGGATGCCGATGACGGTGCACAGCGCAGGTGGAAAGCTCCGCTCGCATCGACGCGGCGGAGAACACCCTGCTTGTACGTCGCGTACAAGCAGCTCTCGCTCCCGAAAACGCGCGGACGCGGATATCTCGAGAACGGTCGACTTTTCGACAAAACGCCTCCCCACCAAATATATAGCCCACACGCCGTTCTACAAAAACGATCCCATAACTTTTTTCCCTCCGATTCGCCGTTCTCGAGTTACAGCGTGCCAAAGATTGGGCGAATGGAATTCATCCCTCCTGACACTGCACAAAATGATCTCCAATCTCTCCGTACGTCGCACAGTCGACGAAATTGACAACAAGCGGAACTAAGCTACCACAAAAAAAAAAAACAATGAAATATTCACTAACATATTCACACGGAGAAAAAAAAATTCGTTTCTAGACGAAAAAAACACTTATTTTAACAAACTCGCGATTCTTGCCCCAATTGTGCTAAGAATAAGAAAGTTTCCATCTTAATCCTACGCGTTTTTCTTTCTCGAATTAAGTGGAAACTTTCTTATTTTTAGCACTATTAAGCCAAGAACCTTGAATTTCTTAAAATAACTGTTTTTTTCTTGCATCAAGAATTTTTTTTCCCTACTTTCAGCTAATCATTCTGTATTTCATAATCGGAATCGGAATTGTGTGATGCCAGGAAGACTAAACGAATAAATAGATTTGAGACAGATACATCGCAGAGCCTCTGACGTAACGAGAATTGCAAATTAATCCGATTTTTTCACTTGTTAGTTCGGAACAGGCTTTAAAATATGTATACAACGATTCAATCCGCGAGCCACTCGGGTATTTGCTCATTTTTTGTTAATTCGCCCACAGCGCGTCACAGCTGAGATACTTTGTACGAAATTTGGTCTTTCGTGAATTTTACTCTGCTCTTTACGACATCCGCTTCCCATGAAATTCGCACGCGAACGAACATCGCCCGGTTTCCATAAGTCTCCTCGCGGCATAGCAAATTACGGCGCTACACGCGCGCAACTCGGGTCTCCGGACGACAGGCGGATCGTGAAAAAGATCCGTACAGAACGTTCCCTATTTTTGAAACAAGCCGGGAGAACGGGGTCGGGAAAGTGAGGAGAGATAACCGCGACTTTACGCCTTTGCGAGGAGTCGCGACGCGCCGGATCCACGGTCTCGGGAAACTCGACCCTGACCTTCGCCCCGTTCTCGAGCGCCGAAGGTCGCGCTCAAGGCTGCGCACCCGGGAAGCTGCTCCCCGAGGGAATCTCGGCAAGGGCGTGTCCGTCGTATCGCGCTGCTCACCGTCTGTCACCATGGAGATCTCATCGATCTCGCAATCAGGAACGACCCGACGCGCATCCGTTGCCAAAAATGCAAACCAAGAAGAAAAAAACGCCTCGCCCGCGCTGTCCCCCCCCCCCCCCCCGACGTCCTTCTTCATCTTTCATCCCCCCCGTTTTTTTTCCCATCTGCCAACCCTCTTCCCCTATGTTTCCCCTGGCGACGCGGCACTCGCTCGTCATCCCGATCGAAACGTCGTGTTTTCCTCGCACAAAACGCAAATCCGTCTTCGTTGTACAATCTTAAAATTTACTTCAGACCGCGAAAACATTTGTTTAGTAGGCATTTGTTAATAAAAAATGTTTAAATTAACTTATCGAAAAATGATATTTCGAGAAAAACGCGTTTAAAGAATTGTGTTTTACGCACGAAACTAAACTAAAAGGTTCAAAGTATTTTATTTGGGGGGTTTTTCCCCAAATTTACGGTGCTGAATCATTCAGTATGTGATATTTTTTAGCGGAGAAGGTTTCTGCTTGGCGAGAGTAGCAGAAGCGGCAGCAGCAGCAACAGCGACAGATCGGAATTCGGATCCGTTTCGATCGATGTGGAGCAGCGCGCGCGAGACTCGTTATCAGATAAATTTAACGGTAAGATGTCGGAGAGCCGTTCTCTGCACTTTGGGCGTGTACGCGCCTCTGGACTATCGTCTCCCCAGGCTACGCACAACGAGATCCTTGTCCTCGAGACTCCCGCGCCCGCCGATTAAGAACGGGGCCGGACACAGGCAACGGCCTCTCCGCGACCGATCGACGCTTACGCATGCCAATGCCAATGCCAATGTCATCCGCCCGCGAACAACGCCTCCCGCGACGACGGAAAAACAATTTTTTAGCGTCGCATCCGCCTCGACCGATTATCTCCCCAGAGACTCCGCTCTCCAATAAGCGGGAGATAAAAGAGGCGAGGAAATCCGAAAAGGAAGAAAAAACCCCGGTATCGCGATCTCCCGACCAATTCGACGTGGAAACGATGTAATGATAATAATAACCACGGTAACGTCGAGTCGTCGTGGTTATCGCGGACCCGATAGCCACATCCGGTGATGGTTGCTTATCCTTGTCCAAACTTTGCGCGCAAAGAAGTAGCGTCGATGCATCGTTCTACGTGGAAAATCGCCGCGGAGGAGGAAGAACGCGACGAAACGCGCGAACATCCGTTTTTTCGCTAACGCTGGACTTGAAAGAACAAAACGAAAAAAAAAACAAAACAATCGACGATCGAGGAGTAAAAACGTGGAGTGGAAAAATCGCTTCGTCGTGGTGCGCGACCTGCGAATCGCGGAGGTAAGAGGAGGGCAGAGCGAGAAAATCGAAGAACGGAAGTCCTCGCACGTATAAACGGTGCGTACCCGTAATTTCATCTTTCTCGTACTTATCGCTTCGCCTTCAATGTTCCGACGTCGTATCCACCCCTTTCCGGTTGAATTTCTATTCAAGTCCCAGGACGCACGTGGCTCATTAACATTACGCAAGTGGGTATCATCCGTACTTTTCCCGTTCACTACTCCTCGAAATTCTCCCGGCTGCAATACCCAATTATTGTTATTACCAATCGTGATCCGGACGTTGCTCCCTGTTCGTTACTTTACACGCGAAGTGGGGAAAAAGCGCGACGCGACGGAGAATTTTCGCGACGCGATACCGTACTCTGTCTTGGAGTATTTTTCTACCCACTCGCACCCCGACCTTAGTTTTTGGGTCAAGTCGCTCCCCCCCCCCCCCCCCCCCCCCCAAAAAAAGCTCAAATTTTTACCGAAACTTCCGCAACACTGGAACCATTTTTGAGACAAATTTCAGGCCGATCGGTCCAGCCGCGCGAAACGCTCCTTTCGTGAAAAAGTTTTATCTGACCTAACGGTCGCGTCGATTCGGCTCAAATTTTGTCAAGAAAGCCAGTTCAGAGTGTAGACAATTTTTTTTTTGTTGACAATTCTCAGTTGCATTTCGTGGTCCTGCAAGTTTTAGCGGAACTAGTCCAGCCGTTTGGCCGGTACGCCGGATCGACGCGTAATACAAGCACGTAGCCTACATCTCGAGAACTACTCGGATCTTCCCGAGAAACCTATTAGAGAACGTGGAGATATCGCGTAGGCATCCGGCAGCAACAGGTGGAATCGAATTCGAAATTGAAACGTAGGAGAAACTGTAAGATTTTGCGTTTTAGAAACAGCCGGTCGTACATTTAGTGGTTCCTAACAACCAGGTGGCCAGGCTCGGGGATCGTTAAAAGCAGGTATAGAAAGGACAGAGAGAGAGCGAGAGAGAGAGAGAGAGAGAGAGAGAGATTTGTATTATTATCCATGTCAGTGTCGGATAAGCGAGAGAGCAGTGTTCGGTCGGGTAGAATAAAATAATGTAAAGTAAGCAGCCTAAGACAAAAGAAGAAATAGGGAAAATAAAGTAAAGTGAAGCGAGTAGCGTACAACAAAGGAAGAAATAGAGAAAATAGAATAGAGTAAACCAAGTAGTATATAACCGAAGAAGAAATAGAGTAAAATAAAATAAGCAGGGAATAGACAGAACTGCGAAGAGAGAGATAGAGAGAGAGAGAGAGAGAGAGAGAGGGGGGGGGGCATGAGAAGAAGAGACAGAGAGAGAGAAAACGGTACTCTTTGCAAAAACATCTCGCAACCTGTGTACCGTTATTCGTCCCTGCATCCCCCTCCGCTCGACGTTTACTTATCGCATGTTTCGTTCGCATGTGGCGCAGAGACGAAGCTTTCTCTTCTTCGCCCTTGTGCTTCGCTGGACGCGAGGATAATTGAAAATCCAGGGAAAAAGACGCGTTGGATGTCGAGGCCAGGATTTTGGCTTCTATATTCCTAGTTCAGTTGATACATTTTCATAATTTTGTTTTGTCAATTCCGCGATTGCGGTTGAGCGATGGTTGGCGGCAACAAAATGGAACGATAAGAAGAATCGTGACCGCATGTGGCCTGCTTAATTACAATTACTTAACAATCGCTTTAACGAACGCGAGAGCCGGACGTCATTTCGGCTACTGATTACGCGATTCGGTACCCAATTACGAGGCGATGAGGATAAACAATACAGTGACGTAGCATGTGGTTTGTTCTTTTATTTTTATTCGAGATTCGTCGGATTCGTAAAGGTGCGGTCGCCACGGTAAATCGAGAACTGAATTGTATTCAGGAGCCCAAATTACCCGGCTAATTGGCGATTACGCGTCCATCTGTTGTCGAAGACCAACTGACCTCCGTTAAAACGAGTCGGCGTCGAGAATCGCGTCGAGAATGGGGAAGAACCTCGAATAAGGGTATCGAATTTCAAAGGACCTGAACAGATTCGGAGAAAATGGAGAACACGTTGGTTTCAAAAATTCCTCGCGATTCACCAATTTCTATCTCCCAAACGAAGCTATCCCGGAAAAAAAGTTACTCTACGTAAAACCTTAGACTTTTCTTGTTCTTTCTACGTGATTTTTCTCCGAATTTTACCGCCAAGCGTTACGCTCGTTTTCGGGATTTTTCTCCAGCAGCGTTAAGTATTTTTTATCTCGTAAACGACGAGGTTTGGAGAAAAATGTTATCCCACGTGAAACCTTTGTTTTATCCCGTACTTTGGCTAGTTATTTTTGAAAAATATTTCCCCTCAACGATTCCGTCGATATTCGACGTTTTTGGCGATCGATTTCATCGTGACTCGCCTCGCGTCCACGCTTTTCAATTTTTATCTCGATAACGGAGCGATTTTTCGAAAAAACGTATTCTGCGTAAAATGTTTGGTTTATTGCGCCCTCGTTGCTTAAATTTTTTCAGAATTTATCGACCAACGTTTTCCCCGGGTTTAATTATTATTCGCTGCTACGTCGACGCGCTCGATGACGGAGCGCTGGCCATGAAACGTTAAACGCGTTTCCCAGCGACGCGACTGGCTACCTTTTATTTGTCGGGATGGTAGCGTCCACAGAGGTCCGTAGCATCAGCTAGCCCATCACGCATCGTGACGGCCCGCATATCAACGCGACCGACGCGGTTACGAAAGTAATAAAATAAAAAAAAACGTCGGCGGAGGCTCATTGAAATGTTAATAGGCAAACAACGCGTGCAATTAACGTTCCGTTCCGAGTTTTCTTTCACGTGGCACGCGACACAATTAAATTCTACCGTAGAATATAACGAATTCAATTCGTATAATAACGAATTAAAGACGCGATCAACAAAGGAAATTACATTCGGTGTCGAAAGACCTGTTGGCCGTGAATCAAATCCTTCGCTGATTCCGGGGCCCCGAATAAATCCCCGAATCCATCTTCCACCGAGCAACAGTATTACGAGAGTACTTTTTACCGCTCCGGGGGGTGGGGGAGACGCGTCGTTCGTTTTACAAGCGGATGGAAGAACGTCGGAAACAGGGAAAGCTCGCGGTTGACCGGATCATCAAAAGAATAACCAAAGGGGTCGCAGCCCACCGCTCTTACACACATAATTATATCTACCTACCTAATTGCATATATTTTTCATCGGCATTAAGTTATTCCTCTTCACGACCGACTCATGCCAGCCTTGTCGTCGCATCGAGACTCGGCATTTAGCCTTGACTACAATCGTGTTTCAAAAGACGTTACGACGAGTCTGCTTGAAACACGAACTTCGAGCCTTCTGTCCAAACATATTTTCTAACACCTCTAACGCCGTCGGCCTCGATGTTTACCCTGGAAACGCCGACCCGTCGATCAAACCGACACCTCAAAATTCAGCACTCTTCCACGCGCTATCACAAAAAAAAAAGAAAAAAAAGGAATATTCAAAAAAAAAAACGGTCTCTCTCTCAAGGCGCGTCGTTCCGACGAGGAGATCGGTACCGAGGATGCTGAAAGGTCGAAGAGATTGATGAATTTGCGACCAGGCTGCGCAATTTTCAGCGGAATGGACGTTTAGCCGGAGCGAGTGCCGGATTGCGCAGCGAGAGCGCGCGACGCTCGATGCTTCTCGCGGGCGAAGGGATCGCCGCGTACCGCGCTACGCTATAACATCGCGACGCTACGCGGTCGCTCGGTGTACGCTGCGCTTGGGATATCGAGACTTTCTCTTTTGGGAGTTGGGAAACCCTGGTGCGGGAACCTCGGTGTTTCTATAGACGGACGTAGGATCGTGAGGAAGTTGCGACCGCTTGTAAAACGCGACTATCAACCCTCGACGACCCTCGACCTGTACCCTCGAGGTTAAACCTTTCCGAGAAAATTCAAGTTAGAGCCTGCACCGTTTTTGTGCTTTCTCACCCTATTTACGATGCTTAGAAGAGTAGGAGTTCGGTAAACACGGAACGCATGAAAAGAAAACAGGATGTTTCAACTTACTTTACGAATCGCAACGAAGCGGGTGATTTTTTTTACGCCAAATTTTTTATACCGTTTTCGGATCATACGTGCGAGGAAATCGCGCAGAATTTTTGAGTCGAATTCGATTATTCTGTTGAGGAATCGTGGAATTGGAAAAAAAAATTGATAGAATACTTTCTGCCTGTGTTATACTAGGTGGTTCGTTTGCCTTATCTGTTTGCGTCTTTGGCGTTTTCGTTATGTCGGAATCAGGATCGTGGGCTGGCGAAATTATTCATCCGCGATGGTTAGAAGTAATCCTGCGGATCAAAGGGTTCGGGGTTTTGGGGTGAGAGGCTCGCGGAGGTAATCTTTGATCATCTTAGACCATTTTGCGGTACATAAGACGAATAAAGGGTATAATGAGTAGGAGAGGAACGCCGATGGATCGCGGGACCAAGGGAGACGGGAGCATGGACCAACAACGAGAGGAAAGCGGAGGGAGAGAGAAGGAGACAGAGAGGCAGAGAGAGGCGACTCTACCAATTTGGAAGTGAACCACCTCGATCACCTCCAGCGACGAGAAGGATGAAGATGCGACGGCAGCATTCGCCGCGACCACCGAAAAAATCCGCTAGGCCCTTCTCGGAAGTATTTCGCGGCGTTGCCAAACACTCGAAGGACCGGTAGAGGTCTAAATCGGTCGAATAGACGCGAATGGACGATCGAGACTCGACGAACTCGCGGACGTATCCGTCCTTCGCAACTAGGGCGCCATTTTCCTCGAGAACGGTGAATCGTAGCGAAACGAAGCATAGGAACAAAGTTGTAGATAATTCGATGGCAAATATTTTTTGTGGGAAAAGTTTTTCTCTATCTCCTACGGTTTCCAAGTTACGGGCGACGGTGCGAAAAAGTGGGGAATCCCCGAAGGATACATTTCGCGCGCGAAAGGTATCTTTTCATCACAAAATGGCCGCCGAACTCGAAGATTCGCGATAGTCGCGGTGAGACCGCGAATCGGTAACCGCTGAACAATGACAACGCGACGATTCGATATGCGAAACCGATTCCCGGAAATAAGTCCTCGAGGATCTCGAACGAGTAAGTTGCGTACGTGTCGCGGTAGGCAATAACTTCCGTTTTCCGGCCCGAAGACACATGGCTTATCAGCATTCACCGCTCAAGCTCCGAGTACGCTTCTATTTTCCTGAATACAATTCCCGATCGTGTTTTTTTCCTTCGTTTTTCGCGATACAGCATTTCACGTATCGTTGGCCCCGCGTACCGCAACGTACGGGGAACCCATCGTCGCTGGATCGGGCGACTCGCGAAGCTTGGAAAATCGTGACTCAGAATTCGGCACCGACCACAAACTTTTTCCTACCCCCGTCTTGTGGGGTGTCTGAGGAGAGCTCTCGAGCCCCGTAATCCGAATTTGAAGAGGGAAAAAAATAAAATTCAAAATGGCGCCCGCCACGTTGATCCTTGTCATTTTATCGCCGTTCGAACGTTTCTGTTCCCACGTCACAGTCGCGTTCGCCATAGGGACTAGAGCGAAACTTTGCAGGGAGTGTCGCGGTCGATTTGGAAGCCTCGTTCGGTCAGCTCAGCGAAGCAGAACTATCGGAGACTCCTTATCTCTACCGGGCTTCATGCTTATCGCGGATACACCGCAATAACCAGTCTACATTCGCACGACCACGAGTCGGGAACGGAAGACGAGGTGGCGAGGTGGCGAGTCGTTTTAACAATCCTGGGAAATTGCGCTGAACGCATGCCACATCGATATCGTCGATGCGATACGCGTAGCAGCGCGCGATTTCGGCGCCACAGCTGCAAACCCTTCGACAAAATTGCCACTCGCTCGCGTAAGACTCGCCGACGCGTTTCCTCCGCCTGCATCTTTCTTGTAACTAATCGGTTATCTCGGAAAGCTGCGGCCGTATGGTTTCTAGAAAACCCATGGGCCCGGTTCCTCTTATCGGCGATATCGGAGAGGCGATAAGCCGCGGCGTAAAAACCAATCGAGAAAAAGACGCGTTGAAAGGCGACAGGAAACCTATACGTGATAATTTCCTCCCGAACGCTCGCCTTCGAAGTCCCTGTCCATAGATTTTCTTCAACGACCAGCGAGCCTCTTGATAAGAGTGAATAATAATTTACTTTATCGGTACTTACTTCTGCACTCGTCAACCCTTTTTCTACGAGGAAAAAAATTATGCGTACACTCGCTAACCCCGAGAATTATAAAGTTGAAAAAACGAGCTCCGGGTTTAATAACCTCGCGCCGCGACTTCGAACCGAATCGCTGAGCCGGACTCGGAAATGGTAAACAGGAAACTTGACTCGCGATCGAGCCGCTCGCTCCACGACAAGATGGCGGCGGCGGCGCCAAATGGCGGCGGCGGCGTCGCGAAATGGCGACCAGCGCGCGTGCCCACGACCGATCGCGCTCCCCCATCGGAGGATCGCGATCTTCGGTAGAAAATTCTCATCTCGAAAAATGACGTCATCCTGACGAGAAATGAAATCTCGTTTCAGAATCGTTCGAACATTTTTTTAACATGCTTCCTACGTTGACTCGTCTGCTCGTTCTGCTGCGACGAGTCGAGAGAGAGAGGTGAAGAGCGAAGTCGATAAATGCGAAAAATTAGCGATTACGTAACCGAGAAGCGGAAAATAATAACGATTCGTATCGATAAAAGTGAAGCAAGTAGATTCATTTTGTCCAAGTTGCCGTTTTATCTTCCCTCGAATAACAGGTAGGTAGGTACGCGCGAGGCGCCTCACCTTTGCGACCAGCGGGTAGAGAACGAGAGGGACGAGCGCGGTAGCATCGTGGTACGGAAGGAGACGGAGAACGATAGCGGAGAGGAGAGCAGGAGAGAGTGCGAGGGGGAGGCCATTGATGTAGGCATTGTAGGCAATAGCACGCGGGTCTCGGTTCTCTTCGACGCTGGAATTGTTATTGACTTAGTCGAGCTGTAAAACCGTGCGTTTTGTACGGTACATACAACGCAGAGTTTCACTCTTTCGATCAACAAGTAAAGATTTCAACCTTCCGCCTCGCATCGCGATCTCCTAGATTTAGGATCCAGCAAACCAGCGGGAAAACTGCTAAAAAAAAAAACTGTTCGGCCAGTAAAATACTAAATTCTTCGATTTTCAGCGGCCATTTCCACCATTTTTTCGATGACGAATTTCTAACAAACCGCCCAAAAAGCACGGCGCCAGACTTGGTAGTAAAACAATCGAGCTTTCGGAGCTTTCTCACCGTTCAATGCGTCGCGACGAGATAGTTAATTGTTCGGATCGTATCGATCAATATTGGTTATGTAATCGTCAATATTGAGCTTGTATTCCTCATCGTATATATACACACATATTGGTATAATTATTTCGGTTACTTCGTCTTATAATTTTTACCCGAACCTACTTGTTAGACAAACTTACCGATCGGAAATTATTTGTCCAGGTGTCCCGATGATCGGGAATGCCGCGTTTCGTCCGTATCTCACCTACAACATTATCTATCGACGCGATACCGTCGTTCGTTAATAAAACCTATCGTCACGCTGTCAATCACCGAATTTGTTCTCCAAATTTCATTTTTAAAATGGCCGTGAAAAACTAGGTCTAGCACTTTTCGGAAACTCGTTTATTCTCGACACCTTCGCCTCGCCGTGTTCTGCAACAAGTCTCCAGAGTTCCCGATTCACGTGCCTACGTCACCTTCGGGTAAATTTAGTCAATGTTGTCAAAATGTAGGGTTTTTTTTTACTGGGAGAATTGCTCGTGGTAAATTGAAAAAAAAAAAAATAGAGCGATTCGCCTTTCGTGAAAAAACAACCTTCACCGCTCTATAAATAACAGTTGTTACTGCATCCACAAAACGGCGGGCACTTCGAAAAAGGAAATAGGTCGTTCGGTGGAAAATTGTTAAAATGGTTTGGAGAAAAACGCGTTTAAGGTTTCGATTACGTGTAAAAACGGGTACTGTAATTTCGATTTACCTCCAATGTGCTATGCCTGCCTCGTACATTTGGGGCAGGTCGCCGATGGTGTCGCGCGCCGTGAACAAATTGATAACTCGATTCCGTCGTTTTACGTCGAACAAATTGGATTAACGAGAATCGCTCGCTCGCGATAGGCTGCACCGCGAAACGAGCGTCGCGATCGCAGGAATGAAAGAATCAAAGTTACGCTCGCTGAAAAATTAGAACGACGCGAATCGGCACGAAGAAACGGATCCTTCGTCTCGAGAAGACACCTGCGAAGGAAAAAATGTATTCGTACACCGTCTCTTTTTTCTTGTACGCGCAATGCAACGACGTCGCGTCCAACTGCCGTGAAAAGTACGCGCGAAACGATTTTTCCTCGCCTCGAGAAAATTCGATCTCTGTCCCGAAATTTTGGAAATGCCGGGTGAGTCCATTTATCTATTTTCCAATTAGCTCCGTGGAAAAGCTATGTAAAGGGAAAAACGTTGATACAAAAGTTGTACGATACCCGGAGGACGATCCAACGGTGACCTTGAATCTGACCCTGGAAGGCAGTTTCAAGATCATTTGAAGATCACTCGTCTTTTTTCAACGAAACTCCGCGTCTTTTACGACAGAATTGGAGTCTTCGCAAGAAAACAAGTAAGTTTTGTCCGAACCATTTTTCGCTGAAACGAAAAATTTAGCCTGCCACATCCTGATCTTTTCTGTCGATTATCGCGGAACCATCGTTAGGTGGACGAACAAAGTTCACACCAAAGTTGTAGGATTTAGAGAGGGGAACAATATGCCGCACTTTTGGTTGACCTTCGACGATGGCTTCAAGGTTAAATCAAGGTCGGCTTTGTTTTTTAGAAGCAACCGCGATAACCGCCCGGAAATATTATTTTCCGTTTTAGATAAAAATGATTGAAACATAACTTACTTGTTTTCTTGCGCAGAACTCGATTCTGTTGAAAAAAATATAGGTTTTCGATTGAAAAAACAAAAGTGACCGTCAAATCATCTTGAAACTGACTTCCAACGTCAAATTCAAGGTCACCGCTGGATTGCCTCCCTGATATCGTACAACTTTTGTATCAACGTTTTTTTTCTACACAGCCTTGCCACAGAGCTAATTTGGAAATATATTAAAATGACTCACCCTGTATGCGTTTCGCTTCGCATTAACCTCGGACCAATATTTGACGAAATAAAATCGTGAGTCGTAAGTATTGGAATATCGCGGTTGTTATGCAAACATTCGTCGTTGTCCTGTAACTGGAACATTCAATATTTAATATACAATTACGATTTATCCAAGTATTTATCTACATCGAATCGATGCATCGCGACGCTTAGAGAAAATGATTCGCGGCTGAGAATCGATGTGTTTTTTTTTCTTCATAAATTGTTCTTTTCTCGGCAGCGAACGAACGAAAATTTCGTGAGAAATTACAATCAACGCCGATTGATATCGACGAGGTGCTGTAAAATGATACAATGTGATACAGCTATTTCGAGACTTTCAGGTATCGCGTTATCTGCGTTACATCATTCGATGGGCTGTTATCACCTTCGTCAGCGTCGTTCAGAAACACGTGTAAACACCTGAAACGGAATCTTATAATCGCACAAAACAATCGGTCGAAGTCGAACCCCAAAATAATCCAAAGCCCAACGCGAGTTTTGCATTCTTCCGCCAACAATTTCCCTCCCATGCGAAAAGAGTGAGATTCGCGCGCGACAGGTGAATGCATCTGCTATTTTCCTCAGCTTCACGCGTTACCTTTCCCGTTGTATTCGAATCCTCGTGGAAACACTGCGCTGCACGAAGTGTGAAAAGACATTCAATTTCCATTTGAATACCCCTGCGAGTTTTCCGTCACCACGGGCCCAACAACAACCAGCCAGACCATCGGGTCTCCGAATTTCGGTCCTATTCACAGCCCATTCAGCCTCATTCAAGAAGTATTCCAATTCAACGAGGGAAAATTGGTCATCCTACGTAACGCTCTATATATAGTATATGGAACTCATTTTCCACAGCCAAAGAATTCACGTTGGCGTCAAGTTACACCGAAGATTCCCCCGGCCCTTCGACTCTCTCGAATCTTTCCACCGATATTACGTTTCACCAATCAGAATATCTATTATTAAACCGACTCGTCTCGTTAATTTTCTCGTCAACTTCGTTGTTTCCTTTTCATAAATTTCCCACTTTTTTCTCGAACATCGTTGTTTGTTCCTCCTACATTTCCTACTTTTCTAATCTTTCTTCTGATATCCCTGGGTCGTTTCTTTTTCGCAATCCTACGTTCAGGTCTATTTTTTCTCCATGTCAGCACGAGTGAAATAAAATTCCCTTCGGTGCATAAAAATCAAAAACACCAAAGTAAAATTTGCAACGAGGAAAAAGTATAAAATTTGGACGAATAAAGCAGGAATAACTATAGCAATACAGGAGGAAAGGTTAATCGTAAAAGAATTTTGGGGCAAAAAGAACAAGGAAATACGTTTTACTTAAACTGTACCAGTTTGTTCTCGGTTAGTTTTTGACAAAATTCTAATGTAATGTTATTTCATAATAATAATATCAATAATAATAATATAAAGTAGTTAGTGTAATTAAAATATTATTTTCGACGGATTTCTCGATGGTACAACAATTTTTGGTTCCGAAACGTATCAATGCATGCGTATTATATATATATGATGTCGTTTGCTGTCCTTCGCGATGGTGTCATTTCGATCGTAGAAAATTATTTACGAATTTATGAATTTTTCAGATCCGACGGGGAAGAAGCGATAGACAATTGGATAACGATCTCGGGGCCGAGATGATCCGTGTGATTCGAAGTTTCGTAAGAGACCGAGAGCCACCTGACACCTCGCGCTCGAAGGAAATAGCGTCACGGATACGAGATCTATCTATCACTCGTACGAGGGGAGGTTGCAGCGCGTCGCACGTCGCGGCGTCGCGCGAGGCCGCGGAATGTGGCACGAGAAAACGAGAGAGTCCGGGGATGCGGCGTCGCCGTCTGCCTCCTAGCGGTGGCTCGCGCAAGCAGAGACGAGAGCGCGCGACGCCCGCTACGCGGCGGAAAGTAGTGCGTCGCGTTCGAATAAGATTGAAATTTGAGGAAAAGTACGCAAAGACAACTCGTAGGATCGTCATTGCCGTACGAATCGAGCACCAGGAACACGATGGCCGCAATTTCCGGCTTCCTAACGTTGTAGTTACTCGTATTTCGTGCACATTATGGGACGCCGTGCCGTCGGGTGCGGCACGAAGGCGGTCCCCACGCGCTAGCGACAGGTCCGTACCAACAACAAAGCGACGGAGCCGTGCCGCGCTCGTTTGTTTTTCAAAGCGCGACGAATACCTGCCACCTCGAATGTTCGCATGCGATTCTTCGACGCGTAGGAAATCTCATCGACGCGAAATCTTCGCCGATGGAAAGACGAAATGTGAACGAATTACCAGACCTCCGAGTTTTTCACTTCGAGACGAATTTTAAAATCGAAAAAACAGCCGACAATGACGGTGATTCCGATATCACGGTTGCAGCTTCGACTCGGAACGTGCGAGAGAACTCGCTTATCATTCGTTTTCATCGAGGAGGTATCCCACCCACCGCTAATCGAGTATACATGCGTGTTCGTAGAGATTTTCATACGAGTCTTTGATTTTATGGCTTCCACATTTCACAGGGCACGCTGCAACGATATAGCTGTTCCGGGGCCGCCTGTGATAGGATTTCACGTCGTTTCTCACACGTTCATTCGTTTTCATTCGTTTCTGACCCGTTCAATTACAAATCATTTGACCATCATTGGCGAATATTTTATTACCAGAAGAGCGCCCGTCCGGAGCTTATTCGCATCTTTTTATTGCCCGTGATTACCGCTGATTGCATTGTCGGAGACCGTGACTAGCAGCTACATAGCATAATGTATACCTACGCGAGGCTAGCACTGACAACTTGATAACTGCGCGATGAAAAGATCAGCAAACCACCGATCGAATCGAAGGACAGATGAAAAATTGATGCCGCGTTGCGGATGCCAATCGAATAATTTCGGACGATCTTTGATTCGAGACTATCTTTGCGACTATTCGAAGTATAAACGCACGTAGTTATACCCCCGCGAAAAAATCATACTTCCATAGGATGACAGTGCTTTTATTAATATTCTCCCAGCGGGATGAAACTCGGATCGATACGACTGCGCTATCTTCAGGCTGGAACAATCGGAAACACGTGAATTTATCACGTAGAAATTTGAAAAAATTCCCGAAATCAAACACCGTATTCGGCGAGTTTACGATGCATCGACACGTTTTTATAACTAAAGTAGCCAGCTTTCCCCTTTATTTCGTTTTTCTTCGATTAACGATACACGTAGAGTTCTCAGCCAACGATGGGAAGCTAGCAACAAAACGCATGGAATAAAAACGTCGCGTAAGCATATTTCGTCGAAACGAGATCGCAGACGTGGGGCGACCGGCGCCCCTTTGTTACTACGCGCCTGGTGCCGGTGGGCACTCGGTGTGAGAAAATGGTATTCGGATCGTTCGCGCTCGCAGCGATCAGTTGCCTCGAACCGGCACTCCGTTACGAACGTGTCCGAGCACGTTCCCGCGTCGAACTCGCCTAATTCATACGGCACAGATCGCGAGAATGATCTTGTATATCGCGAACGGTAAAAGCATAATCCATAGCAAGTCGAAAAAGTGTACGACAGACACGTCCGAGTGCGGCAATAACTACCGAAATAGTAGTTGTAGTTGAGCGACGAAAATACTCGCGACTCGATAATTCTTTGGTATCGCCGCCGCGAGGCGAGAATACGCGATAAGAGAGTACGAGTACGAGAGAAAACGAGGAGGAAAGAGAAAAGGAGTGAGAGAGAGAGCGAGAGCGAGAGCGAGAGCGAGAGAGAGAGAGAGAGAGAGAGAGGCGAGGATCGATCGAAGGCGGGAATAAGTGCAAAAAGTTTATTGTTCTACGACACGCCGTTTTGGATTATATTGTCAACGTGATAAAGAAGGTTAGTTCGACACCGTTTCGTTATCGTTGCTTACTCCCTAAAAACGATCCTACGAATCGTAATGGTACGAATATTCGAAGCTACTGGAATAGAACCCGGTTTTACGGAGGGACACGCGCGCCTCTTGCCTCTTACCGCTCGTTCCTAGCGTATACTTATATATGCCACGCGCACTGGCACCCCGACACGCCGCCGAATACGCCCGGGCACATCCCGCGCGCGGAACGCTCTTGTCTATTAGTCACGATCGAAACAAGAGACGACGCGGACACCGTTTTTCATTCTCCTCGTCGCCGACGGACTAGAAGTACGACGCGCGACAATGTTGCGAGCATCGCCTCGCCAAACTTTTTCGTCCTCGCGACGCCAACGACGAGGCTGACGACAATGATGATGATGCGTGTACGTGGTTGCGAGGAACGCGAGAATCAGAAATTCACATTCCTTCGAATTCGGCTCCATCGATAATTTTAAAACGCCGGAAAGCGGGAAACAGACTCGGAGATCGTATTTTAACCAAGCAACTATGAATATAAATCGATTGATAGAACGAATTTTCGCACGTTTATTCGTAGTTATTCGTTTACGAATAATTGGACCGTTCGATCGGTCGGAAACAAACGGTGTAACGACCACACGGAGGAATGGAATACCCCCACGTGTGATGGGAAAATTCGCATAAAAATAAGAAATCGAATCTGGGAATTCCTTCGAATCGTGGGAGCTGCCAGTTCCTGGGCGTTTGTACCTTCCGAAATCGATTCGTCTCTTCGCTCGACAGCATCCTACCCTTCCGAAATTTATAATCGACGACCGGTTTCCTTGTCGTCGGAGACGTACGAGGCCAAAGTGGATGCCGAGATCGAATCTGGTGTTCTCAAACCAGTTCTCGTGCGATTCTTTGGCTTTACCACACGTTTTATACACCAACCATCGAATCTTCTCTCCATTCTTCTCCTTTCGCCTCCCATACTCTCGAAACTTCTCGAACGATTTTTTTTCCTCTCGTTCCCGCCACCGATTCAATTCGCTCCTCAATTCAGCAAACTCTAATCGCTTTTACGCGTCGTTCGATGAACGATCGACATTATCGTCGCGCGTTGCGATTTAATCGTTGATATCGGCTCGGAATTTGATGGAGATTCGAGTTCCGAATTCGTTGCGGCTAACTATCGTAGAAATTCGGATAGAAGGAGTCGGCGATGCCGTAAGAAGGGTCGATTATTATCACGTGATTTCGCGGAATAACGTTTATCCACACTTACGCGCACCGACGAAGAGCGGAAACGAAACGAAACGATAGAGTTACGGATTACATAGCTTTCAACGTTTGAGTTGTCGCCGCGGAGCGTAATTTAAAGTGGGGTCGAAAATTCCTGTTTATCGCCACTTTATCATATCTGCCTAACGATCACGCTAATGAAGCGCTCGTCCCGGCTTTGCCTACTAGTTGTTCGCCGTGACAGAATCTAATAGCTCTCCGAGATTGCGGCTTCGGTTTTTCGGTTTTCGGTTTTGCGGTTTCCTCGGTCCCGGAGAGACGAAGATCGGCAGCCAGTTTTTCACTCCGATAACGATCTCTGCACGTGCTCGTCCGGTCCACGTGCGATATCAGCACGAGTTTACTTCCACTTTCGTTTATTTTTCCTATTTCATACCAACCTCGCTTTCGTTCTATTATCGCATACTGTTTATTATTGTTTCTCTTTATCGTCATTCCTTCGCGGTTTTTTCGCCGCCTACTCCGCTTCTTTTCCTGTTTTCTCATTTTTCATTATTCTCCAATTCCATTTTCTTATTCTTTCATCGTCATTAGACCAACAAATATTTGATTCATTTTTTGTAGTAATTCCAACAAAATATTTTGTTGTCAATTACAATAACTAATCGCATTACCATTAAAATATAATTCGATTTATAATTTAAATTTTTTTTATCAATAATAAAACGATGCTACATTTTTGTTAGTTTGTAAAATATTTATCGAATTTTTTTTTTTTTTGCTTCCAACATCCATCGATATTTCGCGATTTGCTTTTTCCCAACTTTTTGCTTTTGCTCTGTTTCGCTGCACTTTTTGTTCTTTCTTGGGTAAACGCTTTTTTTTGTTGTTTTTTTTTTTTTTTTTTTTTTTTCAATACTTTTTTCGGATCGATGATAGTAGGAGTTGGTTTGTTTCGTGTCAGACGCAATTTCCCTTTCGGTCGATCGTAAAACCCGTTCGTCTCCGTTGACGCTCGCGACGCGTTGACCACAAATTTTGAAATTCCCACGTAACAAATTCGCGACGGCGGCGAGCCCCGAGGACTTTCACTCTCCTTCGCGTCCCGACGCGCCGCTTCTTCTTCTTCTTCCTCTGCTCCTCGTCGCCCTTCACTTGTTCCCGCTCCGCGTCGCTCGTCGCTGCGCGGCACGGCGTCGGTCAAGGTTACCACGTAACGCGGCACGACGAGTGGTCTGCGATCGCGAAGGAATTCCACGATACCGAACCCCGGGACTCGGCGTCGAGAGGTGCGAGAAAAGAAAAAGAAACGGATAAAGGAAAAGGAAGGGAGAAAACCGACGCTGCAACATAGGTACGATGCAATACAATGAAACGATTGAGGAGGAATCGCGCCGGATAACAAAACGCGATCGATCGCGCTGCGACGCGCAGCGCCAAGAGGGATGAGAACGCGACGCGAAGCATCTGAAAAATAAACGCCCGTTCTTCTCTCTCATACCTACTCGTATTATTTGCGTTCACCTCGCCCCAAACTGTATCGCGCGGCTACTCGCCCGTGTAAACAACAAGCGTTGTCTCTCGCTCCTCGACGATCGCCGTACCGCTGCCTGTCCCGCTTTACGTTTTGCTTTACGTTTCGCCGACACTTGCCGCCGCTGCGGCGACGAAACGTTTCTGCCCAATATATACTTGGTACCGGCATACCCGTGTTTTTCTTACTTCGACCCACGAAACCGCTCGACACGCGAAACCCGATGCAACGTTTACGCTTTTTCTCAAACGCTTCGCAACTCCGTCCACTCTATATCTATCCTCGCGACAAACATCGATTTTCGTCGAAAAACAATCGACGGTCAACCCAAATCCAAACACGAGCGCGCAAATAAGCTTTTGGATAAACGAATAGTTACAAATAAAGACGCGCGAGAGTGCGAACAACAACGTTCCGACGGAAGATTACCGAACATGGAAAACTCGCCAACGAAACGTAACAAAATAACGTGAAATTAAATAGAATAAAATAAAATTATACCACCGCGAAAAAAGTCGTGCCACGTGATCGATGGATAATCGACGACGTGCTTAAAAATTCGAACGTACCTGCTACCGAGGAAACGAGTCGAAACCGGAAACGACGAAATAAATTGTCGAAGAAACGAATAGACGATGATAAAATTGTGGCAAGGAGGTAAAAATCGATGGAATGATACAGTTTGACGAATCGTTTCCGGCGAAACGCGGATGTTTTTCCAAATTTGAAATCGAATAATGTGAGCAGCGAATGGTAATGTAACTGGTTTGCGAGAAGTAACGCTAGATTCCCAAGTTATTGCGGAAGAAAAAAAAGAAATAGGGAAAAAAACGAGGGAATAAATAATATTAAGGATGAAAACGATAATGAGGATGATGACGATGGTAATAATTATCAAACTCCGCGCGTTGTTCGATTAACATATTAGATTAATTAAGTTCGAGGGCGAAAATACTGCTCGTGGAGGGGGAAGTGCGCGATGGTATTCGTCACGTTCCACCAAAATTCGCGAAGAACGATTCTTACCTCATTTTTGCGAAGGCCAAAACCACCGGCGGAGACAGAGTTTTGTTCCTCGTTGCTCGGTGGTTTTATCGCTTTAGTCTATGCATAGAATCGTCGTAGTTTGTACGCGCGCACGAACGCGCGCGAAAGTACTGTCGTCGCGCGGACAGGAACAGCGGTGACCTTGGACACGGATGAATAAAGATTCCTGATCGTGTCCGAGGAAACCTGTATCTCTCGCACAGTCGAAACTGTCGTCGCCGAATAGGTTAAACGCGGTCGTCGATTATTATCATTTCGGAGATCGATTTGTAACAGGTACCCGGAGAACGTATCTACGGATACATATTTATCGTCGAACTACATTTTTGCGCGTTGAAAAACCAAATTTTTTTCTGTTGCCGAATATGTTACACAAAAATGCGAACACTCCGCGCAACGGTAGTGCCTCGCGAATGGCAAAAAAAAAATAGAGAATAGAAAATATCCCGTATGCCGCGATATCTCGGGACCCAAGACGCAGCGCCACGATTCCCACGCGTTGTCATGGTTATACGCGGGGGACGCGGTGGTCCCTCGATTTCGCTGCTACGGGGGAAACGAAACGATGGGAACGGAAAATTATCGGCTGATTTCTGTTGTGCGTAGGTCCGAGGAAACGTGGGAACGATGCCGGTACCTATCTGGGACTGTCCGAGCCTCGGACTCCTCGACGAGCCACTCGACACGACCACCGTCGTCTCCGAGGACATATGGAAAAAGTTCGACATGGATTTCCCGCGCTCGTTCTCCATGGATCAATACTACGGCGCATCGGCGGACGACGGCATCGTCCCGGAGACTACGTACGAGCGCAGCAGCTACTCGTGCAAGGAGGCCCGAGAGATTCGGCACCACGACTGCATGTGGGCCGGGCTGTGCATCAGCAAGGAACACAACCGCACGCTGCCGGCGAAGAAAGATCCGCAGATGGCGAGGAAAATACCGGCGGGACGGTCGTTGCTGATCAATCGCAAGGCTGCCGCGTTACCCGTCACCGGATGCTCCAGGGCGAAGAACCTCGAGAGCGACGGCGACTCGACGAGACCCGAGACGCCCCAGAGCTGCGAGTCCGAGACGGACTCGGAGGACGAGGTTCCACCCAGATTCAAACACGACTCCATCTGCATCAACGAGAAACTCACCGAGTACCTAGGCGGCGACGCGAGGAGCGTCGCCGCGGCGGTAGCCGCCAACCGGAACGGCGTGTCCGTCAGCGAGGTCACCGGCCAACTCGTGAGGAAAACGCCGGAGAAGAAGCGTAGCTACGCGGAGAACGAGCATGGCAGGACCGAGGCGCCGACGATAGGTGCCGCGAATTGGTCGAAATCCGGATACTCGACGCCGCCGACGACGACGACGTCGTGTCCGATGGCCACGAACATCGGCAGAGGATCGGCAGTCTCGCTAGGCGACCATTGCTATCACCTCAACCAGAGCAGCAGTAAAAAACTGGACCATCTCGGTGTACAGACGCCTTCGGATTCCGGTGAGTTTTGCTCGCGCACTTTTTCATACTTTACGTTGCGGGATACGACGCCAACTTGGGAGGTAGCCTTTTCTTATTTTTATACCTATAGACACGCGAGTTGTACGCTTCATTCGCAGGTGAATGGTTCGCGGTTAGTTGGGAACCGCCGTTTTTTCCGTTCTCCACGCTCTTCCCAGCATTTTTCAGCGAGGTCAAGAATAATTCGACTCCTCGCGAACATCTACTCCGTCGAAATCGTTTTTGTTGTTGCAGCGATAAAGCTGCAGCAGACACCGGACGGATACCTGAGAACCACGCGCGAACAAATAATCGCCAAGCGTGAGAAAACGCACGGATTTAGTTATCACTCGCTCGACACACGAATTTCATTCTCTCTCTCTCTCTCTCTCTCTCTCCCTCTCTTTTTTCGTGGGCGTCGATGGATCACGGGCTATTCGCACGGCGCTGGGAGAACATACTCGGTCAATTATTCGAAGTCGGAGATAGCACGTCTCCTCTCAATAATATACTCCCTTCGTGCCGAGGATAACCTGTCTCCTCGCAAAACATAATTATACGAGCTTAAAACACGATAGCCTGTTCCTCTCGTGTCAATACACTGTTTTCATTTATTTCGCACAGCCCACGTCTTTACATATATAGCAGCGAGCTCGTTGAAACAATCGGTGCTTCGGTAAGGGGCCGTACCCAACCAGCAGAGTTCGAAAAGTCCTCTAAATACCTGCTAATTATTCGGTGAGGCTTACAATCTACAACCAACGTACGTGGATCTTTTCACACGCATTTACTTGGTTAGCCTAGTCTTTTTATTCACTTCATCTCTCTATACCACCCCCTGTTTCTTGGAGTTGTACGCCAACGAAACAGTTTTAGTCACCGATCTTCCCTTCACTGGTACGATCGGAGTCGTGCTATGGTTTGAGAGGAGACGTGCTATGGTTTGAGAGGAGACGTGCTATGGATTGAGAGGAGACGTGCTATGGATTGAGAGGAAACGTGCTATGGTTTGAGAGGAGACGTGCCACGGCATTAAACGCTAATCCCGGGGCGGAACTAATTTGACACGAGAGGAGACGGGGAACTCCCGTCGCGTCTGACGACCCCACGTCGGGGAAACACGTCCGTACGAAGCGTCAGGTACCACCGTCGATCCTCGCGACCTCTATCAAATTTCAAATGACCCCTAGACGCGAGAGCAGCGATACGCCTCTCGCTCGTCGCAAATGCCTACGCGCGGTTATTGGCCCACCAGACGACAGTCCAATGTCGCGTCCGGTCGGTCGACTCTGTTATTGCTTCGCGGCGTAGAAAAATTCCGCGATCAGCCTGCGAAGATGCCCGCGTGCGTGCTCCTTCGAAAACTCTGACCAGATGGAGAGAGAGAGAGAGAGAGAGAGAGAGAGAGCGGGAGGGAGAGAAAAGGAGAGGTGTGACGAGCGTAGATAGCTAGCTGGATAGATGGATAGATGGCTAGCTAGATGAAATCAGCAATTAGCAATGTGCGGTTGGCCCACCTATGACAATAGTCGATAACGAGTGATAGATTTGCGAACATGTGATGGGGAGAGCGATAGAGAAGCCAAGAGAGAAAGAGAGAAACGCGTCACTGGTATTTCGCAATGCGTCAGGAGAGCTGAGAGAACGAAACGGGTCCCCGTTTTCGTAAAAGGATCGCGAGAGAGACTTGTCCCAGACGCTCGTATTGCCGCGAATTCTCCGCCGCTCCGGTCGATACCCTCGACCCTGGCAAAATATTTTCATCGCCTAGCGTAGAAAAACAGCGTATCTTTCTTTTCTCTCTCTCTCTCTCTCTCTCTCTCCTCCTCCTCCTCCCATATCGAGCGTCTCTCGCTTGTTTTTCACGATCTTCGGACGAGTCTGTTCCCTATCCGCCTTCGCGTATGCATGATCGTGTACGAATGCAGGACTTCGGAAATGCCTGTCCGTACACGTCGCGTTCGAGCCGCTCGTCTATTGTTTTTCGCCGCGCCTCGCGCCGAGCCAGCTACGCACATTACCATGCAGCGAATCGACCGGTTTTGTTCCTCGATAACGATCGTTTCATCGCGAACCTTCTTCTAGCCTCCGGCAGCCTCGTTTCGTTCCGAGCGTAAAGAGCCGATTTCCGAACTTATTAGAGATCGTTTCGCGCCGTAACGTCGGCTCGCCGGCGAACGATCGTGTGTGAGAAAAAATGTTAGATCTTCCCAGTCCGCCGCGACGCGCGAAACGCAATTGATATCGACGGAGCGCGGTTTAGTCATCGCGGCGACGAAAAGCGCGGGAAGCGCCAAGGTCACGCGGCCGGCGTCGTATCGAGCGTAGACAGAGACGGGGGACGGACGAACGGATAAGCGTGACGTCATCCGGCGTCGTGCATCGCGGTCGATCCGGGCGCGCGCGCAGCGACGGACGCCGCACACTCGCGAAGAGGTATAAGCCACGCGCGATGCGTGGCGCGGAGTACCTCGCGCGCGTGTGGAAGATGACGGATAGAGAGGACGCGTCAGGCTCGTTCGGAGGACAGGGAATCGTACCTACTACCTACGAACCTCGTGCCGCACACGAGAGACACGGATACACGCGCGTACGTTTACGGCGACGTACAACGCAGCGGTGACGGACGAGCTGGGCGTCGTTCAACGACGACAAAAACAGGGCTATAATACGTGGGACAAAGTCACGACCGAATATGGACCACTTTTGCTCGCTCGCCGGCGCCGAAGCTCCAGGAAATCGTAGTCGACGTGTTTCACCATTACGAATCTTTTCGTTGGTTGTTTAATTTTGCTCCCCCCCCCATGCCCTTTTATTTTTATTGCCCCTATTACGGCGTTATACTCGACTTGGAAGTAATATTAAGAAGGTGGATGGCGTTTCTATGGCGCAAAAAAATGGAAAAAGTCGTAATATCGAATAGTATGAATATTTTGTTGGAATAATTTGTGATTGATATAATGTATATTTATTCAACTTATTATATTTCAATATTACACAAACAGATCGACGGTATAGTAGTGATGAAAGTGAAAGGAATTGTATAATGGTTGCGATGATATTGAGAGTTTCTTTAGTAGCTTTATACTGAATTTTCTTTATGTGAAACAAAAGAGATGACTGAAATAAGGATAAACTCTAGAGGGGGTGCAATAAAATCGTCATCGTTGTTATTTCCCAACATATTTGTTGTAACTGGTCGTGTGAATCGTTAGTTATCGGAGTTATTCCGCATCGGACGCCAATTCGCTGTGCGGCGTGCCTGCTTGCGTTAGTCGTACGATAGGAAAGCCGCGTAAGACAATGGGGTTGACGAGGAATGAATAGCAGCCAACTTTTCCTCTAGAGAGCCTCAAACGCGCGACATCGAGTAGAGAGCGTACAACTAGCAATCGCTCGACCCGAGTCCATTCATAAATTCCCGGCGTGGGACAATGAGAGAGAGAGAGAGCGAGAGCGAGAGCGAGAGCGAGAGCGAGAGTGCGAGCGAGAGATAGATAGAGAGAGAGAGAGAGAGAGAGAGAGAAGCGCGCCAACGCGATCGGCGTACGCCACGCGACACACCGGAAGGATTTCCACGAGGGCGCGGGCAAAACACCCACGCAACACGGTAAAAGTGGAACGAGCGTTTTTTCCGTTGCACCGAGCGACACCTTCATCGGTGTTCTTCTCAGCAAACGTCGGTACACCCGCGCGTCGAGATTTCGCGCGAACGATGTATATAATTGTCGGAATTTCGCGCGCAACTGAATAAATCTTTGCACTCGCGCGTACCCCCCCACGACCGAGCGCATTCGCCGAAGCGAATTTAAATTCAGCCGCAGTTAAACCCGGGTTCGTTGACTTCTGCACCGCGGCGTCGGCGTACTACGCGCGCGATCTTCGCGCCGCGCATTGCGATCCCGCGTACGTGTCTCTGGATGCGCGGAGGCAACGCCCTCGTACGTCGGCGAAGATAGGTGCGACGAGCGGAAAGCGAAAGCTCGTCTCGCGGAAACGAGAAAATGTCGGGGAAAACTCGACGAGACGACACTCCCGTTTTCCGGGATCGATTGTCCTTGATGTGTCGTTGATCGGGATTCCGGAGGCGTCGTGTTCGCATCTACGACTCGCGCGCCATCATTGTTATTATTCATTTGCTTTCCGAATTCCAAACGCGACAATCGCGCCCGCGCCGATGCGATTGGGCGAGAAGGTTTCGTTGACCGTACCGCGCCGCGGACACTCGGTCACGTGTAGGAGATGACATAATCTACCGGTCCCTTCGCCAAGGTCGTTGCCATTCACCGGACTACAGGGCGACTCGGCTCGCGATTCCTATGCTCGTTTTTTTTCTTCTCTAGTTTCTCTTCGCCGTTACCTTTAGCGGTGAGATGTTCGATCATCTCGAATACCGGAGTCGGAAAAATGTGACAAACATTACCAACTCTCCAAGCTCCTTTCCCCAACTTCGCGATGACCGCTACCGCTTTGGCGCGGCGATGCGAGTCATCGTTTCCGAGGAAATCGGCGATGCTAAACGAACCAATGTACCGTTCGACGAATATCGATTGTTCCGCGTAAACGCGAGCCTGTTTGTTTTTTCCCGGGAATTCCTGGCCGTGAGAACGACGTTACTTGCGGTGGCGGTAGTCGCGAGTCGACCTGTACGCATGTACGCGCCACGCGCTCGCGCAAAGTTTAAATGCCATCGCGTCCGCGTGACGCTGGATCGTAAAACGGCGGTGACGGGTATTCCGATTACTTTTCATTTCCATTCCTCGTCGAACTTACGCACCACGCAACGACGTATAAATTCCTCGATCGCCTCCGCTCGAAATCGTATCGTCCTCGCTGCGCAGAATTCAGTAAGCCAATTTCGTGACAGGATTCCACTTTGGTCGGCCCACAAAAAGTTACTCGCGCCAATTTCTCGTGAGATTAAACAAAAAAAAAAAAAGGAATTTTGCTTACCAAAAATTATTTCCGGTGAAGTTGAACATTTTTTTGCTCACTCGTCGAAACGCTCTTTTTCGGTTTTTCGGTCGCAACTTCCTCAAAAATGGTCCGAATCAAAATTTTGTGTCGTTCAAATTTTGATTTTCTTACATACTTGTTAGAAAAAAATACAACAAAATTATTCAAAGTATTTTTGAGTTCGTAATTTTAATATGTATGTTCTCTTCGATTTTTTATGCCAAACACACTGTGGAAATACATTCAAAAACCAGTTTTTTCATTCACCTCGTGTACTTTTTCTACGCGAAAACGTCGTTCAAATAAAATGTCTCGATTAGTTGGTCGAACAAAATTTTGATAACCCGAAGCAGAAAAATCCAACATCAAACTAGCAACCGTCTGAACTGAAATTTGTAACGCACGTTCGAAAATAATTAAACGGCGGCGAAAAAAACAGCGGAAAAAATACAATTTAACGAAAAATAGTTTCATTTTTAACAAATACATTTTTTTATGTAAGTAGAATCCTGAATTAAGAGGCCGTTGACCCGCCCGCAAGGTCGTACCTCTCGACGCTGCTGCGACGTCACGTCTTCGCGTGCCGCCACCACCGCTTTGCCTTGACATCGACGGATATTTTTATTCACATCCGATCATCGTCCCCCACCCCATTTTCTCGCTTGGCGAGAGCACCGCCGATCTCGTCTTCCGTTATCCTCCGCTCGTCTCGCGTCTTCGAATGATTCGCTCCACGATCCACGGACCTCGGCCAACGCGGAACGGAAGTACAATAAAATGCGTTCAACGCGACGTCGTGCGTTCTCCCAGCATCGGCGTGAACGTTACTCCGTTTATAAAAGACCGTTTTACCGTTTTATCGTTTTATCGTCGATTGCGAGCAAATTCCATTCGGCTATCGCGACCGACCCATCGTTTCAGACTTTTAGCGACAACGAAGCACTCGGAGAACATTGATTTCCGATTTTGGACGAGATACGGCGCGGAAAGTCGAAGGTTGCGGGAAACGCCACGAGACGCGGCACTTGCGAAGGGTGCCTCGCGGATCGCGTCACGCGAAGGTGTAAATTGGCGCGAAATATTCGCGGACAGCGGTGTCACGTGACCGCGAAAGCGTTATCGACCGCGCGCGGCGGTGATACCAAGGCCACGCGTGTGGCCCCTGTCGCGTGATTTCGCGAGTCGTGTACCTGCACGGGGAACGGCGAACGAGAGGAGGTGTGCGTTGTATCCTACTCGTACTATGCGGCGCGCGGCCCGGTCGTCGCCCCATCGCCTCGCGCTCCAGACTTACCCTTCACCCTGCGCACCGTTCTTTCGCGGGATCGCGCGCAATTATCATTTTATAACCGCTCGACGCGAGTTCAATCGACTAATTATTACACTCGCTTCGTTTTTGCCACAACTCGCCGATTTTCCGGCTTCAAGGTTACGCGGCGGACGACTTGCCGCCGAATAATCCGCGATCCTTGAAGCCGTGGATTTTTCTCCCACGATAGCGTTCCGATTAAACCCGGAAACGATCGGCACCGATCGAACTTTACCGAGCAGTAAAAACACCGTAAAAAAACTTCCGTCACATTTTAACGAAAAAATGCGTGTTTTTCGTACGAACGCGAAAATTAGTTATTAACGTTTAAACAATTGACATTTTTTCGCGAGAACAACGCTAACACTTCGCGTTGCATCGACGCGTGAGACGTGAAATATTCCGCTCACGGATTTGAGAAAAATTGTTGAGAGCGAAAAAAAAAGAAATCGCGACACGCTTTCAATATGGGGCCCCGTAACTCCGGATCGGTGGGTTTTACGGGGAAAACGCATCCGAGCTAATGTTCCGCGAATGACGAGACGAACAAAACGAGTATATATAGATTTTTCTCCGACGAGTAGTTACGGAGATACGGGAGGAAAAATTTTCCGAAGCGGATCGAGCCACGTTTTATTCATATTTTCGAATTCTCGTTTCTCGTGTTGCAGAGGAGGAGATCGACGTGGTGACCTGCGACAAATCGTGCGGCCGGCCCGCGTCTCTACCCACGAATCCGAGTGCCGCCGATCGCCAGCACCTACAAAACACCGTGACGTCGGCCCTGAAGGAGAGACAATCGTCGACGGGCCGTCCGCGCGGTCGACCGCCCTCGAACGCGCCGCGCAAACGTTCCGCCCAGGCGGACGCGAAGCCCGCGAAGAGAGCGCGACACAGAAACTATCAGAAGCGGAATTCCGTCGTCGGTAAATCGCGGCGCCGTAGCCTCGAGCGTAACGCCGCCGGCGCGACGACGTCGCCTTCCTCCTCGTCCTGCCGACGCAACAACCGGACCGAGAAATCGTCGGAGAGGTTCGAGCGCGGCGCCGTGGCGTGCCAGCAGGACGCCGAAGCCGAGGACCTCGTCGCCGCGGCGGCAGCGTCGTCGATCGCCCAGAAGTCGAGTCTCGCGTCGACCTCGACGCGAAGCAGCTCCGACGACGAGCCGGACACGGAGAAGAGGAGCCTCCACAACAACATGGAACGACAGAGGAGGATCGAGCTCAGAAACGCCTTCGAGGACCTGCGAGTCCTCGTGCCGGAGGTCGAAGCCAAGGAAAAAGCACCGAAGGTCGTTATACTCAGGCAAGCCGCCGTCTATTGCGACGCGCTCACGGAACTCGGACAAGCGACTATCGCCAGGGTCGCGGAGCTCAAGAGGAAACAGGACCGACTGAGGACGAGGCTCAGTCAGCTGCGACGAAGTTTCGCCGCTGCGCGTTGACGCGGAGTGTCGAGAACGGAACGAAAGTCATAATCATCGTCGTCCCCCTCGCCCCGAACTTTTTCAGAAAAAAAAAAACACAACGCAAAAACGTAACCTTTTTCCGAGGAAAAACCGAGTCCTCGGCAAAATCTGCTACACCGAAGTCGTCGAAGAATAAGAAACGGACGACGAAGACGCGGAAGAAATACCGTTGCAAAACAAAAACAAAAAAACCCATCTACCTCCAAAAAATATTTCGAGAAACGTAAAATGCAGGAAAGAAACGGACAAACCAAGCGAACCCGGATGCGAAGGAGGATGACGATTTTCGCCTCGCCATTTTCTCCGTCGTCTCCCTCTCTCCGCTTCCGGTTTCCTCTCTCCCCTCTGCCTCCACGCGCGACGCGGTATTACTCGGCAGATGTTTCACCGGCGAACTGGAAATCATCCAAACATACAAAAATCACGCAA
Source organism: Arge pagana (assembly GCA_963969455.1). NCBI lineage: Eukaryota > Metazoa > Arthropoda > Insecta > Hymenoptera > Argidae > Arge > Arge pagana. Next base: position 20,695,718 of record OZ018308.1, on the reverse strand, counting down.
TAATAAAAAAAAAAATGAAAAAAAAAATAGGACGAGTATGGGAGTGTGGCAGAGAAGCGAAGAGAAGAAGGAAAATAGCCGGAAAACTCGCGAACCATGTACGAGAAAAGAACCAAGGTAGAGGAGGGAGAGATCGCCTCGTTTCAAACAATTCAGCTTTAACGTGTAGGAAAATAGCCGTAATTATAGTGAAGACAGTGGGCGCGCGACCCCGCGTACATCTCTACGTATTTTTTATATATATAGTCACGCGCGAGCGAGGCGCCCGCGCACCTTGTACATACATACACGAGGCAAACAAACCCAACTCCGACTCCTCGCTAATAAATATAATAATTGCAAACCGCGCACACCAATCTACAAACGTACAAAAAGGCAAATATCTTTTGATAGGAAACCTTCCGTGGGAAGAGGACGAGAAATCGGGAATAACTAAATAACTGGTTCAAGCTCCAACCGCGCAACTATACGCCCATCACTCTTCTTCCCAACACCTCCGACCGCGTCTTCCTCTCGACCTCCCCCCCCCCCATTTTTCCGTTTGCCCCGAATTATCACCATCGAAGAGAAAATTGCGCAGGTAAGACGAAAAAGCCGGAAAACACTCGCGAACCTCGTTGCTTCTACAATAATGTAATAACGATAATAACGATAGGGTCAGCTACTGACAATTAATAACGAATAAAAGTAACGTTAATATTAAGCGTATATTTCACGTAAACAATATTCATGGTAATGCCAATGACGATGATTCGAGAAAGGCAACGACGTATTGTATTTTTTCCCCATTTTTTTCTTTTCCGTTTTCGCGCGCGGTAATCCGCGCAGACAGGTGAAATTAGAAATATATGCGTATAAATATATCTATAGCTATCTATATATGATGATAATAATTTATACAGGTCGGTAGATAGGACTAATAAATATCGCGGATATTGGCTGCGATTGTTTTTTTTCGGAAGAGGATACGGGGGGGGGGGGGGGGGAAATGCGTTGAGAAATGTGTTCATTAATTAGTTAGTTAGGGAATTAGGTAGCATAGCCGCGTGATCGTTTTGTATGCGCTAGGAATTTTTACGATAAGCGGGATTTTTCTAAGACGAGGCGGGAGTATGTCGAGAAAGAAGGGGAGAGGAAGGGGGAAAAATGGAAAATCCCTTGGGACGGTAACGGGGGGAGGAAAAACAGGGATTGGCGGGATAACAACTCGGAATTTTCCGGTACAAGGAACGTGACGGGAGAATCGAGCGTACCGCGAATGATAAAGGGACGCGTTGAAATGAAGGGAACAAAAAAGTATAAAAAGAAAAGGGTTCGTCTCCGAGAAGACGAGGACGAAGAATATTTTGGACGATTATTGTTATTATTACCATTGAACGATGATCGAATTATTATTATTATTATTGTCATCTCGACGCTCGATCTGCGCGACAAGGGCCGCGACGAAACGAAGAAACGAAACGGAAATCGAAGAAACGTGCCGCGAGCAAAAATACGGCAGATCGAAAGAGAAACGAGATCCGCGGCGACATTTTAATCCGATAATCGAGTATCCGAACGAGTGAAATTTCTCTATTTTGTGTTAATTTTTAAAAACAAATCACGATCAGTTTATTTTTTAATTCATTTATTTTACTTCTTTTCACTTATCACGAACGTTTTAGCCTTTGTTTACGCCGTTGCGACGAATCTTGGCAGCCGGCGGGTGAGCTGGGATTCAAAACACGAAAACCGGGAAGCCGAATACCAAAAACGACGGTAAAAGATGAGAACAACCACGAATAAACAAACGAGAGAACCAGGGAAGAAAAAACCAATACTCGACTCGGTCGCGCGAATTTTGCGAAACGGGATATATTTTTATACTTTCCAAGAAAACTAATCGCGAGCAGAAATAAAAATCGTGAAAAAAAAGCAAACAAACAAGAGAGGTGCATAGATGTACATGAATACCCGTTTTTTTATATTAAAATTTTCTGGATAAAACAGGGGGAAAAACGCCCTAGAAAAAAATCAAAAAAAAAAAAAACAAAACAACAACAACAAAAAAACAAGGGAACGGAGCGAGGAGTCGAATCGTGTAATTTTTTGTTTTTTTTTTAATTATTATTATAGAAAGAGTCTCCCGCTTCTCTTTTTTACACATATGGATCTATGAAAACTATAAAATACCTACGTTCATACACGCGCGGAGCCGGGATCAAGGAGCGACGCGAAACTGCGAGGAGGAAAAAAAAAGGAAAAAAAACACATGCTTCCTCCATCCCGCCAACTCCCGCGAATCCCGCTGCTTGATTAACATAGTAAAGATAAAAGAATAACAATATTATCTAAATACATATACCGATGCTACGGCTCCCATTATTATTACAATTACTGTTATTATCGTAACGATTACTATTACTATTATTTTTCATAATTATCGATATCACCGATGCGATGATTACTATCATTATCATTATTATCCCTATTATTATTATTATTATTATTATAATACTTCTCACCGTTGTACAATATAAAGTTATAAGTGATGCCACGAAGCAGTCTTGTATAAAAAAGAAAAAAACTATTCGCTTGTTTATTATTAAAAGTAAAGATAATGTTTTTGTTGTACTTTTCGATACGTTACGTTGTTCACGCTTTTATTATTATTATTAATTATTATTAATTATCATTAATTATTAATAATTATTATTCGTTAATCGCTAAGGACCTTGCTGGGCTCCGGTGTGCCGCGGCGGCAGCGAGCGACAAACCTCGATCATCCCAACTCTTCTCCGTCCTTTCGCTATCGCCGTCCGCGCGTAACGAGACGAACGAGGAGGAGAAGAATTTGGATCGTTGAGGTTTTTCCTCGCTCTCTCCCTCTCTCTCGCTCTCTCCCTCTCTCTCCCTCTCTCTCCCTCTCTCTCTCTCTATCTCTCTCTCCCTCTCCCTCTCTCTGTTCTTTTTCCTCCAACACACACGAGCCGCGCGACACCGCCTACGATATCCTACTTATTAACCGCGTGTCGCCGCAACGTTCGCCACGTGGTCGTTGTGTGAAACTGGTATCGGCATCTTTGACGCGATTTTTTATTACATTATTTAGAGTATATTTAGCATTTAACGTTATCGACGATCACCTGCCATTCTTTTTACCCTCCCTCCCCTTCTTTCCGCCTCTCGACACCTTCCGGTGTCGCGTCCTCCGGAGGGAGAACGGTTCTCGGATCGAAAGAAAGACGCGGCTCCGCTCAAGTTTCTCGCGATCTGATTTTTATTTTTTACCCTCCGGTTCCTCGTTTATTTCACGATGATCGCTCGTTTGGCGAATCGAGCGCGCGTCTTCCTGTCATTCGAACGAGATTTTCTTTTTTTTTCTGTTTCGCTTTAATTCCAACGAATTTTCGGTTTTCGGGGAAAAACAGGTTTTCCGCTTTTTTTGAACGCTAGCCTTCGGACAAAGTTGGGCTCGCGTCGTCTTGCTTTTCGAGAAAAAAACGGACGAATTTTTGCTGCTTCGCTCGACGAGAAAACTTTTTTCTCTGCGTTTTTCATTTATTGCTCAATTCGCGACCGAAGGCTCTATTTCCTTCTATCTATCTTTCACTCTCTCTCTCTCTCTCTGTCTCTCCCCCCCCCCCCCCCTTTCCCCTTATCTCTGTCCTTTCCATTCGACCAGGCCGCCATTCGCGGCGGCTGATAGTTACAGAAGAACGAAGAGCTAGGAAAAGTCTTGGGGGTAGCCCCCAGGAACGAATTCCGTTTCGTCACGATGGTTTTCTATTGTTTTTGCTTTGTTTTTCTCCCGTTTTCTTTTCTTTTACTTCAGTTGAATGAGTCATACAGTTCCTTGGCAGTTTATATATGAAATTTATCTAATAACTATTAATAATAAAAACGATTTATCATTTGCAAATTGTCGCGTCAATTCGTTTGTTCCTATCGAAATCTCCCATTATCTCCGCTCCAACGACAACAAAAGATCCCGTATGTCGCGTTCTTGAAATTTCCCGAGTCACCATGATTGATGCGTTTATAAGAAAATGTAAGTATTTGGAAAACTCAAGATTGCGCATAGTTTCCATGTCATGGACCGCAATTTTAAGTCTTCGAAATTGGTGAGACAAAAATGTATGCGTATCAGTTAAGTTTTAAGGACACTGATAACAAATGCAGAAAATTCGATCTGTAAAATTTTTTCTAAATTTGTCAGCCATCGTTGTGAAATCTTACAGAGAAATAATTGCTCGAAAATATTCCTAAAAATGTCATCCAACATACGATTCTAACCGACTAAACTGGAAACTGAGCACCGAGGTAATAATGATAAATTTGCGGAAATAAAAAATTTCTACTTCGTAGTCGCCATTTTGAAAACATTTTGATAAACATATTTTGTCCGTTTTATCAGATGTTTTTGAGTCAAAGAAATTGAATTGGTTCCCATCAGACGGGAAATCCGGTGTAATGGCTCGACGATACGAGAAATAAGATACACTTTTCATGCAGTTTCAGAGAGAAATCCTAGATCCGAAATCTCCGAGAGGTCTGCTAAAGGTTAAACAACATAGATTCGACTATCTCTATGTACGGTTTTTACGACGTGGGATTTCACGGTGGCACGTTCGATAGACTTTCTCATTAGCTGCTCGCGAAACGAGTCCGACACCTTTTCCTCGAGGCTATTCATCCTCGACACGTGGGCTTCGCCTCGCGCGGATCAGCGATCAGAAAGGTAAACGTTGGCCAACAAATTCTTTGAACCGTATTTCGAGAAAACGAATTTCGCCCGTGGAACCGCGTGCCTTGGGAGCATCGGAACTGTGAATTTCCAGAAGATTCTTTCATTTGTCCGAGTCACGATTTCGAAAATTCGAAAAAGACACTCGTATTCTTCTTCTTTACCGAAAACATGGAAAAACGTCCCGCAGAACGACGAGCGGCCTCTGTTTGCTCAACTGGCCCTGTGTTGCGACAGCTGGGAGGTTCGTCGAGAATTGAAAAATATCGCGGCTCGCATCATTCGCGGTAATTTTATTTGATTCCATCGCCAACGTAATATACATATGCTCCTACCTTCGACACACCCGTCTCCCATCTTATCACCGCCGAGCTCTTACAGTTACACTCGCCCAGCTCATTATTTCATACGAGCCGCGCAATTTTTTGCGCTCGTTCGATTTTCAAACGATTCGTCACATTCGCTTCGTCTATTGCTCCTCCCAATTAATCTGGGGTTTTACCCCGGTTCACGCATTTATGCGACCCGTTACGCGAATCTCATTCGTACCCCCCGAAATCTTACCCGTTACATTTACGCTCGCGATCGTGGTCTTTTTCCCACAAACGTTTGTCGTCCACATTCTTCGTTATCGTACATCATTTATATACTCGACGAAAACTTGTTTCCTCGTCGTTGGTATTTTTTCGTTGCATCCATTTTTTTACGACGTTAATTCGTAAATATCTCTTCAACTAGTCAGTTTGCGATCAGTGACCGTTTTTAGAGGAAAAAATCATCAAACCAAAATTGAAGAACAGAAAATTTTGTACAAATTTTACCTCTTGTCTTTTATTCGCCAGCCGTTTAATTAGAGAGATATTCACGAATCACGAAGCGCGACTATTTACCCTAAATATTTAAAATTATGCGCGAAACTTGAAATATAGGGTGGCTAAGTTGGCCAGTAATTAGTAGGCTCCCCCACTGCATTACAATATTTTTATCAGCATCACTATCAGATTAGCGCTTTTTCCTGTCCTCAATCAAATGGGAAATAAAAACATCCGATGCGACACTACTAATAAGACTTATCGTACGGGGCGCAAATTTTGGGAGGATAATCTTCGTATTGGCCTCTCAAATTTGAGCCCGTTAGAAGTGGAATCGCGGGGATTTTTTGTTTTTTTCATCTACCATATTGGCCATATTGTCAGGAGATTCGTTCGTCTTTTGTTTGTGACCCGCCATTACGTTCGTCGTGTCGACTCTGTGCGCGTCTCTCCGTGTGACCGCTCGCGTTCCTCGTGACGATCCAACCGTAAGTATTTTTTCTCCCGTATTGTTTACCCTCGTCTCAATCGTCTGTCGATTTATCGCGCGAGTATTTCCTCGTTACGAGCCACATTCGGCGTAGGCGAAATATCACGTAATCGGTGTGCTAGCGATTGGAAAATTCTCATCGACCCGAAATCTCGTGCCTGCGTATAATTATACCTCTCGCGTTTCTTGTTCGCTTGGTGAATCCACCCGCGCGAGATCATCTTTGCGTGGACGTGTCGTTGTTCGATCGATTAATCGTACGCTTCGTCGGAATATTACGATTATCGCCCGAACATACGACAGTCGCGAAAAGCGGCCATATTAGGAGGAAAGCGTTCGTCTTCTGTTCGCGGACCGGTCATCACGCGCGCTCATCGATGATCATTTGTTTCTACGACGCCATTGTTACCGCACATCGTACGTCGCAACCTCGCCGAATTATACGTAAATTCCGCTCCGTTCCTCTCGACCGACCCGCCGTAAGTATTACCAATTCATCGCTTCCCGTAATCCCAAAAGCTTCACGCGCATCTTCATCGTAAAGCCATCGATGATATTCCACCCTACATCTCTCACGTTCCGCACGAAGCACAAGACATTGTCGTGTGTCATGTCCCGTGTGTCGTACGTTATATTAGGTCGCTCGCGCGACCCCGCGAATGGTACAACGCGTGGTATACGTCTACGTTGATTAATTTACGACCACACTTGTTACATTAACCACTTTATTCCGGGACATCGAACGATATCCGGGCCCGAATCTAAATAATCTTATCGTAAAAACGCTCGGAGGCTTATCGGGGACGATTCACGGAGGTTAGAAAGAACGAGAATCGACAAATTTTGCGAGTCAATATGAAAGCATCGAAGTTTTCACGAATTTTCGTTTGTCGTCTCCCGCGCTCGCGTGTGCTTGTGTGTGCTGTCGACCACGAAAGTAACAATCGACGATCAAAGTATTCAATTAATCGGATTACAATGACGAAATCGTATGCCGTGGAGCTAATCTAACGTAGCGTGGCGTGTATGCGCGCGTGCGCGCGCGTGTGTGTGTGTGTGTAGTGACACCGCGAGCCGCTCGACGTGTGGCGCTAGCGAGGTTAGGTTGGTAACGACGCAACGAGCGCGAGTTTGTCGCACCGCGATGTCGCGAGTGCCGATTTTAGTGATTTTAGGTGCAACGGGAACGGGAAAGTCGAAATTGGCTATCGAATTGGCACGGAAATTTTGCGGGGAAATCATTTCTGCGGACAGCATGCAGGTAAGCCGTTTTTATCTCCCGTTCGCATCATCGTTCACGCGCCATCCCTTCGAGGTTAGGAAATCTCACGTGGCTGCGACCAAGAAAATTTCCTAATACGCGTGTATCCCCGACTAATCATAATTGTTACACTGTTTTTGTCTATCTTCGACAAAGGATAATTATTCTACGTCATCGACGGTCAATGTTTTCCCTCGATTGTCGTCGGACGATGATATTACCATGGTTCGATTCGCTCGAACCTTTGTTGCGTTAGACGTTTCTTTGGCTTTTCATCTTGCAAATTGTTCTTCCTATTCTCACAATTCATCACGATTTCTCATTTCTATCTTAATTCCTACCTTACGTCGTCATATCGCTATAATTTCGATAAGTCTGATCATGAAATCTCCGCGTCGGCTAAAGTTTCGCTTCGCGGTACGACCGCGACTGAAATGTCTACATTCTCAGCCGACAATCTCTTATAATCCGGTTCACCAAGATAGTTATGATTCGGGAACAGTTCTCTCGCTTTACGAATTATCATTGTAATTTGTAAATTTTTGATCGAGTCGGACGAAGAGTAATATGGACGATTGGTACTCGAAAGTTCGACTTTGCCAGCTTGATGCTCGGTCACAGCGATTCGACAATCTTGGGTTTGTGACATTGCCTGGAAAGAAAGTATCAAACTGATTATTAGTGCAAGTCGTGCGACTGCTTTCCATGGTTGCGTAATAGAACCCTAATTATTTTTTAATTCCCTTATTGATCCAACGCGAAGTTATTGGTTGAATGCTCGATGTTCTCTGATCGATATTCGACGTCTAATCGATGCTGTCCGGCGATTAGTTATAAATCTGACATTATTTCCGATATTCCATTCGGTATCTAATTATCAATTTTCACAATTGTCACCCGATATCTATTACCTTCCACGTGTCTCGTCGATTATTCGATTGCGAGTTATTCACTCCATTATACAAACATTCGGTTACGTAACTGTTTACATATACATTTAGATGTCCAGTTTGCCCTTCTGTTTGCATTTGGGTAGATAAATGACGAGACTCGCGCGAAGGTTCGAGGAAAAACTTGATACATTCGGTTTTCTTCAAACTTGGAACTGTTCGTTACCGAAAGAATTCGACGATCTAAGGCCTTGGAATTATTTATAAGATCGAATATATTTGGAATCGTGTCGAGCATCGGCCAATGAATGAATAGTCATAAGGAGCTACGAACAGCTTGATTCCCAGTCCAAGTTTCATCATTCAAAAATTTCCTCTCGTCGCTTGCCCTGGCAGTGGGTCGCCTAACATATATTTCCTCGTCTTCGATTGCTCTTCCTCAGAACTGTAAACTAACAGCAGAGCCACTTCGTATCGCCCGCTGCAAAATATCTACATTTCAAGTATCGACTCGCTACCAAAATCATACGTCTCTCCAACGTCAGCAACGACCCTGTCCTATTTTTTTCCCCCTTTTTCATTCTCCTATTTCTCTTCATGTCGTGCATGTAACTTTTTCCTACATCGAAGATGCTTGAAAATCCATTCCCAATTCTGTAATCTGGGAGAATAAAGCACGAGGAATCGCGGAATGATTATCAGTATCGTCGCAACGTTGCGTCATTCTTGTTTCAATATACTCACAGTTTCGTTGAGAAATCCTCGGTCGTCGTCTCATCGTAATATTCATGAATGGAAAAATTTCGCAATTGAGTTTATATCATCGTCGTTGTATTACGCACTCCCAACGACGATGCACGAATTATCGTTCGAATTACGTACCGACCTTCGTAATTCGTCCACCTCTGCCTGTTTTTTTTCTTTCTTTTCCTACTCGCCACGTCTCGTCGGCCGGCACGCGCGATCTAATTGTAAGCATCAGCGAGCGTCGCGGCACGTGGTAACCTTCGACAGTCCCTTTCCGACATTTCTCATCTACACATCGTGACGCTAATCGTCGATCGTATATTATCGAACGAGCGGAGAAATCGCGACATCGACCGACCCGTCGACACGATTAAACCACGAAAATACACCAATTAAAATACTCGATGCCGCGTCTTCGAAATCGACGAAACAAAACCGAAAATAAATTATAGCTCCAAAAAAAAAAACCTAAAAAAACGCGTTTTCATGGCGAACCGAACTAAAACGTAAAAAATAACTTTCAGTATAGAAATAAAGTGGTCAGCGAGAAAATTATTGCCGTTGTAAAAAAGCGTGCGTTTATTGTTTTTGTATTATTTATCGTTAGCTCTTCATATTTACGCGTTAATCACTGTGTTCTTAAAGTGAAAGTTATTTTTTACTTTTTAATTCAATCCATCATAAAAGCATGTTTTCTCAGTTTTGTTAGACGACAATTTATCTTCTTATTTCTTAGTGTTGACAATTTTTAAATCTATATTTTCAATTCCTGTTATGCATATCTTCAATTTTCCCCAGTAGTTTTTCTCGTTTCAATTAATTTGTATGCAGTTTTTAATTCACCGAAGTAGAAGTAGGCTACGTAAAGATGAGACTTTTTCCCTATCTCTTTGGTAACTTTTGGCAGTAAATAAAATGAAAGAAAATAGAAACGATACGATAAAAGCTTCCCTTTCCGATGCACGTCGAGCTTTTTTTTAGGACCTCGGCTTTTTTTTTTTGCTGATATTTTTTCACGGCGAATTACCGTATTCGTTGTTGATCGTGGACCGATACGGGGGTTTTGGGAGGATAGTCGCGTGGATTTCGAGATAGCGTCGACGTAACGGATGTCTATTGGTAAAATCAAGCGTCCATCGTTTAACACCGACGGCAAAATTGCCGAGATCTCGACAGACAAGCTTTATGTATCGAGAATGACGATCTCGCACGTGGAACTATTCTTTTTCAGCGCGATAACGAGCAAACAAAGTTCGTCCGACTTTCATCGATCTTCTCGATACAAATATACGATTTCTGGAGGCGGCGGGGGGAAAGATACAGTTTCAAGGTCAACCACATTGGAATTTCGCCAATGTCGCATTTTTTAATCGGTTCATATTTTTTTCCCGCTATTTTCCGCGTATCCGAGCCGCGCGGCACGTGGACGTCGTAAAAATGTCGCGTAGAGCGCGGACAAAGAGAGACCAGACGGGAAGGTGGCTGCTCGCCTCCTCTCTGCCCCCCCCCCCCCCGCGACCGACCAATCGCCGATTGTCTAGGCGAAAACGGGATTCCTATTTCGAAAAAAAATAAATAAAAAAAAATCCGACCTCGTTCCCGTATTCGCCTCTGCGCTCTTGCTCGGCGGATGCTCGCGCGAAATGAAGTTCTCTGTATGCCGGTGGGAGTTTCGACGGTTTGTTGATACTTTATAGTATCATTGACCTTCGTGCTCGACGCGTAGTTCTAGTGCCCCGGCGATTACTTACCTCCACCTTTTTTCCACGCTCGCCTCACCGCGCGTGGATCTAACGCGCGCGCGCTCTACGCGGGTCCTTGAATCCCGAACGGTTCGTCGATCTGAGAACACCGCGCGAGATACGGATCAACCTGCTCCGTATCGTTCGCGAATCGAATGGAAAATCCGCCGACCGGCAATCGATCGGAACGAAAACCTTGGCAAACGAGCCGAACCACCGAAAAACGCCGCGAAGGGACACCGAATACGACGATCGGAGTGGAGAACGTCCCGCGCTTCCTACGTTCATCCGTGCTTGCAACATTTCTCGGCGAAATATTGTTGCTTTTGCCGAATGCTTCGCCACTCTGTCGATTCTCATCCTATCGAGACGATTTTTTTTTCCTTCATTCTGTCCACAATTATCCGTACTTTCAGACTAAATTCGTCCTCATCGACAAATTTTGCTGCGCATTTATATAAATATATATAAATATATATGGGGCATTCCACGCCAACTCGACGAATCATCTCGAAATCATTTCATGTTTTTTTTCCCAACAATCTGCTCGGTAAAAAAAGCGACCTGAATTGTTCTCAAAAAACAAAGGGAAACGTGGACCGAATTTTTTGTCTATGAATTCATCGCCCAATTTGAAGTTGTGAAAATGTTAAACTCGAAGTTGACGCAAGATCAAATTGGAGAATCTCTGGATGGAGAATATTATGATAGATAGAATAGATTTTAGCAGCCTGAACTGGGATTCGGCGAAGAATAAAGTTTCATCGTGAACTATCGTTTGGCATTGATTTGGAGGAAGATTTTGATATCGGCTAAACTGGCTTGTTGGGGTCGCTCTTTAAAAGAAACTCGGGTCGCTTGTTTACCGAGTAGAATGTTGGAAAAAAACGTGAAATGATTTCGAGATGGTCGGGGTTCGGGGCTGGTCGAGTCGGCGTGGAACGCCCCATATATATATATATATATATATATATATATATATATATATATATATATATATGCATACATATATATATATATATATATATATATATTTATATATCGGCATATCAGCACGGGACACGCGCGCACGTGTCGTGCGTTGCGTAGTATTATATTTTAGTCTTTCATTCCGATTGTGCGCGGTCGAAAAACTCTCAAGGTTATCGCGATTCGAGTACGCGAGGCAACACGTGTACTCCGGTCCTACGTACGTAGCCGCCGCTCGATACGCCGATCCGCCGCGACTGTTCCCCGACATTCTGGACATTTCCTCGCGCAACAACGTTAACAACCGATCGGTTTCGCAACGCCGTGTTTCATCGTCGGCGATGCAAAATTGCTCCCCCCGGGATGGGATCGGGAAGATCGGCTCCGCGAAACAAGCGAGGATCGTTTTTTTTTTTTTTTTTTTAATCCGCGGACACGACCCAAACGATTCGCGGGGCGGAGGCGACGAAGACAACGATCGCTAGATCCGTTGGAATTCGCGCAAAACGCGTCCGAAGATGCCGACGACGATGCCACGACGTGGCATTGATTCGGCAAGTGTGTAGGTGAGCGCGCGCGCGCGCGCGTCACGCTGTCACCTCGCTCGAAACGCCAATCCAATTGTAAGCGAGGCGACCTCCGACTGTTTTTCCCTTTTTTTTTCTTTGCTTTATTCTTTTGTTTCTCTCGAATTTGACTACCGAGCGGTTTTTTGCGATCGCGATTTTCCCCCTACGTCGGCTCGCAGCCATCGAATCCTGCTGCCTCGTTTTCGAGAACGCGCCGATCGCTTGCCGATTGCCCATCGGTAAAAAGTATCGGTCGTCTTACGCGATCGGCACTTGACATTTTTCCTCTCCAAGCTCGTCGCAACTTTTTACTCGCCGACCTCTGGAATTTCCCGTTATCAAATGTCGCAGAAATCCGACGATCGGTATTAGATTTTTTGCTCGCGGCCAAGTCCGAACGGTTGTATGAAACCCGATCAATTCGCGCACTCGAGGCCCGTTTGTTCGCCACACGGTTGTTTCGTTGGGCTCGATTACATTTTCGCTCGCTGATCTACGCTTCGCGTATTAATATCGATGATCCGGCGAAGATTCGCAACGAAAATTATTTCGTTTATTTTTAGCTTATCTGGTAAGAATGTCTTACTCCTATCTCGCCTCGATGCGTTTTATCTTCCGCAAAAACATGTCGCCTCCGCGATCGTTCGAATCCGTTCATCCTCGTCGAAGATCGCGATGCAAATATGTCCGGCCGATTGCGATCGGCATAGATCAGCGAGCAGCCTACGGCAACTAGATCGACGGATTTTTGATAACGGTTCTTCCGAACACGCGTTTCACCTGTCGTCCATTTATTTATTTACTTTTATTTGTACCTATATTTTTTCTTTCTTCTTCTCTTTTCAAACTCGGACGCGACGTTCGCCCTCGGTAATTTTCGACGATAACCTCCGCGTCTTTGACGCGATATTACGCGCCGGTTGCCACATGGCGAGGCGCGACTTTCTCTCTAAACGAATGGCAGCTTCACTCCGATCGCAACGGCCTCGAAATTAGTGGCCGTAAACGCCATGCAGCGTTACCCGTAGAAATCCTTGATTTATCGCTTTTCGCTTGGAAATAACCAAACGCGGCGAACTTCCGTACCCCGCCGATTGGACTTTTGGCGAAAGCCCTGGATCCATTGGACAAATTTCCGTCCTATTTTTAACAGAAAAACGTGCGGTTTTTTTTACCCAAAATTGGCGCACTTCAACCCTCCGCGTGCAATGATACGGCAACACGCTGGCGAACGATTCATTTCGGTCAGGGTCATAGTTCCTGCGATCTCAAGGTCATCGATGGTTTTTCAAGCGGGAACACGTTTTTTTAAAAAAAATTTATCAAGATGTCGCGGCTGATATTCGGATGAATCCGACGACTTTTAATATCACGACCCTGAAGAGATTTTTCACCAGAATACACGTGTAAGAATCGTCCATCGGACGTCTCGAAAAATGTGTCGAGGTTAACCCTTAATGGTCACACCTCCGGATTCTGACGTGATGGTCACATGGGGTGTCATCAACCCCACTCACTTTGGAAAGTGATAAATAACTAAAAAGTCGAAAAAAAAATCGTAAAATATGACTTTTTTCATAAAAAGCCATGCAGACTTCGATTTTCAAGCAAAAAAAATCAAAAAAATCGTTTCATAAATCTGAAATAGCATACTTTCAGGTGGGGAGAATAAATTAGTGGCCGTTCCAAAAACTATTTATATTTATTTGAACATCTGAAGTGCGGAAAAATGATGCGCCAGATTTGTTATAACGAACGATATTTTATGATGAAAAATGGTTCAAACTACCCACAGATGACGACACGTGTCCCATTTTCATAAATACTCTAGGAGGTAGTAGCGCAGTTCGAAAAACCGCTGGGATTGAATCAACCCCGAGTGACCAGTAAGGGTTAATGGCTATCGCTTGGAACATTTGTTACAACAAAATTTCTGCACCGAAAATACAATTACTGAATTTCTCGTGATCTCGCGCGTTATCTGTACAAATCGCATCGCAGTACAACTCTGCTTTTCTCTTTCTGAAAGTTGCATTTTATTTTATTTTATTTTTCTCTTTGGGACACCGGAGAATCCGAAAACTTTCGAAATTTCATTCGGTAAAGAGAATTTCGATGCTCAAAATCATACGGAAGCGAACCGCGCGCGGAGAGGGTGAATATCGGGGCAGACAGGGGCGACGAAGATATTCGTACCGATCAGATTTCCGTGGATCGGCGGGAAAATCGGCGATATCGAGCTGCGGACAAAATCGCGCGCGATTCCGGATCCAACGCGAAAAGCAAAGAGGCGATTTTTTTTTCACCTCCGGACGAGAAAGGTAGAGAAAAGGAGATCGCGAGTAACGGAGATGGAAGCGATCTCGTTACGCGATCCGTATCGAACGACTTCTCGTTGACCGATCCGACCCCACCACCGGCTCTTCTCGATCTCGCCATCGTTTCTGTTCCGCTCGCGATATTCCTTCTCTCTCTTCACCGATCGGTCGCGACTCGACGCTCGTCCGAGAATTAAATCGATTCGTGCTAAAAAGGGGCTGAGCCGCGAGAACCTAGTTTTTGAGAATCGAAAAAGGAAAAGCTACAGATGAAAGAGATCGGAAAAAATGATTTTACCAACAACGACCCATTTTTTCCACTAGATGTACAAACCTAGATGTTTGTTATCGCGAGAGAATATTTTTTTTTCCCAAGAAAAAAGTCCTCGAAGCCCGAATACTTACCCCAAACATACCGCGATATCGTTTCATCGATATAAGTACAATGTGGCCGAGCGTTTTCGAAGTTACTCCTAGGGGCGGAAAAATGTAAAGCGCTGGAGACAACTGCTCGGAAGCGTGATTCGATAGAGTTTCGCTGACCAGGCGTATCTGGGCATATCTACTTGTACGTTGCCGCGCGCGTACACGAGTTTTAGAAAGGTCGACGGGGGTGGCGAGCTGCGGGGTCCGGATTTCGTCAAGTGTCCGCCGCGGCGTGTACTTATATGTATCGTCGATCGCATATCGCTAAAGGAGATGGATGTGTGTATATATAATCGGACCGACATTCCTCGGCGTGCTTTTTCTACCGTTGTCGTGGGAGAAAATGATCCGTTAATCGGGCTCGTTCGCGTCTCTCTTACAGGGTGTCCGGGAGGCGGAACTCGTTTCTCCGTTATCGAGCTGCCCAGATCCATTGTTTCATTTTTCAAGAGCGCACCGTTCGAAAAAATGTCGAAGCTGAACTCGATTCTCGAGGCAAAAATGATTTTTTTTTAATTTTTTTTTTTTTTTTTTTTTAATTTATATAGATGGAATTGTTTCCCGTGTTTGCTCGCCGCGCGCCGTCGTACGAACTTGTACGCGGACGCGAAAATATCGCCGGAAGCAGAGAGGGACAATGAGAACGTGGAACGTGTCGAATGTGGGTCGGACTGCTTCCCTCGGGCGCCGATGCGTGGCGCGCGCGGTCGCCTCTTTCCCGCGAGCGGACAACCGTCCGGTCAAGTTTATAAGATTCCCATGCTTCTTGCCCGTACGAACGGACTTTTTCACCAACGATGTCGCGCTTCTGGTCTAACCGATCCCGATTCGTCGGTACTTACGCCGCGATCGAGCCCCGCGAACAATCCAATCCGAGCGGCGTCACGTGCGTTTCGCAACTCGCGAACGCGAATGCGAGGCGAACGATGCTGGAAAACCGTAACCGCCGTATCTCATTTCAAATTCAATCACTGCGAAGTTGTGCCAGCTCGTAATTGCAATTTGTAAGTTTCATTTCATAACGACGCGATTGTATCGACTCGGAACAAAGTACCAGCGCGCGATACCCCAGCCGTTCGCTCGGTATTCTCATTTTTATCAACCCGACCGCGCGACCTACCAGCGCCAATATACGAACCGTCAGAGTTCTCCTCATCCTCCCGAGAAGAAAGAAAAAACGAGTTCTACTAACCTAACCTTTCACAAATACTCTCCGAAAATTCGGGAGTAGTCACCGCGGAGAACTTTTTTTGCACCGCGGTTCGTGCAACTTACCGTATCTCCGTCGTTTATAAATATTTTCCGGTAAAAAAAATTGTCCAAGATACTTGAAATGATACCATTTACTGCCACAAACAAAAACCCTTTAAAATCCACATCTATTTCCAAAATAATGCAACCGCAGATGATGCAACAAATTTGCCCCAAAAGGACCTAGGTCCGTTTCAATTCACGGCCTCGTACGGCGCGATCAAAAACGACGTTGTTTTCAGAGGAGATAGTATTTAGCGAACGCGACTGGGACGTGGATAAAGCGCCTTAGGTACTTCGGAACACCCGGTATCTACGACCGGTATATGATAACAAGTACGCACCTTGACCGTTCGAAGCTCTCCTACGATGTACACGCGTATATATTTTCTACGTGGGCGCGATGCCCCCGTTGTCTACCCACACGAATGCGCGCCCCGGTGGAATTCTCATCTCGCATTCTGGACCGAAAAGGCAGAAGCCGACGAAGAAAGCTGCTCGCAACTACGGTCTATGAAAATATTACCGCTTACCGGTTCAACAAACCGACCGATCGCTCCTGGTCTTCGGTTTCCGCCCCGTCGAAGCGGATTACTAGACATCGGGAAGAAAATCCAGTCACCCGGTAATCGAAAAAGTTGAAAAAAAACTGTACACACATATATATATATATATATATATATATATATATATATATATATATATATATATATAATAAAATAAAAATCGCGCGTCAAGATTGACGACCGACGCTCGACGGACATTTATGGCAAAATGTGTACGAGAGAGAGAGAGAGAGAGAGAGAGAGATCGGTGGAGGACCGGTCGATCTGAAACTCCCCGTACGCTCGCGTGGCTTCGTGTTCGCAACTTTCCTGTATCCGTCTCCCTCGCGCTCGATCGCTCCGTCCCTCTCCCCGCAATTACGTACGACCATCTCTCCTCCTCGCTCCTTCTCCTCCCCCGCCGCGCGAAATTCCAACCGTCTAGCCGAGCTGTACCGCGATAAGAGCCTGTTCTGGATCTCCGTTTCTCGAATCGTCTCTCCTTCTCTTCTCGCTCGACTCTCTCGGTCCCACGCTATTTTTCGAAAGTTTGCCACGCAAGGCGCGAAGCTCTGCGACCGTGCGACTAGATCCTACGATCGCTAACTACCCCTCCGACGAGGTCGCGACTCTCCGCGCAGCGAACATCTTTCCGACAAAGGACCCCGCGCAAACCTCACGGGATCTTCCTGGATTTTTCATACGTTGTACTTTTGTGTAAAAAAAAAGACGACGACGCGCATTTTTTTTTGTTAAATTTGTCGGAAAATGTTTTGGCGCGTAATCACGCTCGAGCGTCTGTTCCAGGTTTACAAGGGCTTGGACGTGATCACGGCAAAGGTGACGGTCGAGGAGCAAGCCGCGGCTCCTCACCATATGCTCGACTGCGTTGATCCTTTGTCGAACTTCACCGTCGTCGATTTCCGGAACAGAGCCCTGCCGATCGTATCCTTTTCTCCGCCGTCCCACCACCCTTCGATGCCCGCCATCTGCCGAAAGAGATTTCCTCAGCGAATCTAGATAGACGATCTCCTGGCGCGGAAAACGCCGCCGATAATCGTCGGCGGTACCAACTACTACATCGAATCTCTACTCTGGCATGTCCTCGTCGAAGAGCCTCCCGACACGGAACCTGGCCTACCGACTCGGTCTCTTCTCGTCTTCGACAGACACGCTGGTTTCGTCAGACTCGCCTCCTCCGACGCCGTGAAACGGGACGCGGCCACTGACGACGATTCCCCGGCGGAGAAGAGAATGAAAAACGATGGCGACGAGCCGACCAACGAGGAACTGCATCGCAGGCTGAAGGAAGTCGACCCGCGGATGGCAGCGAGGCTGCATCCCAACAACCGACGCAAAGTGATCAGGTACCTATCCGACCGAACGAAATGTGTTTATGGCAATGACTATTGCCGAAAATCGGTATCCCATGGAATATTAGAGTGGGCGAAGACCTCTAACCCCATAAACTACAATGATGAAAATTAAAAAATCATCACCTGTCATCGTCACTGATCATCGTCAAATCGTACGCAGGAAAACCGTAAACCCCATAAAACCCCATACTCACATGGGTTTTTTATGGGGTTTCATGGGGTTGGGCTCCAAGTTTTTTCTGGCAATGACTATTGTTATAAAATGGTATCCCGTGTAACATTAAGAAGGGGGGAGGCTTCTTACCCCATAGAAATGTGAGAATTAAAATGTGAAAATGCAAGTGTGAAAATTAAAAAATCGTCACCTGTCAGCATCACCAATCATCGTCCACTCATACGAAGGAAGACCTTAAACCCCATAAAAACCCCATATTCACGTGGGGTTTTTCATGGGGCTGGGTGGAGTACTGTAACACACCGGACGAGCGCGTGGATATTTCTCCCCGGATCTTGTGACATTTATGGGGTTTTACGGGGGTTTATGGGGTTTTACGGGGTTTTATGGGGTTTTATGGGGTTGACAGTCTTCCCTCCCATAATTAAACGATGATAAGCGACGATGGTACGTGATGGTAATCGGTTCTCGTATCTGTACTCTATGGGGTTTTTTCATGGGGTTGGAAGTATTCTTCCCCTCTACTCGATATCATACGAGATACCATTTTTTAACAACAGTCATTTCCGGACACGAATTTGGAGCAGTGTTTCGCAAAAAGTACGCGATTGGGAGTATTTAGCTCGGATTGTTCGAACTCGACCTTTTTTTTCGAAATTGTGAGAAAAAATCGACCCAACGCCGCGGTCAACAGTCGCGTACAGGTTCGGAGATCGTGGTCGACCGTAGCTGGAACCGAACGGCTCGGTTCTATTATCGTCCCGCGAGGCGGCACAGAGGAGGCCCCACGTGGCGACCGAGACACGTGGAACGAATACTATTTCACTCGCGGACCTCTCCGCGCCCCGTCACCCCCGCGGAATTAGCGTCGCGTTATCTCTAATACGTTACGTCACTGTTTGCCCTGGTAATTGGGTTACGCCGAGTCACGGCCGAATTCGCAACGTTTCACGCAAGACGACTATACCTATGTAGGTACTTACCTATCGGTCGCGCAACTGATAGGCGACCGTGCGACAAGATGCGTAGCCCGCCTCGTTCTCACGCCACTCCCCAACTTCTTTCTCCATTTCCAACTTGGAGTCTTATTCCGAAAATTCCGATTTCAAAAACTAGTTGCAAAATCGTCTCTGCTCGAACAAATTTACCTTCTCAACAACGAATTTTCCGGGACGTCGATTTTATAAAGGTCGTTAATTTCTTCGTCGATTTACTTTTCTCGCCGCTATTTTTAGCGAATCATTCAACAGCGATGATCCACGACGAAATCGGTTTTTTCATTGTTCGCTCGTCGGTGGGAAAAAATGTCGGACAACGATTGCTCTTCTCTGATTAATTAATTTGAGATAGATAAATTTCAATGGATAAAGTTCTCGACCGAGAATGAAATTTATCAAATTTTTGGAAATCGACGGGGAAATCGACGGAATCCGCTGCATTTATGCGAAAAAAGGAGACGAAAAGTGATTTCGATTCAAGTTTTAGACGGGGAGAGATACGCGGCAATTGAAAGGCGACGATAATTAGCGGAGGTAAGGTCCCTAATTGGTCACGGCTTGGTCTCGCCGATGGCGCCGTTTTATTTCTGCTCCGGTGGCGCTGCCTCGGTTACCCGTAGCGTCGTCGACCGGTCTCTTGGACCGCGCGAGAAAACGTCACCGAATTCGTACCTGAGATCGCCCATGACAGCTATGAGAGGATAACTAGTTCCAAAAAGTATCGAAAACGTACGGACAACGTCCCCGTATCATTTCCATTCAAATCCATTACCACGATTCTCGTCAAATTTCCCGTAAATCGAATGCCAAGAATCACACGTAGATTGAAACTTGCCGATAACGACGCCCACGTCCCCGCAGCG
The DNA here is from genome assembly GCA_963969455.1 of Arge pagana. Lineage (NCBI taxonomy): Eukaryota > Metazoa > Arthropoda > Insecta > Hymenoptera > Argidae > Arge > Arge pagana. The sequence continues at coordinate 20,675,560 of OZ018308.1, read as the reverse complement.
GCCGATTCTGGATTCACTTACAATAAACTCGACTGACCACGCAAATTTAGACCGATTCGAACGATTCTTTTTTTAAACCACTCGCGAATACTTCTGCTATTCACGGATAGCGCGGTTTTTTGGTTTCGATTAGTCAAACCTTCGGGAAAAAATAATAATTTTGGGCAGACTGTCGCAATATAATAATCGGGCAATCGTGTAGACGAATTTGCGTAGTCGTCGAATCTAGAATCCGCGTCGTGGCCAACAGGTGCGAATAGATTTCGTTTCCATGGAACGCCGATATCCCAGTTTCCTTCGTGCCCAAAGGCAATCGTATTCCCACCCGCTGCGCATAGAATTCCCGATAAGCATCGGAGGTAACTCGCGAAAACGTCGATTTTCCCACAACAATGGAAACCCCTTTCGCAACTGCGGTTCCCTCCTCTCGTTCCATCACTCCTCGTCCCTCCGCTCGATTCGATAGATGGTAGTAGTTTTTCTGCTTCCGAAGACGCGAGAGAAGTATAGGCGAAGTGGATGGATACAGCTTGCCGGCGTCGAATATTCGTGCATCGTATCGCCTCGAAAGTATTTATACAGCTGCGAGATTCGACGCGTCGCACCTTCGGAATCGTACGAACAAGAAATTGAAAAGAAAAAAAAACATTGACCTCTTTCCAATCCACGCATTTGCTGGTCGATCCTTCGTCGTTCGAACATCTTCTTGCCGCCTTTATTACCGGATACTCGAGTCGCGAATATATTTTCCTCGACTGTCGTTGCCAGTCGCCTTCGAATTATTCGTGCGGGTAGTTTTCGCGCAAATTTTCGCGCAACGCGACGCGAGTCTGCTTTATATATTCAGCGAGGCAGCCACGTGTGTGTACCTTTCACGCGTCGGTAACGCCGCGTTTTCTCCACGGGGATCCGTATCTGCGCGTATTTGTTACTTCGTTTCATTTGTTTCAGTCTTTTTCCCTCATTAACGCGGTATTAATACAATTTCCGACAAATTCACCGCCAACGACGAATCGACCGGACTACCAACGTTCAACGTCGAGTCACGTTGTCGACCGTGTATGTAAACTAGGCTGTTTCGTATTAGACGACTCGTTTTTTTAACTGCGCGACATTTCACGTTATTCGATTGGTCTTGGGCGGAAATTGTAGAGGAATTCTCGCTCTTTACAAGTGCCTATAACTGATTCGCGTTCTGCGAACCGCGTCACCGATACATTTTTTTAAAACGGATATTTTACATTTTTGTACGCTTAATTGGATTTATCTCGGAAACTATTGGATCTACGGTTTGGACTTCGTGAATCGTTTTTGTAGACAATTAAAATCTCTACAAAAAAGTAACGATATAATATTGCTGCCAAGTTGATGGTTCGCGAGAAAAAACGAAAAAAGCATGAAATTTGGTAAAAAATCGAGTTTGAGATTTTTTATCGGCGACACGGGTCACAGCATGTAAACAGGCTGTAAGCACCTTTGAAGAGCAACCATTCCTCTGCAATTTCCACCGATGACCAACCGAATAACATGAAATGCCTCGCAGTTATAGATAATCGAGGAAAAAAAAATTAAGGTGTATCGAGTCGCTTGGAATGAAGCACCTTTATGTATACGCGTACAGGGTCCGTCATCTTAATCTATTTTTCAAATTAGCTCCGTGAAAAGGCTAGGTCGAAAAAAAGTTGATACAAAAGATGTAGGATATCGAGGGAGCAATCCAACGCTGACATTGGATTCGATCCTAAAAGTCAGTTTCAAGGTCATTTGACGGCCAATTTTTTTTTCAAACATAAACTCATATTTTTTTACGACTGAATTCGATTCTCCATAAGAAAGCAAGTAAGTTTTGTTCGAAACATTTTTATCTAAAACGAAAGGTTCAGGGTGTTACGTTCTAATCTTTCCGGTCGATTATCGCGGTGTCGTAAAAGAACAAAGTTAACTTTGTTTCCATTAAAAAAAAAGGGGAAAAAACGACTTTCAAGGTCACCCCTTCGATACCCTGCAAGTTTTGTACCAACTTCATTCTTCTTCCTAGCTCTTCCACGGAGCTAATTTGAAAATAGATTAAAATGACTCACCCTGTTGCTTTTTTTCTTCGAGTCTCATCGATTCGATTAAATTTTTGCATAAATCAGGTGTTATTATTTCGGGCGTATCTTGGACGAAAGAATTTTACGCCTTTTCTCGAAGAAGACGGTTTCTAGATACATAGAGAAACGATTATTCGCGATGTATAGAAATTTTTGGGTGACGATTGTATTTTTTCCATTCGCCATTTTTTGGCACTTTGTACTTTCGAAACGCGGTTGTTACCTTTTGTTTATTAGGGCACGATTTAACCGGGTTACGAATTCGGTTGGTCGTCGTTCCGCATAATGAAAGGTCAATCCATGTCACTGTATTCGGGAATTGGAAATAAGTCGTGGTTATTCATTACGAAACACACCGGACTATCGCGAGTCCAAGGTTTAGCGACGAGTACGCAGCAATCGACAATTCTGCCCCCCAGCCTCGTTCCTCTTTGTTCGTTGGTTTTTCATCAGTGCGTTTGGCACGAGGAGATTTTCAACCCCCGAGTCGAAAATTCGTTCCCCTCGGCGAACGCATCCCGCATTCTCGAATGTCATCGTCGAGCTTCGCGGTGATCGCGCGAATTTTCCACTCGTGTGACTCGAATCGCGCATGATTATCGGCTCTTTTCATCGTCTCTCTCGTTCTCTCCCTTTCTCGCCCCCTTTCGACCCTGACGCCACCTTTCTTTCCTCGCAAGCTGCCCGCGACGCGAACATCTGTCTCGGCTCTTTCCTTCCCGAGCCATCACCAAAACTTGGAGGCAGGTTGCGCCGAGATCTGCGAAAATTATGCCTGCCAAAAAAAAAAAAAAACTGTCGCAACATGTTTTTTCAACGGGTGCGAATTTGCAACGCTGTATACGCCTAACAGGGTGCTTCATTTCTGGCCATACTCGTTATCTTTCGTCCCGCCCGAAAATCCGATGATTTCCGCTGGAATTTTGTTCTCAAAAAAATCAATTGGAGACCTCGCTCTTCCAAAAATTCGATTTCCACGTAAATAATACGCAGAAAATTGCTGACCCGTTTCAACTCGGTCTTTCGGTATTTTTATTTTACTTTTTCCATTATTTTTTTGACCCACACGTCGGAGTGCTTCGGAACCGGCTGAAATAATCCCCTAAAAAGGGCAGCCTTTCATTATCATTTGAAAAGGTTCTCCACCCAATGGGATACTTTCTCATTTAAATAACATGGGAAAAAATAGTCATTCTTCCAACTTTACAATGCTGGGCCCGACGATTTTTATTCATTTATTTATTTCCTCTCCGCTGCAAATCCGTTGCTTCGCGCGTTCGCCTTTGATTTCTCTTCCCTTTCCCTTCCAATAACGTCCGATCGCGAAATTCATCTCTTGCTTCCTCGCCAAAAACAACAGCGTAGGAATCAAGCGTTTCTTTCGCAGATGCTTAGAATCGATTTTCCCCCATTTTCTGGAAAAAAACTCCCCAGTTTTTCCGAACGATTGCACCGTACCTGCTAATTGGCGTTTGGGCGGACATTTTGCTTCGTTTTATTTCTTTCCCTCGAAGATTCTACGTCGAATGCAAATCGAGTCAAAAGTGGAAGTCGGTATGCGAATGAATGATTAGGCGGAAACCAGATAAGTTGCCGGATAAGTAATTAAATAAATTCGTCGGCGCGAGTCGCGTTCATACATACGTAATAATCTTTCGCGACGGTCGGTACGCGCGCCGACGCTCGTTTGCGAACCGGTTTCGAGTTCGGGTTCGCAATAAAGATGGCTGCGGTCTTCGTCTTCGTCCGCGTCTTCGTCGGTTCGCGATAAAGAGGGCCTGCCTCGCCGCTGCTCCGGACGACGACGACGACGACGACGACGACGACGACGACGACGAGAACGAGGACGAGGACGAGGACGAGGATGAAGCGGCGAAAACGGAAGAGCAGGAGAAGCCCGCGATCAGCGGGGAAGGAACAGCGCGGTGCAACGACGACTCGAGACTCGCCGATCCTCGAACAATGTCCGGAGCGGAGAGAAAGAGAGAGAGAGAGGGACAACGAGGGAAGAGAGAGCAGCTCGCATACCTGGCCTTTCGCGTCTTCGACGAATTTCTAACGGGTGTTTCGCGCGAGTCGACGCCGAGTCCTGGTTCGCTCCTTCTCTCTCTCTCTCTCTCTCTCCCTCTCTCTCTCCCTCTCTCTCTCTCTCTCTCTCTGTCTCTCTGTCTCTTCGTTCGGTACATGATATTACTTTGTCCGACTCGTTTTCGATCTCGACGTTTTTTTCGCACGATCGTCAAAAGACTAGCAAGCAAGTCTATGAAAGTTGAATCGGGTTAGACAAAACAAAACACGGAATGTACCCAATTTTTCCATCCGATTTTTCTACTCGATTTCCCACCCGATTTTCATATCCAATTTCTCTAACTCATTTGTTCATCCGATTCTAGTATTCAATTTTTCCACCCGATTTTGGTATCCAATTTTTCCATCCGATTTTTCTATCAGATGTTTTCCTTCGAATTTTCGATCCAGTCGTTCCATCCGATTTTTCTATTCGACTTTGCCATCCAATTCGTCAATTCGATTTTTCCACCCGATTTTTCCATCCGATTTTTGTATTCGATTCCCTTATCCGATTTTTCCATTCGAATTTTCTGTCCAGTACTTTCATCCGATTTTTCCATCCGATTTTTCTACCCGATTTTTGCATTCGATTCCCTTATCCGATTTTTCCATTCGAATTTTTTGTCCAGTTCTTCCATCCGACTTTTTCATTCGAATTTTCTGTCCAGTTCTTCCATCCGATTTTTCCGGCCGATTTTTCCATTCGATCTTTCTGCCCTCGGTCCCGAAAATGTCCCGATTTTCGCAGCCTAGAATTCGTCGCCGGCGACGGGTCTTTGGACAATTCGTCGCGGATTCGGCCATCGGCAATGCTTTTCGCAAGCGGCGTCGTACCCGCGGTACCTCGCATACTCCCGGCCAGGTGCGAAACGGCTGCTTCCCTCCCCCTTCCCCCCGCCATTTCTCAACGAGCCTTTATCTTCCCTCCCGCCGCGTCGTCGTTTTCTCCTTTTCGCTCCGCGCCTGTCTGACTCGCCACCGTCTCGTCGACCTTTCTTTCTCTTCTCCTTTCGACGAGTCCTAGGCGCACCGCGCTCACTACCTGCGACAATAGAGACCGACTCGCGACGACCGGGAGGAGGAAAATTCGAAAAGAGACGACGACGCCAACCGCGTCGCATTATTACCTACGCCGCGCTGTACCCTCCCCTCTCGACCCCCCGACCTTTCTTCCCGGTTCTTTTCCACCGAATTGTGTCCCGAAGACCTTTGTTCGACGTCCCTTTTCCCCTTCTTCCTTCCCATTTTGCCAACGTCGCCCGCCTTTCCTGCTCTTTTTTCCTCTCTACGAACGCCCGAGGTCGCCTATCCGCCAACGTTTCCGACCAAATTTTTCGACCTCGGACAGCCACACCGACTCGCCCGATTTTCGACAATGTTTCGCAACAAGAACACTCCACCTAAGATATTTGCCCGTGTTTCACGTACGCGTCAGTTTTTTTAATACGAATTACGAGAAAATGTAATCGAGCAACGAAGTTGCGCGTGCTGCGCCGAAGATAGGTTGCGCGATACCGAGATTTATCAAAACGACCGATCGTCAAAAATCGAGCGCGATCTTATCTAGCCTGGTCGAAAATTCGTCCCACCGTTTCCGAACGGCGGTGTAAAACGCTCGTTTCGATTATCGCGATTGGTCCGTTGTTATTAATCGATCATTCGAAGATCGGCGAGGTGAGTCGACGTTGGTAAAAAAAGAAACGATCGATGATCCGTCGGTGATCGGTCTTCGCGTCTGCTCTGATTTCGAAAAGCGTTTAAAGTCAAGTTTACGATCGTCTTGCCACACCGCGTGCCTATTTCCGTTGGCCCGACACCTACCGACCGTCGCCCAGATACGAAACGCGAATCGGGTCGTCGGAAAAATGCGGAACGCGCCAACGACCCGTGAATCTGGCGACTCTCGACGAAAACTCCGGGTTTCCCGTCCGAGCGACGCGACTCGAGTTGCAACGTACTCGCAAACGATCCGAATCATCTAGCTCGGTGCTGGGTATGATTCGCTTCGGTAGGTACCTCGTACCAGCAAACGCGAGACCCTCGAGCACGTTTCGCGATTCGATGCGAATCTCCGCACTCCGTTGTCCCGCTCCGGATAGACCCTCGTTAACCACGTTTTCCAAGTTCCCTACCGTAAGCGGTACCAGCAGCTTCTACACCCAGATACGCAAAGACATCGTACCCCGCGGTTTTCGGAATCGCCGATCACAAATCTCGCAAATTCCAACATGGCGGTCGCGCGCGCCGAGGGAACACCAGGGTAACGCTCGCCGTGCCAGGTGAAATATTCCGCAGGAAAAAAGCGCTCGTCGCCGTGCAATCGTTTCGCTATCCTTGTTTTGCGCGAAGCTTTCGCACCAGGCAGCGGATGAGGTTGAAACGGCGAACCTTGCGCATATCGGTGCGACCTCGAACAGTACTCCGCGCCGCGGCGTGGAATGCAGATAACGCCAGTGCAGAGGAAGACAGACGTCGGAAATCGAGCGAGACCTTGCAGCTCCCGTTACCGCTAAATCCCGAGCTTAGCAAAGCTCTGTGATCCGGTCATAGGAGCGTCGCGCGGGGTGCCACTCACCGCTATATTTGGTATTGGCCTGATTTCGATTTGAGGTTTTTCCGCATGGTAAACTATAGACAGTCCCATTTCCTACTAAGATGTTGTTGGTAACGGCAAAATGTTAGTTGGACCGCGCAACATGCGTGAAACTAATCGAGTTATCGATAAGTTGTTGCGTAAGCTATAGTTTTCGGTGAAGACCGATAACAAAGTGTGGTCGGCGAGTTTGACCCGAAAACAAAACGCGACTCGACGCAAGCCTTCCATTTACCGAGACCTCCCGTCTTCCGAATTATTGCGGCGAGTTCGTCGCATGCAAACGAGGCGATTCGCACGTTTCGACCAATTTAATCGAGTCTCTCAATGAAATCATCGCCGCCGTTTCCTTGCCCCCGGCGGCGCGCGGACCACGCGGGAAGCGAACGATGTAGTCGAACGCCGTGCCCCGCGACTCTGTGATATTTTTATCAGATGTCGACGACGCGTGGGGCGCTGCGACCAGCGGAACCGATTGCCGACGGGGACCCGGAAAAGATGCGAGCGACCGGAAAATTCGCCACCGGATTCCCTTCGTACCAGCGGGTCACGGAAACATTGCGACGAGGTTATGCCGCCGTACGGTCGTTTATCTCGTTGTGTTTCGAGTACTTCGCGCTTATCGCCGACGCGGTGGCCGCGACCTTTCAGCTAACTACGCGCTACCATTCGCGACGAGTCGACGAAACGAGAAATCGAGGACCCTCCCCCTCCCCCCAATTCAAATTCCTCTGCCACCAGCCCCAAAAACATACGAGTCCAGGGGGCACGTTTTTTTTCCAATTTATTTATACGGCCACGCATTTTTTGTAATGCCCACCGAAGGTCATTTTTTCGCCGGGGCCAAAAAAATTAGATGCCTTCTCGTTTCAAGAAAAAAAACGCTTCTTTTAAAAAACTCTATGACTAAAAATAGGAAGGTTTCCATCTTAATTCTGAAATTAAGTTGGAACTCTTATTTTTAGCACAGCTAGGACGGGAACCATGAGTTTCTCGAAATACACTTTTATTCTCCGTCTACCATGCGATCAAAAATTGGCACGTGGATAGAATTGTTTACCATAATGCCAATTGTGCGAATCCCAACTACGGATCGCGCATCTTTTCCCAGAAAAAAAAATAAACAACAACAACAACGATAATAAGGACAACGATAGTAATAATAATAACGAGGATACTAGAAATGATAATAATAATAATGGCAGAAAAGATTGTAAAAAGGCGGAACCATCGAGAAATTCGAGGGTGATCGAGAAAATTACCGACGAATTCCGTTCGCGAATCGCAGGACGATGGGTAATTAGCAAACGAGCCGTGATGCGAAGATATGTCGGCGATTGTGCATTTGGAGGAGGTCGGTAATTGGTACACGAGCGATACGAGGCGTAATTAGTGCGTTTCGGGTTCCGGAGGCCGACGATGGCTGGTAATTACAATCAGCTTCGCTCCTCGAGGGTGATGAAGACACCTGGAGTTGCGTTCGATGCGTCGAAAAATTGGAGGTAACGCGCGACGACGACGACGACGACGACGACGAGCGTCTCGGGCGAGACCCGCTGCGCGCTGCTCGGTGGTCCCCTCCAAAGCAGGCGACGCCGAGCCGAGTTACGCAACGCTATCGGAAATCAGAGCGTCGCTATCAAATTGGGTCGGCTGCGTGTGTAGAAAAGAAACGAAAAAAAAAAACACGAAAGAAAGACAAAATCGGAACCGAGGAGGACGGAGAGGTCCGAGCCGCGCGAGCAGAAGAGCGACGCGCGACGCGACCATTTTCACGAGGTGGCGTTTCACCGGGCTATCGAAAATCTAAGCCAATTACGATTAGCCTTGCTGTCAATCAATTGCGAGATTTTTGACGCCTTATCGTTCCCTCCGAGCTGATTTTTATTTAGCAACGCTTAATCGCCGATCGTCTCGCGTTTTATCGCCTATCGGGCGTCCTCAAATTTCAAATTTCGTCGCATCTTCCAATTTTCAACGACACTCGCGCGCGAAGCTTCCACTCGTTTCACGGATCCCTCTGTTTACGCTAGGTCGCCCCGTTTAGTCGGCTATCCGTCGATTATTTATTTTCCCATTCGCTCGCGGAACACGCTCGAAAGTAGTTTTATTTTTTCTTTCCTTTTTTTCCTCTTCTTTTTAGCTCCGCGCTTCACCGGAGCTTAATCTCGCGAGTCTAACACCGAAATCCCTCTTAATATTCTCGACCACCAGCGGCGCGTTCCGCTCGTCAAACGCGCGCGCTGACCGGATCAGAAAAATACATGAAAATGACTCACCCTGCATGCGTATACGGTGTGCATTACGGTGCTCCGTCTCAGATGACTCGGTTTTCCGCTCCATTGACGGAATATTACTCCGTACATTTATTTATAAACCTATTTTTCCATATATTTATTTGTTTATCTATTTATTTGTTTATCTATTTGTTTGTTTATCTATTTGTTGGTTTATCTATTTATTTGTTTATCTATTTGTTTGTTTATCTATTTATTTGTTTATCTATTTGTTTGTTTATCCATTTGTTTGTTTATCTATTTGTTTGTTTATCTATTTATTTGTTTATCTATTTGTTTGTTTATCCACGCGGATCCGACGTGGCACTCGGTATACGAAGTACGATCGTTAAAAATGACGAAAAAAATAGTTCGTTCCCCCCGTATCGGATGCCACGACCAACTGACCTCGCGAGAGAGACATTGCAACGGCGGTAAAGCGAGTTGGGAAAAGCGCGGGAAAAATCAAACCCGGCGATCCGCCCCGCCGGAGATAAATACGTAAAACCGACGTAGCGGACTCGTCGCTACGCGAGCCGAAGTATTTGGCTATCGCAATCGAATTCCCCGCTTTTTCCGAATCTCGATCCTGTTCCGCCCCGCTGAAACCTCGGCGGCGGGCCGAAACGACCCGCTTCCCTCCCGCGCGCCGCAATGCGCCTTTTTCCTCCCGCGCACACTTTTCCCGCTCCGTTCCTCGCTTTTCGCGGGGGAAAACCCACCCGACTCGATCTTCTCAAGCGTCTCAGTCGAGGACATCCGGTCGCGCGGGGAGGAAACGAGGAGGAAAACGTTGGTCGAAACACGAAGGTCACGCGATAAAAGGGCGATACGCGACCTCGCACCACCCACGCGCGGCGAATGTTTCACCGAACTCGCGCCTCGGAACTTCCGGTACTCTCGAGTACGTTTTTCTATCGCCCTTTCACTAGCTAACGAACGATTTCCTTCGCGAAACCGCGATAACGACATCCTCGCGGGGCTCTCCAATTTCCTGCGGTTTCCAGCTCGCCAAAACTCGCCTTTCCCCTCACGCGGTTGCGTCCAGTTTGCGGTGGGCGGACGGAATTTTCGACAAGACTTTTCTCAACTTTCTCAAAAATGCGCGCAGATCTTCAACTGTTTACCTGCTCGGAGTTTCAATCCGATTACAAATTCGTAATCGATCTCTGGAACGATCTTTTTTATTCACCCAAAAACCACTTTGCGCGCCACATTTTTCCGGCTTTGGTCGCGCTTTCGCGCGGTGCAAGCGATCGGCGCGCATCCGATTGTTCCGGGGCGACGCCGCAGATCGTTGGTGCGCCTATCCGCGAGCGCGCGAGTGTATTTCCGTCGGCGTTGCGCCAACTCGCGACGCGATCGGATCGCGTTACGTTCTCGGGCTGGAATCCCCTTTATTTCCTGGCCACCTACGCCTACGAGCCGCTGCCGCGACGACGACGGTGAACACCGATATACGGGTCACCGAGCTACGCGCCGCGATTCTCATCCGTAAATAGCAAATAGCAAGGGCCATCATCGTCGCCGTCCTCGCGCGCCTCTCGAATGCCCACCGTCTGAAATTCAATCCGCGCGCTCTTCCGGAGAAAATGCAAGCGTTTTTCTCCTCCGCATTTCTCCTCCGTCATTAACGCTCACTGACCGAACTCATTCGACTTATTTATCTTAATCGCGTTTCTACGTACCCCCAGCCCTACGCACGCGTACCACCTTTTTTTTCCTCGTTACGCGTAGGTGTTACCATTCTTTTTCTGATTTCTGCAGTTTTAGCCGCAACACGGCTTGTTTGTTTTAAAACTTTTTTCATCATTATTTCCCGAAAACTAGGCTCCGGTGACTTTGACCGTGAATCGATTTAGCACGAATCGATTTGTATCTTTTTACTTGGCGAGGAGCGACCACGCGCGACGCCGTTGTCACAGTTTGTTCTCCGGCTTTCAGATCGCTGCAGGTTTTCGAGCAGACGGGGAAAAAACATTCGGATATTCTGACGGAGCAGAGACTCGCCACCGGCGGTTCCGGTCTCGGTGGTCCTCTTCGCTACGACAACTCCATCATATTATGGCTACAGTGCGACCAGGTAAGACTTTGCTCCGCTTTTCTCGCGAATCGAGCAAAGTGCGTCGATTTTCACCGTCCTCGGCGACATTTTTTTTTTTTTTTTTTTTTACCACCCAAAACTTTCCGATTGGAGAGGGGAAAGCGGGAGATCGGCGAGTCAATCGCCGAAGACGAACGACGATTGTTGAAACCGACGCGTAAAAAGAAGCGGGAATTCCGCGAGCTCGCCCGCGTTTCCTATTATTAGGTAATCGTCGCGGGTATAACGAGGCTGGCCCATGGGCGAGGGAGAGGACACGGGGAAAATAGGAAACAGAAGAGAACGGCTTTTGTTCGTTTTCCGAAATAAGAATTGTCGGGTTCGAGGAACCGCGACTACACGTGCCCGCGAGACGTATTCTCGTTTGTTGTACCACGCTTCGAACGCGGAAGGAGACGGAGCGAGGGAGAAGGAGGAAGAAGCCGAAGAACGCGTCCAGGGGTAGAAGAACTAGGTCAGGTTCGGAGAGACGCGTATTGCCGGCTAATAATATTCAGGCAAACGAACTAAACCCCGACTACGGAGGAGGCCGACGAGATGTGTCAGTGAACTTCCGTTTAATTTTAGGAAACTCGTTTCTAGAAAAACGCACGGGAAAACGATAAAAGGAACGGACGTCTAACGATGCGAAACGTCTTCTTCCTCCTCTCCTTCTTCTTCCTCTCCTTCCTCTCCTTCTTCTCCTTCTTCTTCTTCTTCTTCTTCCTCTGCTTCTTCCTCTTCCTCTGCTTCTTCTTCTTCTTCTTCTTCCTCTTCGTTTGCTTCTTCTGCTTGCATTCAGCATCGTCGATCGATCCGTTTCTCAACGCCTGGCTACCAATTTGATCCTAGATCACGGTCGTCGATGGCCTCATCGATCACTCGTGTAGCGATACAGTTAGTCGCCGCGTGAGACCGTTCGAAAATCGGCTGCCTGAAATCGGTTTCATCTTTGGTCTCGAACCGGAAACGTTACCGCAGCACGCTCCATTATCGTTATCGCCGGTGGAAAAGAGAACAACAAGGCTTATCGTTCCGTATGTCCTTCTCTCTCCTTCTCTCTCCTTCTTTTCCATATTCTTCCTTCTCTTTTCCCACGAGTCTAGGTATTCGCTGGCAGGCATGAGGCGAATACTGGAATCGTTTTACAGAAAAGTATGGCGTCGAACATTTTTCAAATTCGATTTGCCGCGAGTTCCAATACTTCAAAAAAAAAGTTGCCCGCCGCTGCAGCGATTGCGGCCTTCCCGGCGCGTAAAATCTAAAAAACGAGAATGCTTATCAAATTGAAGGATATCGACTGCTGAGAATTTCACGCTCTACAAGAAGATGCCTGGATAAAATTTGTAGCTCAAACGGTTCAAAAGTTACAACGTTTTGGAGGGAAAAAATGCTTCGCGTCTTATTTAAACGGACACCTCTTGAAATGGAGGAGCTACAAATTTGCCCCAACGGGAGAAATTTTTGTAGGACCACGCGTTTTTTGGCTCACTCTAGTAGTGCCCCTTAGGATTGAAAATCGATGGGCACGGAATGCGAACAAATATTAACCCTCTCGTCCCGACTTTCCCCAGCCCCGTTTTCTCTTTCCCCGTTATCACGCCACCTCGTATCTCTGGCCTCTCCAACAGCTGCTACATAACCCTCCGCCTAATCGCTCTCGAACGATCTCGCGACCAATTTACTCACCACCCAGCTAATCGTCCATTTTCATCCCAAGAAAACTTCGTCGTTGGCAGTATTCCCGTGCTAGACGCGACACGGACGTTTTCCCAACGGCCCCGATTACCTTTTCTTTTTCTGACTCGTCTATATTTGAAAAATACGCGGTTAAACGAAAATATTACGCGGCCCGGTTCAATGATTGAAAAAAAAGAAAAAAAAGAAAAAAACAACAACAAAATACGACGGACTCGGATGACGAAGATTTCCGGATTTTCCCCCATCTCGTCGCTTCTCAACGACGTTCCTGTTTTTTTTTTAATTTTTTTTTCTTGGTATTTTTGGATTTTTGGATTTTTTATCTTAGCTCTCGGTCCAGCGGAATGCTGACCCATCGTTTCGCAATTCGGTGGTAACTCTTTATCTCTCGGCGATAATAGCACGCGCACGTGTTGCGCCGCGTCGGACGAAGAGAGGGAGAGAGGAGCCTGCGCCGTGGACCGTGACATCGACTCTCACCTGTGGAATGAAAATTCCCGCGGGTAGCCAACTTAGCCCCGGGAAAAAAATCTCTTCCCCTCGAATGCGACGCCTTAATCGGCGAAAGTACCGCGCGAGGCGGAAACACTCGCGACATTCGTCGATTAATGTCGCGTTGCAGCGTTCGAGAAACGCGGCAGTTGGGAAAAATCGGAATCATTTTCGACACTATTTCCTCGAGCTCCTTTCATTTTCAAATACCCCAAAGGCTTCTCGCTGCCAGGTCCGTTGCGAAACGAAACGCACGGAAGAATGTTCCCTCCCGCGAGGAAGGTTTCACCCGAAGACGAAGCTCGATTTTCTTTTTGAACGAGCTTTCTGGATTTTTTTTTTTTTTTACCAATACCTACGTCGATGCTGAATCGTTTCCACGTATCAAGAGTGCGATTATGTTACGCGACCGTGTCGTTATCGGCGTAGTATAACAGTAGTACTCGTTCGATAGTCACCGCTCAACAGTTTCGAAACTTTCTCCCTCGCATCGGCATTTATCCCTACCACGTGGCTGCGTACGCAGAAGCTGATATATATCACGCGCTCCGCTATATTACTGTACAATTTATAGTTTCACTGGACCTAGTTTCAGATTTCATTTTTATTTTTTACTCCCCCCGTCTCGGCGCTTTACGCGACTTCGACCCCCCAGAATATGCGGCCAAAACGTAACAATATGCGGGGAAACGAACTCAAAATGCGACGTTTTTTTTAAAAATTGTTTAACAGCCAAAAAATTGAAAAAGGTAAATTCAAATTCAGCATTTTGAACGCAGTTGTAAACAACTTGAATCACGACTATCAGAACTCGTCTTTACAATGTTCTGCAAGGACTTTTGTTTTTTCTACGATCACGCGAGTAAAGAAAAGCTCCATCCGCGTTATGCTTTGACGTACCTAACGTCGGTCATCTGCAATCGGAGAAACAAAGTTTTTCGGAAATTTAAGCCGAAAAATGTCTAAGGATGTCAAATAAATTGAAATTAATTAGGTCCGACGCGATCGCGGAAAGCGCACATCTCTCTATTTCTTTACTTCTTCTACGTTACCGGATACCGCAGTCTAGATACCGGGTGCGTACCATCGCGCGCGAGTTACGTCATAATCCTTGCTACTTTTCTTGTTATTATTATCCTTATCACTTTGGCAGCGGCTACGATTCCGTTCCCGTTACATCGTACGTGCACTGGGTAAACGTCCACCGATCGCGTTCTCCGCGGCGCGCCGTTAAACCTTTCGTCGTCACGCTATCAAATAATTTCCCGCTGGTCCAGCTGGGCGGAATCAGCCCCGAGCATTTTAAAAAAATTGTTGCAAAAATACGTACAAGAAATCCTGCGACAAAGCGCAAAAAAGACTTTATCGCTTAAAAAATCATAACTTCGTCGTTTTTTAAAATCTTGACCTAAAATTTGGAACTCGTGCTCCTCAAATTTGATACTTTTTGGGGAAAATAGTGGCATGGTGGGAAACTCAAGTCCCGATTGATACCTATTCGTACTAAATCGCTTGGCTGAAAGTTGATCGTGGGGTGGATGAAAAAATGGGGAACGACGGAAATGGAAGTAGCGAAGCAAAAGGACGGTGGTTCCGTCGGGAATGAGAAAATATCGAAGCCTGGAAACGAAGGAAAAAGGACGAAGCAGAAAAATGAACGTGAGAGGAGAGAGAGGGGGAGAGGAAGGGTTGAATGAAAGTAACGAGCCGAGGATCGCCAAATCGTAGACGGCCGAAAAGAGCAGAAGCGGACGCGCGGAGCGGCGAGAGAGGAGGGGACACGAGTCTCGAGGAATTGGAGGGGAAAAAACGTCTTTGGCAAAAGGAAGATCATCAACGTTGGTTCAACAGGAAGCGACGACGACGACGACGACGACGACGACGACCGGCATCTCGCGCCGCAACTGCATTGTGATAAATACCGGCAGCTGTGGTCGCTTCATCGTCTCTCTCGTCTGCTCCTCCTTCTCTCCTCGTCGTCGTCGCGGTCGTCCGTCCGTCTCGTCTTATCGCGTAGAATTCTTCGGCGGCGACGGCAACGGCAACGTCTCGAGGACTTCGTACGTACGCGCGTGAGAAATTTTGCGAGAAGGGATAAACCGCGGCCATATGCCGACCACGTTTCGTTATGCTCCGCATCCTCCCTCTCGCTCCTTATCATTTCTCGACGGCACCGCGCGCCATGCAAATAACGCTCGCTCCTTCTCGCTTCTCTTCTCATTTTCAAGACCTGTCACGTAGTAAATTATACGCGCAGTCGCGACGCTCCGACGCGAAACTCACGGTCCCACGACGGTAGGCCCGTCATTCCCAACTTCGACGCGACAATGTCGACTCTTCGAACCGCTCGCCCCAACCAACGTTGATCGGTCCCCGACGATTCCCGCGCAACGTTACGAATTCGGATTTCCGATGCTGGCTGGCTCACGGACGAGCGACCCGACTTTGACCCAACGCCGGTCAATTATCAAACCCCTTGTCTCGGTGCTGGGTCTCGAGGTCAACCGCGAACGCGCGAAACCGCGTGCACCGCGAATTTCGCGAAAACACGGCTCCCAGCTTTTTCAACCCGATAGCGGTAGTAAGCGGAGTAGTAGTAGTACTGGTAGTAGTAGCCGAGTCTCTCCTACTCGCCCGCCCGACTAGATGAATGAGATAAGAGGTTGGAAATCGGAGCCTCTCACTTCTGCACGGTTTCGTGGTAGCATTCCCCGTATCTCGGTGACGCGATTATACGCGCGAGAGTTGGATCGATGACGCGCGTGTGATATACACACGCGTATATCCTCGAGGCACGGTCGCATTCCGAAAGGATTAAGCAAAGCCTGCTGTTCCAAGAAATTGCCTATTTTTTTCTTCCGCGTTTCTCTTTTTCCACGAACTTCGTTCCTTTCGTCATCCTTTCTTCCTCGTCCGCGTCTCGATCGATAAACACCCAAAGTTTCGTTTCCCTGTCCACCGGTGGACATTTCCATCCTTATCGCTCGATTTACAAATATCCCGACAATGCTTTTCTCTACATTCTCGAAGCGGACAATTCAACGAAGTGAAAGGGCGCCGCGTATAATGGAGCGACGGGGTTAGAAATGGGACATCGAGTAGCGTGCGGGCTAAATGTAGCTCGCGTTAACGTCGTTGCCAGCCTAATACGAACGAAGTACGCGATAAACGAAATTTGGGGCAACGTGGAATGCAATTTAGCGCGGGGTAAGACGAAACACTGGAACTGACGGTGCGCGACGCCACGTGGTGTTTTGGGGTAAAATGGGACGCGGGACCGAACGAAGTACGGGGCATAACGGGGTGCGGCGTAAAACGGAGCGCGGGGCAAAATGGGACGTGGGGCAAAATGGGGCGCGGGGCAAAACGGGGTGCGGGGCAAAGTGGGGTACGGGGTAAAGTGGGGTACAGGGTAAAACGGGGTACGGGGTAAAACGGGGCATGGGGTAAAACGGGGTACGGGGTAAAACGGGGTACGGGGTAAAACGGGGTACGGTGTCGGATGGACAAGCGGTACATGGTTGATCGGTACACGAACAGCTGCGATGTATGATACTTCTGGTCCAATTCGCTGTACGACTCACGTTTTTCGACAATAATGAACAATGAACGGAACAGGGGATAGGTTTATCCATTGATGACTGGATTTGCGGAGAGTGATCCATCGTTATAGTCGTTCTCTGGGCCACGTGCCGCGTTTAAGGCGTTCAAGATATCACCGATGAGAGAAAAATTTCTTTAGCATTCTGCGAGGTCGATTTGGGAGATGCACAAATAGGTTTGAATAGACTTTTTCAGATATATCTCGAGAATACTCTGGCGAAAAATCCTCGAAGATGGATTCTTCGTTTATTGTCGTTGCGGGAGTTTTTTTTTTTTTTTTGGTCGGATTTCGTCGAAGAACGATCGAAAAAGATTCCCGTTCCGAGAAGCGGCAGTTGTTGTTCGTTCATTCCGGCTCGTTTCTCGGGAACTCGATTCTAAAGAGAATTATTGAAAGGTGCGACCGAGCGTAATCAGCCTGTACGAGTGCATGCATACTCGCTCGCCTCTCGCATACTATATATGCGGGCGCGGGGCGAGACACGAATTAATCGTGGGCATGAATCATCCTCCGTCGCGTTCCCGGTAAAGACTCTCAATGGGCCTCGAGTCGTCGGTCGCCGCTCCTCTCCGCGGAAGACACGTATTCGCCACGTGTTCGACTCGATTATCGTTTTCCCGCGCTAATTTACCTCTCCGCGTTAATTTTCTGCTCGCACGTTCCTCGAAGCAGCGCCGGTATCTCCGCCGCGATTCCGCCAACGTCTCGCGTCGTCGCCCTAGACTACTTTCCTACGTTCTCCACGCTAATTTCAGATGGACCCACGCGAACCTACGCGATCGAGCCGGAGGCCCGCGCAGAGGGGAAAGCGAACCGCGGACGACGGAATTAGTTCTGGGAACTCGAACCCGCGGCGGCCCTCCTCGCTCCGCCTCGCAACACGGGTTGTGAGAAAAACTCCGAAATGACCTGATCCGAGGCGAGGTCAGACGGGTCAACTCGATCCTCCGTCTGGATTTTATTATTTTTCGGATCCTCGCCGACGCGGCGACATTGGCCGACTCGCACACGCGACCTTTCCTGCTTTTGTTTTACGTCCACTCCTCCTCCTCCTCCTCCTCCTCCTCCTCCTCCTCCTCCTCCTCCTCCTCCTCCTCCTCCTCCTCCTCCTCCCGCGCGCCTCTCTCGATTTTCGAAAGACACCTCGACGAGAGCTCTCGGACTTTTGGCTCGTAAGCTCGACCGCCGAGACGCGATTCTCGGAAGACGGGACACGCGTTGGCGATACGTACGTACCTACTCGCTCTTTTGCTACACCGGAAATGTCGAACGTGCCGTCTAAGCCGGGGCTGGCCGCGCGCTACCGACCACACTCGCGAATCCGCGCGATACTCCATGCTCCCAAGGACGGATGTCCACCACATTTTTTCGCCCCACTCCTCCGTCAGCCATTTTCACGACCGAATTATATTACGCCTTTGCCCAACGACCGTGAAACTTCTTCAGAAAGCTTCCCAAAAATCCAATACACTGCCCGTTCGGTCCTCGTGTTCGTGCTTTCGCGGTTTACCGTGTCCCCCCCGCGAACGTACGAATATTCTTTACATATCGGTGTCCGAAAAAGTGGCTGATTCTAGTGCAAATTTCGCGCGCGACGACGACGAACACGGCAGCCTTGACCTTGGCCTCGGCTGTTAACCGTCGGTCGTCGCGTAAAAGTATTTGACAAGTGGAAAGTTAGAAGAAACAAAAAGTAAATACAATATGGTAAATAAATGGAATAACAATCGCTCGCTATCTCGATTGCCCAAGATGGGCGAAATGACGCAACGCTGCTGGCAATGCGAGAACGATAGGATCGCGCGACGTCACGTTGCAAAACGTGGTGCAACGTGAATCGGTGAATCCCCGTGCACCGCGGTGCCTCCCCTATAACACGCCGCTACTCATCCGACGTACAAGGTCTGCGGAGCAACGAGTATCAATCGTTAGCTAAAATCCAAGCTGTAATCCCTCTTTACGCAATCTTATCTGCTTCAATTCGCGCCACTGCTGATAATCCAGTCGATCCGTCCATCGATCCGTTTCCCTCGTTTCCCTCGATTTATCGATCGAGCCCAGCAATTTTTCAAGCACTTTGCCAAATTCCAAAATTCGATCGGTAACCGGAAAATCGGCAAACGTCCACCATGCAAACTTCCACGTTTGCCAACTTATCAAATTGGCTACGCACATCCTACAGCGAACATAACGTGTCAATTCCAAGAAAATCGAATATCTCGGATCTTATCTACTAGTGTCGAGAAAATATTTGTGAAGATGAATCAGTATTTCAGTGTACTCGGAGAATCACGGTCCAAAGGCACATGTAAGGGACACAAGAATATATTCTCCTCTCTCGAGATAAACGATTCGAATTTGGAGAAAAGTACGAGATTAGAATAAAAAAGTGCAACTCTAACGAGAGAATATTATCTTATATAAACATATTACATATAAACATGTAAGACTAACGAAAATAATAATAACAATGATATCTTATTATCCGGGTACGAACCCACACAGGGTTAAAATTAGTTAAATTTGTACGTACATACCTATATGTCTAGATATAGCTAGGAGGAGGAAAGAGAAATGTAAGGTTTGATATTCGAGTAAAAAGTTGAAAAATATTTTTTTTGTCGATTTTTTATAATAAAATAACTCGTTTTTCATCAAGAAAATATTTGCTCAAATCAAACAAACGTTTGTTCAGATCGAGACTTGTTTCTCCCGAGAGAAGTTAATTTCGAATGAAAATTTGCGCGAACGAAGAGAATATTTGTTATTAAATTTACTCGGGATTGACACATTTTTTTTCCACTGCGTGCTCGAAATTTGACCTTGCACTTGCGCAAGTTCGATTCTGGAACATTTATTTATTTATCATCATTCCGCCTCGCGTGATCCCACTTTTTCTTGTCTCAACGCGACGCGATTCGCTCTTCGTTAGTCGCGTTGCAGGGACACGCGGAGCCTCGCCTACCTCCGCGTATCGCCACGTTTATTTCCTTATCTCGTCGGACGATCGCGCCTATCTACGTATCTTTCGGATTCCACGGAGCCACGAGATTTTCCCGAATCGCGTGACCGAGAGAATTTTGTTCTCCTCTCCTTCTCTCTCTCTCTCTCTCTCTCCTCTATTTTAGAAAAATAAATATCAGAGTGTTTCAAAAAATCCATTTTTTTTTTATCAAAGACCATTGAAAAAGCGCCAGAGTAAGCCTAGACAAGGATCCTGTTGAAAGATGATCTCCGAATATTCATATTTAGAGCTGGCGATTTGCAAATTTCGATTTCCCATTCGAAAAACATGGGATTCTTTTTCTTTTTTAATTCTGGAATTTTTTAACTCGACAACGACGCACTGTTCAGGGGAGATCAATGCATATTCTTGTAGGGAATTGAACGGGCTACAAAAAAGGTCTGAACGAATTTTCTGTGAATCGAGCCGTTTCGGAGATATAATTTTGAACAACCAAACACTTACGGCTCGATATCTCCGAAACGGCTCGACCTACGCCGATCTTTATTCGGACCTTTTTTGTAGAGCGTTCAATTCTTTACAAAAATGTGTCTTGGTCATACTTCAACGGTCACGCGTTGTCGAGTTAAAAAATTCCAAAGTTGAGGGAAAAAAAAATTCCCATGCCATTTCAATGGGAAAAATCAATGAGAAAATCGCGATCGAAGGCGCGACGAGATTTCGCGGCGGCGGGATCTAACGGGTAGTCCGCAAGCTGCCCACTCGCGCCGAATTATTATCTCGCGTACTTGCCACGCGCGTCGCAGCTATCGACCTTGGCCTGATTTTTGGCACGCGAATCTCGCAACGGGGGCGGCTCTGCGCGACTTTTTGCCGCGTATCTGGTCGATCGCGACGCCGCTAGATTCGCGGGCCTCTCGATCAGCGCATGGATCAATCCGAGGCAGAAATTTTCCAGCGATTCGCGACTGGTGGCCAACTATTTCGCGACATCTGTCGGACGCGAACTCGAAACTACGGCGACGCGAGGCGGCAGCGCGCCTCGGCAGATTTCGTTTTTCCTTCCTTTTCAATTTTTCGTTTTTTTTTTTTGTTTTTTTTTAAAGCAAAATTCCGGAGTTCGAATCTCGAAAGAAACGCGAGAGTAACGTTTAACCCTCAATGGTCACACCTCCGGATTCTGACGTGATGGTCACATGGGGTGTCATCGACCCCACTCACTTTGGAAAGTGATAAATAACTAAAAAATTGAAGAAAAAAATTATATCAAAATGCTACAATGTAATGTCAACCTTTATGCGTAAGGCCATGTCAGTTATTCTCAAGTCGTGTAATTTTTAATACCAAAAAAGAAAAGTCGAAGAAAAAATCGTAAAAAATGACTTTCTTCATGAAAAGCCATGCAGAGACTTCAATTTTCAAGCAAAAAAAATCAAAAAAATCGTTTCATAAATCTGAAATAGCATACTTTCAGGTGGGTGAGAATAAATTAGTGGCCGTTCCAAAAACTATATTTATTCGAACATCTGTAGTGCGGAAAAATGATGCGCCAGATTTGTTATAACGAACGATATTTTATGATGAAAAATGGTTCAAACTACCCACAGATGACGACACGTGTCGCATTTTCATAAATACTCTAGGAGGTAGTAGCGCAGTTCGAAAAACTGCTGGGGTTGTGAATCAACCCCGAGTGACCAGTAACGCTTAAATTCGTCGCGCACCGCAAAATAAGGCGACCATTTTCTTAATAATTTCGCGTTAAAAATATCTTACAATGTTTCACATTTTACGAAAATGTAACCGGAAAGAAAGCTGGAAATTCCTTCGGTGGTCGATTTATCGTTTATTTATCGATTTTTTATCCGAAGTCGACGCGACCTCGAGCGGATCTTTGGATGATAACGAAGCATCGGATATTTTTGTAATCGCAGGAGGTGCTGGACAAACGGCTCGACGAAAGGGTGGACAAAATGCTGAGCGGAGGCCTGATTCGAGAACTCGTCGACTTCCACGCGCGATACAACGAGGATCGTCTCAAAGCTAACGCGTGAGTTCACATCTCGTCGCTCTAAAAATTCCCGTTTTTGCAGACTTGATATTACAAGCTTTTTTTACAACATTTTACAAGCTTTTTTCGACGATCTTTTCAGTTTTATTTCATTCCACACGTTTTTTTCACATTTTTTCTTCCCTAGTTTTTTTACCAATTTTTTTTTTAACGTTTTTCTTCAAAGTTCTTCAAAGTCTCTTACCAAGTTTTCTGTCAAAGTTTTTATCCTCAAAGCTTTTTTCAAAGTCTTTTCTCTCCCCGTGCCCTGAACGAGATTAGGGAAAATTTGATGTGGACGTTCCGTTAGTTTGTCCCGGACAACGATGCCGGGGGCAACGACGAACCGAGAGGCACAAACTAACGGGTGGGCGATAATTCATCGGCGCGTCGAACTTCGACGTTGCATAATCGCCGCGTCGAACGTTACTTCCTCGTTCGTTTCCACCTTACGTCGCGTTTCCACGCGACCGATTCTCGTACCCGCGCCTCGCCTTTTTCGCTCTCCCGCGTTCGTCGCCTCGCGCGGATCGAGGTGACCCCTAAAAAAAAAATCTCTATACAACTCGCCTTTTTTCCATCCGCTTGCTCGTGTAAAAACCGGCATCGCGTCTAATTACACCAACGAAAGAACCGCCACATCGCGTATTATATCGCGTGTTGTCACAGCTGTGTATCGCGAGTCGACCGATCGACGGAAAAATTGAGAGCGGAGAGGAAAAAAGCGAAAAATGGAAAACAACGCGATTTTCCAACGAAAACGCTCTCCCATTTTTCCCCACCTTTTCCCACCTCGATTTTCTCACCTCCGCGCTCGTCGCTTGTCCCCCCCCCCCAATATTTTTCTTACCGATAATTCTCATTTGTTTTTTTTTCTTTTTTCCCCCGGCAATCTGTTGCTCTTTCCCGCGTGAAAAAATGTTTGACGAAGCTGTTCCACCGTCTCTTGATCTCCCACTGTTGTTCCTACGTCAAGTCTCTTGTTTGTTCGCGGATATTTCTATCCCTTTCCCACGTCCAACGGTAACGCTCTCTTCGTTTGTCTCTTTGCTCTCTCCGCGCCTCGTGTTTCAATTAGCGGAATTCGCGATCTACGAAAGAGATACGGTATCTCCTCGGCTTCGTTTTTCTCGCCCGTCGCGCTTCCGTCACCTTCGAAGCGCATTTTGCAATTTATTCGCTTTTTTCCCCCCCTTTTTTTACCTCCCCCAACCTTCGCGATCGCCGGTCGACGCGATGTTTGCCGATGATTCCGTGGCGCGTTACCGCCAAAGTTGTCCAATGTCACGCGGGAGACAGGTAGACACGCGTGCGAGACGTAGGCGCCAGCGCTCCGTATCGCGCGCTTATCACCGCGGCGTTAAGGTACACGCATCCCGTCTGCGTGTACTCAGTCCGAGACCACAGCTGTTTCGCGAATGATCACGCCTACCGGCGACGACGAGCTGATCCCGCGCCGTTTTCCGGCTCGAGAGGATCGACAAACTTTCCTTGCAGTCCGAACGAACTACGACACAACGCGAACTGTATCCTCCATTTCGGCTAATATTTTCCACCGCGTGATCCTCGCGAGGCTACTCGCAGGCGAGAATAAAAACGAGATAGGGGAACGGCGCTGGTTGGATTGTCCGGGCAGAAAGGGCGCACTTTCCTTCCCCGAGGCCGAGAAAAGTCCACTTCCCTCCCTACGATTTACCGCCGCATCAGAGTTGCCGAAAAAGAGGAAACGTGTCTCGCTCGAACGCTCGAATGATACGTAATCGTTGGAAAAACATGTTCGTTAAAAAATTAATTTCAATCGATTATTTCGGTCTACTTGGACTCGTCTCGCGAGATATTTCGTCGGATTCAGCGCTGGTTGATCGACAAGTAGGCGCGGTAACGCGAGTTATGCGCCGCGAGGGGGAGGGAGGGAGGGAGAGTAATCGCAGGTCAAGATAAGACTACCAGTGTAGCGTAAGTTGGGATTAGATAGCGTTGCTTTTAATTAAAACTTAATTGCACCGGCAACATTTACAGCGGAGTCGCTTTTCGCGAAGATGTATGCGCGGGACGGTTGGGACAACAAAGTAGCGAGTAGTAGTCGCTTCTGCGCGCGAAAGGGCCAGGGGTAAGCTCTCTACCTGCCTTACGTACTTGGTACGTTGTCTCGGTGCTTCGCGTCCGAGAAGAAATGCCGCGCCGAGTAACCAAATCGGTCGTTGCTTCGCGCCCGCAACGCGATGTAATCTTTGGGTCAGAGTTGCGGGTCGCCGGTGCAGAAAGAAACGAGAGCGAAAAACGTACGGAGTCGCGACATTACGCGGGAACATCGACAACATTGTGCGCACAAAGAGGTGAAAAAGTACGCGAACCGCGGCTGATAGTCGCGGAGAGACGAGCTGCTGCAGCCGCGATGTACTCGAAGATTCGTTCGAGCGTTGCGTAACGACGAACTTTTATCACTCGCGCACAAAAACAACCCAACGATTCTCGTTTCGCACATTTTTTTCGCACTCGAATTACCGAGTGATTATGCTCATTACCGAGAGAAACTGGACTTTGTTGGCAGAAATGCGAACTAATCGCGGATTTATCGTTAACCTCGTAAAATTGTCGTGGTCAACGAACGCGCAACGGGCGGGCATATCGATTGCGCGAGGATGGTCATTTTCTGCGATCATTTTTTCCATCAGAAAACGCAGCGTCCGCATTCAGCTGCCCGACTCGCGAATGTATAAAAGAGAAAGACGGAAACGAAATTGAAGCGCGAACGACGCGCAGATTCACGATTATATTAACGATCGTTTTTCAGGTTGCCCGACTACACGACGGGGATTTTCCAAACTATCGGTTTCAAAGAGTTTCACGAGTATCTGATCCTGCCGGAGGAAGAGAAGGAGACGGAAAAGGTTTTTCTCCCCGACTTACACCCTCCCCTACGTACACCCGATTTCCGTTCGTTACGCGTCACTTTTCCTCGAATTTTACCGATTTTCTGCCGATTTTCACCGATTTTCGCCAATTTTCGCCGATTTTCGGATGATTTCCTGCCGATTTCCTCCAAATTCGGCGATATTCCACCGATTTCGTCGATTTTTTGCCGATTTTTTTGCCGATTTTTTTGCCGATTTTCGCCGATTTTCGGCCGATTTTCATCGAACTACTCTCATTTCCGCTTAATCGGAGACCAGAGGTATCCTGCGTTGCCTCGCGTCACTCGTCGCGTTTATCTCTCTCCATTTTTCATTATCGTTTATTACCGATTTTCTCCGCGGTCAAGAAAATCCCCAACGACGTCGAATATTGGAAATCGAGGGTTCTACGTTGCGTTGACCTCTGCCGATACTACGTCTCGTTCCGCAGGCCGCGCTGCTGCTGTCGCAGGGTATCGAGAATTTGAAGCTTCATACGCGCCGCTACGCGAGACGCCAGCGACGATGGGTGCTGAATCGGTTCATACGTCGGGCCGACAGGCAGGTACGGAATCGCAAAAATTCTAACGACGCGCGAAACGTTGGAGAAAACTGACGCCACGCCGGAAATGCGCGCCCCGTGGTTTTCCCCGCAGTTGACGCTTAGCAGTCGATCGCGTTTCTTTCTTCTCCCATTTCATTTCGCTCTCCATTGTTGTTTTTTTTTTTTTTTGCGCCCACCGTTTTTGCCGACGACTCGGATCCGCTACGCGACCGAGGAATTTCATCGTCACGATGACGAGAAACGTAAGACTCTCGCGAGACTTCCGGCCCTCGCGAATCGGGGATACGTAATTCGTCTCGCGCGCTCCTCTGTTTCGATAGGTTCCCGATGTCTATCCCCTCGACTGCACGGACCTCGAAGAATGGGACAGGAACGTTTTCGAGCCGGCCGCAACTATCGTCGCTCAGGTATTGGACGGTGAAAAGCCGGAGCGTCGGTCCTTGAACGAGGAGAGGGACGCCGGAAAGGCCTCCGCCGACTACAGTCACGAGGAAGGATACTACTGCGAGGTGATTTTTGCCAGGATAATATCGCCGATGGACACAGCTGTGTCGCGTTATACTTTTAAGCGTTCCATTTCGTTTTCGACGTTTCTCGAATTCCTACGAATTTCTACGGACCCAGATCCCCTTCCCCCCCGTTTATTATACGTTGTCTGGGTCGCTGAATCCGAATCCGAGGTACATTACACCCCGTCGCCTCAGGATTGGTCATAACCGGTATTTTCAACAACTATGCCATGCAACCACGTGACTCGAGCCTCCAACGCCAAGTCCAACTACCCAAATCCCAGAAACACTCGACTCGCTGATATCTGAACCTAATAAGCCCACGAACCCAAAGCCCCACAGTCCCAAACCCCATGACCTCGCAACCCTGTAACCAAGGGAATAAACCATAGGCAATCTATCATATCATATCTATCAACGTCGTTGAGGATTTCTTCCAAACCTATGCAAGTTCCAACTTGGTCGATTTTTTGTTGCGTGGTCGCGTCATCGTTGTACACGAGGCGAAAGGTACATTGAGGGGTTGTTTCAGACCTGCGAGCGAGTACTCATCGGGCAAATTCAGTGGAAGGCTCACGTGAACGGACGGAAGCACCAGAGGGTCTCGAAACAGAAGCAAATCGTGTTGGAGATACCGAAAAGTGAGCAGGAGGAGATTTCTCAGGTGGAGAAAGCCAAGTAGTCGCTGTGTCGAGAACCATCGTGGCGATTAGGCTAACAGGTCTTCGAATCGAGATAGCTTTATTCCGGAGAGCAAGCGACCGACGAAGCGGGAGAAATATTGTTCGCCGCTATCAGCGTGCTGGGGATAGAAGCTCGACGAAAGCTTCTTCCTGCCGTTGGCGAAGAGATTTCGATGCCGATGTGCCAACAAAGATGAAGATGATCCAACGTCCGAGTACAAAAAATATGTAAATTAATAAATAGAACGAACCTGAGAGACGCGAGCTCCGTTCTTTACATCGACGATGAGGAATCGAGGTCGAGAAGTTTGCGGAGGCTGAAAAGCTGAAGTAACGGAAGGTTCAATGCCAAAGCGCTGACACGGCCGAAAGGCCGTAGGTTACACGGGGCAGGCGGATAACAGATTCGAGACTACGGGGCTAATCGTGTAAAGACTGCAAGGCTACGGCACTACCGTCCAACTTCAAAGACTAATGGCCGCCAGGTTCGAAACTGATGACCGAATATAACGGCGCCGATGACCAGATGCGCCCAAGATTCGGGCAGGAATATGCGAGAAACGCAACGTGACGATGACGAACTTCGATGCCAGCTGCACGAAGAATTTGTGACTGTGGCGTGAGAGGAGTCGTGGCATGAAAACGTTCGATATCAAAAGGCTAAAACGTAAAAAGATTCAAGGCTGGAAGGACGGTAAGAAACGGGACCGGGATTAGAAGGCCACCGAGGAACTTTAAGGCCGTGGAGGTAAAAAGTGTCGAGGTTCGGAGTCGGGAAGCCTCTTGGTCGATGACGGGCCGTGCAATGGTTTCGAAACCTGACGGCTAAAAAGCTACGCAGGAAAAACCGTAACGACCGAATGAAGGAACGGTAAAGAGCGTCGAGGACAAGGAATTGTTGGATGCTAAAAAGCTGGACGGTTGAAACGCCGAATAGATATTGGTAATAAACGTGTGTGCGTGTGTATATATATATATATATATAGGTATGCGATAATAATAATAATGATAATAATGATATGTGTATATATATATATATGTGTGTGTGTGTATTAGGGTAATGCGAAGAAAATGTATGTTTTCTCTTCCAAACAGGCTTAAAAACTTCGTTATATTGACATTAAGATAGTCCGCATCGCACTTTTCTATTTTCCCTAAGAATAACGCGGGAACATTTTTTTTTGCTCTACAACGAGCTAATGGTGCGTGGGGAAGAAGAATACAGGGACTTATTTTCATGCCCGAACGAAGCTCTCGAGCCTGTTTGGAAGAGACACTTTTTTCCTTTCTCGCCATCCTAATATGTACGTACAAGTATGTTTAGTTTATTATATTTACAAGCAAGAACAGCGTTTTCGCCTCCCATCTCTCTCGCGCTCCCTCTCTCTCTCTCCTACATCCGATTCTTCGCGTTGTTTCGTTCGAGAAATCGAAGAGTGCTCCGTCCTGAACTGGATCAATTCAAGAACCTCGCTAATCGTACGCCCGGTCCGCTTTTTGCAACGATCCGGTCGTCGTACTTACCTGATATCGCGTCCGTACCGTCGCCGCTACCGTTACGTCGCGCCCGTTGCTGCGATCATTTCGCGCGACCGGTTTATCACCAACAGCCGCCACGGAGAGCCGACCGACGGCCAAGGCATACCGTGCCCTAGACGAGCTCCGAGCGAACGAGGAGTCCTGAACAAGAACCAGAGAAAACCAACGCCAGACTCGTCCCATCCTGTTCCTCGCAACGCATTCGATCTTCTCTTCACGGATTAATCATCCACGAATCTGTAACTTTTTGTTCATTCCCTTCTTCACCACCTTTTACACCCTCAACTTTTTTCAACAACTTTTCAACTTCTTGTAAACGGGATTTTTCCTACCGAACGATGGTAGCTCGGTTTGTCGATAAAGTAGTGTGCTGTTCGAGCCATCGGGATCTACTTTATCGACCGCGGCAACATTTTTCTCTGCGCCCGTAGAAAATAATTCTATTTCTTAGCAGCGGTTTCGTTCGCCGTTTTGTTCCGCTCTATTTAGTCTCGATTACAGATTCCACATACCGACTGTCGGTAACTTTTGCGTACAGTACCGACTGTAGGTTTATCGGGCTGCTCGGCTAGTGCTTCGACGTACGACCGCGCGGGCCCGTATATGGGGCATTCCACGCAAACTCGACCGGTGTTCAAACCCCACCATCTCCAAATCTCTTAATGTTTTTTTTACTAACAATCTACTCGCTCTAAAACGCGTCGTGAATTTTTTTCAAGTTTGTTTATTCTCCCGTTCATTTTTTACAAATACTTGAAGTCGATTGCGAATGCCAATTTCTAAAAATCTGAAAAATTCCCAAAAATGTTCGAGGCATTATTCCTCGTTATATAAACAAACGCGATTTTGGTAGCCATTGCAATTACGCTACAGATCTCATCTCTGGAGGGACGTAATTGTTCGGCCGAAACAAGGTTTAAGGGCGAATGAAATCAAACGCTTTTTTTTCCAGTTTCATACGATCTAATACACACGTACCAGAGGTTTGCAGGAATGACACGCGACACGACGACCATTTCGAAGAGAAATAATTACGAGCGCGGATCAATCACTCGTGACGATCGAGCAGCGGTGATTTCAGCGTTGGATTCAACTTCTTTTTGTTACCGGAATGCGGAACGAATCAAGGTTGGGAGAAAAAAATCTCGATCGGTCCTCGATATTTAATCATTCTATTCCGTTATACATAGAAATATAAAGACGTATTGTACGTATACGTATGCTTAATGCGATACTCGTCTGCGTGTGTACGTGCGTACGTTTATCCTAAGTAATACTGTTGTGTCTCGTTATTTTACATCGAATAGGTGGAGTCACCGATTCGTTCACATCAAAGGAGCCGCCGATCTCCGCAGATTTTTTTTTTTTTTTTTTTTTTTTACACGCTCCAGTCGTCAACTGTTTACAGTTAAGCCAGCAACGCGCGATAGAGGATGAAGACCATCGGTGCGCCGAGGATCGTCTTGCTGCTGCTTTTCAACGAAGTTTCGCCGGCGTTCCATTGGTCGTGATGCACGGCAGCTTGCTTCTCACCTGCGAAGGATTTCACAAATTATGCACGACTCTCGGCATCCAGGTTATTCAAAAACAGAAGAAAAAAAATTAAGTCCCCAGTTTGGGGAAGTTGAGAGGAGGACCACTTTTTGCCCCCTCGACGTTCTCAGTTGACCACAAACTCGGCGGCAATAGCGCAACAACGACAAATAAGTTTCGATGAAAATCGAGGTGTTAGAATAACTTCGTTGTTATTATCATTGGATTGGCTTGCTTGGTAATTAGAGCGCGCTGCTACGAGGAAAGGTGCTCGTCGAAAGTGGTGGAAAACGAAAAGGAGCTACAAATATCTAGAGATGGTGTTGCTAAAGTCGATCGAGTTACTACTACTTTGGAATCGAATGGTCAAATAAGTTTACTATCCCTCATCATTGATTGGCGACCATGAAAACTTGCCGTTCAAGACGTGGAGATGGACCGTCGACTCGCTCCGCTTGTCGTAGAGGCAGGCGTATTTACCGCTGTCGCTCTTCGAAGCTCTGTCCACGTAGATTTTGGTAATCAGTTTGTCGTCGGATCTGAAATACGAGGGGATAAGATGAGAGCGAAAGATTCGTGGAACTTGAATGAATATAACAACGATATGTGGCGGACCAAAAATGCACAAAGTCGTTTGCGGAAAGTGAAAGTTGGTATTCGGAGGTTTTCTGGGCTGCTGATAACGAATATGCACTAAAAAAATTTCAATTCAATATGGCAGATCCAATTCAAAATGGCGGACTTTTGAGTGCATATTCGTTACCAGCGGCCCAGAACACCCCCGAACACCAACATTCATTCTTGTCAATTGACTTTGCATTTTTGGTCCGCCATATTGGGTCCGCCATTTTAAATTTGTTAATTTTTATGGTACATATTTACTACGCGGAAGAAATATTTATAATATTTATTGTTAAAAGGTATAATATGTTACCGCCAATCGATAACGTTGTGTCAAGACGTCTCATGATTGTTGTAGACCGCGTTAATTTTTTTTATCCAATTTGACAGTAAAATTTCATTCGGAGTAGGCGCAGCTTTCGCGAATAGGCTGTGAAAATTCGACTCGAACGGCCCGTAACTTTCAAACAACGAAATTCGAAGTGGAAAGTGGAGAACGAAGTTAGCCCGAAGCCTCTTCTCTTCTATCGTCTCGAAAACATCCGGCGAAACGAGATGCCCTCGCGAATCTCCGAACAGGAATCCCACGAGCTCTCGAATATTTTTTCCCATTCGAATTCTCATCAGATTCCGCCGATCGTTTTATTTTCCCCCGACGGATCATCGTTTATTCTCGATACGAAATTCCGCTTCCTCTTCACCCGCTCACATCATACCGCTTTCATTCCGATTCTCGTCGCGTAGATTTTCGAGCGACTTACCCGTTCACCCGATAAACGCTGACGTGTTCAGAAATATTTTTCCCGTTTTTCAGCCAAATCGGGTGCTGAACTTCCGTGGCGTCGCGCGATGCCGCAGCCGGAACTCGAACGATGCACGCGAGCTCGACGCCGCTTCCGGTCTTGTAGTATCGGTCCCTCACCTCGTGACCAGCCTCGTCGACGATTCGAATTTCCGGCGCTGAAACGAGCCATCGGTGAATTTCCCTTCGACCTTGAAACCCAAGGTCATCTCGAGCGCGCATCGTCCGAAATTCCCATTTTTTTTTCCTTCTCTTAATTTTTTTCCTTCTATTTATCGACTCTTTTCACCATCTGCGCGCCGATCTGCCCCGACAATTTTCCACGGCGCGGCGCACGGAAATCCTGGAAAAACTTTGCGCGACGAAGACTCGACCGAAAGGCGGAAGCGGAAACTGTCTTGGTGCAGAAAAACTTTCAACGTCGTCTAGATAAGAAAAAGTATGACATCTCGTGCTCGCAACCCCGCGCCGAGAAAATCATCGAGATCCGGTCGAAACAAATTATAGCTTAAGAAACTATTAAACAAAAACGATTTTGGGAAACATGGAAAATGAGCATTAATCTTGCTATACATTTACTGTTTTTTTTTATTACAAATGCTTCGTATCGATTGTTCTGAATTCATTTGTCGCTGGCCATTTGTGAAGGCCAAGTTACCGTGAGAACGTAGAAGAAAGCACGCCACGCTCTTTCTTTTGGCAAAATTAATTTTTCATTAAGCTTTGTCACACAGAGTAACAGAAGCGCGTTAAGATGCATAGAAGTTTTGTGAGTGTGGCGATTACAGGAACGAATTACCTAGGACCGTGACGTTGACCGTGAGCATCCTCGGTGGATGAGTGTTCACTTGACAAACGTAAAGGCCGTGGTCGTCGCGCGCCACCGACGATATCGCGAGTCTCCAGTTGTTCGGATATTGGAAGCTCAAGCTGTACCTCAGGTCCGAGCTGTAGGTCGTATCGGCGACGGTGAGAAGCGAAACTCTGTCCGCGTTTCGCCGCATCCAGATCACCTGGAAACATCGAGCCATATTCGTACAGACGTACACTCTACGCGACCTTCACCCCTTAAATACATTTCAGCGACCAAAGACACTTCTTACACCGAAAAGTACTTTAACACTATTCAAACTATACCTACGAATTTGTCCAAGTGAACGGTTATGGGCGGTCAGAAAGTGGACAGGGTCAAATTGACCCAGAGGGCAGACGGGTTAATCGGAGTTGTGCCGTTTCGTCCTAATTCCACAGCTTCGTTTGCGACGAAACGATCGCGGTTAGCCGATCTTTGGCCTACTCACCTTCTTGTCCGAGAGCATCGCGACGCGACAGTCCAAAGTTGCGTTCGCCCCGAGCTGCAGAGCGACTTGTCGCACGTCCGCGACGTCCTGGTGCTCGGCATTCTCGAAGTACGGACCCCAATGGGTGACGTGATGGTGCCTGAGGTGCGGCACGCGAAGAGGACGCAGCTGAGGGCTCGTGTCGTCTGTAAAAACGTCGTCGTTATTCGCGCACGAGACACGTACACGCGTACGTGACACGTACACGCGTACGTATGGGTAACGGAGGCGATGCAGCCCCCCCCCCCCCCCGACTTTTTCCCTTCGCGCGCCCCTCGCTTTTCGTATTATTTTCTTCTGGCCTGCCCTTTTCCATCTCTACCATCTCCGCCCTTTTTTATCGGCATGCCCGTTCTTCTCGGTAATCCGAGGATCTCGGTCTACTCGAGGGACGCGAGGCAGCCGTAAAAAGAACTCGTCTCAATTGAACGAGGAGTTTCGCCAAGTTTCGGATACGCGAACGTCCCATCCTATCCCACCGTCGATTATCTTTCTCGACGCTCCGGAAAGATTTTCACCAGCTTCTTCGCCCTCGCCGACCTCGTTTCGCAAATATTTGAGACGAGAAGCGACCGAGAAACAAATCTCTCGAGAAACAAACAGGTACGCTTTTTCATCCCACATCCATCATCGGCTACGCGATCGCGAAATATTTCTTACCACATCGCGGAGCCTTCCAAATTACCAAATCTCTATGCCTTCGAATTCGAGTCTCGAAACGTCGATCAAGTACACAGTAAAAAAATGGCCGGCATATTCAAATTAGCGTTACTCCAGCACACTTCGCGTGTAGCGACGAAGTAACACAGCTCTGTGTTAAGGGTAACACAGCTCAGTGTTATAAATAACCAGGACGTAGCCGAAGGGGGACGACACCACTAAAAGTAACACGAACCAATGCTAGAGTAACTTTTAAAAAATGTGACTTGGTGTTTATTAGACCCAGGTGTGGGCTAAGCATTAAAACACAAATAACAAGAAAAAGCAATGCTGATACCATATATACAAAAGAAAAAGGAAAGACGAACGCAAATTATTATAAACGAGTTTTCACGATTAGTGCTGCGTTTGCACGCTGCATAGCTTCCACTCGCGCAAATTACTATCATCATTCTTTTATTAAGGTAGAGACAAGCCAGAAATTTTTCCTGACATCTAGAGGGTTGAAACCATTTTTTTTTTTGTGGAAAGAGCAGACCGAATTAAAAAGTGCACATATACTATTCTGATGTTATCTTTGTTGGGGGTGTCGTTGTTATTATGATTATTCCACACTCTAGGCAACGATGAATAATTTTTCACCGGTGTACCAGGTACCAAGATGGATGGCGGATTCGTAGGGCTCCGACATGGATCCGGCTTGTTAGTGCGGTGGGCAACTCCGAAAGAGCGAAGGGTCGTGCCAACCTTCCGGACAACGCTCGACGGTTAGGGTAGGAATTAATGCGAGGTCCGAAAATTAAAGGAGCGTCGAGTCGCGGAGGTTAATTGCTATGCTAAACTGCAGGAATGTTCCAGCGAGTTCGGTGGAATGTAGCGCGAAGAAGCGTATTACGTCGGAGCGATTCTCCCACGACGATGATCTCGTTCGATCCATGCGCGTGCACGTGGGTTGGATGCGCGTGGAATTGATGGATAAACAGACGAGGTACGAGCGAGTTCCGTAGGACGGGGTAAACAGTTGATCCGCTCGAGGCAGATGTTTACACGCGGGGTGGCGGTAAATTCGATAGCTCGGGGGAAACGAGTCCGACGCGTCGTAAACGCGCTTACCGATGCCGGAGTAAGATTCGAGATGAACGGAGACGATTTTATCAATCCACGGGATTCTCGTCCGGACGACGGTCGAACAACGAACGGGGGAGAAAGGATCGCGAGGAAATCGCGGAATTGCTCGTGGGAAAGAGGAGCGGACGTACCAGTGGAGTAGCTTACTTTAACGGGGTCCTGCATCAAAATTCGTCGGGGCTCCTCTGCGACGGAGGGTAAAGATTTTGCACAAATATAATCGGAGACATTTCAGTTTTTCCAGATTTTCTGCCCCTATAAGTCCTGAGAGCATTTTTCCATCAGGTTTGATTTCCATTTGAAATTTGCCCATTTGCATTTTGGCGGGCTACGACGTACGTATAAATGTTTTCTATCGCGCTATTTTCCATTAATTATTTCTGATTTCTTGACATTTTACGAATTTTTCCTTACACGCGTCTGCGCCCCCGTAGACCGGGGACCCCGTATTATTGATACGGCGATAGCTACGCCTCTGAATGGTTCTTAAAATGATATTGAAAATAGAAAATTCTAAGGGTCGTAGAGTTTTTCAATTCTATCCCGAGTTCCATCGTGTTTACGAAGAGGATCGCGATTCTACGACCCCGTAATAAACGAGATTACAACGGCACAGAAGCGTTCGAGCCTTTCATATCACGGGTTATGAATGATGCGGAGTCGGAGCTTCTCTCCGCATCCCTTTCATCAAACGTGGCCCATGGCGACGAGGTGCGGTGCGAAATCAACGCTGCAACATCCGTTCGTAGCGCAGCGTACGCGGTGCTCTACTCGTTTATATCGCGAAAACCGAATAATTACCCGCTCGATAATGCGATCATATCCGCTACCGCGCAACAACCTACGTCGGAATGCGAGGCGGCACCGCGCGCGGGGGGGGGGGGGGGCGGAGTCGGTGGTGGCGGCGGATGAGGCGGCGGCGGCGGCGGAGGTTGAGGTGGACGAGGCGGCGGCGGAGGTTGAGGTGGCGGCGGTGGTGGAGGTGGAGGGGGACGGCGCGCGACTCGTCAGTGTTGACGTTCCGACGAGCATGTCGCCTCTAGCTCGACACAACGGGACAAATGTATCGCCAAACGCCGCGCGTCGCGTTTTCTGTTTACAAAATCAACTCAACCCCACGCAGCGCCGCTGTTTGTAGTCGAGCTTACGCAAGCCATTGCGAGTCTCTCTTTCTCGCTCCCTCTCTCTCCCTGTCTCGAATATAATCGAAGAGAGAATTTACCTCGTCGAACAAAAGACGCAGCCGTAGGCAAACGATAAATTATTAAACGTCCTTCTAATTCCCGTCTCATTGAAATAATTCAACGTTCCATAAACCGTCGTTTCCCGTTTCGCAACGGCGTTATTATTTTCTCCTCGGCTCTCGCCACAACGAGATCTAAGTTTTTTTTTCTGTCTTTTCCTTTTCTGCCCCCGACTCGGTGTACTAACCGCAAACGATCTGCGTACGACTTCGCGCGAATTTTCCGCACGAAACGACGAATTCCCGCGAAAGGCTTGGCAAAGCTCAGTCGAGCCTCGAGTTAATTTCAATTCCCCCCACGGAGAACGATCACGAGCTTTTTTTCCCATCACGTCTACGAGTTTCTCTGGTCGCGAGGAAATTCCAGCACGAAACTCGTACCTTTTCGAAATTTCGACCAGACAGCACGGTCGTATATCCAAACGTGCGTGTATACCTAACAGGTTGTTCGATAAAAAACGAATTTGTTTTTTTTTTTGGACAGTGTCCAAAAATCGCAAATCTTTCCGGAGCTCGTATTAATATTAAGAGCTCGGATTGGGACCAAAATTTGTATTCTCGGGCATACCTTCGATTTTTGGACACCAGAAAAAAAATCGTTTTTTGCAACGTCCTCGTTTTTCGCAGTCTACTCTTAAATTGGACAATTTATGGTATCGCGAGAGCGGCTCGATGTTCGTATCTCGCATGCTCGTTACTACGAGCATTTCCACCGCTGACCGTAACGTCGCGTACAATTTCCTCGTGTTCTTTCGAATCTCCTGCTTGTATGTATGGTAATGTAGAAATTTGAAATTCGGCCCACCGCGTCGCGCTACAAATGAATCATTTCGCGCCCGGCGCACCTCTGGATACGCGCGCCCCCCCTTGATCGTGTCACGTGGACGCGAGGATTTATAGCTGCCGGGTGACTCTATGTTTGGATCAGAAGCCTCGCGAGGACGGGGTCACGATGGGAATTTGCTCGTCCTCGCGGACGTGGAAACGCGTCGATCGCGATTTGGCACCAAAAAAAAAAAAAAAAATCATAATATCGTAAATTCTGGAGCGTTGAAGAAGCGATGAGCCCGGTCCCCGAGGACCCACCTGGCCGTCCTACCCTTCGACCCGGATCTTCGGATTATCGCGTCACGCGGACCGGCAGAAAATTTCTAATTAAACTTTGTCCATCGTTGTCCACTTTGCTCGTCCCATAATTGCGAACATATTCGGTCGGCGGAGCGTACATCCGACGGGCGGTCCGCGACTTCGTTTTCGTGTACCCGCGGCCACGCGTGCTTCGCATGCGAAGCCTTCGCGGTTTTCATCGTCCCAAATCTCCAAATATTTCGTCAACGTATCCGATTACTCAACTTTCCGATCCACGTATCCCTGTTTCTAACTCGCTTTAATTACCCTCCCCTTTGGATGTGTACAGCGGGTTGATCAATTACAATTTGTCGATATAATTTTATCATAATCTTATGCAGTCTTGACCTGCAGCTACGGGGACTGTACGAACTCTTAGTTGGGATATCGCAACATAAGTCCTCTTTTCAAGACGCCCGAACGCTATTTTCGGTCAAAGGCGACGACGGGGTCAAAATGACCCATCGGACGAGATTCCAACAACATCGAACTTGGACGAAATGTTCGATCAGCCCTCGCATCTTATATCCTTCGTATCTGTTTACGCGACGTCGCGTCATCCGCTCATCGAATTTGCTGGAAGAACCGCGATATCTCTGCCGCGATGTAATATTCCACTGGCTTTCAGAAACATCGACGGGATGGAAATTCGCCACCTGACGCGCGTGTCAAAGCGTTTCTTATCAACCGCTCGCGTTGAAACGAGCGGAGCGTCGTCGGTTTCCGACGAAAAAGCTGTCTCGACACATCTATGCATCGGGCTCGCCTTAATTCCTCTCGACGTGAACCCTGGACGTAGCTGCGAACTGGCCGCTAATTTTTTGCAGAAACTCGGACAATCCGCGTATCGATGTTTCTCGTCGGCGGGGAACAACGAGATTTTCTGCCCGTCCGCGAGCGAACGAGAGAAATTTTCTCGTCGCAGAAACTTCCAAAGTAGTCGGTTCCGCCGCGTTCCCACTTCCCCTCGCTTGTTCCCGCGATGCACCCGGCGGAAAAATGAAAAGTGGTAAGAAAAAGGAAAAGCAAGACGTTTTTACGCGGCGCCGCAACTCCGGATATTGCGCCATTGACTCGACAGAGCATCTTCTTGCCGAGGCTAATATTCCCTCTCGAGCGATGCCCACCTAATCTCTTTCTCTCCTTCGCTTCTGTATTATTCATTATCCGCTGTCCTCGACTTTCCCGAGGGCGAATCCGATTTTTATCACGCTTTCATCGGCTCCACCTGCCCGCATGTATGTATTAGCGATGTCACGAGCATTCGCGATCGCTCAAAATTTTGAATCGCGTGTACTAAATTTGTCACACTATAAACTACATACCGTTGTTTCCTAACTACGTTTCTCTCAACTCCCAAGTTTCACATCCACCACGCTGAATTCGTGGTGCACTGATGCCGGATACAGAATGTACGAGCCCTTTTTTTCAAGCTACCTCCCTGCTCTATGTAATATGTCCAATTAATTTTCACCAAATGTTTTCAAAATTTGTAGCCGCCACTCGCTCGCGTCTCGGCACGCCAAGTGGAAGGGTGAAAGCTCCCCCTCCGGCGAATCGGAATCTTGGAGGAGGAATTGAGAACGGAATGCAAGCCCCGAGGCTGGGAGGAAATTGGGAATGGTAAAAAATGACCGATGGAAGATTGGCGACGAGGGATTTATCCCTCTTGTGGTCCGTTGACCCGTGTTGCTCGGCGATCGAACGGACGAGCGGGTGCTTGCATGCGGCGATGTGCTTTTTTTAAGCCCATCGACCGAAAAATATTCAGCTTTCCGACGGAGGCGAACCCTCCAACGGCTCGTTGGAAGCGAACGACGAATTCGACGGTGCATGAAAGTCCGCGCCGATTTCCGCGAAACTTAGTCTTTCGCGAAACGAATCAAGCTCAACTTGCCGTTCCAAAATCCGCGGGGTCCGATTTTCAACGGAGATTCAACGCTCGCTCCAAAACGCTCGCCACAATTTTCTCCTCGATTTCAACGCACAACTCCGCGAAAAATCGACTCACCGCAACGATAAAACAGGGGAATTGGCGGCGAAAATTGCGTACCTCGTGCCACTCGGCGTCGAATCCACCGCTCGCGAATATGCTCCAAGTTGTGGCGGTCTGCGTCCGAAATTGCTTTTTTTTAATGCAAACCGCGATGCTTTTCGCGAAATCTAAAAAAATCAGCCGTGTTTTTGCGGCGTAACAAGGAAATTCGCCAGACTCGAGTACGTAATTGGAGAAAGAACGCAGAAGCGCGGGGCGAAGGATGATCCTCGGTCGGGGTCAAGACGCGCGGCGAAGCCGGGGATCTCGGTTAATTACCTGATGGAAGAGAACGAATGTCGTCGCAAAAACGAGCCGGATTCCGCTTTTTCCCCGGCGCGTCGTGATATAAAGGGTTTAGCAATTCTCACGAGTTCTCTTCTTCATCGAATTCCATTTCCCCCCCGATCCGTCTCTCCCGGACTCCCCGAACTCTCGTCCCTCGCGATAAAACGATACCCTACTCCTGTCGCCGCGAAGCACGCGCGCCCTCTCCTTTTCCCGTTTTTTCGCCGCTCTCCTTTTACATCCTCCCCTTCGCATCCTTCCTCCTCGCAGCCTCTCTCGCCACGGCTCTCTCCCAGTCGTTTTCTTTTATTCGACCACCCGAACCACTCTTCATCCCTCGTTTCGTTTGCTCGTTCCCGAACCCGACCCGCGCTTATATCTCTCTCTCTCTCTCTCTCTCTCTCTCTCTCTCTCTCTCTCTCTCTCTCTCTCTCGCTCGCTCTCTCGCTCACCTCCCCATTTTCATCCACTCTCGTACAGCCACAACTTTCCAGCTACGCGTCTTCCCATTCGACGCGAAACTGTACAGATCCCATTCGCGCGCGGCGTCGTTATCGTTCTCACCGACGCGACGTCGTCGACGATCCCGTTTACGCTTTTTCCGCAGGAAGTCGTCTCTATTCTCTCCGCCGATCCCTCGCCAAGGCTGGACGATTTTCAACGTGAAAATAATACATCGATTCGCTACATTAAATTATTCGAGCGACGCTTTTTTTATCCACAAAATTAATTCCATGCTAAATAAACATTTGTCTCCGCGAAAAAATGTATTTTATTCGTTATGCCCATTTACCCAAAAAATTAGAAACAACAATTTGCAATGATAATAATTATCTAATCGTAGCGTAACATACGCTTTGACGCATTTCTAACACCATAGTTCGTTACCGCGTACCAGTCGAGCCAGTTCGAGTTGGTATTACTAAGCAGAGATGTTCTATGGGTAGGTGAGCGGGATACCAAGCTGCTGTTGCTGATTCTAGTGCAAAAATAACAAGTCTCACTGCCTAACAATTCACACTGCAATCTAACAAAGTTGCCAAAATTATTATGAAAATGTGTTCCCCAACAAAAATGGATTCGGTGGTAAATGGAAATTGCCCTCCGGCAAAAAGATAAATTCAATGGTAAAGGGACATTCCGCCTCCATTGGAAAAATAAATCCAATGGTAAATGGAAATTTAACTCCGGTAAAAAAAAAGAATTTAATGGTTAGTGAAAATTGTCCTTCATTATAAAAATAGATTTGATGGTTAATGGAAATGCCAATGCATCAGGAGAGTTGATGCATTATTTACGACCCTGCCTCTCACCACCTGTCCTTATCGGTCCTACCGACGTCGATGCATCGTCAAAGTCGATGCAGAATCCTCTTTGACGTCATGCAACGCGCCTGTTTTTTGCACCAGCGCGAGAGAGAGAGAGAGAGAGAGAGAGAGAGAGAGAGAGAGAGAGAGAGAGAGAGAGAGAGAGAGAGAGAGAGAGAGAGAGGAGAGAGAGAGTACTTGACCCAGGCCTCAGCGGTCTTTGCCGGCTCCACGTCGAAAGCTGTAAAGCAGCTTCTCCGTTTCATGTAGCCAGGTCTAGTCGGGAATTCTCCATTGAAATATCAGATTCCCATCAGATTCAACGACGAACGTGCGACGTGCATCTCGACGCGCGCGAACCACCCGAACGTAGATGAGTATGAAATTCAGGCGAACCCACGAAGCTCTGGGAGAAAAACTCCGGAAAACGCTCGACTTTTAAACGTATCTTCCACTTTTTAGCTCGCGTTGCTGCAGAGGCGTGCTTTTTCAACGGTTCTTCAAACTCCAATTTTTGGTTGCCCCGATGGAGAACAATACTTGATGTCGTGCGGGTAATCAGCAAAATCGAGTTTTCTTCATCCCGATGAGCCTGCTCAGGACATTACGAAATTGGTGCAAAAAAAAAAACACCAACGAAACGAATGAAATTGGATTTTGGAAGCTCGGACTTCTCAATGAGAATAACGCCCAATTGATTACAATGAGAAAAACCGAGACAAGGAACGTATTCCATGATAAGATGTTGATATATATCAGCTCCGAGTAGGTATCCAATTACAAAAAATTACTAGGTCAAGTGGGTACCACAGAATTATCAAGAATGTATCATTCTATATTACTTTTTTCAAGCCTCGGAGAGATATATTGCTTCCTTTTCGTATTCTCACGAATGAAAGAAAATATTCACAGTACTTTCAGGCTTCATTCCAGTTTGGTATGGGTCCGCGTCTCGAGTGAATTCATTATTGCGAGGTGGTTCGTTCGCAAACAGATTCGACAAATCCGATTCTAGCAAACGTAAGAACACTCTGGTACCTCGTGCTGCTCTGCAACTTGTTGTCAAATGGGGAGAAACTTGGCCGAAGAGTGAACTACTCTGGTGATATTTACGATTAAACGGCTTTTTTATAGCCTAGCGATTTTTTCCAGCTTCATTCGATGCAGATATCTTGGTATTTCACAGCTTCGATGGGAAAAGGCAAGTCGAGAGAAACCTGACGAGTACAAACATCAACTCCACCTCCCTCGGTGCAAGGAGCTGACTGCGCTTGTTTAAACATGCTAGGGTGTTTCCTCGGGCCTCATCCTCGAACTTGGACGAGACGAGGAACTATCTCTGTTTACTAATTGATACCCGAGTTGAATCCTCGTGGGGGGTAGATTTTTAGGCACCGTCGCTGAAAACGCACTGCCTTACACATTCGCCATCGCAAAAAACGTCGGCTCGAGTAAGAGCTCTGATATTGTACAGGGAGCACGCCGCGGCACCTGGGTAGTCGGTCTCGAGCGTTTGCAGCAAGAGTGATGCGTTTCAGCCGAACCGCCGCACCGATCTCGATGAAACTTGCAGAAGATGCTCTTCTTACCCCGAGGACGCGCGAGTTTCAGCGTCGGTCCCGTCCGACTTCCGGTTCGGAAACGGCGCTAGCTCTCTTCGTCAACTTTCAACATACGACATCGCAAATCGGATCCGCCGTCAACGGCGCGACGAGAGAGAAATATTCGCAACTCCTCCGCGCTATCGATTTCCCCCGATGCTTTCATTCCGCGGATAATGCGCGGAGCTTGACCCCCTCGCTAAAAGATATCCCGTTAAAATTTCCCTGGAAAATCCATCCAGTCGCATCTTTCTATCGCGAACCGCGCTCCAAAGTTACGAAAATTCGAATTAAGAAAAAAAGTTTCGCACGTCGCAGGAATTTTGAAAAATTATGCCCTTTCCACTTTCGCCAACGGATCCGACATCTCGTTACCTGCCACCGGGGTTCTACGGCGCCGTCCACGCCTTTTTTCTCCCGGAACGATCACTTTACAAACTCGTTACCATTTTATCCAGACGCGGCTCAGCGACGACGAGGCTCGCTGCCAAAGCCTCGCGATATCACGTTGGAATTGACATCGCGGTTCTTTTCCCCTGCGGAAAAATTACGAATTGATATGATCGCTCGCTTCCCATCTCTTCCACGCCCAGACGAATGCGATG
Organism: Arge pagana; assembly: GCA_963969455.1. Classification (NCBI taxonomy): domain Eukaryota; kingdom Metazoa; phylum Arthropoda; class Insecta; order Hymenoptera; family Argidae; genus Arge; species Arge pagana. Next base: position 20,633,152 of record OZ018308.1, on the reverse strand, counting down.
TAACAAACGGCATGGTCAAACGTTAACGTTCGTTAAACTCGCCAGCTTCCTCGGTTGTAGACAATTTCATCGTAGTCTATGATAATAAATATGAATAAATAAACTTTTACATATTGTAAGGACAAAAATTGGACAAAAATAGCTGAATCAGCGAAAATGTATGGTTTAAGGGTAGGAAATTTGGTTCCTCGCGGGAAATATTCCAGCATAGCATTTGGAAACAGGGAGGCTGAAGTGGGGGGAAATGATGTTCGAGGGGTTGATACTGAGAATTGGAATGTTTACTCGCTGCACTGGATGCAGGATCGTTGTTTGTTTTAAACTTTTAATCCATCGTCGGCTTTTCGGTGGTTGCATTAATTATAATACAATAACGAAGGGACTCGGGTTCGGATTAATGTTCAGCTAGGCCTCGAGCTCCGTGGCTATTTGTACCGCGTCGAGGCGGCGTTTCGCCCGACTCGATTTAATTCCCCCCGTAATCCGCGAGATTTTCCGCCCGAAGGTAAAAATAAAAAGGGACGGGCGCGAATAAAACGCGAGAAAGTTGACGGAGAGGCGAAGAAAAACGACGCGGATTTGAAATCTCGACTTTTGGAAAATCTCGACGTTTCGAAAAATTCCGGACGAGGGGCGAGAATTCACGGGGGTGGGCGACTCGGCGAGAGGTCACCCGATCGAATCCACCTGGCGAACGGCGAGGGGTGTAAATCTCGCGCGAAATCGAGCACGCGCGCCCCGCGATACGGATACAAGACTTAACGGGCGGATAACGCCGTACCGTTTCGATTCTCACGCTCGAATCGCGCCAGGTATATACGCTAAATGCTAATACGGTAGACTCTTTACGAGCGAGCTTTCAGATCGCCGCCCCCGCACCGAACACCCTGTGCTTTATTTCGCGCGCGACTTCCGGAGTGCAGCGTGGCGAAACGACGCCGGGGAAAGATTTCTCCAACGCGATCGCTCCAGACCCGATATTACATTCTTCGCGTCGATGGAGAGCGAATTGTACGTGCTAACAAAATGTTCGACATCGCGCGGAGAACGGACAAATTTTCGCGGAGAAGGTTCAACATTTTTTCTTCCAAGGAACAAAGTGTTGATTTGGGTTGCTGTAGCGTTTCCTTACAATTTTTTTCCGGATGTTGTCGCCGCTAAAACGCACTCCTTTTCTACGAGCCGAAACATTTTCTGCCCTCCAGCATCTCAGATATTTAATTTCCAATTTTTTTTTATTCCCTCCATCTAAGCCCGTGTAAATCGAAGTTGCGTTTCGCTTATCCCAAATTACAGGAAAACTGTAATTTAACTGTAACTTTTTTTCTCCAAAAAATTGGAGTTTTCATTTTACTGTAAACCTTTATGTTTTCATTCGAGGGTCAGAACTATTGAAATCGAATAGCATTGTAGATAAACAATTTCCAGCTTCCTTGGGGTGTTTGGCATAATTTTTCTACTCTGGACCTATCATAAATGCTGCATATCAAGGGCGACAAGAACCGTATCAACAAAAAAAGCTTATTTTCGTATAATCTGAAATTTGAAATCAGAATTTTCACATGTTGGCCTTCTATTGTCGCGTCTCATGTTGTGTTCATTGTAACGTCACCTTTGTCTACACGGTTATACGCAATCATGACCAAACACGTAGTACCCGCGCATATGTATATACTAGTGGACCCGGCGAACTTCGGCCCGCTTCAGACTCCATAAATTTAGTGATAATAGGCCCTGGAATACGTGTTCGAACGATGAAAGTGATCGAGCCAAGGTCAATGCGCGAGATATTTTAATGATATCCAAATATACAGTTTTGAGAGAAACGCGATTGAATTCAACATCTATTTCAAAGTTTGCTCCTCCGGTCCAATTTCGGGTCTCATCAAAATCTTGATCAGTAGTTTTGGCGTGAAAGAGTCACAAACATCTATGCATCGATACAAGCTTTCGCGTTTATAATAGTAGTAGCATGTATGCACGTATATATACATACATGTATATTAGAGACTCGTCATTCGCCACAATTTGCGATTACTTTCGTCTGTAACGCGCTGAGAACCACCAACTTAGCGGAGCTACACGATTAGCTCCCAGAATACCGGCGACAAGGTGCTTATCATTCATATTGTTGCTGTTCACTTTCGGCGCTGCGTTTGTTAATTTATTTATAATTGGTTCTCGTATGGGGTTCTGTTGTTCAGCCACACGAGGCTCGCGGACCAAGCGGGCGAGACTTCGTAGCTGATGAAATATTGACACTCGAATTCGCAACTCTCGAGATTTTGTAGTAAGAATTTTTTTTTATTCAATACTAAAGTAACGCTTTTTAAACGTTACTCTGACGCATTGGCTCGCGTTACTCGTATCACAGAGTCGCGTTTCTTTATTACTATGCGCCGAGGGCGTTGGAATGACGCTGAGCTTGCGTACAAAAAATGTGTGTCGAAACAACGCTAATTTCGCGTGCGAAATTCGAGAAAATTTCGAATAACGGAAAAGAAAAATGGAGGACCGTCGACAGTCCTCGCGGACACGAGTAGATTTGTTTTGTTAAACGTTGCCTGTCCTCGCCACGCGGCCTCGCGTTCTCCCGTCCTCGACGAAAAGTGACCCGTTTCTCCCCATTTTTTGCCCCGCGAACTGCGCTGCGCGACGATCTTCGCGAATTCGCGAGACGAGGGGTAAGCATACGCGGAAGGGAGCGGCGAGGCATCCGGGTGGAGGGACGGAGAAACGAGCGATCATTCGTCTTGCCGTCTCGAATAATTCGCAAACTATTTCGAATGCTTTCCCGTTCTCCGATTTTTTCGAATACCCTTTATTTTTCATACCCGTTTCAAACGAATGCGAGAAAAAAATCTGGCGGAGTTTTAGTCGACGACGGTACGAACAGAGTTATTTGGTCGCAAATTTTCGTCGGGTATTCGCGGAATTCCGCCAAGGAGATAACTGGAATCGTGGAAATTTCTTGGGCGCTGGGTCGAAACGGCTGCGGATGGGAGGTCATCGGCGATGTTTCGTTCTCTGTTCGGTCCTTGATTGACGTACGCGAGAACAACTCGTGTCGAGGTAACCGAGTTCGAGGCTCCGTGCCTCTCGCTGCCCTCGAGTACGAGACGACAGCTGCCAACTTCCGAACAACTCGGAGCATCCGTTTCCCTCAGATAAGAGGACGACGACTAATCAAGGAAGCTCTGGCGAGACGCTGCGCCGGATCCGCATCCCTTGCCCTGCACCGTAGAGACGCCGACATCCACTCGCCTCTCTCCCTACTCCTCGACTTCTTTCGGTCTAATCTTCCCCCAAGAATGATCGTTCGACGAACTAAAAAAAACACGCCTTCGTAGCAACGCGAACTAAAAATTATAAAATAAATTACAATTATACAGGGCGAGCCACCTAAGGCGTTGGGTAGCAATTGCACTCGAACTCTTCGTCGTATTGAAAACCGTTTGAGACAAAAGTGCTACCGTTTGGAAAGACCACCCCATTTTTTCACCCCATCGAACGAAAAACCAATTTCTCGACGAAAAATGACGAAAACCAATTTTTTCTCGGTCACTCCGAAATCGGCGGACAGGAAGAGATAAAAATTCAGCCACAGCTGGGATTATGCAACGCGAATTGGCGAGATTTCGAGCGAAAGACGTATAACTCGCGGAAAGAAAATCATTCGCGAGGAGATTTTTTTTTTCTGGCAAGGGAAGACGAGGGCAACGAGAGAGAGAGAGAGAAGGTTGACGAGCGAGAATCGTGCCTACTCGGGTCGCGACTGATTTTTCCTCGCGTTCTTCGAACGGGAACGGAGACTGCTTTTACGGGACGGGAGAAAATTCGCTCGTGTCATCGCGGTATGAATTATTTATCAGCGCGTCGGTGTCCCTCGTCTTATATTTTATGCAATTCTAACAACCGTCGACGTATCGCATCAACGTAATGCTTCGCGCCGAAAATCTCGAGGGGAGGAAAATCATTTCGTCGCTACGCGTCGTAGGAGAGACGCGCGAGTATCGCCGGCCACCGCGTCGACGTCCGTGGGCTATTCAAATGCCTTGGAGAAATGAACGGGAGTCGACGTCTGCTGGTAACGACCATCCGGACGGAAACGTCGTTAGCCGCGTCCCTTTCGCGCTGTCCCTGCGATTTCCCATTTTAATTTCCCTCCACCTTTCGCCCTTCGTATTTTTTCAGCACACTGTATTCTCCGCTTCGCGCCATTTGCTTTATTTATTTACCTATTTATCGAATCCACGAAATTTCATACGCGTAAACTCCCACAGAGGCGTCGAGGAAGATCCTCTGCTCAATATCAAATAATACAATTTCAACGTGTAATTCCAATTAACAACAGTAGTAATAGCGACATCTCAATGGCTTCATTATCCTTCCGACTGTTAACGATTTTCAAGATTTTATCCTCCAGTCCTCGTAAAGTAGACAGGATGTGACAGACTTGTACAGTACACGGAATACCCCACGTAGCATAGCTGTGAAATGACGCGTAATTGACTGTTATTAGGGCTCTTTGATGCATCGTGCGCGAGAGTTTGGCAAAACGAAGCTTAAGTATTTGCTACTCTTAATTATATACCTACTCAATGGGCTTGTCCCACCTCAATTTGAAGTCGAACATACCCCTAGATGATCACACTCGTTTACTCCTTTTATTACTGTATCTCCCATCTTTATATCCAGATTTACTAGGACACTGTCATCATAAATTCCAAAAGTCACAGTCTTACTTATTCGGGGAAAAATTATTTAAGGAGAGCCAAGCAGCGACTCTGTCAAGATTATTAGTCATGCGCCATATATCTCAGACCGTGTCGTACGATGTACACATCCAATTTTTTTCGTACAATCTGGCTGAAATTTTCGATATTTTCGCAATAACATGCGTACTTTGCAGAGCCACGTGTTGGATTTTCCTGGTTCACGGAAAATAGAGAAAGAATTGGTGCGTTTTGTTTCAATGTACGCAGTCTTGTAGGACGTTCAATTCTCCGCAAAAAAGCTTTGAAATAGTTTTCTCGCAATCCTAGCGGGTGAGGAGTTATCAGGCTTTGAATACTCGCAGCTAAGTGCTTTATAACTATCCTCCATGGAATATCCAAAGCCTGATAACTTTTTACCTGTCAGGATTAAGAGAAAAGTATTTCAGAGCTTTTTTGCAGAGAATTGAATTTCCTACAAGAACGTTCGCGTTAAAATAGAAAAAAATATTCTTTCTTCGGTTTCACGCGAGACAACTTCGGAAGACGGAGGGATCCAGGACGCCGTTGGGTGACCTTGGTTCCTATGCCCAAAATTCTTTAACTACCACCACCTACAACCCCTCCGAGAGTGTAAAGGGAATTTTATAGTTTTCAATTTCAAAGCGAAATTCAATTTTAAAGTAGAGTGTAGAGTGTAGAGTGTATATCTCTAAAAATTGTTCCGCGTCCTATGAGCTTCGAAATAAAAACGAGCCACGATCGGTCTTGTTTGTTGCGGAAAAACGCAGCTTTCCCGACATTTCCACCCTCGCTAACCGCTGTTGTTCGGCATCGCTCGCGACACTCTACGGTCGAGAGAAGCCGTATCGATTCCCAGAGCCGGAGCAGGCTGCTCTAAACCGCGAACCTAATGAAACGAGGCTCTTCTTATCGTCTAACCCCGACCGGTTAACGAAGACTGGCAGCTTAATTTAGCGAAAGAGTTGCGCGTCGGAGGATCGGCGAAACTTGTAACTCGAGGCTACGAGATCCCGCATCTTCTGCTCTGTGTCGAGATAACTTCTTTACCTCGTCGCGATCAATTTGCTCTCAATTTCCGCGGCGCGTCGCCATACTCCGTTCCCGCGAACTTTGATCTATTCCTCGCGGACGAAAAAGAATTGGAGCTACTGGAAAACTGCGCTGGGGATGTGAATTTTTACCTCGCATCCGTTTCAACGAATCGCGAGGGTTTCCGAAACTTTGCAACTCGACCGTGCGGATCGGCGCTAGACGCGTCGCGGAAATTGGCGAGGGGTGTGTTTCGCCAACGCGAAACGCAAACACAGCCGTGGAAATTCGGCGATCTAGGGGCGCGCGAAAAAGAGGAGGAAAAACACGCGAGCAGGGACAACAATGCCGCGAGTATCGTTCTCGCGAACCGCCGTCGTATCGAGTCGCTTGAATTTAACGCCGCTATCGTTGGCAAAAAATTAGAGTGAGCGTACGAAAAACCTCGCTTCACACGTGGTTTTTTCCTATTCCTCGCAGAAACTTTTTCGCCACGCGCGAAAATTGCTCGCGTATTTTATCACGCGCGAGCTTGTATTACCTCGATATTTTGACATTTTTTCCCTACCTAGAGAAAACAACTTGCAGAATTCTCTCTCATCACCCGATCAAAAGACACCAAATCTCGCTTTTTTTTAGTAATCGAGAAATCCGAGTTCGAATGAGGCTGAGAAATTGGAGAGAATCGGGGCAAAAGGTAATAAAAAAAAAGAAACGACTATCGGGGACGCGAAAAGATGCGAGGGATTGGCATCGCCGACTGCTGCTCTCGTCCGATGCGAAAGAGGATTACGTACGTCGATTATTTCGCCGCGGTCGAGAAGTCGGAGAGGAGGATAATCGAGTCGGCGAGGTGACCTTGAGCAACGGTACCGCGAAGACGTGATCCAGTTTCGACATACTCCGCGGAGAACCTCTCCTCCGTTCCTTTTGTCCGCGAATTCTCTTTCGCCCGACGATTTTTAACGATCCAATTCGATCACCGATCTCGCGCCGCACCGGTCCGCTCCGTTGCACCTGCAACTCGGGCCACGAGTGCTTCGGCGACATCCTCGAGACTCTTCAGCGGTCTCGAATCGAGCGTTATAAACGGATCCGAAGGGCCGGCGATTCGAGGCGCGGGGACGACCCACAGCTGAGAGGCTTCGTCACCCTCTTCATCTTCCATCTCTTTAACCTCGTCGTTCTCTTACACCTAAAAACACCCCTCGGCGCTCGGCGATACGCCACCGTCTGCTATTTCCCATCTCTCCGAGCAATAATCCCGTTAAAAACGCCCCCCAAAACGAATCAGCGAGCGCGAATTTAATTGGCGAGTGCTGCTATTTCATTTTTTTTTTTTTTTTTTTTGCACCTTTCAAATACACCATTTCACTCCGGACCAGAGACGCGCGCTCGACGACCTCAACATTTTTTTAACCCCCTCAAAAAATTGCTGAAAATGGGTCACGTATATTGTTGGTAAGCTGCTACGACGAATAGCATTGGTGAGAGGGAAATTGGACGAGCGCGCGTTTACATCTTGTCACTCGCGACCCGCTATCAATTATCGGGTCTCGAGGATCCAATGACGATACGCGGAACGATCAATCGCCGCGGATTGCTGCGAAACGACGTACGTTTTTCCCATTCGTAAGAGCGCTGGATGACGATCGGTACGATTCTGACGTCACTCGGGGTATAAAATATATTAGCCATAGAATACGAAATATACTCTCGGCGCGAGCGGGGCGGTTTTCGGAGCGATCGCGAACGGCTCTCCGTCATCGGTAACGATCGTCGAGATTTTCAGACCTCGATGACCACGAAGAAGACGAGAGCGGAACGTGGCTACCCGAGCTCTCGCGGTGCAGCGACGTGCGAGGAGGAGCGGGAGCAGGAGGAGGAGGAGGAGGAGGAGGAGGAGGAGGAGAATCGGGACGATCGGTGATCGATGAGAACGGTTAGAGAGGTGACGATGATAACGAGGCGGGGATAATAATTAAGGCGACGCGAAGCCTACTCGAGGGATTCTCGCGGATCTGGAGGGTCCTCCAGGTTTGCGAGGCGGAGGGTCGCTTCGGTGCGAACGCGTCGACGTAATCCGTAGCCATAATCTCGTCTCTTGACCCTAATAGCCGCGAAACACTTCCTACCAGCCCTCTATTATGACGGAACGCGCGACTGTCACCGACGAGCCTGCGCGATCCAGATCGCGCGGAAGCTGCGTTCGCGCGTCACCCGATGTGAATCCGATCGCGGGCGTCTTAATTAATTAAAAATTGGTAAGTAGTCGGTGGAGGAGCGGGTAGAACGGCGAAAGATTTCGGGAGAGGTCGGACGGCGCGCGGAAGAGGGACGAACCTTGCGCGTCGGCGGTGGCGTTGTTCGACTGCTTCGAGGGCGACCCTTGATCGATGCGATTCGAATGGCGCTCCGTATTATCGCGTTGCCGTTGATGACGGTACTGTTGGTTGGCGATGACGATCGAGAGCGTGGCCAGAAGGAGTAGAAGCCACGACTCCCACGGTCCTGGACCCGGCATCGTTCCTCGTCCGTAGCATCCCCTAAATTTTCTTCCCGGCCCTCGAACTTCACCGCGAACGACGATCGATGGGAAGAGAAATGGGAGGCGAGACGCGACGAAAGTGGCCACCGCGAATTCCGATTCCCCTCGCAGACTGCTCCGGACCTCGCACCTGAAACCAGCGAATCGTTCCCTCATTCGACAACTTTTACCCTCCTCGTTCGTTTCCTTTTTTTTCCCCTTCCATTTTTCCTCCCCTCTTTTCTCTTGCATCGCTGCTGCGAACCTCGATTTTTTTTTCTCATTCGCACAACTATTTTGCAATCATTTTGCACGAATTATTTTAACTAAACTATCAAGTCGCCGGACGCTATCCATTTTTTTTTCTTCTAACATTAACGAGCAGTTTTGTGATCATGACATATTCACGTCGAGACGAAAACGTAACTAGCGTTATCTGAAAATTTGTACGTGAAAATTTGACATGGTAACTTTTGCCGACATTTGGTACGTACAGGGTGGGTCACCTCGAGGGTCGAGAACGGGAGGGGCTCAATCGGCACGAGGCCCCCCACCCCAGCAGCTAGAAGAATTTGGTTCACCGAAATTCTTACAAGAACACGAGACGCAATTTCTTGGCAGAGGAGAGCAATATCAGCAAGCAACATCAACAACGACGTTTGTGTCGACAGAGGAGGCGAGCAATTTTGGCGAATCGCTTTTACGAGCGACAAAATGAGTAAATACCCAACACGTTGATACTTCTTGTCTACGCGCACGAAAATTGTATATTAAGTAGTCTCGATCGGCTACAGTCTTCCGGTTGCTGATTGGTCGAAGGGGCGGGGCCTCGTGGCAATCGAGTCCCTCCCGTTTCCGACGCTTGCGGCGAATCACCCTGTATACGGGTTTTTCAGGCCGCGGATCTTGCAATTTCGACATCGGAGTCGTAACCAGCGATCTCGGAAGTACTTTTACACCAAGTCTCGTCGAAAAAAACGATGGCTGCGAAAATTCGCAGATCCATTCGACTTTTTCGCGCCGCGCGTAGCGAATAATTTGTCGCGAAAGTAAGAGGCTGCCGAAAGGTAGAGCGCCGGGGCGCTGTTTCAGCGATGGTAATTCCGAGCCGAAGTGCACCTCGCATATTCGATTATACATTACCTAGGTTGGCTGCGGTGTGACGTAAACGGGACACGGGCTGCCGTACGACGCGCGCGAGTTCGTTAATAGCTGCGGCTGATGGACGCGCGCGAATTATCACTCCGGTGTCGCGTTAGTCGAATCGCGGCGATAAAAACAAAACGGCGGCAAAAAACCGCAACAACAACAACGAGATAACAGCAAAATAATTGATAATCGGTCGCGAATGCGCGTGCTGAAAATAACGCGAAACGCGCCACGACGGAGCGTAAGGTCGACGAATCGTCGCTTCTGAACGCGAAACGTCGCACGTAAGAGTAAAAATAAATTAAAAAAAAAAAAAAAGCCGCCGAGCAAGCGAGTCGTAGATAAAATATCAACGAGTCGACGAGTCGGAATTGGAGAGGGAAAAATGAAAAATAAGGGAAAGTTGGAAAGAGACGGGGGTAAAACAAGCTGTAGGGGTTTTCACGCCCTCTGCACGCTCATCTCGCCCGTTAAATCTCCGCCCTCCGCTGAATCGCGGAACGGTAAAATCCTCGTCACTCGAGTAAATAATTCGCGGATGTACGAGAAAAAAAGCGGAGAAAAAAAATCCGCCAACGACGTTCGTCCGATCATTTGCCGAGGCGGCTCGCGCGACGAACACCCCGCGTTCGGGAGCTCGACGCGTTAAACGTAAATTACGAAACCTATTTTGCAGGAATTTATTTCCACGCCGTAAAAAATGCCACATTTTTTCCAACAACGAATGAAAAAAAGTGCCACCAGCGCGAAATTTAAACGCGTCGATACGTGTTATAATTATGCTAACTTCTATTCCAGCCATAATTTACAAGGCAGGACGTTGTACTTCTTTTTTAATTACGTACATTTTTTCCAAGCATAAGAATTAATTTTTTTCCACTTTTTATATTGTTTTTTTTTGCTCCATCCGCGCGGATTATTTTGTAAAAATGGTGAAATACAGCGATCTCTATCGGGGAAGAGAAACGAACGGGGAGACACGTTTCTCTCGCGTCTCTCGTCGCAGATAGGCAACGTGGACGAAACTCGCGGCTGTCGCGACCAAGTTTTCGCGGTATAATTTACGATAGGCCCGTTATTACAGCGAAGGTAAAAGCTCGCGACGCGTATTGCATTACGCATACGTACCTACGTCGTAGCACGTATCGCGTTGTAGCCGACTCGCGAGACGCTCGCCGAACGCCGCGTACGTTTGTATTGTATATCCAGGCTACTTGACTCTGCGAACTTCATTCCCGCCGCAACGTCGCGTCGCGGGGAAATTGAAATGGAATCCCGGCGACGACGTAAATCCCGTTTCGCGTATCCGACGCTCGCGCCGCGCAAAAAAAAAATACAAAAAAATATATAAAAAATAACTCCTACGTAAAATAGCCGCGCGCGCGTGACACTGGATATTCGAGAATATCAGTCTCGTCGTAACATTTTTCCAAACGTAACTACGGATCTACATTTTTTTTGCTCGATTTTTATATTTGTTACGTATTTTTTTATTTCGCGCTCGATTTGTGATGGTAATTTTAATTTCGCCTTTGAAAATGCAGCCGATTATTTTTATCCCCTCGCACGCGTAAGTACGGATTCTCGGGACGATTTCGGTTTTTCGAAACACCAGCGAAACGTATTCCTCGTGTAACGCGTGGCAAACCGTTTTTTTTTTTTTTTTTTTTTTTTGGGAGACGCGAGAAACGAGGAACGAGCGGAAACTATTCGAAAGAGGGGGCGAAAGAAGACGTCGGAGAATCTCGGTGGTACGAAGTTCGAGTTAATATTTGCCGAGACGAGGCTGCTGCCCTTCTCTGTCCGATAATTACCGGAGCAAACTTGGCGCCGCCTCGAAAATTTCGGGGTTAGTTCGCTTCGAGAATTTCGGAGCGGAGAACCAACGACGAAACTACGGGCCAAGAGAACACGAGCCTCTCGTTCCGCTCGGAGTAGCTGATTTTCGACGAGTTTCACCCGCCCCGCGCCGAGGTGTACCCACCCGCTATTACGCGATATTAACAGTTCGTCGTTCTGCTTACCGTTCGAGTCGATCGATTAGCCGATATCGGAGGTTCGAGGCGGGGAAAACTTTGGGCTAGGGAATCAATTGGATCCCTTGTATCGAATCTGATCGACAAAAACGCGCGGGCTGGCGCGAGGGATGATGGGGTTAATTCGGTCAAAACGTGGCATATTTTTATGAATTTTTATTGCGGAAACAGTTGACACGAACGACGTTATTCCAACGGGGCATCGTCAAGGCACATTTCAAGACCTGTTTGTACATTTTTCGTCACCAAATATAAAAATTTGAGACGGTGGCAGCAACTCTTGTCGGCGCCTCGGAAAAAAGGCGTTTTGCGCTGGACGGCGGAACTTGAGACCGGATCATCTAAAACGAAGAAAAAAACAAGGAGAAATTTCAAAACTCATCATAAACGAGGAGGTATTTTTTTTTTACTTACGTAGAGTCGGCAATTCCGGGTCCGTTTGACCCGACCTTCTTTGCTCCGAGGCGTAGTTTTGATTTCATACCAAAAATGCTGTATCTCCGTCAACTTTTTTCGGATCAAGTTGAAATTTTCACAGAATATTCCTAAAATATGGTACTTTCGCCTCGAAATTTTTCAAAAAATCGAAAAAATGATTAAACACCCTTTTTAGGGTGAACGCTGAAAGTTCGGGTGATTTTCGCGAATTTTTTAGAAGCAAAGTACTCGATTCAAATTTTCGGAGAATTAGGAATATACTTTGCTATGTTTCACCTGTGTTGCAGAATTTTTTCAGGGGAAAATATTGAGATCTGCAGATTTTGTTTCGTTGCTTTTTGGGTTTTTCTTTAAATTTTCCTAACGTTTTATGTCCAATTTTTTGAATTATTTTAATTTAATCGGGTGTTCATTTTTTAGATTTTTTTTCAACGCCTCGCAAGCTGCTCACGATCTCCAGTATCTGATTACCACCGAACGATAGTAAATTATATCTTCGCTGGACTTGGAAAAAAATCCTTGACAAATCTATTGATTTCCAAACGAATTTAGCTGAAAATTTGTGACATTTCGAAGAGACTTCACCAAAATTTATGGCACTGACTCGTGAAATCGTAGATATCGCTCGCGCGTCGATTGATGGGGCAAAAAAAAATAAATACAGACGAGACGTGGTGTCTAGCTAGTCTCTCGGACGAGCTGAAACCAAACGCACGGTTCTTCGACGTTCAGGAAATTGCGAGACAGTCCAGTCAATACGTACGTCTAATCTTGCACAAATTCCGGTCAGCTTTTTTAGTGCACATTCAAAATGGCGGCCAACTCGTGGATCCGCTACTTTGAATTGTATCAAAAAAATGTTATTTCTCGAATACCTCGGCCATTTCAAATTTTAACGAAAAGTCGTGCGAACCAAATTTGTAGAAAATTTAGTCTTCTACAACTTTGTTCTCCACAACTTTTCTTCTAAGATCGATATTACGCCAACGGCGAGGAAAAAAAGAACCGTAAAAATACTTTTGCGTGGAACATTCCATAACTGAATGCCCGTGTGACGTGAAATTCTGATTATCTTTGTTGGAAAAATATCAAATGCGCGATTCGGTCGCCATTTTGAATTCACGGTACCAGTGGACTCTTCAACGAGTAGAAAAAAAAACTGGGCGAAATTTTCATATCGACTGGACCGAGAGCTTTCGTCGTTCTCGTTGTTTAAAAATAAACATTCTTGCGCAAGTTGTATTCCGAAGTCGAAAGCGCGATATGATCGATGGATCGATTAAAGGAGGAGATTCGAGGGCCGCTATTTCCAACCTCGTTTAATAAGTTCGCGTCGTTTTTTTTCGTTTTCCGAAATCAAAGCCTCGTCCGTGTCCCGCGACAAACGCGATCCAAGAAAATCTTGGAAATATAAACGCCGCGTAAATACAGAAGTAATTACAACTTTTTTCCTCTTTCGTTTGCCTCGACTTGGCGAGTCGCGAGGTAAATGAAGTGTTCGTTTGCTCGTTTGTTCCATGATTATTATACCGCCGCAAAGAAGAAACGAGCCAATCCGACGGTGAGTCTTTGAATCCTCTTTTACCGCCCACGCGACTGGAGTTGACAACAATTTGCGCGAAAAGGGAGATATTTCGGGTAAAAGTCGCAGATGCGGTGCGATATTGTTTTCGGATTCGCGTGTCGGTCGGAGATTTTTTCTCGCTATATCGCGCGCGTTTCGGGGAGGATGGCGCAAAGTTTTTTCATCGACTTCCAAGTATAATCAACGAATTCCGATTCTTATCGTTCGAAACTTCGCTCTCTCTCTCTCTCTCTCTCTGGCTCGGGTCCTTCTTCCGCCGAAAAGGCGAACTTTTTTTTCCTTCCTCCTTTGCTTTTTTCCCTCTCCTTTGCCTTCTTCCTCGACTCCGAGATTCGAATTTTGCGAGGTAATTCGAAACGGTCGCGGCGAACAGGGCGAACCTATCGATACTCGATTCCGAACGGCGTGGTCTCGTGTCTAATTAACGAACTTTGCCGGGGTCGCGCACTCTGCGCGCGAGCGATTGTCTCGATTGGCAATAAAACAACGGAGAGCTCTCCGGATTGTAAATAACGGGTGAACGACTCGCCAAGCGAACCGTCCCGATCAACTTCTTCCCCCGAATCCAAATCGCTTTGGAAACGATCCAACTTCAAAAACTCCAAGACTTTCCCTCGCTCGCCCTCCGTTTTCGACGAAAGTCACGGGCGTCGAAAAAAAGTTGATTTTGGGGCAGAAAAATATCGCATCGAATATTTTCCAATTTTTACTATATTTTCGCGATTCAATAACGAATTTTCGTCGCGTATTTCCGTTGCTAATCTATTTAATATATTCACAAATAAACAATTAAAATTGATTATCGTAGTTTCTCAATTGTTACTTTCAATCGTTTCTTTTCATCGTGACAAAGAATTAATTAAATGAATCGCAATTAATTTTTTAATTTTTAATTTTAATTTCTAAACTTGTTTCGCGAATAATTATTAATTATTATTAATTATTAATTAATTACACGGGCACGCGAAAAAAATCAACACCCAGAGGCTAGACCCCCCCCCCCCCCGTTTTTGGGTGTGCTGAAATCGAATATTGAAATATTGAAATACAGTTTAACTATCGATTGTCCCATTATGGGCGTTGGGATGTGTTTTCTCATACAATACAAAGAATTTCTTGTTTGAGGGAAGTGTACGTCTGCTAACCACATGAATATCCCCGATGGAACGTGGTCGAATTTTTTCAACCGTCGCCATATTGAGGTGCCACTTAATCGGTATCTCTGATGACAGTAAACGATTTACCATCAACAGATGGATTTAACGAGACAACGTCTTCTACGCGTAAATCAGGGGCATTCTTCGTTCCGAGTGATCCTGAAAACGTGGAAATACAAACCCTACTCGATTTCGAATGAAAACCCCGCTTCAACCCCCATAAGGCGCGTACGGGGCGGTAAAATAGCGTTTCGAGTCGACACTAGGATCGAGATCACGTGACGTAGCCTTCTTCTTGGTCCTCGGTGGCCCGGAATACGTGGATATAGACATCCCGCTCGCGTTTGTACGAGAAAACACCTCCCAACCCCCACAAGGGTGTCTTTTTTTCGCGGGTGCCCGCGCGTGCGCGGCCTGGGAGGGAGAAATCGGTTCGACGCACGATCAAACGATGGTTCCACGAAGTCGAGGCGTCGCCAGGTATTTCGCGACTCGTTTTGGAAATTGGATTACGGGCGAATAATTCGTTCAACGGGTTCGCGAAAACGGGTTGAAAATATTTCTCTGATTGGATGTTACGATAATGCCGTTGGCATCACTCGCCTTCCTTTCCTCCCGCCGCGCGAAGCCACGAATTCCGATCGGATTTCACGGTTCGCCGATCGCGCGAGGTAGAGATTAATTATGAAAATTGACGGAACGTGAAATGAAAATCAGTTTCGACGTCGGCCCACGCGTAATCGCGTAACAATTATTCGTTGTTGTTCGGCCGCCGCAACGAGCGCCGATCTCTACGTATCTCTCTCTCTCTCTCTCTCTCTCTCTCTCAATTAACGTCGCCGATCAAATTAACGTCATCGACGCGCAATCGTCCGTTTCCAATTCTCTCGACTCGACCGATCCTACCCGTGTAGGTATAATTACGCGCACTCTGAAGCGTAACGCGAGAATAATTCGCCTTCTCGTCTAATTATTCACGCCACTTCGAAAAATATACCCTCTTACGGCGGAATTTTTTGCGCAAAATTGAAAATAGATAGCGCAATTCGGTTTTCAGGAGCTTGTTACGCGCGTAACAAACTACCCAAAATGAATTTTTGTCGTCAAAAATTTGCTCTCTTGTCGCGAAGACAAATAAACGCGCTCGCAACGAAAAGTGAAGGTCATTCGAAAAGCCACCGAGAGTCCTCGGCGAACCAGTATTTATTTTCCTAAAAACCAGACGTCAGAAATACTTCATCGCGGTGTCCAAAAATTCCAAAAAATCCCGACTACGAGTCCAATTTTTTGGAAAAAAAATCCTAAATCCAGTTTGCTCGGAATTCGTGATAAACGTAACGCAGCTTCGATTTACACGGGTTTAGATGGGGAGAATAAACAATTGGGAATTGAAGAATTTGAAGGAAATCCTAAATCTACCCGTTTTGCGATAGTTATACTTTAATTGTTGCCACTCGTCGGCGTACCGCGGTCCCAACGGCCCGCTGCCCACGGGACGAATAATCACCGATCGACTCCCGATTATCGGTCGCCGCTCGAGGATTCGCTAATATAACCGGAACGATCTCGTTCAATTAAAAACTCAATTTCCACCTGTCAGCCACTCCGTTGAACCGACGATTCTATTAGCGAGAGGCGCGATCGATGCCGCGACTCGACGTTGCAATTCGTTTCGTGTCTCGGTCTCTGACTATCCGCCGGACAATCATCGCGAGAAACAATATATACAACGGACGATACGAATAATCGAATGGGTTGTTTCAGATTTCCGAAATCACGCACAATCAGGCGATGATTTTTGGCGAATGACGAATTTACGACTTTTCCAAGAGGAAATAAAAACGCGTGGCTGGAATTCTTTTCCAATTCTATCGGCGAATTTGCGACGATGCGAACCGAGGCTGAAAATCCCGACCGCGATTCGTGGATTAATTACATTTGCCCGAACTCTTTCTCACTCTTGGGATACGAGCGACGGCTCGTTAACCTCGACAATCAGGCAAATTGTTTTCCCGCGAACGAAATCCTCCCAATTAACAAAATACGGCGACTAATGACGTTTGCCAATTTCATTCTCGTCGTTAGTCTCTCGCGCGTTTCCTCTCCTTGGCTCGCCAACGAACGACCGCATCGGAATTTGTCTTCCGGATCGAAACTTCCCTTTTGCTCGCTTCGTGGCTCTCGGTCGAGGAATCTACATTTTTTTCCCGAAGAAAAAAAAAAAAGATAACTCAAAAAAAGAGTTTCGCATTTTCCCCCCAAGACGTTTCTCGTCAGCTTCTTCTCACCGCGCCCCATCATTCTGTCCGAGCGCCTCGAATCGCGCGGAATCTTTTTGTAAAATGGGAGAAAAAGAATTAACGAACGTCGTCTCGCCCCTCATCCCTCGTATTACGAACTGTAATTTCGTCAGATTTTCCCCTGCCACGAGCTAAGAGCCGTACAGTTAATACCTTTGCTCGCTCGTCGTGCCCTTGGCAAAAAGCGGTTCGGACTTTTGAAATCGAAGAGAAGCTTTTTACTATTCAAAGGGCACTCGAGTCGACTTACTCCAGAAGTCGGGCGAGTGGCAAGTAGATGAGGAAAAAGTTAAACGGACGAGAAAAGTCGCGACAAATCGCTCTCCGGTCGTTCCTAATAATAACGCGAGAAGCTCGTTCCCCGTCAATTTCTCCGATCCAAAAAAAGCTCGACGAGCGAGGGAATCGCGTTGAAAAAAAAATTGAAAAAAATAGATCATCGCTGGCAAGCGAAATAGGCACGTCTCAAGGGCGAATAAATCAAACTTATTACGCGCAATAGTGATTCGTCTCGAGATTTATTACGCCGACGAATTTGTCGTACGGCGTATCGCATTCACGTTTGATCGAGTACGCGTCATATTATTCGCTGATTTATTTTTCCATTCGTTTTATTTCCTTGCTTTTCTCTTCTTTTCCCTCCGTCATCGACTCTCTTCAATCGCGGAGATTCATCGTTTATCTCGTCCCCGGAGACAATTATAGCACCGTGGCAGGGGATTTTTCAAGCTCTTTCGTTTTTTCACCGTTCACCCGCAACGACGCCGGCGTAGAAAACGCGTCGAATCTATATCACCGCGCGACGCGTATCAATCGATTCCGCATTTTCCGCCTGACCTCGCCTGATTTATTTCACTCGAATACGCTCGCGCTTTCCGGCTTCGCGATGTAATTTCAACTTTATTAGCATCGATTTCATTACTCTCGTTTTTCTTCTACGCTCGAATTTCGTCGCTTCACCTTTCGTATCATCTATTTATCTGCTTATTTATTATTTACCTATTTTCTTACGCGATTTTTTTCGACTTTTTTTTTTCGGCCACCTCCAATTTAGTAAACAAGTTCCCTCAAACTTGCAGCGCGCAATATTAATCTCAAGTACTTTCTCTGAGCGTGAAAATATTATTGGAATATGGGATCGGTGAAATTCAATTAAAGCGAAAGATACTTGTCAACTATCTTTATTTCTAAGGAATGACACGCAGCGTTAGCGGATGACCGATTGCAACTGAACAGAAACAAAAATACGTGCCGTTGTAGGTCTGGGATATTTTACGACCCTCTCCCCCTTAGCCTATACAGAGGTTACCCTTTGTTATAACCCACGGACCTCTGTACACAGGAATCGGAAAAACCCAGGGAATACATTGAATGCAATTTTTGTAGATGAAACAGGCGCATGTTGACCATGGGGTATATCCTGTGAATACTCCAACAAATATTCTCCATTTAAAATACACGTAAATCAGGATTTTTTTTCTCTTAATTTCTATAACCCAGCCGCATGTTATGCTATCGCATCGTACTCGGTCTCGATTTGCTCTAAATTAGAAGATCTACAAAAGTCCTTGGTGCGGCGAAAGTGTAACTTGCGCTGGTGAGCTGATACAGTTCGTCCAAGTGGATTTTCACCCAAAATTATCGCTTTTTTGCCGTTATCTCCGAAGCATTCGATTTCACGAAAAAAATGTGCACAGCAATTTTGTTGAAAATTGAATTACCTACAAAAAATGTTCCATAGATCAAAGTGCCTAGATCTATATTTCCCGAGATATCGGACGAAAATTGAATATCGAGGGCTGTAACTTTCAGGGAATTCGTTTTACGACATATCTAAGGAAAGTTGAAACTGGGGGCCGAAAAAAATAGTCGAAAAAATCACCCTAGTAGTATTTGTTTACTCGCTCGTTTATTTCGTATCATTTATTTACTTATTTATTCCGGGAGGAAATGAAATACCGTTTTACCCCGCCATTACTACGTATCGACGATCGTTATTTTTTTCTTCCCGTATCCGCGTTCGTTTGCTCGTCCGTCCAGTATTGTCGTCGTGATATTGGTCCCGATATCCACCCCGCGGCGATACCTTTTTTTCTACGGCTATTCGCACGACGCGAGGTTAAATCGCGAACTCGTCGCGTTTACCCTTTCGTTTCCGCGGGGTGTAATCCCGCGACGAGAAGAAAAAGAGGATGGAAAACGGGAAGGTGTTACCGCCGCAGCCCTTTCTTCCACCTCGTTTCGTTTGTTTCTTCGACGCTCTTTTGTTCCGCGATGGAAAATGGAAAAAAAACTCGAGGATTTACCCATCATCGTCGTCGCGACTCCCCGTGTTTTTTGTTCTCCGCGTCTCCCTTTCATTTCCCTACACCGCGACCTCTCGTCGTTACACCTCTGCAATACTCTCGTCTCTTTTCCTCGATACCGCCGCCATGTTTCTCAGTTTCTACGTCGCTGGATTTTCTCTTCCTCAATTTTTCCTATCTTCGCGTTTTTTAAATTTTCAATTTTTTTTTTTCCCATTCCCTTTCCCCCGTTTTGGATGTGATCGACGGAACAAACGCCGGGCTCACTCGTTCGAGCCTCGCATAATCCGGAGTTCGAAATAATTCACTCGAATGGGACCGATGAAGCGGACACGCGGGCTGTCCTGTCGAGACAATGACCGAAATGCAAGGAATTAAGGTCAACCGTATGCCCGGCCGATTCTGCCGCACGGCTGGACCATTCGCGCGCGCTCGCATCTCGTACACAGATACGGGCATCGGTTGCCGCCTCCGATTAGCCGAATGAATCTCCCGATCGCGAGTGTTGATCCAAGCCTTTGACGATAAACAACGTACGTTAAACAAAACAAATACTGGAAAAAAAGCTGTTTCTACGCAGCGAACTTCTATTCAAGATTCTCTCGCCAAACTGCCCTACTACATATATTATTACAACGACTGTGATCACTGAAATTGTAATATGCCGAAAGAGGCCTTGAGGCACGCTCGAGAACGTTAACTTTGCCTAAAGTTGATAAGCCTGTCAGCTCTGATAATTCCTACAGTCAGCTCTTACTGCCTAACAGTTTGAAAACGCTGAACCGTTCTAGGAAAAAAATTCACCGATGGACAAGATCCAAGTGCGAGTGGTTTATTCAAATTTTGAGCTGTTGTCACCTGCTGTCGATGAAGTTGCACGGTATTATCGCCAGCTTAACTAATTTCTCGTACCAATTGAGATTTGTGATATTCTGGTTCTGTGTACAGGTATTACGCAGCTCTGTAGAATGTACGTGCGGAATTAGGAATAAATTCAAATTCAAAATCAAATAACTAAAGTATGGAAGATGAATGAAATCGGATGAGCGCGAAGAAAAACGCGAGGCTCGGACTGGTTGGGAGAGGATTTCGGGGTAAGCAGATCCATTTTTCTTATATCCTATGCTAACTACACCGACGGGGTCGAACGACGCGCGGAAATCCGAGGGGAAAGCAAACGTGGATGAGATGGAAAAAAAAGCTCGCGTTTAAACGGTACTCGTCGGGGACGAGGGATGATAATTCATCCGCGCAGATTCGACTCGCGAGCGGAAAAGGGTTCCGGGTTGGTGGGACGACTCGCGTTCGGTGAAATGCACGGACGAGCTTGCAGATGCTTGCGAGAGCCGAGATAAACGGGTATTCGTTCGTTCTTTGGTTTTTCCTCCGCTTCTTCGTCCGGTCGGACGGTTGGATATTTCACGAGTCGATATTATTGCGACGAATCGGAGATGATTTTGTGCTGGTTAAACAACGAGCTTTTCCCCCCTGGCCAAGTGGAATATTACATTTTTATGCCGGCTCGCTCCTCGCCTCGCGGACGGATTATGTCGCGTCTTTGTACTTTGGATCATCTCGTTTGATTAATTTTAGTTCGAACTTCTCTTTCCGCCCGCTTCCTTCTCTCGAAACTAATTAATTTCGGCGGAGCTCGGACGAGAGCCGAGAAATGCATTGCCGGAGAAGCGCGTGAACACGTGACATCGTTATTCCAATGGTAAATGAATTAAATAAATTAAATAAATGAGACAAATGAAATAAATAAATTCGGGGACAAATGGAACTCGAGGTGGGTAATTATAGGAAATGACGGATAACCATTTATCATCCGTGTTATTCAACGTTCGATGGTCGATCAGAGCGGATTGTGTGTGTGGGGGGGGGGGGGGACTTTTTTTACCGTCGCCTGTTGGTGAATGATTAACACGCGGTATAATCCACCTGTATACGCTGACAGAGGCTGCGAGTCGCATCGCCCGAGGCTCTCTCTCGCCGCGACGGCCAATTAAAAATGCGACGAAGCTTTTGGCGGGAGATTCGAAATACGCGGCCTGCGTGTAACAAAATTTAAAAAACAAACACGCAACGAAACGAGCTCGTTTCGTTGCCAATTTCTTACTCCCAAACTTTCATGCCCGATCTTTGAGGAAACTTCGCAGCTCTTCCACAGCATTTCGCTCGATGGACTTTTCATTTCAAAAGCTTCTCCCGTTTCAAATCAACTAATATCGATGCTCCGTCTATTTTTCACCCGCTGCACTCGTTGCCCGTACAAAGTTTTTCACCCGGACACGCGCGAGCTTCCGTTTCTCTGCGGCGAACGAAGCTAGGAAAAAGTGACAACTATACTTTATTACCTCGTTTACGGCGCGCAAAGCTCGTTTTCGAAACCCTCAACCCGTTCGTTACTTACTCCGCGCGTTACACGTTTCTACTCGCCTTTCATTCAATTTTCATCCAGCTTTTTTATTTTCATCCGACATCGCTCACTTTTCCCCGGAGCCGCTCTCCGATTCCATCCGATATTCTCATTTCCTCGCGACCGTCCCGGAATTTCAATGAATATTCCCTCATCGACGCTCGCCCTTATTTTCATATTTATTCATCTCTCGTGAATTTACGACGAGCTTTTTTTTTCAATAGCGGTTCTCAGGCAGCAGCGATTTGGGTTTTTACATTTTTTTTAGATTTTTCAGAGCCTTGGAAATTCGCGCATTGCCACACTTACCGATCTCGCAGACGCTTGATCCGCACCTCGAACCGTTCTCTCCCCTCGTCTCGTAAGATCGCGGCAAGCTTTTTCACGGTACGCGGTGGAGGATCAGCGACCGTTGCTCAACGTCTACTACCGCCGCGACGCGAGCTTCGCGACTCCCAGCCCCCCGCGCCACGTGCTTCCCGCCCGACCAGCGCGCCACGCGGCCGATCCTCGCACCTGACGACCCGGAATTTCTCGAGAAGATCAGGAGAGATCACTCGTTGACCGAGTTCGACCATCGGAGGTGACGTTCCTTCACCTTTCCACCTCTCCACGATTCGACACGCTTTCCTCCCAGTGCCCTCTCAATTTCCCCCCAAAATTCACGGTTCCCACTCGCCTTCGAGAGCTTATTCCAGTCTAACCATTGTACTTCCGAACGTTTTTTGAAAACATAATTTCTTTACCACATTTTACACATACACCCCAAAAAATCCTTCTAATCCTTCATCTTGGAAAAAAAGATTCTCAACTAGTAAGACTGTCGTTATTATACTACAGGACAAAAAATATTTCTCGCAGGTTTTGACAGTACGCAACGAAAAGATCGTTGAAATCCGAAATTCGCGAGGAGTTGGGGAATTTTCGTAACGGCGGGATGATTTCTCGACTCTACGTCTTTTTTCCCCTGCTGGAGGACGGACGTAGAAATATCACGTCGTCGGCAGTGGCGGTTTACGCCAGGAAGGAGCAGAGGTCTGTAACGGGTCAGACTCGCCCTTGACGCGCGATACATCACCGTGCTCACAATGGGTTAACGTCGTACAGCCTCCGGTCGCGACGGGACGCGTATATCCAGCCCCACCTACAGGCTCAACGACGCTCGTCTAGTCGTCGCCTCGATCCTTCCGCATTCACGAGCGCATCGAGAAGCCGGAATCGTCCCCCGTTATCCGCTGTATTCACGACCAAATTATTCCCATCGTTTTCTTTTCCTCGCCTCCGCCTCCGAATATCTCGGCGTGCGGTCACCGCCGCGACGAAGAGGGCTACACTTCGCATCAGTTTTCATCCGCTCCCGTTTTTTCCCGACAAAAACGTAAAAACAGACGACATTTTTTTCTTTTCTTTTTTTTTGGTTAATTAGCTTCTCTCCTCGGTGTATCGCGGTGGTTAGACGCGGTTTTTCCCAAACTTGTTTTACTGCCCTGATCGATTCCTGCCCTCGCGGCGAGATGATCGACGAGGCCGCGTGACCCGCCATTACGCGCGAACCGATCAAAGTCAACGTGGCAAATTACTTCGACGCGGATTTTTTTCCTTCGATTATCCGTGATGGATCAATCCTTCGATCGACTCCTACGTATTCGTCTCACCTGTACTCGCCGCGGGTATTCCATCACGCTCTCCGACCCGCCCGAACCAAATGTTCGCCGAAATTCGGCGAATACTACCGAAATCGGCGATAACGGAAAAATTTCCTCGCAATTGCGGACAAATTCCCAAAATCGACGGGAGAAACGAAGGAAAATAGCAACGGAACCGGGCGAACGGTTATTAAATAATCGAAAAACGAACGGATTTAAAAAAAAAAATCCGACAGGTAAACGGCGAATCGGAGCGACCTTGAGCGGAACACGAATCTGTGCGGGTCGGTTTAACGATACTTTTATTATTCCAATTAGCAGGTACCCGAGGGATTCCACGACTGCCGAGAGGGTACGCTGCAACATCGCTGCTCGAACGAAATTTCATAGGTCCGTCGCGGTGGACTCGGGGGGTGGATGAAACCCTGCGAATTCCACGAGTGATTGATGCGAGAAATCCCTCGGGGCCAACCTTCGGCTTTGTCCGACGTCTTTGAGCAAATTACGGAGGCTTTGGCGGTCGGTCAAAAGTTGCCTCGCTCGCGCGGGGTGTCGATACTCGTCGAGGAGCGAGCCACCGATGAACGAACTGCGTACATTCGCTCAAATCCGTACGATTGTATCCGCCGACGAACTTCCTACAAAACTCGTACGTATCGACCTTAGGGCGTTTAAAAAAGCCATCTTTTTTTTTTTTGGTGCCACCTAAAAATTGAAAGTATACCGGAATGTCGTTTTCGTTCTTGAATTTTTGGAACTTTCAGAAACGCGTTGATAGATGTATCGCATGTAACTCATGTATCGTCGGTATACTTTCCATTTTTGGATGCCGTAAAAAATAGTTCGTTTTCTTTTTTTTTAACATCGGAATCAACGTATTCGAGAACACGTTGCCTGCCACCACACGGGAGCCTCGAGTCAAGGACGGGAGCTTCTCGTAGGAGAGTGCTTAACGCGCCAGGGAGAGAACTACGACGCGAGGCGTCTTCGCCGAGTATAGTCTTGATCAAATTCACAACACCATCGACATGTTTTATGCAGATCGCGACAGTTATGCCGAGCCCCGAACTCGGCGTGAACCTACTTGTAACAGCAAAACTTCAGACAGCCAACGCGTCGACGTAACTTAACCACCGTCGCTTGTTTACGCGGGTCGTAATATTCGTGGCCGACCACCGCGATATCAGAAAGAACCCGCTGCCTGGAAACTCGAGAGGCGAGTCGTAATAAGCGCGCACAGTAAAAAATTTTCCCTCCAATTTAATCCTTCGAGTACACGTATTTTTTCGAACAACTACGCTCTGGGTCAATTTGACCCCGCCCACTTTTTGACCGTCTGAAACTTGGGAACTACCGAAGCTTTTCGCTGCAAAAAATTAAGACGTATAATTTAGATAGTCAAAATCGGTTGGCAAATTTGCCGCGATGTAACAAGGCCTCGGATCGAATCGGAGGGCTACTGTAATCTCGTTTTTTCTCTCTCGGCTGGTATCGTCGTTTTTTCAATCCGCGTTTTACGACCGATGAGGTACGTTCGCCTTTTATAGCCAATCTGTTCGGCGCTCAGCGTCGCGTGATTCGAGAGTACATTTTCTTTGCCCAACATTTATCCCGGGACGTTCCGCGAATATCTCTGTTCTCCGTCACATAAACGCGTCTGCAGCTGTTTCGCTCTCTTTTCTCATCCCGCTGCGAAATACGTATCGTTAAGAAACAAAGAAAAAACGATTATTTTCAAAGCTGACTACATCGTATAAATTGCCGCGTACAACCGATCGTTCGAGTACTCTTCGTGTCTGGACAAAATTATAGACCGTCCTCAAGACGGAATCGCTTGTTATTCGGATGGCAAAAAAGACGACTCTACCAGCACGGGTTAGCGCTGTTCCAACGATCTGGAAGCATTCGGGGACTTTTTTTTCGAATTATTTGGAAGCGATTCGGGAGCAGCCTCCATCGAAATTCCACCCAACCCCTATTAACGACCACCCTGACGTGCATGCTGGATGGTAGATGCCGAGGAAGTACCGACGCCGCAGGTTCTCTCTCCGGCATCGCGGCGGCTGCTTGATTCGATCACTCGCTTCTTCGGGAACTCTCGTCTTGGCCTAATTACCTCCTTCACCTTTTTGCCCCCGCGTGCTCGTGTAGACTCCTGAAAGCACCGACGGCAAAGTACGGCTGAACTCTTGCAAATTAGCCAAGTAACGATGCGGACTAAAGGAATTCATACGTACTCGAGGCGAGCGGTAGAACCATTTCCATAGAAAGATATCGCGGCGTAAAACGCTTTTCAGCCAACTTTAAACGCGTTAAAGAGCCGGAGTCAACCCTTTGCGTTCGCGGAAGCAAAAAAATGTACGTTCTCCGGCCAACGTGGCTGCTGGGACGAGTGCTCCCTCGAAACATCGAAATTGAACGATCGTTGCAAATCGTCTTCGTCGTCGTCGACGAGGTCGGAATCTCGAGATGCCTGGAAGAAGGGTGCGAAGACGAGGCGAATGAAACAATTTTCAGCCATAGATCCCTGAAATACGCCAACATTCTCTTCTCCTTTTTTTTCTCCGGAAAACGGGGAGAGAAAAATCTTCTTCCTCTCGGAGATGAGCTATTTTTCAAGAAGAAGAATTACTCCGCGCGCCGCGTGTTGCCTGTCGCGTTAATCCCGGGGCAGTCGCCTGCTGCACGGCAACCCGCCGCGCACCCGAATAACTTGGATCTCGTTATCTTTCTTCCACCCCGCAAAAAGCTTCGCGCCGTCGCGTCGGTTTTCTTCAATTTTTCACAATTTCCTAATCATCCTCTCGCGGTGGCGCGAAAGTTTATAGTTCGAAAACTTCAACTCGTATCTCGCGTTTTACCACGTTTATTTATTACGCGGCGTAAAATACCCGTCGCCGTGGTTCTGCCTCGCGAACCATCGAGCCCCGGATGATCTTGATCGTAATCCTGCCCTCCCATTTTATCTACGATAGGGCGAGTCGAGAAAAAAAATATCTTCTTCTAAACAAGCTTAAAAGCTTCCCGTAGGTATAAATACAAGTCCCGGAAAATACGAGCTCTTAATATTGATATGCTTGTTATTATTCTTATACAACGTTATTAAGAGACCTTTCGTGGAGCGTTCAATTCTCCACGAGACATACGCGTGCAGACTTTCTTTATCACGCACCACCAGCGCGTTACGGCTATCGGAGGGAGCACACACAAAAAATGGAAAAATGAAATTATTGCAGCGAAGATTTATTCTACTTCCACGTTTAGCCAGGTGAGGTAATACTCCAAAGAGCCGGTCGTCGTCGGTCCGGTAGGAAAAAAATCAGTTGGGCGAAAGATGCGATAAGATTATCGCGTTGCTGCTTCGGCGTTCGTCGTTCGTCTCGGATATAGCCGCCGCCGTCGAGGATAATGAAACCGATCGAATTTATTGTTTCCAATAATTCCTCCGTTATCAACTCGTCAACATCTTCGCAGCGCGACTACCTCTTCTCTCGCTTAGCTTATCCGTTCGCCGTCTGGAGCGGAGCAATTTGCCTAATAACGCGCGACGAGGGATGCTGAGAAACAATGGAATTCAAATATCTCTCGTCGATATCGATTTATACATTTTATGTATTCATAGCCTCGTTAATTCTTCACACGAATATCAATTTCTCGCATTTTTTTCCCGCCCCAGTCGTGAAACTGGTCGTCGCGATTACGTCGCACTTCTCGTTTGTTTTCTAACAATAAGAAACAATTAGACCGGAGAGATTTCGCGTCACTCGTGCCTGCCGCTACCGTCAATACGCGGAAACGTGACTCGACTGCGAGAGAGGGGAAGAAAAATGGCAAAGAGACCGAGCGTCTCGAATTCAAATGACGCGAATCCAAACGAACGACGAGGCTGCATAGCCGTATCTCCTGAATCGCATATTTGTTGAATAGCAGAGATCTATGCACGCTCGTTTGTAGGAAAGCTACGCGTAATTACTCTCCGCGATTCGCGGCGCGCTCGCCAAGTGAGAACGTCTTCGGGTCGCTTTTCTACGACCACCCGAGAGAGAGAGACAGGTGGGCCGTTGCTATTCGACGCTCATTACCGCACGGAATTTTGTTAAGTACCAAAAGTTTACCCTTCGCCCTTGCTGCGCGACTATCGAAATATTAAAGGATTTACGAGACCCTCGCGCGTCGGTTGTTTCGGAATGATCGATAATACTCCTGCCCCTGAAGACTCGACTACGCATCGCGGAGCGAACGTTTCGCACACTTTATCATTTTGGACGCGATTCTATTTCCAAATCTGTCATTCCTCCAAGAAAATCACAGGATTCATTTTCACGGAGAAAATATTGCAGAGTCGTCCTGACAGTGGGCGACAAACGTTTTCCCAGATTTTTCACACCTAAAGTCGTTTCTAGATTTTTGCGAATTTTCTTTATTCCCCTGGAGATCGGGAGACGAAAGAGATTCGAGGCGAGAGTGGAAGGATCGAACGAGTAGCGCGGGGGACAGGGGACGCTGAGACACCGATAAGGGAGGGGGCGGCGGGAGCAAAGGGACAGGCGAATCGTAATGCCGAGGAGAAGGAAGCAGCAGGATAAGAAATATTGGCGAGCGCTTAGAATTCGTAATTAATCAAGTCTCGACGTAGCAATAGAATAACAGACTACTTCCCGCCGCGTAAGGTATACGTATAATATCCATTAACGTCGCGAGAGCATCCCCCTTGATCTCTCCTCGAATAATACGATACGATAAAAAACGGAGCTCGTTTCGGTGCGGAGTCGCGACAACAAAGGTTTCACGTATATCTGTACGCGGAGGCGCGTTCCCTCTTTTCTTTTGAATTCTTTTTTTTATTCTTTTTTCAATCTCCATTTTTCGGGAGGAAACGGAATTCTTCGCTACGAGGTTATCCTTATAATAGGCGAGGTCTTCGGCACCAGGGGTCGTGCCTATAATTCGCGGACTAATCGTTCGTGAAAGACCAACGTTATCGCGCGAAAAACGCCGGGACCACGGACGCGACGTTCCGCTTTGCGTCTCTCGCCACGTTCAGGCGAGAGATTAAAAGACTGATCGTGAAATCTATTCCAGCCGTTTATCTCCCCTTCGGCAGTTACTCATTTGCTCCGCGATCTTTTCTTCTCCTCGTGCGCCGAAAAAATTCCGCGAGAGAATTCGAGCCTAGCATCCCGTCTCGGGGCTCTCCGGAGACGGCAAACAATCGACCTCGAGCTTCAAGGTCGACCTGCAACTGACTCGGTTCTTTGTGGGCTCTCGAGATACTCGAAAATGTTGCACGGTCAAGGGGAAAGCGAAGGCGAGTGGTCGGACGGAGGGAAAAGTAATACGCGAGACTCGTATCAGCCGCGAAACTCGTTTTTCTACAACCTCTCTCCTGTACGACGTGCAGCGTTCATTTTCTACTCCCTCGCTGCGTGCTACCTAGTAGTAGGTTTTCAAATACATATAATTCGGTAGCTGACATTTACCAAATTCATGCCTCTATTTTTCGCATGCGATTACCTGACGTATTTTTAATTCTCGCATGCCAATCGAAAAAAAAAATCCATTTCAAATTACAAAATACAGGTTTCCCTTCGGAGCACCTCAGCTTAAAATAACAGGCTTTTGTAACTTGAGTTTAAGCCTGTTTGATCTGTGCCAAAGTTCTTTGTCTTTTCTTCCTATGTGGAAGTTTCCACAGAAAAACCAAAACAAAATTTCGATGGTACAAAAGACTGATGCGCACATGAAAATGGTTCTAATCATTGGCATGTATAAAACTTTGATAGAATCGGGCTCCTCGAGGCTCTTGGTATCACGCCGCAGAAATGCCCGTGCCTTATTGGCTTTTGCTGCTGTTATATTAATATGATCGTCGAATTATTGTGATTATTGTTATTGCTATTATTATTATTATTTATATTAGTATGCTATAAACATGTCGAATACATACTCTTGGAGTAACTGAAAGAATACAAAATAAAAATGAAGGCTCTTTTTGTTACCAGGGAGTCACGGCGGTCGGGTGGTGGAAACCGAGTTCGCAAGCTTCTTGTATCGAGGGCGGTGCGCGACATCGGCGGTCATTGGCGTCCGGCAGGGTTTATGGTACTGGTGACACTTCGCGGGCATGAAAGGTAGGCGAAGGAGCGAGGAACGAAGGAGTGATCGTGGCGTTTTTTTTTTTTTGCCTCGTTGAACATGCAGACGCGCAAATGATTTATACGCCATTTTTGTGTCTACTACTCGGAGTTTATTTATTATTTTTCATTTGATCTTTATTCCCGCGAGTCCCGTTGTGTCGCGCCGGCGGGAAAACGGGGGCGGAATAATCGTTGAAAGCGTAGCGTACGATCGTTCTTTCTCGCCGGTTGCGAATAACGCATCATATTTATTCGTTGAGCCGACAATATTATTACGGTTCTCTCGGCTCGCCGCGTCACGCGTCACGATTAATCAAGCAAAAACTGTCAGCTGCCACGTACCGCGGTGCATGTTCTCCGAGCTTGCGAAACTATCGACCTGAAATGATACGCGGTTGTTTGCTCGTTCCCTCCCTCGCTCGCTCTGTCCCTCTGTTGCTGCGTCTGCCTCGCGTAGCGCCTATCGCGTTATCAGGTGAAATTAGACCCGAGACTTTCGAGAGGCTGGCTGAATGATTTGTTTGTCAATTTCCGGTTCGTGAAACAACACCGGAGAAAAAAAGACAACGAACGAGACGAAAATTCGTCTCTCGGCGAATGAAAAACGAACGGGGTCGCGCGCGTGTCGCGTTGCCGACGGACATCGGGGGACGATCGCGGCGAAACGACGAGTAACCCTGAATCGTTCCATATTGCGATGCGCGAGGGACGCTCGCCGCATATTTTCGTTTCACCAGCGAAAACAAACGATTTATACCTGAAAAATATCGCATTTGTTTGCGATATTTCATCGCTAGAGCGGCGAGACGGCGATAAAAAGGGAGAAAAATTGGAAACTATGTCCCTCGACGCTCCGCGGTACGTTCGACTGCCGCCGCGCAGGCGAACGATTTGTTTTCCTTTCCTCGTGAATCATCCTCTCATCGACGATCAACTTCGATCCGATGCTAGCCGTCGAAAAATCACCGCGACAGCGGTGATCAGCATTCACGTCCAAATTCTAACCCAGTCGAAGAACAATTCCGGACGTGAAATATCAATCGCGCGAGAAATTTAAACGCGAGATTCGATTCTAAACAATCGGTTTTTTCATTTGTTTTCCATTCTTTCCCGCGAGGAAATTTCTTTTGCGATAAATAGACATTATCGTTTAGCTATTAGCACGTAAATCTCGTATAACACAAACGCTTGGCAACATTCTCAGTCTTTTGCCAATATCCAATTACCAATGTCCAAAAAATAAGTATATACAAGTTTCAAACAAAGAATAGCGAAAACTGCAATTTTTCAATAATCGGTTTTTTCCGTGGCTCTTTTTTTTTTGTAGAGTAAAAAAACCTGTTTTTTTCAGGAGCCGATTTCGAGGAGGAGCGAGAAAAAAATAGTGGCAAAGAGATGGGGAAGATGAAAGTAAATTGGAGGACTCGGTTCGTCCGCGATCAGCGAACGAACGGCCTGCCGTGAATGGAAATCCGCGCTTGATTTGACGGTAGTCGAGTGCAGCAGCGTGTACTCCGCGTGTGTATGGCACACGTCAGAGAAGGTACAGCTTTGATTAAACCTACCTCTCTACGTTCGCCCCCAATTTCCCGAGGTCCGTCGACCTTTTCTTTTTTTTCTACCTACCCGCGCCGATACACGGACGTACGACCACGCGCACGTGGCGCGAAATTGTGGTCCGCATATTTCTCGTCGTCAAAGATGCGGACGTTTCGTATTTGTCAATACTGTCGTCCGATTTATCGGAAAAAATGACATTACGTCGTCGATTTTTTGTCACATACATTCGTCCGAATCTCTTTCCGTGCGATTTATCAAACGCTCAACCGAACGACCTTCGCCTTTCATTTCCGTCATCGGTTTTCGATTCGTCGTTCGATCATCCGTGAATCTTTACGCATTGCTATTCCGTTGCTTTCATTGCCGAAATTGCTATCTGCCAGCTGACGTCAGCGATGATATTTACGATTTTGATCATCGACAAGTCTCGATTCTTATCCCAATGACGTTGAAATCGAAGGTCGAACGGAGAAACGAAATTGGAGGTCTACCGATTTGTCATTATTTGCGCTGCTTTGCGTGGGAGTTCTCCATGCTAGGCACATCGATCCTCGAAATCGTTGGTAACGTCCAGCTCGCGCGGGTTCATATCGACTGTGAGTAAGTTGGCGCAGCTTCCAGCACGTCGGTACGCTTTTTTTCGTAACTATCCGAAAAAGTATCGAGAGAGTCGCGCGTTGCTGCGGCGAGACTTGCCGACAACGGATAACCCGGATAAGAACGGGGATATTATTCGCCATAGTATTCTGCTAGGTGTCCGAGATCGCCAAGTATCGGAACGCGATGCTTCTCTCTTTCGAGCAAACGCTTGGAAAAATAAAACTGTGTTACGTCGTGCGTTTTCCCGGAATTTGTGATCGGTAAGACCGACCCACCGACCGAGTGCAATGGATGCCGTTTCGCACGGAGAGCAACTTTTTCTCCTTTCGCCGGCGAGAATAGATCGTCGATGCGAAAGACGTTGAAAAACGCATAGTCTGCGATTAGAATTCCCCTTACAAACTCAGAGGAGTTGTAGGGGGTGGTAATTAGAGCTTTTTGGCCACGCGAACTTGGGATCACCCAACGGCGCTTGGGCGTCGTCGTCGATCCTTCCATTTTTCGAAGCCTTCTCGGGTTAAAACGAAGAGAGAATTAGTTTTTTTATTCTAATGCACACATTCTCTTAGAAAGTTCAATTCGCGACAAAAAAGTTTCGAAATAGCTTTTTATCGGAATTCGAATGCTCGCAACCAAGTGCTTTATAACTATTTTTTATAGAGAATTGAATTTCCTGAAAAAATGTGCGAATCGAAATGAAAAAGAATTATTTCTTTGTTCCAATTCGAGACAACTTCGGAGGACGGAAGGATCTGAATCCGATATACGTGTGTGTGTGCGAGCGGGCGGTAACTTTTCGGGTGTTGTTTTTCTCGGTGCGGCTTATATACGTTATGTTTATGGTATCATAGTCACGTGAAGGGAATAATGCTTCTTGCTATACGCAGGCCAGCAGGATTGTTACTCTACCGTAAAACATGCGTTTGATACACGGATTGACGGATTGGTTGGAATTATGCGCAGCTTGTTGAGTTTGATTGAATAAAAATCGATCAACGTAAACGTCAATGTATGAATTCGTGAATTTACACGCACACGCACACGTAAACCAAATTGAGATCAGTAGCAGTAGCAGTGTCTGGATACATGCGACCAGACGCGTCGATTCTTCACACCTTGACGCTTCGAGATCGAATTTTGATGAATGCCTACGGTATTATACGTGCTACAGAATATCTAATGAGTTTCAAAATTTCTATTGATTACAGGTGACGCGTACTAGTATCAACTTCGAAGTGAGCGACATTGTATTCACGTGCACATTTTCTCACGGGGAGCCTCGACACGCCCGCGTAATATGAGGAGCATCTTATTCTGTATTATTATGACTGATTAGATATGTAATTTTTGAGGCTGATTTCATGTACGAAATAGTTTCTGGCCATCTGAAATAAATATAATTTGTAAACGTATTTTCTCGTGCGTTCAATTACATTTTTCCCGCATATCCTTTTCACAATACGGCTCATGGTTTCGTCATCTCAACCACGAATAATGAGTTTCGGTCACGCTGCCATGTCTCCGCTGCGACGAGAACACTCCTCACCAGGCATTATAGTGACGAGCATTCAGCAGGGATTGCTGGTGCTCGAGGAAACTGTGCAAGTTGATTTCTAACGTGACGGGCCTTCAAGAATGTTCAATTTTTGACGATAGTGGAGTTTCTTCGCCGTTTCGTTTTCTGGCGTATTTTGAGGCGTAAAATCGGATGCCGTTGGTCCCAGGTCGATATCTCCACCAGGAAAAAAATACCAAGCAAAAAACCGAGTTTTTTAAATTGAAAGAATGGAAAGGCTATAGCCTTAAGATTTTTTGAAATTTCGACAAGTCTCAGAATTCGTCTAAACTTCGTTCCCTGACGTATTTTGGGGCGTAGATTCGAATGCCGTTGGCCCCAGGTCGATATCTCCACCAGGAAAAAAATAGCGAGCAAAAACCGATTTTTTTTAAATTGAAAGAATGGTAAGGCTATAGCCTTGCGATTTTTTAAAATTTTGACGGGTCTCAGAATTCGTCTAAACTTCGTTCCCTGGCGTATTTTGGGGCGTAGAATCGAATGCCGTTGGTCCCAGGTCGATATCTCCACCAGGAAAAAAATAGCGAGCAAAAAACCGATTTTTTTAAATTGAAAGAATGGAAAGGCTATAGCCTTACGATTTTTTGAAATTTCGACAAGTCTCAGAATTCGTCTAAACTTCGTTCCCTGACGTATTTTGGGGCGTAGAATCGAATGCCGTTGGTCCCAGGTCGATATCTCCACCAGGAAAAAAATAGAGAGCAGAAAACCGATTTTTTGAAATTGAAAAAATGGTAAGGCTATAGCCTTACGATTTTTTGAAATTTCGACGGGTCTCAGAATTCGTCTAAACTTCGTTCCCTGGCGTATTTTGGGGCGTAGAATCGAATGCCGTTGGTCCCAGGTCGATATCTCCACCAGGAAAAAAATAGCAAGCAAAAAACCGAGTTTTTTAAATTGAAAGAATGGAAAGGCTATAGCCTTAAGATTTTTTGAAATTTCGACAAGTCTCAGAATTCGTCTAAACTTCGTTCCCTGACGTATTTTGGGGCGTAGATTCGAATGCCGTTGGCCCCAGGTCGATATCTCCACCAGGAAAAAAATAGCGAGCAAAAACCGATTTTTTTTAAATTGAAAGAATGGTAAGGCTATAGCCTTGCGATTTTTTAAAATTTTGACGGGTCTCAGAATTCGTCTAAACTTCGTTCCCTGGCGTATTTTGGGGCGTAGAATCGAATGCCGTTGGTCCCAGGTCGATATCTCCACCAGGAAAAAAATAGCGAGCAAAAAACCGTTTTTTTTAAATTGAAAGAATGGAAAGGCTATAGCCTTACGATTTTTTGAAATTTCGACAAGTCTCAGAATTCGTCTAAACTTCGTTCCCTGACGTATTTTGGGGCGTAGAATCGAATGCCGTTGGTCCCAGGTCGATATCTCCACCAGGAAAAAAATAGCGAGCAAAAACCGATTTTTTTTAAATTGAAAGAATGGAAAGGCTATAGCCTTACGATTTTTTGAAATTTCGACAAGTCTCAGAATTCGTCTAAACTCCGTTCCTCGACGCATTTTGGGGCGTAGAATCGAATGCCGTTGGTCCCAGGTCGATATCTCCACCAGGAAAAAAATGGCGAGCAAAAACCGATTTTTTTTAAATTGAAAGAATGGAAAGGCTATAGCCTTACGATTTTTTGAAATTTCGACAAGTCTCAGAATTCGTCTAAACTCCGTTCCTCGACGCATTTTGGGGCGTAGAATCGAATGCCGTTGGTCCCAGGTCGATATCTCCACCAGGAAAAAAATGGCGAGCAAAAAACCGACTTCCAAGAATCAAAAAAATGGTAAGGCTATAGCCTTACGATTTTTTGAAATTTCGACGGGTCTCAGAATTCGTCTAAACTTCGTTCCCTGGCGTATTTTGGGCCGTAGAATCGAATGCCATTGATCCCAGGTCGATATCTCCACCAGGAAAAAAATGGCGAGCAAAAAACCGACTTTCAAGAATCGAAAATATGGTAATGCTATAGCCTTACGATTTTTTGGAATTTCGACGGGTCTCAGAATTTGTCTGAACTTTGTTTCCTGACGTATTTTGGGGCGTAGAATCGAATGCCGTTGGTCCCAGGTCGATATCTCCACCAGGAAAAAAATAGCGAGCAAAAACCGATTTTTTTTAAATTGAAAGAATGGAAAGGCTATAGCCTTACGATTTTTTGAAATTTCGACAAGTCTCAGAATTCGTCTAAACTCCGTTCCTCGACGCATTTTGGGGCGTAGAATCGAATGCCGTTGGTCCCAGGTCGATATCTCCACCAGGAAAAAAATAGAGAGCAAAAAACCGATTTTTTGAAATTGAAAAAATGGTAAGGCTATAGCCTTACGATTTTTTGAAATTTCGACAAGTCTCAGAATCCGTCTAAACTCCGTTCCTCGACGCATTTTGGGGCGTAGAGTCGAATGCCGTTGGTCCCAGGTCGATATCTCTACCAGGAAAAAAATGGCGAGCAAAAAACCGATTTTTTGAAATTGAAAAAATGGTAAGGCTATAGCCTTACGATTTTTTGAAATTTCGACGGGTCTCAGAATTCGTCTAAACTTCGTTTTCCGACGTATTTTGGGGCGTAGAATCGAATGCCGTTGGTCCCAGGTCGATATCTCCGCCAGGAAAAAAATAGCAAGCAAAAAACCGATTTTTTTTAATAGAAAGAATGGAAAGGCTATAGCCTTACGATTTTTTGAAATTTCGACAAGTCTCAGAATCCGTCTAAACTCCGTTCCTCGACGCATTTTGGGGCGTAGAGTCGAATGCTGTTGGTCCCAGGTCGATATCTCTACCAGGAAAAAAATGGCGAGCAAAAAACCGACTTCCAAGAATCAAAAAAATGGTAAGGCTATAGCCTTACGATTTTTTGAAATTTCGACGGGTCTCAGAATTCGTCTAAACTTCGTTCCCTGGCGTATTTTGGGGCGTAGAATCGAATGCCGTTGGTCCTAGGTCGATATCTCCACCAGGAAAAAAATAGCGAGCAAAAACCGATTTTTTTTAAATTGAAAGAATGGAAAGGCTATAGCCTTACGATTTTTTGAAATTTCGACAAGTCTCAGAATTCGTCTAAACTCCGTTCCTCGACGCATTTTGGGGCGTAGAATCGAATGCCGTTGGTCCCAGGTCGATATCTCCACCAGGAAAAAAATGGCGAGCAAAAACCGATTTTTTTTAAATTGAAAGAATGGAAAGGCTATAGCCTTACGATTTTTTGAAATTTCGACAAGTCTCAGAATTCGTCTAAACTCCGTTCCTCGACGCATTTTGGGGCGTAGAATCGAATGCCGTTGGTCCCAGGTCGATATCTCCACCAGGAAAAAAATGGCGAGCAAAAACCGATTTTTTTTAAATTGAAAGAATGGAAAGGCTATAACCTTACGATTTTTTGAAATTTCGACAAGTCTCAGAATCCGTCTAAACTCCGTTCCTCGACGCATTTTGGGGCGTAGAGTCGAATGCTGTTGGTCCCAGGTCGATATCTCTACCAGGAAAAAAATGGCGAGCAAAAAACCGACTTCCAAGAATCAAAAAAATGGTAAGGCTATAGCCTTACGATTTTTTGAAATTTCGACGGGTCTCAGAATTCGTCTAAACTTCGTTCCCTGGCGTATTTTGGGGCGTAGAATCGAATGCCGTTGGTCCTAGGTCGATATCTCCACCAGGAAAAAAATAGCGAGCAAAAACCGATTTTTTTTAAATTGAAAGAATGGAAAGGCTATAGCCTTACGATTTTTTGAAATTTCGACAAGTCTCAGAATTCGTCTAAACTCCGTTCCTCGACGCATTTTGGGGCGTAGAATCGAATGCCGTTGGTCCCAGGTCGATATCTCCACCAGGAAAAAAATGGCGAGCAAAAACCGATTTTTTTTAAATTGAAAGAATGGAAAGGCTATAGCCTTACGATTTTTTGAAATTTCGACAAGTCTCAGAATTCGTCTAAACTCCGTTCCTCGACGCATTTTGGGGCGTAGAATCGAATGCCGTTGGTCCCAGGTCGATATCTCCACCAGGAAAAAAATGGCGAGCAA
Organism: Arge pagana; assembly: GCA_963969455.1. Lineage (NCBI taxonomy): Eukaryota > Metazoa > Arthropoda > Insecta > Hymenoptera > Argidae > Arge > Arge pagana. The sequence goes on along the minus strand of OZ018308.1, from coordinate 20,595,937 downwards.
AAACCGATTTTTTTTAAATTGAAAGAATGGAAAGGCTATAGCCTTACGATTTTTTGAAATTTCGACAAGTCTCAGAATCCGTCTAAACTCCGTTCCTCGACGCATTTTGGGGCGTAGAGTCGAATGCTGTTGGTCCCAGGTCGATATCTCCACCAGGAAAAAAATGGCGAGCAAAAAACCGACTTCCAAGAATCAAAAAAATGGTAAGGCTATAGCCTTACGATTTTTTGAAATTTCGACGGGTCTCAGAATTCGTCTAAACTTCGTTCCCTGGCGTATTTTGGGGCGTAGAATCGAATGCCGTTGGTCCTAGGTCGATATCTCCACCAGGAAAAAAATAGCGAGCAAAAACCGATTTTTTTTAAATTGAAAGAATGGAAAGGCTATAGCCTTACGATTTTTTGAAATTTCGACAAGTCTCAGAATTCGTCTAAACTCCGTTCCTCGACGCATTTTGGGGCGTAGAATCGAATGCCGTTGGTCCCAGGTCGATATCTCCACCAGGAAAAAAATGGCGAGCAAAAACCGATTTTTTTTAAATTGAAAGAATGGAAAGGCTATAGCCTTACGATTTTTTGAAATTTCGACAAGTCTCAGAATTCGTCTAAACTCCGTTCCTCGACGCATTTTGGGGCGTAGAATCGAATGCCGTTGGTCCCAGGTCGATATCTCCACCAGGAAAAAAATGGCGAGCAAAAACCGATTTTTTTTAAATTGAAAGAATGGAAAGGCTATAGCCTTACGATTTTTTGAAATTTCGACAAGTCTCAGAATTCGTCTAAACTCCGTTCCTCGACGCATTTTGGGGCGTAGAATCGAATGCCGTTGGTCCCAGGTCGATATCTCCACCAGGAAAAAAATGGCGAGCAAAAAACCGACTTCCAAGAATCAAAAAAATGGTAAGGCTATAGCCTTACGATTTTTTGAAATTTCGACGGGTCTCAGAATTCGTCTAAACTTCGTTCCCTGGCGTATTTTGGGGCGTAGAATCGAATGCCGTTGGTCCCAGGTCGATATCTCCACCAGGAAAAAAATGGCGAGCAAAAAACCGACTTTCAAGAATCGAAAAAAAGTAAGGCTATAGCCTTACGATTTTCTGAAATTTCGACGGGTCTCAGAATTCGTCTAATTTTCGTTCCCTGACGTATTTTGGGCCGTAGAATCGAATGCCATTGATCCCAGGTCGATATCTCCACCAGGAAAAAAATGGCGAGCAAAAAACCGACTTTCAAGAATCGAAAATATGGTAATGCTATAGCCTTACGATTTTTTGGAATTTCGACGGGTCTCAGAATTTGTCTGAACTTTGTTTCCTGACGTATTTTGGGGCGTAGAATCGATTGCCGTTGGTCCCAGGTCGATATCTCCACCAGGAAAAAAATGGCGAGCAAAAAACCGACTTTCAAGAATCAAAAAAATGGTAAGGCTATAGCCTTACGATTTTTTGAAATTTCGACGGGTCTCAGAATTCGTCTAAACTTCGTTCCCTGGCGTATTTTGGGGCGTAGAATCGAATGCCGTTGGTCCTAGGTCGATATCTCCACCAGGAAAAAAATAGCGAGCAAAAACCGATTTTTTTTAAATTGAAAGAATGGAAAGGCTATAGCCTTACGATTTTTTGAAATTTCGACAAGTCTCAGAATTCGTCTAAACTCCGTTCCTCGACGCATTTTGGGGCGTAGAATCGAATGCCGTTGGTCCCAGGTCGATATCTCCACCAGGAAAAAAATGGCGAGCAAAAAACCGACTTTCAAGAATCGAAAATATGGTAATGCTATAGCCTTACGATTTTTTGGAATTTCGACGGGTCTCAGAATTTGTCTGAACTTTGTTTCCTGACGTATTTTGGGGCGTAGAATCGATTGCCGTTGGTCCCAGGTCGATATCTCCACCAGGAAAAAAATGGCGAGCAAAAAACCGACTTTCAAGAATCAAAAAAATGGTAAGGCTATAGCCTTACGATTTTCTGAAATTTCGACGGGTCTCAGAATTCGTCTAAACTCAGTTCCCTGGCGTATTTTGGGGCGTAGAATCGAATGCCGTTGATCCCAGGTCGATATCTCCACCAGGAAAAAAATGGCGAGCAAAAAACCGACTTCCAAGAATCCAAAAAATGGTAAGGCAATAGCCTTTGGATTTTTTGAAATTCCGACACATTCTAGTTTCGCATCCGAGATTGTGACCCATCGACAATGCATCAAATAAATCAATAATTGTCATAAATCAATACCAAGACAGAACAACTCGGTAACGTCCATTATTTCAAATCAACATTTATTATACATAACAAAATACTCGTAAACGACCTCTGCTCCGTGCACATTTACACTCAAGTTACATCTGCACACGTACTACATCATTTAAGCGGAGCAATATATTACGTATAATAATTAAGTACACGAATGATCACACTATTCGGGTGAAAATAAAAACTCATCCGCCAGTTTTGATTAATATTTTCGAATTTTCCACGACAGCTCCACGTCCTTGACAATCGATGATCGCCCTTGTTTGCTCATGGATCGAGGCGTTCTTCTATCACCAAAAATCGCATGTTCATAGACGCAAAATATCATGTACACCGATCAAAACGTCGATTAATCAAATATATACGAGCAATAGAAAATACGTTAAATCTACGAGTCGCATTCTAACCTAGTATCGAGGAAAAATGAACATTTCGAAAATAAACCAAGAGGGATTAGAATGAACCGGATATACGTGTCGGGCGACAAAAATACTGTCTCCACGTGCGAGCGATCGAACGAGAGACGAACGTCCGTGCTTCATGGGAGTGCCCGACAGCTAATGGTTCTCGGGTTCGGCCATCCGTTTTCGGCAATCGAATCCCGTTACCGCGATACAACGTGGAAGCAATTCGGGATTCGACCAGAAAAATATGCGTCACCCGCTCGCGGAGACCCGAGGTTGCCACGATTACCTGGGCCCCATGTAGTATGGAGGCTGAGCCATCGAGGCAGGGGAGACGTAAGGATAAAAAGAGTGTCCCGGCACGACGCTCTGGGACTGATGATACTCCGGATCCTCGTGGACCGTGTAACCTTCGAGGGGATAATATTGACTGTGCACGCAGGTGTAGGATTTCCCTGGCCCGGTTACGTCAGGGTACTTGAAGTTCTCGGGGTAAGTTTTGGGCTCGGGATACTTGGGCAAGTCGTAGCTCTTCGGCTGCACTTCCGTGTATTTCGGCGCGACTTCCGACGGCGACGAGGGAGTATACTTGATCGGCAGCTCTTGGGGACACTTGGCGTCGGCGTAGGTAGCCTTCGGGAGTTGATCGTACTTCGGTAGGAGGTGATCGTAGCACTTGTCAGCGTAAGACCTCTGCAAGTCCTGGTATTTGGCAGAACTGTCCGCGTACGGTTTCGCAACGTCGTTGTAGGCTGCCGCGGGTCTGTCGTAAGGTTTACCAGCCTCCGGATACAGTCTGCCGTAGTTGCAGTCCGCGGATCCGGCGGACTCCAAAACCGGAGGGTGCAACGTTCGATGGGACAGAATCGCCATCTGATCGTCGGGCTTCGGTTTCCGTCGTCTTGGCTGATACTGTCGAATCGAAGGATATTTATTTTCGAGCAAGATTCCCCCACCGAGTTCTCACGCGTCAAGGATCGCGGGGTCGAGAACGCTCGTTGTCGTACCTTGTAATGGGGATGCTGTTTCTTGTGCGCATTGCGCAGTCTCTCGGCCTCTTCGATGAAAGGCTGCTTCTCGCCGTCGCTCAGGATCCTGCAATCCCGAAGAAAATTGTCAACGGCTGCCGCGCCACATCGAATCGATGCGTCGCGCTCTTACCTCCACAATTTGCCGAGGGTCTTGGACAACTCCGCGTTATGCAGCTGGGGATACTGATCCGCCAATCTTCTTCTCGCCGCTTGAGCCCAAACCATGAACGCGTTCATGGGCCTCTTCACGTGAGCGCTCCGTCGACCACCGGCTCTCGAGGTAACCGGTAGCAGCGTCCAATCGTAGCCTGAAACGAAAACAACAGTTTTTACCCGCCCGCGAGATCTTCTAATCGCTAATCGATGCACCCGAGCGGAAGCGCGGCACGAGGCTTGCGCAAATTTCTTCATTTGCTCTCGACAAGCGCGGCGTCCTCCTTATCAGCCCGGAAACGCGACGCGCGCGAGCCGCGATAACGCGAATCGCACCTGCCACGAGGAAGCAGATGCCCAGCAGCTCGAAAATCATTTTACTCGGCGATTCTGAATCTTAGCAGTGGGCTGCGATTCGTTGAAGGTTATCGGTCCGAACACGTACGCGTTCCTCGAGACAGTCGTAGTAGCCGTACGTCGCGGGTTTTACGAGCTCGCTCGCAAATTGCACGGCGAAACTCCATCTCGGTGGTCCGAATCGCGTATCTCTGCAAGATTCATTTATCAGAAGTCGTTACTTTTATTTCTCAACGGGGTCGTCTCGCGAAGCCTGACCCCGCAATTTTCGTTGTCGCGTATCGATTATTCCTTTCATAAATCAACAGTCGCGCGATAATTATTTCCAACGTTATTCGAGCCCCGGCAAAAGTTTCTCGTCGAATCGGAGTCCCCGCGATTCATACGAGAACCTACAGTGCTCTCGCGGTAACGCGCGGGAAAAAATTGCGATTCCCGTGCTCGGCTGGGTCCTCTGAACGAAATTCGTTCCTTATTTGCCCGTCAGATAATAAAATGCAACGGCAACCCCGCCGCGTAAAACTAGCCGAGGAGACAAAGTTTGCTGCTCGCCGTCCTACGAAAAATCACTTCAAAGTAGCGACGTGACTGCTAATTGTTCCGCCAAGAATCATTAGCCTCTTGAAGAAGGTTTTCAACATCTCCTACGATTTGTATACGATTTACCGACGAGACTAGCCGAGAGGCGAAGGGAGACCGCGAAGGAGGAACGTCACCCTGGAGGCGAGCTAGGGCCGTGTACGGTACCTAATTACCCTATGGACACGGATCGCTGGAGCGGTGCCTCTGTCGGCATCGTTTTGACGCAGGAGGTCCTCCGAGATCCTCCGTTTCCGTACGCAGAAAACTCGCAGGATCGGCGAAAGGATAATAATAACTCGTCGTCGCGATGCTTATCGACTGCCTCCAACTCGTCCTGCCTTCCGTCCCAGCTTCGCGATCCCGGAAATCCGTTACGCAGATGATTCGGCGCATGGACCGTTGACATTTTTTTGTAAATTGGCGATGTAGTTAGTAGAAATCATTTTTTTTTAGGTTTCACTCAAAAATTTGCAAACCTCCCCATTAGAACTCCTACAACTTTTTTATTCGGTTGCGTATTATAGCGTAGATTTTTGTTGGTTTGTTCGGTAATGTATTCTCGCGCACATCGAGCCAAAAAAAAATCCCGAAATGTCGAGTAATTCCAAATTCTCGTTGCTGCCACAACGCAATACCTAAACCGCTCGAGACTTGCTGCGATGGCGTCCAAAGAAAATTGGCAAATCTCAGGGGAAAATTCGACTCGTCGCAGATCATTTCTGATGCTTGCAGGAATACGAATAAAGAGCTACCCCCGAACGAATAAAAAGGTACCTGCGAACAGATCCGTCGAAGAAAAGGAAGGGCTCGGATAGTGTAGCCTCGTTCGCTGGAAATTCCTACGCGAGCTCGAATGATCACCTGAATCTTGGAGGAAATCTGCTGGTGGGCGAGGAAGGTCGTTCCACGTCGTTTCTATGTACGGATACCCTGTAGCCTCCGATATAACCCCGTACCGTCGAGCTACGCTTAACCGGACACAATACGGGGTTGTCCTCGTCTGAATGAGAGCCGTGTTTCGGGGGTTCCCCGGTCTCGTCAATGGAGAACCTGTCGCGCGTGCCTCTGGCCATTACCCCTTTACAACGTACCAATTGTAAACACTCACGCCTCGACACTTGCCACTTAAGCTGGTCGTAGGAGCTTTGATACGACCAAGTGACAAAGATCACGTGCAATTTCGCACCGGCCTCGTTAGGTCGCGGGAGGAGCAGGAAACGATCATCTTTCGGTAGGTAGGAAGGTGAGAAAACGAGGCACGAAGGCGCCGTTGGATTTACGTTTCTCTCGTTTCTCCAGGATCCTCAGATCTTTTTATCGGTTGCCAGATCCGGTGCGAATTGCTCGGACCCCCGGGATTTGTGTTTGTTTGTTTTTTTTTCGCTCCGAACGTTCTTTTTGACGAACACGCGGGTGGTGGCGCGTTTGTTGTCAACGAGGCAATAAAGTCCGGGGATTGATCCTTTGATACGTTCGATTGACACTTTGAGCCGAAGCTGGAAAACGACGATGGGCGGACGATAAAAATTGTAATAAATATAGCGCGTATAGCGAGAAAGCCGTTCGTAAATTGATCGTTTACGAGATATGTCTGGCGCACACGGCCGCCTCTGTTTCCTGATGTAACTTTAAATATTTAGCCGAGGAGCGATAAAAGAACCAAATGCGATCTCAAACTGTCTGAAAGCATCGGGACTCCTGGACCCGAGAATCGGACTATCGAAATAGACTTCTAATATTACGCGAGAGTGCGTAAATGCCCGGTCACGTCACGGATCTTTTATCGCGATAATGTAGCGACATATCAACACTTCCGACCGCTCGAAAATCAAACATCCCGGATTTTTACGAACACCGACGCTTTTCTCGTTATTTTTATTTTCCTCTCTCTCTCTCTCTCTCTCTCTATCGGGCGAGCGTCCACCGGGATAACGTATGCCGATTCCAGGATCATTCCGATTCTCGAAAATACCGCGACCGAACAGCTCGAGTTTGGGATTTACAGAATTTTCGAATCATCACGTTTCCCAACTACCTACGGAGCCGGAGAAAATGGAGGAGCAGGTATTTCGACGATCGCGCAGCCGTTGATCGGGACACGCGAGTGTATACGCAACGCGGAGGATGGACACTTTCGACAGAGATGGCTCAGATTTAAATCTGTCCGGACATAATTAGCGGCGTTACTACTCTCGAGGGGTAACGGTTGGCCGGTACCACCTGTCCCGCAAATCTCACGTATCGTCGTGAAGGAAGCGACGCGCGAGCGAGGTTCCGAGTACCGTGCTCGGCATCGGATATCGTTAGGACAAATCTGCGCGTCGAGTCTCCGCTCACGGCTGAACGAGCAAACGACCAGCAGCGGCAACCGATCGTTGCCAAAATGGCGACATACCGCTAGTTTTCGACGCCAATTAAAATGTCTCCGCTAAACGAGATCGGGGAAGGACGACGCGAGAGCGATGATCATCGTCCACCGATTCGCCAAACTAATCAGCGAGCAAGATCTTCGATGATTATCCCGAAATATGACAAATTCGCATCGATCGAGGAAGTAGCCAAAAATACGTAACGCGTCTAGATTCCGTACAGTTGGCGGAGTCGCCGCGTTTCGAGTTTCCGTTGGACCCGAGCGAACGGTTGTTCCTTTTCTTATTTTTCGAACACGACTCTCCAAAAGACGGGCTCGGCGTAGTCGACCTGACGCTAAGCGAAGAATACCTTGAAGCAATTTCCCGACGGCGTCGTCCAGGTTGTTCTGTTCTCTGCTCGACGGTCCAGGTTCACCTTCCATTGGGGCGCGAATTTTCGACGAGCCTTGATTAGAAAACGACGAAAAATCGAACGTTCCTCCCGCGTGGCGATCTCGTATTTTTATCGCGACGTTTCCGTCGTCGCGAAATCGATCGATGGTGAATTCAGTCAGCGAGGATTTCGAATCGCGAAAGACGAGTCATGCCTGACCGATCGCGCGGTCGATTGATAAGCGGAGACGTGAATTATTTTATTATTCGAAAGATCGATACACGGAACGAACATCCCGCTCCCGTTATCTCCCCGATTTATCTCGAAACCGATGAATTGTATCGCCAACCGTCGGAATCGTTCCACATTTTTCCTTCCCGTACCTTTTTTTTCTTCTCTTCCTTTTCTCACTTCTGATTTTCACGTTTCTACTTTATTTTATACTACGCGGAATCGATCCCGATATCGTTACTGCCGCGCGTACTCGTCGATGATCGTTCCGTGCCCTCGGTCTACTTCGAATCGGCGTTTTACGTAACCAGAGACGCCGATACCGACGTTCAATTATTTTTCAACGTCTTCCGCTCCGTTTTTAGCGACACTGCTCGAGCAAATTATTAAAATCAATTTCATTCGTCTGTCGGATATTTCTATCGATTACTCGTCAATCGTCGAACGTCAATCGCGATCGCATCACCTTCACTCGAGTTTTCAACTGATTATTTTATTTCCATCGTTTCTATTTGATATTTTTTTATTCCCGATCGACGAGTACCATTCGCGCGATTTTATCTTTCGACTCTTCGAAATATTGTTATTTTTACCGATACGATCTCTACCGTCGCGGATATAACGACCGTTCAAGTTTTCCCGAACACTGTTCAATTATCGTTGTTATCAAGGGGCGGAGGATTATTGACTTTTCCGATGCTTCCGATCACTTTTTAATCACCGGCGTCGATTACGTTGTCATCGCGCGATTCGGTAGGAATATCAACCGACACCGATAATCCTTCGGTCGGTTATCTCGCCCCGATTATTTCTCCGTTCCTTCGATCACGCTCGTTCACTCCGCCAGTTATTTTCAATTCATCCTCGTGCCGTTCGATCAGCCTCGACGCGTCGATTTGTTTCCCATCGATCCATTTCCAATCGCCGTTCGATTTCGATCGTCTTCAATTATCGTCGGCGTGATTTACCGTCGCCCCGGTTCTTCCCTCCATTCGAAAACTCCTCTCGACTATTATCCCGACCGTATTATCTTGGAACTCCTCCGATCCGCGAAGGTTCGTTACGCGAGGTGCTGAAAACGACTGCGAGGGGGTCGTTGGTTCGCGCACCAAGACACACTGCCAACAGGGAGATCGGAGATGAAAGCATCGCGGAGGAGAGGCGGACTGCGTTAAGTTCCGTGGACCACCTCTCACTCTATTCTCCCGGTGGGGGAAAGTCGGTTCTCTTCTACGAGAGACGAGGGAAGGCATCGCCGACGAACGGCGAGGGGTGCGGAGGGATGCCGCGACGCCCGGGCGATGGTCACTTACCTGGGCGACGCGCGCGATCGCCGGCGAGGGGGGTGGCGGCGGAGGAGGAGGAGGAGGAGGAGAACGAGCACGCGTCGCGTCGGACGGAGCGCGAAAAAATCGCGGGCCGACCAGCGGACTCCTCGGGGCGCTGATATTCGGCGATCATCGTCCCCCGCGCGTATTTCGCGTCGCCCACGTGGGGGGGCCGGATTTGGCCGCGATTCCGACCGATGCCGTCCAAATTTTCCACTCCTCTCTCACCTCCGTTACGCGTCATCGGTCTTTTTTGTCTCGCCAACTCTCAATTTTCCCCGACGCTCGGATTTATTTCGCAGTCGATCGCCCTTCGCCGCTTCTCCTCCTCCTTATCGACGGGAAAAAAAAGTGGAACGCTTTTCTCGCGCAAGGAGAACCGCGATCTCCCATTTGTCCGGGTGACGAACCGGAGCACGATGACATCGCTTCGCTGCTCGTAGGTGGGACGTGGAATATCGCCGGTGAAAACACGTTGCGCGATGAGCTCATCGTATGTTTTCGCGTCCAGTCCCGTATATATCGATGGTTCCGTGTTTGCCGGTAGTTTTTTATCACTATCGCGTTAATTTCGCGTCGCGTATTTTCTCACGCGCCCGCTGTTTCCTCCCTCCCTCCCTCCCTCTCTCGCTTCCCGACTTTCAAGAAGGGAGAGGCGCGGGGTGGGTACTCGATATTTCCGCGTCGACGTCGTTTGAACAAAGCTTGGGTAAAACGCGGGATGAAAAATAATTCGTGAAAAATGACGTTTTGGCCTATTTTTGGGCGGCGTGGCGGGCGCACCTCTCCGCCTCGCTTCGTCCTACTTTCGTATTTTCCTATTCTCGTATTTTCTTATTCTCGTATTTTCGTATTTCAGTAATAGTCGGGACAATGGGCACACTGTCCGACGGTATGTTTGGTCCGACGTTAGCAGCAGCAGCAGCAGCAGCAGCAGCACCAGCACCGCGTTTCGCCCCGAGTTTCGAGCTCGGCTTCGCCCGAGCCGGGCGGGGGGACGGAGAGACGGCGACGCGAGAGAAAAAGACGGACAGAGATACCGCGAGGGCAACGAACACGTCCGCGCGGCTTTGGGAAATATGCGAAAGCTGCGAGAGTCTCGGCTCGCGATCGCGGGGTTCCATCGGTTTCACCACTTGACTCGTAGGACGACCGATGGGAGGAGGAGAAAACAAACAAGGAGCGAGAAATAATCTTATCCGGAGCCACGCGACACGCGCCAAGCCGGTTCCTTCCGTATCTTTATTAGCCCGAGAAAACCCAACGGAAAACCCCGGGATGGGAGAAAAACGACGAAAAAAAAGGAAACGAAAAAAACCAGAAACGATACGAAGGGAAATCGTAAAAAGGAGCAAACAAAGCGGAAGATGAATGGGAAGTGAAAAAAAAAACGTCCATTTCTTTTTTACAACCATCTTCGAAGTAGACATCACCGACGAAACGCTGCTTCGAGCGGGGACAAAAAAATCCGGATGATCGAAAAGTCGGCGAAAAAATCGATGGTCATCGTGGAAACGCGAGAATCGAGTCGCCGCTGACGGGACGAGAAGGAATCGCGCGATCGTTTTGGAAAAGCGTCGTTAATATTTGGAAGGGATTCCAACGAAAGTTAACTGCACCGGGGAGCCAAAACTCCGGTTCAACATCTCGTGCCTAATTATACAACTAATTTAATGAATGAATGAGCTAGCGAAGACAGTGCGGCACACATCGCGTACGTACCTCCGAACCACGGTCACTGTCGTGTGGCGGCTTTTGTACGAACATCAAAGGACCCTCTCAGGGGCGCGCGCGCGCGCGCTCGCGAGCGAGACGAGGCGAACGAAAGAGGATCCGGACGAAGCGAGAGGGCCGCGTCGGTACGAGCGCGAACGTAGGATCTCGGGGAAAATACAAGTGCGTATATATCTCCGACGCTGCGGTCGCTCGGGGTGGCGCCTGGATTTTTACTCCGACGAACGCATCGCCCGAAAAAGAACATTTCGCGAGAAAAATATCGTCGCAACGATCAACGAGCGATTCGGTTGACCAAAAAAAGTCCAAAAGCCATTCGCGGCAAAAGTGACGCGAGGTAGGTAGGTAGGTACATTTCGCGCCACGCGTTCGATAGTCGACGAAAAAAAAGCGCACCCGTCGACAAATTGCGCATCGCAGCGGTCAACGATCGAACAGTTTCAATAGGAACACCTATTCTCCCGGTCGAGATGAACGGTGTCGTTCTCGATCCTGGCAGAATTTTTCCGAGGGGGCGAATAATCGCGGAGTTTGGAATTGGTCCTGAAAATGCGAGGTCCGGATTAGAAATGGCAGTTTTCGTAGGCTGCGCGCGTGACTGGACGTACGCTCCATTATAGCCTATTATCTCGTGGAATGAATACGAATTCACTTTTAGCCGGCAACAATAATATTGATGCAATGCCGGGGGGATGAGAGGGGGGTGGTGCTTCGAAGGAACGGGATTCGGGCTCGACGAGATAAGGTAAACATCCAGGCGAGACGCACGTGGCGCCAATGTGTGGTTTTGCGCGCAACGCCCCCGCTCGAAAAATAATTGAGTCAGCTGAATTCGACTCCGTTCACCCGATTTTTCCTCGACGAGCGCGATACGCTAGAGAAAACGTTCCGCAAACAAATCGCGCATCGCGGTACCGCGGTTGAAAATGAAGGGGGAGGACGAGTAATCGCGACCGGAGGATCGTTCGAGAAAATTGAAACAACGATCGGCGAACGAAAGGAATACCGTGCAAGAGTAAGACAAACGAGTTCCGATCAGAGAGAGTAGATAAGTACTACGTAAGTTCGACGAAAGGACCAACAAGATCGACGGTAATGCTTCGGCAAGTGCGAGAATTTAAAGGAGAAAATGAAAAAGAAATCGTTTCGAGATTTGGTGCATTTTCTGGGAAGAACAGGGCCGAGGAAAATTATTTGGCAAGTGCAACGGGGGCGGCGAAACTCCGGGTCGCGACGATCGGCAGAGAAGTAAGATGTATCCGCGTCGTCGGGGCACTCTACTGCTCGTACGGCGCGCGTATCGCGGAACGAGGCCGGCCAAAGCGATAGAAATAAGAAATTGTCTCGGATCTCGGAGGTATGGTACCTTGCTCGGCGCGGTATCGAGAGAACCTCCGCTCGGTCGGCGGGACTTGAAAGAGTCAAAGGCCGAGAGAGCCGAGCCAGGGCGCGAGGGTACCCCCGACACATGTAAGTCCCCCAGGAGGTGAGGCCCGCGACTAGGACCCCCAACGGAGTCCCCGGCTCGCGCGCATTCTGCAACGTCATCGACCACAGACGTAGACTCGCGTGGATCCCGAGAGCTCCGCGCGAATATCCTCTCCGCGGCAGGATCCTCGCGCCGCTGCTGCCGTTGCTGCCGCGGCGACGCGTTCGATCTCTTTTCCTCGTACGCGAAAAAACATCGAACGAGCTCGATGGTTTCCTCGTTGTTCTCGTGCGAAGAAAATTCGCGGGCGACCGAGGGGAAACGAGCGAACGCGTCGAGATTCGGTGCGGCGAGGGAAAATATAATTGCTCGAATTTTCTCCCTCTCTCTCTCTCTCTCTCTCTCTCTCACGATCGGTCGATGCATCGCGCGGCGAATTTTCGTTCCCGAATGCCCGATCCTACGGCGTTGTCGACGGGTATTTACCTTTGATACGCGTGCCACAACATTTGAACGATCATTCCGTGATCATCCCGAATTCATCCGGGTATGGCTCGATCGCGCGGCTCCGGGCGAACGAACCGACCGATTTGGTCGGTCAAGAAAAATAATTCTCGAGATGATCTTCCGAGAACGAACGGCGATCGTAACGTAATAATATCTCTGATCAGCCGCGTGCCCTGCGACCCCGATGCCGTCACCTGTCACGCGAACTCCGAAATCTCATCGGCAACAATTATTATCGACGCGACGATCTCGCCGAATCCACGTTTCAACGATTCGCGACGAGGCGCGATCGAAATTCCTTTCCCCTCCCCGTTTTCGATTCGTACGCGCTCGCCTCTCCTGCGAGTTTGCCGAGAAAACCGCGCCGAGCGCGGTAATTAGCGGTAAGTATTCTCGCGAATTTCCCCGCGCAGCTCCTCGATCCTCCTGCGAGGCGCGGGGGGGGGGGGGAGTCACGGGCGAAGGAGGATCCTGGGATATCTCTAGCGGAGGATCATCGCAACGGCGAGGCAAGGGAGTGACTCGATGCTCAAAAGAGCCGAATCTTTGGTGATCACCGAAGCGAGACACTTCCGCGACGCGGCTCGCTGCCACGTGGCTCTTGTTAGCTTTGTTAATTGCTCGCTGATTTTGCGACTGTTGACCCGAACCGCCTCTCTCCATTTTTCTCTCCATCTCTCTATTATTAGCCCTCTCAGCGCTTCTATTCTCTCCTCGTCTCCTCTTTCGCTGACGCTCGGTCCGGTCATTTTTCATTTCCCTTCGAACGTGCGCGTTGCGCGGCGTATCACCGATAATCTCGTCGATCGGTGATATCTCGCCGCGACGGATCAGAAACATTTCGTACAACGGTAAATAAGTACGATCGGCGACTTCCTTGCGACGAGAGTTGTCTCTGGATTCCGGCGCGATCGCGAGCACGCGCGGAGTAGTGACGGACGTTACGGGTCGGACGCTCGTCGCGTCGCCTCTGCCGTACCTATATACCGGGGCAGTTCGCAACGCCGCGAGCTTCCGATTTGCCATACGCGTTGCAAGCGATCCGGCAACGAAATCCCGGAACAGTTCGGGAAACGGGGACGGAAATAGATTATCATTCGCCGGACTCGAGACGTAGGTGCGAGATGAGAAAATGGCGTCGAGCGAGGCTGAAAAGTTGAAATAGGCGAATTTTAAAGATGGAAAATCGAATCGATCGGAAAAATACAAAATCCGAACGAGGAAGTGGGATGTAGGAAAAGCGCGACAGTGTTCGCGAGTGAAAAATTGGAATCTCTGGAAAGCCGAGGGGACGAGAAATAAATGGGAAGCGAGGGGACGAGATATCGAGGTGATGAAAACGGTGAGAGACGAGAAGAGCGAGAATCGCGCGGTTCGCCTTATCGTGACGGCGGCGCGAGGCAAGGTGTTCGCTCCGCGTTACCACTGTCCAATCGCGGAGCGGACCGCGAGGAGCGGCGGAGGACGGAGGGAAGGCGACCTCGCGGTGAGGAAACGAGGGTGACGGAGTCGAGGAAGAGGAAAAGAAGCGACGAGAGAGAGAGAGAGAGAGAGAGAGAGGGCGTTCGAAATAGGAGGAGCCAAACGTAAAACGATTGGCCTCTTGCCGCGGAGAGGATATCGTTGCCATGGAAACCGGAGCATCGAATTCCAGCCTGCTTTTACGTACACGTGCCCGCATTTATGTACCTTTCTGTACGTGTAAATATATATATATATATATATATATATATATGTGTGTGTGTGTGTATGTGTGTGTGTGTGTGTATGTGTGTGTGTGTGTGTGTGTGTGTGTGTGTGTGTGCGCGTGTGTGTGTGTGTGTGTGTGTGTGTGTGTGTGTGTGTGTGTGTGTGTGTGCGCGCGTCTATGTTCACATAGGTGCGCGCGCGAAGGACAATTCCTCGCTACGAATCACGTAAAAACGTGCGTGTTCACCGTACTGTACTCCGAATATTCGCTGCACCGTGTACGCGGCAATTCGAACTTGGTGGTATTTTGTGCAAAACGCGTTGTGATCTGAAAATTTGTCCTGCACAATTTCCAGAAAGTAATTGCGCACTGCCCGAAATTCACACGTGGAAAAGATCGCACCAGAGTTGGTTCCGCAAAAATGAATCAAACGACGTAGATACGTCGAAGAAAAATTCAGAATGGAATATTTAAGTTGTGCAAAGGGAAGAACTACAATTTCGAATGTATCGATTACGTGGAAAGTTGTCGAAGAAATTGAGAAATTAGCGGATGGTAAATTCGACAAATGAATTTATTGACGAGCCCGTTTTGAATTTACATAAATTTATGGTCGTTCGAAGCTGCTCGTTGCGCGAACAGCGAGGTGGGAATTGGGCAAATGAATCGTTCGATAACGCTTTTTCGAGTTCTCTGGAAAAAGTGGCTCGCAAAAATCTGAAAATTGCAAAATCGAATTGAGTTTTTTTTCTTGGAATTTACGATCGGTCGTCGGGAAAATTAACGAGAGTACGAAATGCATACTTCGACGGGTTTACTATTTTTCAGATCTGAAAATTCGGAGACCCAATCTGTGCGCTCGACGCGCGCGAACAAAGACTTTTCGGGCGGAGTCGGAAAATGTTAAAAACCCAACGGATAAAAGATCGGGGAGGAGAGATCGCGCGGCTCGCGAAAAATACGTCCCTCTCTCTCTCTCTCTCTCTCTCGCTCTCTCGCTCGCGCTCGTGCTCTCTTAGTCTTGGTCTCGGTCTCCCGTCGACGCTCGTAAGCGTGCACCGCGTATCTCTGGAGGAACGCGAGGAGCAACAAGTGTTCGCGGCGAGGCTCCGCCCTCGAGGTTCGGAGCCTCGTGGTTGCCCCGAGGCAACGAAACCACCGCACTTCGTTGCTGAACGTATCGAGGAACGAACGAGCAAGCGAGCGAGCGAGCGAGCGAGCGAGCAAAGAACACCCGAGAGAAGTGCCGTCTCGTCAAAGTCTCCGATCGTTTTACCATCGCCGATTCGTCGGACGATGCTGAAGCGTCGCGTGTGTTTCGCGTAAATCCGATTCTGCGAAGATCGCGCTATGAAGTCGGCAAAAGTGACGACGGATTCGAGAACCGATTGAAGTGTCCGCGAAAGCGTCGAGATTTCAGTTGCGAAGTGACGGGAGAGACTCGAGATTTTCGGGTGCGATGAAGTGAATTGTCAGTTCGTTGTTTTGTTGTTGGTGAACGAACGATACCGCATCGAAAACCGAAAATCGACGGGTACTTCTTTTTTCCCCTCCCCCGCGGAGAGTTCTCGTCGAGAGATGAACGAGATCATGGGAGAAACTTCAGGATTGAGCGCGGCGACGGCGACGGTCAACCCCGTCACGAGCATCATCAACAACAACAACAACAACAACAACAACAACAACAACAACAACAACAACAACAACAACAACAACGGTAGTCAGAGCGTGAACGGAGCCAACGGTGGCGAAGGGATCAGCGCGGCTGTCGCGAAAGTGCTGAAGGGTTACGACTGGACGCTGGTTCCCGTTGCAACAAAGTAAGTCGTGGAATCTTCGAACCGACGAAATTTCTGCACCAAATTTCTGCAACGCGGTAAGAAATTAGTCGAGTTTTTGACGGCGAAGAAAATCGAGCGGCCGCCGACGTCGAAGGGAAAGATCCGATCCCTGAACGCCGCTGAAACGTGCCTCGTTATTCAACTGTCAAGTCTTATCGGTCGCTATCGCGCTATTTAGTTGGGTCGCGGTAACGTAAACGGGATTTATCGCGACGGATAGAGGAATAGTGTCAGTGAACTGCCAGTGCTTATTTTCGTTCGTTGAAATTTTCCTACGATGCTGCCGCGTCAAACGAACGCGGCAAGACGATAAACGAACGAACAAATAATCGACCGTTAATTCGCGGACAGGTCCCGCGGCGAATCGGAATCGCGAAAGCTGGGTCAATCGATACCCGATGCGAATTGGAATTCGGTTCGCTCGCGTCGCGGAGGAAAAATCAGCGGGTCGTCGAGAAAATTCAGCGGTCAGCGGATCCTCGCAGTTTTTTTTTGGTCTCGTTTTCGCCGAGAACGAAAGGAACGGCGAGAATCGCGCGTCGCAATCGAATTAAAAACGAGTACCACCACCGCGAAAGAATCCTGAAGCGCGAGAAAAGAACCGAACACGAAGCGTCTGAAAATTCGCGAAAATTAAACGTAACAACGAACTAAATATTCGTGGAAAATTCCCACGCTGATATCGAGAGGAAGCGCAATTCGCGCGACGCGATTCTTCCCGCGGAGCACGAGCGAAAAGGTCTCGCGTATCCGCGGAACCCGATGGCGCGAAACGCGAAGGGAGACGAAGAGAATCGAGTCGAAGGGGTAGCGCGAAACGTGGGTACGGAGTTATTTAGCGAGTTGCTAATCGACGGGGCCTCCTCTTCCATAATTCTCGAGTTGTCAAGAGACTCGCGCCTTTGGGCGAGTCCCTCGGCTTTCGAGGTGTCGACTCGCGCCGTACGGGCATCGCGCGTTCGTGCCGCTTCTGCGGCAAATTCAAAGCTGCTAACTCAATTATGACGGACTCGTTTCCCTGCTCTGGGAAACTGAGAGGTGATCCTTGACAAAAAATGGAAAACGCCGCGCGACGCCGAATTATCGATACCTACGCGTCGGCTCGATGGTCGAGAGTCCGCGTCCCGTTCGCTATCCTCCGATCCTTCCGATCCTCCCGATTCTCTCCGAAACGGAAAAGTCATTTCTTCGTCCGATTCGTCAGCGCGGAGCTCGATGGTCCGATGCTCCCCGCGCCACGGATCCGCGCGACGCGTACGCGGAGTATCATTCTGATTTTAATGATTCGATAAACAGCCATCTGCTCGGCAAACGATGCAACGAGTCACCGTTTAAGTGGTGATCTGGTATTCGTAATTGCTCTGTAAAAATTCTTGCCACGATACATATACGCGCCCGGATTTCCCCATATACGACGTTTCTTCCGTACAAAAATATCCGAGCTGACCGGAGCGTTGGCCGATCCCCGTAACTCGCCGGAGCAGTTATCGACGAATAAATCAACGGATTCGAAACGCGGTGGAAAAAAATCCAAACGGTCGCGAGTCGAGAAAAACTGACAAATTTTGACGAGTAGCCTCCGGGCTCCGGCTGACCCTGTTATTTTACCAATTTTCGACGTTTACGTTAAAGCCTTACCTGTTTGATCTAGCTAATTGAATTATAGCTCGAGAGATATTCTCGCGCCGACACCGGCAACTACGCGTCCTCTTGTACCTCCCGTCCGCGTCTCTGCCGTCGCATCTCCGACTCCGTCGCGCAATCCTCTCCGCGGGAAACCTTCGAAGGGATACTTCTCGATACGCACCTGCGCGCGCGTCGCGTCCCGACGCCGTTCCAATTCGCCACGAGTTTCGCCGTGGATCAAATCCGTTTCGCGAAATCCGCGAGATCCGAAGGATAGACCCCCCGAGACAACGGAACGAAGCGGAGCGATGCTCGTTTACGGAAAACGCGAGGCGAGCGGAAACGGGTGCGTTTAAATTGTACGTAAAAAAGTATATCATCTTATTATCATCGCGTTAATTTCGACCAGTATCTGGTATATAGCGTACGGAGTTTATAGGTGTTTCTTATCTTCCGGGATTTTCGGAAGGGTTATCAATGGGGTGGCGAACCAATGTTTATTCCGTCCGATAGCAACCGATGGGCGACAACCTCCAACGTTTCTTCCCATGAAACCGACCATGGGAATTTTTTATCCAACGTCACGATCCTCGTATCGACACCTGTCGCGCGTATCGACGGATATTCCCCACGCGTAAGCGGGAACAATTCGTCGAGAATTCCTACATTTTTTGCCGCCGACGGGGAAAAATCACGCCTTACGCGACAACGTACGAATTTATGTTCATTTTCCTAGATTTTTCCGAACGGAAAGTACCTCGAGCCGCGAGAAGAACGATCGTGCACGCTCGGTAACAACGACAAGTGTGGCGGGAATCATTCGAAAAATGGATTGAAAAAAAGAGAACGGAATCGGGCGGCGTGCCTCCTCCTACTCGATGCAGCGGGGAGTCGAAGGGGGCGGCTGGACTCGGTTAGAGTTGACGTGTTAATTTTTCTCACCGCTCGTAGTTTACTCGCGGGTTTCACACTCCGCTCGTTTCAAAGAGACCGAAGCCGAGGTTCATATGTTTATATTTATTCTCTACCATTACGTTTACGTCGATAATGATCCACGCACCAAACTCGAAACGACTACCGAGTTGAATTTTCAAATTTCACACGCGCGATCGAAAACGCGGAGAAACGCGCCGAATTTTTAATTCGCCACCCCCCGTTTCTCTCCGAGTTTTTTTCTTCTCGTTTTATCTATTTTCAACTTCGTCGGCGCCCTTTCGAAAAATTCCCGTTTCGCTCATCCTCTCCGAGGGAGACGAACGGTGATCCGAGATTCGGGCTCGATGAAGTCATCCCGCGATATAGCGCACCTCTTTCGATCGCAGCATCTCGTCGTAGTACTCGCGTCTACGTCCGTTTATCCGCAGGTCCGTCCGTCCGTCCGTCCGTCCGTTCACCATGCGGACTCCAACGATGTTATTTTAAGATTCATCTCCTCTCCCGTCCTCGTCTCGCTCCTCTCAACGGTTCGTGAACGCGAGAGACTGGCAGTCACGAAGGGTTGGATTCTCTCTCTCTCGCTCTCCATCTCTCCGTTTCCGTTTCTCGTTTTTTCACCATCTCCGTTCTTGGGACGGGACGATGATCCGCGCCAACGGAAAAGATAAAACCTAGGAGTGTACGTAGCCTAGGTTACGTCTCTCGAGATACTCGTTATACGTCTCTCCTCTCACGAACGCTTCAAAACGCCTCCGAATGCCTCTGAATCGAATAAATTATTTAATGCAAGTCACCAACCTCTTGTCTCGCGCTACGAATATCCGACTTACGGATCATCCGATCTCGACGAGCTACGTTTCCCGACGTTTAAACGATACCCAAAACCCTTCCCCGTTCGTCTACGCGACCCTTCGCCGGTTCTCCCGCCGGATCCTCGCTCCTCGACTTCACACCCCTCGTCTTCAGCCGCATTCCCGTTCTCCCGCACCCCTCGCGACGCTCCATCTCCGTCTTACCGAATCTCGGTGATTTTCGCTCACCGCGATTCTCCGCTACATTCACGATCGTCCCGATCGGCACTGGGAAGTATTACTCCCTCTCGTTTATTCACCTGCGGCTCGCCGTTTCCACTCGTCTCGTCGCTTTTAACGTTATTATTAATCGCGACGATAGTCTCCGCCGTCGGACGCCTCGGAGCCTCGCGCAGGCTCCTTCGCGATTTTTTCCCCGGACTCGAACCTACGAATCGCCGTCCGACGGGATTCCGTGAAGTACGAACTCGATCTGTTCGTGGTTTTCGTCTTCGAGAACCAGACGCAGCGATTAGTTGGCTTAAAGGGATTGAAAAACGTGAAAGAATCCTGGTTTTACCGCGAAGATAACCCTATCGAATTACAGGGGCTCCGGTGACAAAAGGGCAGCGCACGTCAAGAGGCCTATGAACGCGTTTATGGTGTGGGCACAGGCAGCGCGCCGAAGATTGGCCGACCAATATCCGCAGCTCCACAACGCCGAGCTGTCGAAAACCCTCGGCAAATTATGGAGGTAAGTCGCGGGTACGGGGAGAAAACGTACGGGGGGACGATTCCGTTTTCCAGCCATCCAGACGAAGGCGGGGACCTTTTTTCGCCGTCGCGTCCCTCCGCTCCGGTGGTACCCCGTTGGCGAGCGCAACGATCATCCGGCCAGATATATTCGCGAAGCTGGTCGACCGACTCGCATGCGCGTGTCCGTGCGCGGACCACGCGTCTCGTATTACTACGCTTCGCGACTAACGATCAGATAATAACGTCCGGGGTCCGGAGAGCGAAGTAGTTCTGTTATGTTTTTCTTCGACCGTGAGACGATCGTTAATAACTCCATCGCGAGAGTCTTCGACCGCGCGTCGTCCCTTTTAAATGGACAACGACTTCGCGAACGGGGGGAACCGGGCAATCGGCGAAAGTCGCGAGCTTTCGGCTGCCACTACCCCGGAAATCACCGGGACGCGATGCAGCGAAGACCAAACGCGTCGAGGATGCCGGAGGGAGAAAAATGTGACTTTGACACGAATTTACCAGATTTCTGGTTCCGACCTGAACGAGAAATCGTTCGCGCTCGACGTCTAAAAAGTCATTATTTAACACCTTTCGAAATAGCCCAAAGCCTATTAGCACGTGATCTCAAACACGAAAGGTATCTTAGAGTCGACGGGCCAGGGCTATTCTCCTATAAATATGGTTACCCTCGGTTCCGTCTTTCCGCGTTTTCGGCTGGCGTGTGGGCCGTTCGAGCTTTGGATCGCGGAGTGGGGCGCCCCGAGAGTCCTTCTCCGGTACCTACCTACCTACTCGTCGTGCCGGCGCGGTGCGCCCCGACGATTGCGCAAGACTACGTATCGCGTGTCCGGATGTCGGGCGAAGAGATCTCGTCGGACGCGGGGAGTCCGCCGACTCCTCCACCCAACCATCGACAAACGATACAGTCATCTCGAGTAATGGTCGTACGGCAGTTGTCGATGCGGCAGATAAGTAATACGGCGCGTTACCTCGCGGTACACGTACGAACGGCGCGCGGGTACGCCGCGTGATCCGGGAACGACTGCCCGATCGACTATCGGTCGCTCCTCTAATCTGACGAGGCGGTACTCGACACGGGGTCGAATCGTCCGGCTCTTTCTCGTTCTCGTCAACGAGACAAAACGAGCTTCGTCCGACATCCGACCACCCTTCGCGTTCCGCGCAACGGAATGTCCTCCGCAAATTCAGAGCGACGAAATTCAGGGTCTCCGTTCCTTTTTTCTTTCCTTCTCCGTTAAGGATGTTCGGGCATTGCGAAAAACAGAATTACGCGTAGTTTGACGGGAAACGACCAAAAAATTAAAGTATCCCGATGATACGCGTTTCACGCGCGGAACACGCGAAATTGCATTCGTTGCATCCGTACCATTTTCAGTTTCATTAGGACGCGCGTTTTTTTAAAACTCATTTAACCATTTATCCCAACGTAATGAAACGTGGTGTTGGTAGACCGACCCTTGAAATCGATGGTACGCGGGAAGGCAAAGTTTCGGCAGAGACTACTGCCCGAACATCCTTTTACGTAAGAATCGAGCGACCGGCAAAGGACGCCGATGACGGTCTTCTCCCAGGTGCCTCGCGCGGTCGCCTATCGGTTTTAGTAGCGGTCCGTCGGGGTCGCGGCATTCGGTGCGACGACGATGTTTGTAGCTCGTGCCAGCAGCTGCCGTTTGGTTCCTGCGATAAAGCTCGCCTCGCGCAAGGACGACAAAGACACCGTTGTCAGGTGAATTCACCCCCCAACCTGTCCCGAGGACTCGGGTCGCGAGGGGACGAAGATTTGGCACGTCGACGCTCGACAACGGTACCACCGAGCAGCGCCCGTCCTCCGTCGTCTCGGTGCGGACGCAGCGACGCGAAGGGACTCGCGCGCAGGGCGCGCCCGAGATCCCCCGCCGCGCCGTTCTCCTCTCTCTAATAAAAAAGTACGGAACAAATATCTCCTAGTAAAGAGATTACTGCCCCAGCTACGCGCACAACAAATTATCTCTGATATAAAATCATCTCCGGAACGAGATTGGCTGACCCTGTTGTGCATCTGGCAACAGAAGTCGAGATATCACGCAACCTCGACTGTAGGGGAAAAAAATTCAAGACTAAGACAAAGTCCATTGACCAGCCGGAGCTACTCATCTTGACGCGCGAGAGAAAAAGAGAGGAGGAGAAGAAAGAAAAACTGAATAATAAAACAACAAAGCGCACGTCGACTGTCAAGTGCACACGGACAGGGTTCGGGATCCGCTTCGATCTGCCGAAGTGGAGAATAATATCTCGGTGGGAAGAGTTTGATAGGGAGACTCGAAGGCACGGGAAGAAACGCGGCAAAAACGGGCGAAGACGAGGGAAGAGGGGGGCACGCGAAAGAACAGCGTCGGAGGAACGGAACGAATCGTTCGGGAGGTGCGCGCGGGGGACCGGAAATGGCACGGAGATTGCATTGGTTGGCATCGCTCTCGAGGTGTGGGTATCCTAGAAAATAAATCTACCGGGACTCCCCGAGGAGAGTTATAACACCCCGTTGGAAATCTCGCGTACCGGAAAAAGCTTATCAGCCAAAGGGTTTACGAGCCAGTGGGAATATAAACACGAACTAACTACGGTGCCACGACTCGGTTGGCTCGACGTGACGCAGAGATCCGCGCCACGCATGCGTCTCTTCCACGCCGCGTCTATCGTACGCGAGAGAGCGATCCTCTACTCTACTCGCGAGCGATCGCCTATACCGCGAACGAGAGAGGCCATCTCGAGATGCCGCTCGGTTCTTGGGTGTTCGAGAAACATTAACCAGATCCCCTTTCAGTCACTCGGAGTCACACGTCAGCCGACAACACCGTGTCACGCTATCGCCTCGCCGTTACTCCGCCGCCGCCACCGCCGCCGCCGCCACCACCTCCACCCACCTCCTTCTCCTCCATCCTCCCACGTCTCGGCGATCCCGTGCACGCGCGAGACAGAGACGTGCGGGAACGACCACGACCACTACCACCACCAACAGTCTCCGTCTCTCCGTCTCAGGCCGGATCCTTCGGAACCTTCGGATTAGGGCTTCGTTACGCGTCCTCCTCCACCTCTACCTTGCCGCGACTCGCGTCCTCCGCTTCTTCTTCTTCTCCTCCGCTCGTCTTGCGCCCGGGTATTCGAGCGACCACTTCCCCCGCGAACGACGAACACGGCCTCGTATGTGTACGCGACACCTGTCGTCCACGTTTCAGGTTGTTGTCGGAGGCCGACAAGAAGCCGTTCGTCGAGGAAGCCGAAAGACTTCGAGTGATCCACAAGCGCGAGCACCCCGACTACAAATACCAACCGCGCCGCAGAAAGCAGAACGGTCCCGGGCAAAGCGGTCGCGATGCCTCGCCGTCGAGGAGTCATCAGAGCAACGTTACCTTCGTAGTCTCCAGATCGTTGAAGCAGGAGGACACGAGTCCTGCCGGGCTCCAGGGACCCGTATCACCGGAGAGCGGTATAAGCTCGTCGCCACCGACCACGCCGAGGCAAGGGTTGTCTCCGCGGCAGGGTCTCTCGCCGCTCACGCCACCGACGACGCCGCGGGAACAGCACTACGTCGTCAATCAGGTATCCCAGCCGGATCGCTACTCTCTCGCGCCTCGCGCCTACTTTCCCCGCCGTGTCCCCGGTATCCCCATCCGGTCTCTTTCCGCGAAGCATTGTACACGGAGCGTTTCTGGCCACAGGGTAACCCGCACGTCCCGAACAACAATTCCATCTATCAACAGGATCTCGGAGCCTCGGCGTCGAACGGCGACAACTCGCAGCAGCAGCAGCAGCAGCAGCATCATCATCATCACCATCATCACCAGAACGGCGTCGACCTGCGGTACATCGAGGTCGGCGAGGGTCTGCCACCCGTAGAGGATGGACCTCTGAGCAGTCTCGGCGGAACTTTGGGAGGCGTCGTCGGCTTGAATCTACCTCTCCATCTTCACGAGTGCGAAGTCGAAAGTAGCGAATTGGATCAGTACCTACCACCACCCGTTCACCAGTACACCTCGGCACCGCCCACGGCTACCTCGGCGCAATGGATACTCAACAGGTAAATTTCTCTCTCGGCGGCGTTCTTCGCGGTTTGCGAAAAAAAAAGCAAACACCCCAACGCTTCTCCAAATTTGCGAGTTGCCGCGACCATTCGCGTCAAACCGGAAGGAAGGGAGCGAGCGTTCGTCGCCGTTGCGCGTTATTCCGCTCCCCGACCCCGGAAATCGTTCCCCGGTCATTCATGTTGTCCTTGTTTTGTCGTTGTTTCGAAAAGGTACGAGGACGAGGTTGAAAGGTCGAGCAAACGACACTGCGGCGAGCAGACGCCTGGCGACAACGTCCAGACATGGGAAGAGCGGGCCCACGAAATGGTACGTTATCACGAGCTCCAGCCGCCTCTGCCCCCGGTTCAATATATCGCGCCTCCTCATCACCATTCGCAGTCCCAAGTTGCCCACGGCCACGTCGCGCCGACGTACAGTAGTCAATACCACCGTTACGTTTCCGGTATCGAGTCTTGGCCGAATTACTTGTAGACGGAGAGTTCGGAAAACTCGTCGAAAAAAGAAACCTTTATCAGCGTCGTTATCGCCTAATTGCCATTTACCATATCATTTATCACGAGTCACCCCATTCACAACTATGCAGGCTGTGCGCTCCAAATTACACTTATTTATTACGTCACTCGGCCAATAGTCGTTCCAGCTCGGTCGCAAGAAAAACGAGACGAGAAATTAACGTCGGAGGAGCACGATCGCGCGCGGGACGTTCGGCTACTTTCCGTTCTCTCTTTCTAAATCCAACGAATCCCCGTTCCCGCGGAGAATAATCTTGATTTGAGTTTTTTTTTTTGAATTTTTTTAAAATCCATTCTCACATTCCAAACGAATATCCCGCGAATCCCGCGAATACTCTCTTCGTCCCGTCAGAATCTGCGAAAAATGTCGAGACTGCGACGCGTACGTGCAAAATTTTCGGACTCAAAATTGAAAAATCGAATCCAATGTTTTTCCAACGATCGAATCGGATGGGATCGTGGAAAGTCGCAAGACGATTCGAATCTTCGTTGCCGAAGACGCGAGGATCGTTGGACTCGTTTTCGCGGAGTCGAAGATCAAGGTAGTAGAAAAGTGCATACTGTGAAATTTCCACGAACCTCGTAAACTCGGCGATTCGTGATTCGTTGTAATTCCATGACATCATTCCATGACAGCCGTTCACTCGGAGCAAGCTCAGCTCCGTCGAGAAGCGAATAATTTCAAGTAAAATAAGCAAGCAAACAAATATAAGTCGAGGAGCCGATCTGATACGCGTCTCTCTCCCTCTCTCGCTCTCTCTCCGCGCTCGCTCCTCGCCTCTCGTACGGACAGTTCAAATAAATATGTATAGCCGAAGCGAAGAGCGAGGAGCGAGAGGAAAGTATCGGGCATCCTCTCCCTCCGCGCACGCGAGAGAGAGAGAGAGAGAGAGAGAGAGAGAGAGAGAGAGAGAGCGAAGAAATTGAAAAATTCCAGTATATGTAAATATGAGAAGTTATCGCCATGATTAACTGTTAGTTATTAATTATTATGATAATAAATATCGCTCCTCAGCTGCGAGCCGAGAAATAATCATCGAGGCATCGTTGGAAATCCGTTCGCACGGCGTGTCGCATACCAACGAATCGGGAATTCGAAACGAACGATTTCCACGCTTCGCCGATGTATTTCTCCAACTTTTCGCAAAATCTTGCGTACGAGCGAGTCGCGCCTCGATTTTATTTTTTCATCGCTCGCGCATTTGTACTTATACGCGCACGAAACCACGAATATTTATTGTTTGCTCGTCGTCCTCGATTAGATTTACCTAGGAGATTTCGATCGAACGCAAAGAAATCAACGACGAAGCAAACTCGATCGAAATCCGATTGTTATTCCATCGGCACGCGAACATCGTCAAGCGACGGGTTTATCAATACCATTATTATCATCGTCGTTGGGTAATGTAACATTATTATTATTATTATAGCTATTATCGAAGTTATTATTATTATTATTATTATTATTATTATTATTATTATTATTATTAATATTATTGATAATGTTATTACAAACGCGCATATAGACACGTATATGAAAGCCATGCGAAAAAATTATTTTCCCACGTTGTATAATACTTGATAAGCATATTATTAAAAAGAAGGAAAAAAACGAACAAAAAAAACATTCGCAAACTGACTTGTTATTCGCATATTTTTCCGTACCCACCCCTCCGTTAATTTCGCTCCGCGATGGCGAACTCTCCGCGTTCGTCGCTCGACGAAGATCGGCATAGAATTCCGTGACGTATAATTTAACGACGTCTAAAATTCGTCGCGATAATTTTTTCGTCGAGTAAAGAAAAATTGTTAACCATTTTAAAATGGATTCGAGGCGTTAAGGAGGTTGATAACGCGACGGGGGAACGGAAGAGACGGTTTCTGTGAAGATGTAATATCTCGTGAAACGGAGTAAATCTGTCGAGCGGCGAACCGCGAGACGAGGAGAGATAAATCGATGGGATTAATTCCGAGAAACGGTACAATCGAGTCTTTTTATACCCGATGAGAAGAAGGAAGAACGAAGGGAGTTACGAAATAGGAAATGATTAGACTTCCGACGTCCCTGGGCCAGATAACGTGGCTCGAAAACTCCGCCGGAGACGGAGGAGGAAAATTCGAACGACCACCGAATCTCGATTTCTCGGACCAAAACACGCGCCGAGGCGAACCCGACGCCGCGAGAAGATTCTACCCGCCCACCGAGGAATTTTATCGAGATGTAGATAACGCGCGGTGACCGTAGGTCACGGCGCCGACCAGCGCCGATACGGGAAACGTAGTTCCAAAATATTTCTATCGCCTCGAAATTCGGCCCAAATTGAGAATCCGCGCGTCGCGTCTCCCCGGAAATCCCGACGCTTTCCCCGCTTCGAGTCTAATTATCCTGGTCAGGGCGCGACTCGCGGGAAAATCGTAGGAGACAAAAAATACTCTCAACATCTCAACGATCAAGTTTCGTTCGAAGCTTTTTTTCCTAACGCGAACGGTTCTCGAGATACGGCGCGGCCATTTTTTATTCCTTCGACGTCTGCTCGTCAAAATTTATCAGCGCGCTACCAAATTTCAACTTGACGTGCGTCCGATATCGTTCGCGGCGAGGCCAAATTGTACGGGATAACGAGTACGTTTCTTCTCTCCGGAATCATCGCGTCTCGAGATACGTCCATCGCAGCGCGAACGATCCCGACTATCCGACTCGCGAGCGCGAAACTTGCGAATCGCGCCATATTTCCCACCCGGGACGCCCCATCGGAAAAAATCGCGCGCGACACGAATCAAAAACTTTGTTTTACCTCATTCCCTTTACTTCCCTCTCCTCCGTTCGCGAAATCAACGCCGCGCGCCCGGGGCGAGATAAACTTTCGCGATCGGACCTCCTCGCAAAGGGATTCCGGATTCCGGTAAATTCCGAGATTCACACGCGCGAACGAACGTTTCACGGTGAGACGCACAAATATTTGTCCACTTCCTTCCGTCCTCTACGAAAATATAAATTAAACGCACCTCGACCACGAACGACGCGACAGATTTTTCCCTGTCCCCACGTCGCCCGACTCCCTAGAATTTAATGGACCACAGCCACTCCAGGATCGCGTCACGAAACTGTGAGTAAACATCGTTATCACGCCGCGTCCACCGCACGAATCGTGGGAACGTTAAGATTCGGAGTGACATTTTCACTTTTTCACAAGCTCGACGACAAATTTTTCTCTCCCCCCCCCCCTCTCTCTCTCTCTCTCGAGCGCGTATTTTATTCGTCCAATCGACTCGCGATTTCTTTTATTTTCGTTTCCTTCCCGTAAGCCGGGGAGCGCGAATCGAGGACAGTTTCGAGTTTTCGACGACGACGATCATTGGCGAGGGGACGATCGATAAAATGAATAATAACGATCGTCGTGAAAATAATCGAGCAATTGTAATCCATGCGGAATCGCGAGCGGCTCCTAGCCGGATAAAAGTTTGATAATTAGGAACCGAATTTCTTCGCGTATCTCGCATGCGCGCGTTCCCGAACGTACGAACGTACGAACATCCACGGAGGCGACCTCCGATAACGCGGAGTTCAAATTTAACGCGAGTTCGTACTAATTCCTCGAAGTGAATATAATACGCGGTGGGGGATTTGACCCGTGAAACAATCATGGCCTATAAATATAATAAGACCCATTCACGTCCCGAGGAAACCGGCGACGATCGTTTCCTCGCACTTTTCTATTTTTCATCTCGCGTCGTCTCGTTTTATCATCTCCTTTATCGCTCCTTTCCATTTCATTTCTTCCCGCTTATCGAGTCGAGCGTCACGTGCGGACCGTATTACTACCGTACCACTCTGATCATCGACTTTTTTTCGCTTCTCTCTCAACCATTCTCATCGACGTTGGGATCCATCCGCCGCGATTACGATAAGCGCGCGCGAAATATCACTAAAATATGGAAAATGTTGGCACCGAATTAGCAGTTACCGAAGTTCAAAAAAAAAACAACGTATTTTGGGATACCTCCCTTTGGGATACAATATCATTGGCGTGCATGCTATCGGTCACATTTCTCGAAAATCGTTCGCTTAGCGTGAGTCGGTACGGAGCGATTACGGAAACTGACGCTCGTGCGTCATCCCGGAGTACGCGCGTTGAAACTGACGGACGTCGTTTCAACGGCCCGAGGGATTCGATAGGCATCGCGATGTATCGTAAGAAGTTTACGAATAGCCGGCGGGGTGGAATTCTCATCGTGGGAGGAGCCGCGGAAGGGATGAAAGGGAACGAGTAGCTCGTTAAGAAATCCGCGAGAAGATTGGGAAAAAATTGACCGAATTCCTCGCGGCGAAACTGGGCCGATGGGAGTCCGGCGTCTCGGCGAGGATAACCTACATGCGATACGCGTGCTGCGCACACGGACGCGACCTCGAGTGTAACTGGAGCAAATATTTAAGCTTTGTCGATAATTTCGATAATTTTGACAGTGTAATCCATTCACGGTAAACGCGTGGTCGTCGAAAAAACGACGCCGGAGACGCGTATGCGATCGGGATCGTGGAGTACAAAGAGACGAGGATAGGGAAACGGAGCGTCGTAAAGCGGAGTCTGACAGCTGTCAAAATTCTCGAGGAGCCGGAAGAATAGTCGATAGGAAAGTCGCGAAAATTTGCTACGCTCGAAATTTCCGAAAATAACCAAAATCCCAACGCGATCCAATATCTCCGAATGGAACGACGCAAAAATTGAAAAAGGACGAAAAGAAAAACGAGCGACAGTAAGCGTAAAATAGCACGTGACAATCTAATCGCGCGATCAATGTCCACAAATCGATTCGACCGCCTCGTGTGAACCATCGCGCAATGAAATACCCATACGTTCGGTGCGGTGACGGAAAGCGAGAGAGAGAGAGAGAGAGAGAGAGAGAGAGAGAGAGAGAGAGAGAGCGAGAGAGAGAGAGAGAGAGAGAGAGAGAGAGACAGAGAAGAAGAGAGACGGAGCTATTTTTTTACAGAGTTTCGGGAGAAATGACGACGCATCGCGACGCGATGGCCGGAGTGTCAATATCGTTGCGTCGTTGTCAATGGTAAGTCAAATACGAGCGAGCCTCACTTATCGACGTGTTGCCATGGCAATTAGGCTCTATAAATTGTACTTATCAGCACACGATACAAGGAAAGAGAACAAATAAGGACAAACGATCGCGACTCCGAATTTCGGCCATCCATCGTCGAATCAGCGCAAAAGTGGCGAAAAAAAAAGGAAAAGAAAAAAACCTTTTTCCGTAGAATTTAATTAAGGCCATCGACGTGGTCGCGATCGAAAGGTGCCACGCGAAGATTTTCTAAAGGGACTGGAAAAGACAAGCAACAACGACGACAACGAACCGCCGTCCTCTCGATATATCGCTATTTTTGCCCTCGAACCATCCGCTTTTTTCCACGACCCTCGCAAACCAGCGTCGCCCTACCGCGACGTGGACGGTAGAACCTCGGCGGAACAACGACGACGACGACGACGAGAACAACTTTCGGAGACGTCGGTTTCTCGGAAAGATTTTGTTGTTTTAATTTCAAGTTCTATTGAGTTGCGTTAGGGTAAGGAGCTCGTAGGCGAGATAAATCTCGACGGCCGCTGCGGCGCCTTGAAACGTCTCGGAAAAGGGGGAGGTGGAGGGGAAAAAAGAGAGAAAAAATGGAGAAAAAAAAAATAAAGAGTAACGGTACGGCATGGTAATAGGAATTTCTCGCTCTCCCTCGCCCCCTCTCTCGAGTATCGTACCGAATATCGCGCGCGCTCGTTGACGTACGCGCGATCGTTGGAAGCGCGATGGAATCCCTAATAATAACAACAACAACCGCAATAACGATGACGGCGACTATCGTTGAAATAGGGACGATAACGATCGTTACAACGAACGTAATGGGAATACGAGTTGCTCGTATACTAT
Organism: Arge pagana; assembly: GCA_963969455.1. NCBI lineage: Eukaryota > Metazoa > Arthropoda > Insecta > Hymenoptera > Argidae > Arge > Arge pagana. Next base: position 20,565,035 of record OZ018308.1, on the reverse strand, counting down.
ACTTTGACGTGATAATTGTTATGGAAATCCTAACGATTACTACGACAATTATCACGGACGTTACCTGCGCGACGTTACATCGTCGAGATTACATCGCGCGAGTAGGAACCACTTACCGACCCGACGACCAACAACGCTCGACCACCCCCGCGTGGACGCGACATCGAAAAACTTTTCGAAATTCGACGATCAACCCGACGAGGCGCGTCGAATCGACTGAATTCCGACAAATTCGATTCGTTCGATTCGGGGTCAAAGTCTGCAATGCTCTTATCGGCTTTCTTCTATTATTACATTACCTCGAAGTATAACGTCCTTCTATCTCCATGCAAATATTATACATCTACGTTTTTCCCAGTCGTTCGCGAACAACCGACGTCGAATGTCAATCTAACGAGATATTACGGGCGCTGCGATATCGGCTCCTTCTCTCTTCTCCTTTCACCATTTCCACGCGCAATTTCGCTTCGCTTCCCACTTTAAACTAATTGTAAGCATATCGATTCCGTTTTTCCCCCGTACTCGGTGAGTTCTACTCGCGCGTTTCGCATTTGCTCTCGTTCGGCTTGCCTGCTTTCCCCCGTCGCGAGCTGGCGGATACAACCGTATAAATTGTCGGAGTATTTTATAATTCGTGGCACGACAATAAACCCGCGTTTCAATCGCGCGGAATACTCGTAAGACAAATTGCAGCGGCGCGATCGCCTCGCTCGCAACGTTGTAATTTATCATCGTTTTAATAAGCGGCTCGAACATCGATCGATAAGAGGAAATCCGTGTAAACACGCGTATAATTCACGCGTCGGCGCTGTTAGGTATTATTGCCGCGAGCTCTCCGTTCTCCGGCGCGAAGCGCGATTACGCCGCGAAAAGGCCGCGGAAAACGCGCGGAGATCCGGCCGACACGGTGGAAGGGGACGGGGGAAATCGACGAGCCGATGAGATGTATTCGATCGAAGATCACGTACCGTTCGGCGACGGAACGAGGACGGCGAACGGATGTCCGCGCCATCTCGATCTCCTCGTTCGCGTTGCTCGTTTAGCCCCTCGGGATTTTATGCGCTCGTTATCGCCGCGTGATCTTCTCGACCACCAGTGCACCGACGTCTCGCATCTCGTCTCCTCCGCAGCCACAGATGCGTGGACCTCGCAAAAAGCCTCTCTCCCGGTCATGCGTCGAAACACCAACTCGTTACACTCGCGAGTCGCGCGATCGCATCGCGCGTAGACCGTCGTCTAGCAACACCACGAGTCGCGACTCGATTCCTCGACCCTCCAAAGATCTACGGCGCTGCTCGCAACCCAAATTAAATTCGCATCGGACAGAAACATCTACGCGTCTCGCTCCCCCCGCGCGTTCGTCGCCATTTCGGAAATGCGTACGCGCTCGGTACGCGGTGAAAATAAAAATTCCGCCTCCGCGTCGAGAGTAAACGTGACGCGAACCAACGTCGGAGTAACGTTTAAAAAGTACTTTGGAATAGACTAGCGATTTCGTGCGTTGAAAAACAACACTGGCCATCGAGTCGAATCGTCGCGCCGAGATGTTAACCATTTTACGCAACAATTTTCACACTTTACGCGATGACGGAGAGTTTTTGTCCGTGTAGGTGAGAAAAACATCGCGGCATCGCAACGTTTGTCCCGGAACAAAGGTACACCTTATCATTTCCTCGCGACGCGCGTAACAAATCGAAAACTTACGCACCGTTGTATTAATATCGTCGTATCGGTTCACTACACTACATCGAAGGCATACGCGTGCGTATATGCGATTATTATTATGACACGCGAAAACGCCCGGTTCCTCGTTGTTCGTTCGTTTCACGACATTTTTTCCCATTGGCACGCGTTTATTTCGGGCCCGACGTCGTCGCGCGGTAGAGAAACGAAAAATACCGCGCGAACGATTCTGAAAAATGAACGCCCGATGAAATTCTCAGCCGGGTCGTAAAAGCAGAGGAAAATTTATGTGGACGCGTATCGCGTAGCGCTCGCCGAAGCGTCGACGCGTTCTCCTACCTACGTTCGGAGAAGAAAAAGAGAACCCCGCGCGCTGCTCCGCTCGTTTTCAGTTTTTAACGCTCGTCAACGCTTTTCGCGAAACACCGAGCGCGCCCCGCTTTTCTCGAATCTTCGAAACTTCGAAACTTTCGCAGATATAACCGCGACGCGTCGAGCTTCTACCGGTATCGAAGCTCCTCTGCTCGTCGACAACGCGATGTTGCGTTGTCAAACACCAGAAACAGTCCCGGTCGTCTTCGACGAAGCGCGTCGCGAGTATCAACAGATTTGCGCCTAATACGAAGCGATTCAAAGTCCGTGACGACGAGAATTTCACCGACGACCAGCCTACCTGCCGGCCGAGCTCGCTACGCGGTAACTGTACTAAATTTGATAACGATTCGAAAAACTGCATTCCAGCGGGACGCGATGGAAAAAAGAACAGGGCGGATTAAAATGACGACTCGTTCGATAAATTGCACGCATCGATCGACAAACAGGATCCACCACCAAGAGCTCACGGAACATTTCCATCGCGGCTCGATAGGGGAAATTGAAAAAAAAAAAATGCGCACGCGGATTACGAGATTTGCAGGTTTCGAATTGACGTACATTCGAACCACGTGGCTAATTCTTAATTTATTATTCCCGTCGAAGGCGAAGGAATTCTTTTTCACGTACATAGTTTAACGGCTATCTCTCATAGAAATATTTATATATGTATGTAGATATTTGAAGGCGATATCGTTTCATGCGCGGCGTAGGATGCATTTTTTCGTGGAAGTTTTGCTCCTTTTCGACTACCCGTTACGGCTCGACTCCGTAATTACTTACCAGCGAGGAGAGACGAGAGAAGAGGAGGCGAGGAGCGATAGTTCTGTCTTTGAAGGACTCGAAGGTTTCCTTCAGTTTTTCTCCATCCAACGCTACCTACTTAAATAACCATTTCGTTCGGGAAAGATAAGGCGAGACGAGTGCGTAGTAGAAGAAAACTGTGGATAGGAAAGAAACCGTAGAGGGGACTCGCCTCGACGAAGACGAGAGAAGAGAATGCGCATCGAACGGCTCGCGTCGAGTTCGACCCGATTAAATCGAACTCGCGACGATCGCAGCTCGCGGATTTCGCGCGAAACCGCGGAGAGGTACGAGCAAATCCACGACGATCCGATTTTCCACAGCGAGCGTTTTCCTCGGGCCGGCGTTTCCGCGCGAAGCACGAATACGCGACGAGTACGGGGATAGGGGTGAGAAAAAGAAGGACGACGATAATTTTTGTTGTTTTTTTTTTTTTACATTCCCCGAATCTAAAATGTCGGTAGCACTTTTATGACCTACGTGAGTCAGATTAGACGGAGGTTAGGAGAAGGCATCGGTCCACTTGGAAACAGCTCAAAGACGAGTGATTCGAGATAGTCCAGCCGGCAATTCATCTCGACGCGAGCGACGTTCGTATAAATACGAATAACAACGGAAGTCCTACGACCTGACGATAACCGGGACGATCGTAAAAACCACCGAACGCGTTTCTCGGAAAAGTCGCGTGAAATTCTGAATTTCCAACGACCCTCCCCCCCCCCCCCTCCCCGCGACTTTGATTTCTCCGTCGTTGCACTTTTCGTTGCGGACGACGAGCAGAGCGCCGACCAGCGGCCCTGAACAGGAAAGAGAAGGAGGAGGGGATCTGGAAAAACGAAGGAGAGGAATATTGCGAGGGGGGGATCGGGGAGACGAGGGTCCGGGCTTGTTTCGTCTAATAGTTCAAAATATTTACACGACCATACTCCGTCGAGAAATTTCACTTGAATATTTTATCCCCTATAAATTTCGTTGTTTACGCGTCAAAATACACCACGAGGGGCCGAGGGGCCACGAGGCCGGACCCAATAAATATAAAGCGGTGAAACTTCGGAAGTCCACGCAGGGAGCGAGCGAAGCCTTTTTTTTTACGCAGGGCGACGTTTTCTCTCGTTCTCTCTCTCTTCTTCCCCGCTCCTCGTCTTGGTCTCTTTTTCCTCCTCCTTTTTCCTCTCTCATTTACTTTTTTTTTCTCGTTTCGCTTGCTCCTCGGTAACCGGAGATCGGTCGTAATTCATTCGTAACTTCAATTTGCCAGAAACTTTTACGATTCCCTTTATTCGTCGCGTTTTGTACTTTCTCGGACGACGTCAGGTGACGGATTTTTTATAACGCCGACGTCGAGCCTCCGCAGAGCCGGTGAAGAAAGGACGACGGAGAGAGGAAGGAACGGAGGAGAAAAAGACGACGCGTCGAGTTTCGAACCTTTCCAGGGCCACGCCGACCACCAGCATCGGCATCGGCAGCATCAGCGTCAGCATCGGCAGGAATCGCTCTCTTCCTTCTCTCGTCCGTCTCCTATGCTCCTCCCCGAGCGGCGACCTCGCGGCGTCACTCGCCGCGAAAGGACCTTCCGAATGAATATATCTATAGAATTTTATTCCACGGCTGTGTTGTTTCAAGACGGGCATCTCTCTTTCACTCTTCTTGCACGAACGCGGCTGCGTTTGACACGCGATAGTCGCGATACCGCGCGTCAAAAAAATACGGGGGAGGGGGGGTGGAAAAAATTGAAGACCTCGGTGCTCGCGTCTAGCACGCGAGGAGAGCTCCTTGTTTCTGTATTGCTTTTCGTTGTCACTCGAAAGGAGATAAGTGGGGAGACCTGAAAAATTTACGGTACGCCTCGTATCGGGGGTAAATCCAGCGGAATCGTATTTTCCCACTTCGTCTTCTTCTTCTTCTACTTCTTCTCCTCGCGTCGAAAGTTCCGAGTGATCTGCGAAAAAATTGACGAATATGCTTTCTCAGCAGTATTTCTCTCCCACCTTTGCTCCTCGATTTGCGGAAACGTTTTGCACTTACCTCTCTTTGGACGGATCGCGACCCTGGCAATTCCTAGACTCTGCAATGATAGGATCAATTGGTACGACTTTACGTTGGTTTATTATTCGTTGGAATTTCGAGTATTTCTGTTTTTTTTCCCTTCGGAGTAAACTCGGGGCAGTTTTCGGGGGGGAGGAGGGGGAGAAGTTGGCGATTGATCGCGAGTATCGGGTATTATAGGATCGAAAGGATAAACGATCGGTGACGTTTGTGAACCGGAGTTACAAATTCGAGGGACGAACGTTTCGTCGCAGTTTCTCGCATCGTTCCTTCCCTCCGTCGTCGTATCGCCACGCCACGCCGCGCCACGCCACGCCGCGTCGTCTTCTCGTTCGCAAACGAAGAAACGACCGCGTCTCCTCGATACGATCTCGCCGCGCGCTCCGTTCCTTCTGATAAATGGCTACCGGAAATTAAAATAAAAACGCCGCAGTGCTCTCGTTCGCGCTCTCTAAATGCCTAATTGGCATGCGCCGAGACGTCTAACGGGCGGCTGGAAAATAAGGAGGGTCCCGACGAGTCGTCGTCGTCGTCGTCGCGGTCACAGGTTTCGCGCGATCATCGACGATCGACGATCGACGAATTCGGCGAGGTGACACGCGCGACGACGCGACGACGCTCGTTTCCTCCCTCGTTCGGGTTCCTTTCCTCGAATATTCCTCGTTCTCCCGTCTCTCCGAAAACCGCGCCGTTTAACGCGCGCGTGCGGACCAACAAGGCTCCCATTGTGCATCCCCGACATTTATTATTTGTCTGTCGACGATTATTCCGCGGTTCGCCTGCGCTCGATAACCAGCCGCGGCCACCGTCGTTCCGGAAAGGAGAAGGGAGAAGGGATGGGGGAGAGAAAAAATGAAAAATAACTGCGGGTGAAAAACGCTGCCGAATCTAATTAAATCGGACGCGTACGGCGACGACCCGAATTTCGTCTCGTTTCGAAATTCGGGTCGCCGTTCCCCCGGAGTCGTTCGGTGTTTCGAGGGGAAACAACAGCTTCGACGGCCTGCGAACAAAATCAGCTTTCACAATGATCTCAGAATTTAATATCTATCTGTCAAATCATTGTGAAAACCAGTTTCGTCTCCTGCGATGATGCGGCGACCCGACCTGGGCAGACCTAAAAATGAAATTCAAATCAATCGATCGAAGAGAGGAGGAGGGGAGAGGAAGAAAAATGGTGCTCGACGACGACGACGACGAGAGATTTCGAGGCGGCGTCCCTCTTTACCGGAGGAAAGGAAACGCGTATGCCGCGATTCGACGGGAAATTTACCAGATACCGCGGTGGGAACGCGCAAGCGATACGCGCCGTCTCCTAAAATAACAGAAAGACGCGAGAAACGGAGCGAACTCGAGAAGCCATCCCGAACCGAAAGGATCGTCGCGCGTTCCACGAACAGCCAGCTTTCGCGTCGTCCTCGACTCGGAACGAGGAATCGTATTTTCCATGGTTCTCGCGATTTCGCGCGAGAACCCGAGGGTAAACGACGCGAGAACGAGACCGAAGGGATCGCGACGAGGGTACGTCGTTCCCCGAAAACAGAGGATTCTTCGTCTACCGTATCTCTTCGTTCTTTTGTCCGTTTACTCCCGTACGTATCTATTACGGTATTAATTCTATAGCCGTAAGAATTGAAATTCGCGTCGAGCAATATTTGTGATTTTCGAACGGGGGGGGGGGGGGGGGGGGCGTTTGCAACGCCAGGCGAAAGACGAACTCGTCGCGTCTCGCGTCTCGTTCGTTCGTGAAGCGAATAATTCTCGTTGGGAGCGTGATTCGGCCGGCGGGGGGAAGAGAAAGAACGTGGCAAACAAATGAAAGTCGTTTATTCTCGGATTTATGCTCGCGTCACTCGCGTCAACGGCTGCAGGGTCGAAGGGTCAGGCGTGACCGAGAGCCGGGTGGCCGGTATCACGTGTCGCCTCGCCTCGAGACACTCTACAGGTGGCATAGGTGTTGGTTTCTTAATTTAGTAATAATTCGAAATGAATTCGTCTGGGCGTAGCCGAGTTTCTTTGTCGGTGACGTAATCGCCCGAAAATGCCGGTAATAGTAACAAGAAGAAGCAGAAGAAGGCAGAGGCAGAAGCGGAGGAGGAGGAGGAGGGGAGCGGGGAGCGTCGAAAGCTCCGAGAAAGAGGAGAGCGCAGGAGGGCTACGAGAGGAGATAACGACGATAACGATAACACGATCATTTTGCACGTGTCGTCGCGAGCGATAACGCGGTAAATAGTTTTGACGCGTCCGAGCGATAATAGCCGCCTCCGTGTGATCCGAGTGACCTCGGCTCTCGGAGGTTCGTCGGAGACGGGAGGACGATAGAGATCCGCCGTAAAAACGTACTCGGGAGGCCTTCGCGAGCAGCGGCCACAACCGGCGAGACAGATCGACGAGACGAGTTTTGAAAATCGGCGCGGCGCGGATGCCGAGGACGAAAACGCGAGGCGAGGCGAAGATTCGCACCTCGAAGGACGATTACGCGTCGTTGTTTCGTCCCGTCAAGGAAGGGGAATAATAATCGTCGGAGTAAGGGGAGAGAGATCGGTTGATTTCCGTCAAGCCGGGCGAGGAGGCGGCAAAGGGTCGTCCAACGACGGAATCTGTCCGAGTCGATATCGCGGAACTTCCGTCTACCACGGACGATGAGGAACGAGTTATTATTACTAACCGCGAGCCCGATCACCCGTCTTACCATGGCATCGCGCTCGCGCGTTGTCGGCGCGGATCTGTCTTGCCGACGGTGGGTAGCGCATCGCTGCTGCTCCTCCGACTCTTCCGTGGTAAGTCGAGGTAGGAATGGTCGTCGATGGGAGAAGAACTCCTCGTCTGCCGACTCCACGTTCTTCCTCCTCCGGCTCGTGTTCCTCTTCTTCTCTCCGCCGGTAACGCCGTCTCGGTGTTTCTACCCTGTCGACGATTCCCGACGAGCATCGCTCGCCGTAGGATGATTCTCGCGTCCCGTGCATCGGTAGGGCAGAAGGCGAGGGATCAGCGTTATCGACGGACGTCCCTCTCTCTAGCGGGAGCGGCTGATCGGTCGTCGAAATATCCGTAAATAGAGCCATGCGCGGTCGATCGTCTGTAGAAGGGAAAAAAGCGGAAATACGGTAAATTTTTTCGTTTTTTTTTCTTTCGACAAATTTCACGGAAACAGGAGCGGAATTAACGGGGAGAAATTCGTCTCTCCTCTCTCTCTCTCTCGGTCTCCCGATACGAGCGGGGAGAGAGACCTGTCGCGGGGGAACCGTGTAAACGGCGTAGCGGGTATAAAGAAACGCGAGCCAGCCATTGAGGCTACCGCGAAGCCATTGATAGAGGCGCGAGAAGCCGAGGTCAGCTATTTGTACGCGTGACAGAGTCCTCCAGGGAATCTTGGCCGACTCGGCGTCATCATCTGTGGCGGCGGCGGCGGCGGCGGCGGCGGAGGAGGAGGAGGCCCAGATTCCCATAGAGGGCGTTCCGTTCGAAACGTCCACGTGACTGTGAATTAAAGCCTCGCTTTTCGACGCGACGCGTACGATATTATTAATCGGTTAATTTCTTAACAATCGACGCGTACGCGTCCTCGCGGACATTCCGACGGGATACGGCGATTTCCGACAGCCGCGCTCCGACGTCGCGTTTTTCTTTTTCTTTTCCGGTTTTTCGTTTCCTCGTCTGCTCCACCGCCTCGCCTCGTCCCGTTTCGACGAGGCGGTTGTTGGAAAAATCGGACGATCGATCGTTCGACACCGGCACGTTTCGCTCGTCGTGCCCACGCCGCGCAAATACAGCTGATACTCTTACGCGAGTTAGAAAATTTCAATATTACGTAACATCGAGGTTAACCATCCTATCTGTTTATCGTCAGCCTAAACAGAGTTAGCGGCTCGGCAAACGGCGCGCGGCGCGGCGCGGCGCGGCACGGCGCGTCTCTTTCGGAATTATTCTGCCATATTTCAACGCGGATGTTATACGCGCCGCGCCAACAACGCGAACGCGAATTCGAGTCGACGCGTTCGACGTTCCTTTTTCCTCTCTCTCTCTCTCTCTCTCTCTCTCTCTCTCTCTCTCTCTCTCTCTCTCTCTAGGTAAGCATCGTTCCTCCACGAATTACGTCACGGCTGACCGAGGCGGTGACAAGATGATACCGAATTACATGCTCCGATTATCATTTTCGTGTCACGCGCGGGGGTGCGCGTTCGGCGATACGTTCGCTGCTCGGCCGAATCTACGGCCAAATAATACGCCTCGTCGCGGAGATGGTATCTCTCGCGAGCGCGGAGATACGCGCGAGTAAGAAAAGTCACGTTACGGCGACGAGAGATCGGAGATCGTAGTCGGAAACGGACGAAGATCCCACCGGCAGCTGCCCGAATTCGCAATAAACGTTTCCCGTTGCCGTTAACTCGATTGTCTCGTCCAACTTACGTTCCATAATATCACTCCGATGCCCGATTTCGTCAGCTTTCGAGGAAACATACCGCGTACGAACGAACTGATAGAACGTTGATCGCACATTTTTGCCGAACGAATTTCTCACGTTCGAGAGTAACAATTTTGAACGGCACAGATTCGAAGGCTCGATTTACGGAAACACTCCGGTATATCGCGATGTCAGGAATCATAAATCCGGCCGACGAACCTAAAATCGTAGAACCTTTCGTGAAACGCGTCCCCGGCTCGCTCTCGTTATCTCTGCTTCGTTCGCCGCAGGTTTCGTGCTAAGTACGACTAACGGTTCGCATCCGTACGCACCGCTGCTCCGATGGTTTCGTCCTTCCGGAATTTTTCATTTCCGTATCGCGAGGTTGGAACTTTCGTCGCGCTGGCTCGTTCGTCGCGACGCGAAATCTAACGTCGTGCCCCGGGGGGCAGGAACGAGGAAAATCGTATCGGTGATACGGCACTGCGCGACCAGTGCATAGACGTGGCACGTGTTCGGTAGGGGAAAATATTTTCTCGCCGGCAAGAGTAGCAGGGATTGTAGAATGCCTTGACAAGGCTGTCACTCGAGTGGAAACTACCTCTCATCCTAGAGACTAGCAAAAGGTTAGTGAACTTTGCTGTCAGCAACGGTGGTCACGTTCTGTACGGTGTATATTAGTCGATGCTAGATGACCACCGCATATTTTCACGTGCTCTTCGAACGCGCGTACGTATCTCCGACGTCGCCCGACGGCTCAACCTTGGCTTTCTTTAAATTATTTCCCGCGCCCCGCGCCTCCGGAGTAGAAAGAGAGAAAAGGCAGAAATGCGCTTGTTCCATCCGCGAATGACGCGCGCTCCTGTTCCGCGCCCTCGCCCTCGCTCTTCCCCCGCGTCTTTCCTCGCGTCTCGCCTCTTCCCGCGCGTTTTTCCATCGCGCCTATCGCGAACGATGGGAGAAAATAACGCGTTGACATCACCGTTGACGTATAGATAGTAGGGGCGATGATTGCGAACGGGCGGAGCAGCGTCGCGGCGTATCGAGAAACGCGCGTGAAACTCCGAGACGCGACGGAGCTGCGCCGCGTCGGAGGGATCCGTCATCCCTCTATTCTTAGAGCGTCTAATTGTTCTAATTAAAAGTATACCAACGATGGAATAAGTTAATTAGTTATTTTTAGACGTTATTCCCGGCACGCGGGTTTAACGTACCCTCCTTTCTCGTCCCCCCCCCCCCCCCCCCCCTTCTTCCCTCGTAGTCGGCCGCGCGCCTCTGCCCGGTTTCCCCGCGAGCGGAGGGAAGAAGACGAGAGGAGAGGAGAGGAGAGGAGAGGAGAGCCGAGGGGAGGGAGAGAAAAAGAATCGGCTTCTCGAAAAAACGGACGGGGAAAATAAAGGGCAACGCGGTTGTTCTTTCTCTCGAAATTTGCGTGCGTAGCGTCATTTCGGTCTCGTTTCGCGTGATTTTGCAATGGTTCGCGATACGTCGCGCGCACGTTGTTTATACCGTTTTTATGGGAGCCTCGGACGTGCGAGTGCGCGCGGAGGGAACGCGAAGAGAGGTACGGACACGGATTGTTGTCGGCCCGCGAAGAACAAGAAGGAGCGAGAAGGGGCGCGCGCGGGGGCAAAGGACTGGCTGGGCTCCGAAGCAGCCAGCATTCCTTTCCCACTGGGACTCGGCAGCGCAGGGCCTTGTATAGTCGGCTATCCTCTCGGTCAGCCTCCTTTCCTCCCGCTTGGTCACTTGCTCGTGCCCGGACCCCCCTCCCCCTTCCATCGAAGGCCTCTCTCTCGCTCTCTCGCTCTCTCTCTCTCTCTCTCTCTCTCTCTCTCGAAGCTCGTACCCCGAAACGCGCGCGAGATTTCTGCACCGTCGATCCGCTCTTATCTCGTTGAACTTTCATTCGCGCGACTCGCTCCTGAAATTCATCGACGCTTTTCGCGCCTCTCCGAAGCCGAGCGACGCGGATACGAGTCGCATCGGCGAGCGATTTTCGGAACAAAACTTTATTTTTGGATTTTTTTCTTCGATTAAATCGGCGCGCGACGCCTCGACGCGACGAGAAACGAAAACGTATCCCGTAACGACGCTCGTCGATGGTCATTTCGAAAACGACGGCGACACCGAACGAACGGATCGTCGAGAGTTGGGATAACGAGCGAACGAACGAATGGGATTATCGTCGATTAGAAGCTAATCGATTTCCCAAATCGACCGACGACGTTCGAGGCTGTTTTCATGACCTAGAAGGAGGAGGACCCGTCGTTGGAATGCGGACGCGTGCGGCCCTGCCGTGGGAGACAGCCCACAGCGCGTCGCTCGTATATTTCTGTGCACGTAAGACCACTGTGTTTAGTCTACCCAACACAAGACCTTTACTACTCATTTCGATCCCACCGCCGAGACCAGTTTTCCTCCTCGCCCCTCTCGCTCTCGCTCGCTCTCTCTCTCTCTCTCTCTCTCCTCTCTCTCCGCACCGTCGTCGTCGTCGTTCCCCTTCGCACTTTTCGTAAAACACCGGTGCCACCGTTCTTCCGCTCCTCTCTTCCCGTGTCCTCTTCTCTCCATTTTCCTTCTCTTCGTTCCTCAAACCCGAACCCCGCCTCGATCTCTCGCGTTTCCCGGTGCCCCCACGCGCGTTCCTGGGTCACGTCGTTTCCCGCGTGCCAAAAACGATCCCTCTTCCGTCTCTCTCGCTCTCACCGTCCGTCTACGCGTTTCGCGATCGACGCGAAATGAAAAAAAATTTTTTTTAAAAACTCGCGCCGTTTTTGAATCGTCCTCTACCACGATATACGAACGTCGTTGACATATCCGGCAAGCGGAACGCTGCAAAAACCAGTTACCGCGTGCGTGCGCGTTCGTTTCTTTTTCCATTTCACTTCTCTCTTTCCCCCTTTCGAGATAAGAAGGAGGTCTGCCTCTTTCCTCGACAATCACTTCCGCTCGCACGGGAACCGTATCGTTTTCGAAATTAAACGCTCTTCCGGCCGCGCGACGCGCAGTAGCACCGCGCGAATCCTGTGGCCGCTGCAGATAACGTTCGTCAGCCTCGTTATCCCGCCGTAGGAAGTTCCATTCGACGAACGATGAAAAAAAATCCAGATCACCCGACCCGCGAGCGAGACGAACGAATCGTCGTACGTCCATCTAATTTCCTCGCAGAAGTCTTCTCTCTCTTTCTCTCCCTCTCCCGTTCGGAACAACATTTTCCTATCGACGCGTCGTTTCGTTCTTCTTTTCCCGGTACCAATCAGAAAACAGGATACGCTTTATCGCAGCCTTTTCGATCGCTGCGATTGTCTGTCGCCGCGACGAAGAAAAAGCCCGCTAATAATTCATTTCGCGAATCCATTAACGTTTCATCTACGCTTTTTCGCGCGACCGTTCATTCATACTTTCCGATTTTATATTCCCCCCCCCCTCCCCAAATAAAAAAAAAATCACTCGATACGTAGAAGACCGAACGAAAATTTTTATTTCAGCAGAGAAAACGTGACTTGATTGAGTTTTTGTCGCCTAGTTTCTTTGTATTTGATTGTATCGCACATAAAATTGGGCGGATATGAATATCGCCTGTAAACGTACATAGATATATATATATATATATATATATATATATATATATATATATTTCGACGCACGTGTAATAGTAGCCCGTGGCTCTTCTGTCGAGCAAGCCATTTCAGTATGATAATATATTGATAATTTCGATGAATAATGGAAGAGTTCGGAACTATGCACACTATGTCATTGTCAATTTAAACGGTTTAAATGACTGGGAATCGTTTCATAATAAATTAGCGTTGTCTACTGTATTTTCATACCGTATTATTTATCGACCCTCCATGGCCTATTTCTCACTGACCAAAACCATGTCGATGACCTCTACGCGTAAACATGAGTGGTCATTTTCTGATCGCGGCTTCGTCGCGTCGTCGGCTCGATTCGTTTCGACCGTTCCGAAAAATAACACGGGGAACGCGGGGAACCGCGCGACGATTTCTTCGCCGTCGTTTTTCTTCGCCGTCGTGATCTTCCGGCGCCGTCGATCGTAAAGAAACGTCCAAGTTCTTAAAAAAATCGTCTCGAGGCAAATTGCCGCGCGTCGAGCTTTCCTGGCCGGTGCAGCGCCGAGCGAATCGAGCGGGGTACGCGAAACGTTAACGGTAATACTTACGTTACAACGACGAGAGCGAGATTCCTTTCCGAAGAACGTTACTTTCGCGACAACTTTTGTTTCCAAGATACGCCGCGGAACGTTGCTCTCGCGGACATCCGCGCGCGCGCGCGCGTATCTACGGAGTGGACATAAAGATATCGCGAAACGACCGGCGGGCAGCGAACCTCGGGAAAAAATGAGGCGCGTTAGCTAGCCCCGCGACTACGGAGAACCGATAGCGACATTTTTATGCATACGAATATATAAATAAATGGACACGCGCGCGCGGCCATCCGCGTACGTAGAGAGGCACGGGAATGTGATGGAACGCGAGTACGCGCGTAGGTACTACGTACGTATCGATGGTAGTGGTAGCGCAACGAGGTGGTACAGAGTCAGCGTGGGACCAAAGGAAATCAAAAAGTCGCACGCCGCGGCGCAGCGGTTCTCAATCGTGAATAAAATTCCCGAATAAAATACGTACGACGGAACGCGGACGAGGGGCGGCGCGAAAAAATGAGATTTTCGCGCGAGAGAACGAAGAATACTACTCGCGAGGAACGGTGCGAATTTCGATCGTTGGTCGATCGCGAGGCAGCTGGACTCGCGCATCCGGAGGGAGAGGGCTGGACGACGTAGGATAATAAATACGGGGAGCGAGGAGAGAGAAACGAAGGACCGCTTCCGAATCGTTGCACCTGGCGTATCGCGATGCTGGCTCGCGCACGCGTCTCCCCCGAGGAATAGCAGCGGACGCGAGAGGCGCGCCGCTCGAGATCCCGGGATTACGCGTTTGCAGCGACGTTGTCGCTCAATTTTTCCGAGAATTATGGAAATTTTTCCGGTCGGCCGGACAGCCGCGCTCGAGACGAGTCCAACGAGTCGTAACAACGCGGTGCTACGTCGATCCGTTCTCGAGTTGGCGCGATCGCAAGACTTTGGACTGCCGGAACAAAAAACTATCGGCGCTACGATCATCCGTATCTCGGGAACGAGGCGTTGCGGAGACGCGTCGCGACCACTCGTCGGAATCGTCTCGACGTCCCCCGACCGACTACGCGCCATGGGAACACCGCGCGTCCAAAAAAAAAAAAAAAATCTCGCAGCTCCGCCAAATCCGCGAACAATGGGCGGAAAAACCGGTTCGCGCATCCCGAACCAGACGGCACTCGACGCGCGTTCAATTTTTCCACGGCGTCCCCGGCTCTCGCGGCAGTCTTTCGGTCTCGATTGAAAAGAAGGCCATCCTCCCCCGGGGGGGGGGGGGGGGGAACTCCTCGCGTTTCCAAAGAGGGGACCGCCGCGCGAGTTCGGTTCTCGCGCGCACCTGGCGTATCCGCGTTTCTCGCGATCGATCCGAAAACCAGAGAATCATCCCGCGACGCGGCCCAAGGAGGGAACTCGGGCAAGAAGAAACGAACGGAACGAGCGGGTCGAAACGGTGAGACCGAAAATTGACGGACTCGTTGAAAAATTCCTCGATTCTTCGGGGCAACGGGCAGCGCGGCGGAAGAGGGGCGGAAGAGGGGCGGGGGGAGAGGGCAAGGCACGTGTCCGCGCGGACGGACATCTGTCCCAGAAGCGAACAGAGGAAGGAAGGAGAAAGGAGACGGGGATAGGAAACGGTCTTGAAAGAACTCGCTGTCGCATACGCGCACACGCGCGCGCCTCGTAGTAGACGCGTACGCGCGTGTACGTCGGTTCCCTTTGACAGCGGCTACTACTTCCTGTTTTGCAGCGTTGAAAGACCAGCTGCTACCATTCCGGGGTTAATCTCGAGTCGCTGTGTATCGGCACACCTGCCCCTATACCTCGCGCCGACCGATTCCTTCGCGGTAATCGCGCAACTCCTTCCTTCCCAAAAATCATCCCACCGACGACTCAAATTTCACGATTATTTTCCCATTTCCCTCCGTTCTCCGCTCTAGTTTCTCCGTTTCTATTCGCTTGCAAATTCCTTCGCGCGCGCGATCCCTCCGTCCGTTAGAATATTCCCAGGCGATTCGCGATCGTGACGGCGGACGTTTCCCGAAGGCGACGAGACGGCGAGTAGAGGACGGCGCGAGCCGGGGCTAAAGGTACAAATCCACTTCTGCGGTCCGCTATTTCTGGCTGGACGTCGACCCGCGGATAGACGCCTCCTAGACTATATGCCAGGCACGGACGGCGTGGAACCGGGTTAGAGTTACTCACTTCGTCGACGCGAATCTTCCGAAAACTCGTTCCCCCCTTCCACGAACGGGACAACTGTTACTCCCGTTTTTCGACATTTTTTCATACCGGTTCGAGGGATCGGCAACCTTTTTAAGCGTCTATTTTTCATCTCAAATTTAGCCTTTCCCCCTCTCTCCTCTCTCTCTCTCTCTCTCTCTCTCTCTCTCTCTCTCTGTCTTTCGATCTGGACTGCAGGGAAGAGCGGGGCAAAACGGGGCCCGCAAGAAAAAAATGCTCGACCGCTTAGTTTTCCCCGCTATTTTTACTTGTTTTTACTTCCTCGCTGCGCGTTTGGTAATCGTATGGGGAAAAAAATCTTAAAACGTTTTCTCTCGCTCGTCCGCGTATTTGTTATTGATATGCCACGTCGGTTGGAAAAAAAACGTTGAAACGTGGGTCCCCTAAGAAAATTGACTACCGTCGTTTTGCTGTTTGGTTTCATTTTAATTAACGATTACTAACCCGCCGAGGATAGATATTTTCTGGCGTCCCGGACCGGACCACCCTGGGTGGACGGCAGCTCGCATAATTCGTCTCAACGATTAAACGCATCGAATTGATTCGAGTTTAGGTAAGCTCATTTTGCCCCTAGCTTTTATATACGGTATGAAAACTTATCTATCCATCTCCTCGGTCCGTACGCCTCCGTTTCGAATTTTTTTCCGCCAAGGTCGCGTAAAAGCTCGGAGGGGAGAGTCCCGTCCGAAATTCCGCGGATTCCACCGGCATTACTCGCCTTAATTTTTTTCCCGCTCGTTGCTCGCAGCCGTTTTTTCGCGCGTCCCGTTTCCCTCCGTCGAACGGATTTTCACGAGTCGCGGGTCGTTCGAGGCGTGGACGCGGGTTGGAAAGAAAAACGAGGTCCGGTCTCTCCTTCGCGATCGGGTTTTCCCATCGTCTACGCGCAACGGCCATTCTCACGCGAATGGAATGCCATTTCGTTGTACCTGCCGAGCGTGTCGAACGGATTCGATTCACGAGTGAATAATTTCCATTTACCGTGCCGCGGACATGCGACCGTTTCCCACTCGGAGGCAGGATCGAGCGTTGAAATCGCGCGAACTTTCCAATCTCTCCTTCTATTCGCCGCCTCGTTGTCGAAAGACAAGCGCGTACGTACGACAACGCTTCGCCGAAACAACGCGCCTCGCGATTTTACGCCCAAAATCGCGAAACCACAAGTCCAAAGGCGAAGAGATCCCTTGACGCGTACGATTTCGATCCCCAACAACGCGCTGCGATCGAGGGAGAAACGAACAACGAGGTCCCGGAGCATCGAAGAAAGTTTCCAAAAAGGAAGAAAAGTTCCAGAAAGAGAGGAAATGCAGGGGTACGAAAGAAAAACGAACAACGGTGGGAAAATGACGACGACGACCGTGAGAACGAGACGTGAAAGAGAAGGATCAAATTGTGGAATTCGAAAATCGCGAGACGGAGGGATATTGGTCGGGGGGACGCGCACGTGGCCGGTCTAATTTTAAATCGCGAAAATAAAAACGAGAAACGATCCCGCGAACGCGACGAAACGTTGCGTCTGAACATTCGAGCGGATGAGAGAGAAAAAACGAGATATTACGTATCAATGTTGCGCGTGACGTCTTATCTGTCACGGTCTCGTTCCCGGCGTCGTCGCTCTCGTACGGAGCGCGGTAGGTTCTATTCTCGCGGCCTGTTCTCGCCGCGATGTCCCGATGCCAAAAAAACTCTCTTCCTCTCTCCCGACCCCCTCCTCGCGCTCGCTTTTCCTCGCTCTTTTTCTCTCCTCGTTCCCTCCCGCGTTCTCTTTCCTTCCGTCGCTCGTTTCTCACCGTGTCCTCGTCCTCGTCGTCCGCGTCGTCGTCGTCGTCGTCGTCGTCGTCGTCATCGTCGTCGTCGTCGTCGCCGCTGCACCTCTCGCGCAGCGTTGCCCCGAGCCCGACTCTTCGTGACTCGTGGCTCTAAGTGTAAAAGGAAGCTGACTTCCTTCCTACATCCGATGACACGCGCTCCGCCGTTTATATAATCCTTCCTGTGACGTCACATTGTTTAATACACTCGTTACCAGCCTATCGCGCTCGCGCGGTACGTAGGTACGCGAACGTAAACTACCGCGCGCTCGAGAGAACACGGAGGCGTACTACGTATGGTAGCCACCAGCGTGAACCGGGATAACGGATCTCTCTCCCTCCTCTCCTCCTCCTCCTCCTCCTCCTCCTCCTCCTCCTCCTCCTCCTCTTTCCGCGACGCGAAAAATTATTATTACCGTTCTCTTCCGCCTCCTCCTCCTCCCGTCGTCGTGTTCCGCGCGTTATCATCCCCGTTGTCGTTATTACCTCGTTTCCTAATTCCGCGATCCTCGTCCTTCCCTCCTCCTCCTCCTCCTTCGCCTGTTCCGAATCGACTAGGTGCCTCCTCGATACGCGAAACGATCGATTCTCACCGATCGTCGTGCCCAGCGAGAGAAGCAACCGTCCCGGAGAGTACCTGAAACATAAAGATAAATCGCTGTAACGACGGCTCCAACGACGGGGTAGACCGATAATCGCGCTGATAATCCGTTTACGCCGAAGAATCGCGCGGTGTCGCGGAGTCGGAGTTCGAAATTGAGACTGCGCGGGAGGGGCAATTTCCAGCCGTGAAACTCCACGCGAGACGTCGCGTAGGAAAAAAAGTTCGGATGGAAGCGCCGCGACGATAGCGAAAGGGACGGGCGGCGGGGGGAACAGCGAACGAATTCAGCGATAAATATCGAGAGAAAACGAAACTTGTCTCTTCTCTCTCTCGTATCAGCTCGATTTTCTGTTTTCCGAGCGCGAGAGAGAGAAAAAGAGTGCGAGGACGTCGCGCCGTATGTACATACGACTAGCGTGCTTGCACAACGAACAGACGCGGCGCCGCAGGTGGCGTCGTGACATAAGAGACTATTATCCGTCGGTGCGCCTCTCCGCTCGCCACAACCTAATTAGTCAAACTACCGCCGTACGTGTCAATATACCGTACGCATATGAAAATTCACGGGATACGGGTAAGAGAACCGCGTAGCCGGCGTCGCCGCAGCCTCGTCGAGGCGACGCCGGGAAGGGCGTTATTATTTCAAGGATGCCCCCGAACAGGCATCCGTGGGAGCCGCTCGTCCCGCGCGACAAAGGCGACATACGCTCCTGGCGCACGCGCGCCTACGTACGCGCGCGCGCGGATTCGAAACGGGACGCGCGGAATATATCGAGGTCCGACGCGCGACGCCTGCGCGATCCTTCCAACGCCTCTCATTCACTCGGGCCTCGTCAATGGAGAAAGATTTTTGACGTAGGTAAGGGAACGCGCGCGACGCACGCGACGCGACACCGGGAGGCGTCGCGTCGCGCGCGAAAATCTGACCTTTCGGCGAGGGGGAGCAAAAAAAAAAAAAAGTCGACGGTCGAGTTCCGTGGAATTCGCACGCGCGGGATCGAGTTTTGCACCGATGATCGCCCGTCGTTATCCCCGCTCGAAAAAGCCCGCCTCGTCGGTGCCGTTATCGCGAGAGCGGCGCTCGTCGCGCGCGAACCGCCGATCCCAACCTACCACCCGGAGAAAACCCCGGAAAACGGGCGAAACTCGTTGCCCGCGAGATTTTCGACGACCATCTACCCCACGCTCCGCTTCTCCCGTCGTCCCGACGCGGATTCGAAAGAACCGTTCCGCGCGACGCTCGGATCTTCAGCGACGCGTCGTCGCCGTCCGCGCGCGAAAACGTTCGCGAACAGAGGAGGTTGAGCGCTGCTGGCCGGTCGTCGGGTGCCGGCGACTGCCGCCGGATAAGTTCCCACGGTGCTTTTTGCCGATGCTAGCTGCCGTAGCCCTATATCGTTCTCGAAGATAGGTTATGTCCCACCGCCTCGAGTTTCCCCCTCCTCCTCCTCCTCCTCCTCCTCCTCCTCGCCCACGTAGCTCCGGCGACAACGTCCTTTCGTACCTTCGTACCGAGGCGCGATCGCGTTTCCACCCACGCGGCGGGCCGCGTACGCGCGTCGCGCGTCGATAAGCCGGAAAACTACGCTGCCAGCGATATCTTCGAGCCTCATTTTTCTCGTCCCGTTACCCGCAACCTCGAATTCGCGATCGCGGCGTCGAGACCTGTTGTCGGAGACACCCCGCGATACGGGTGTCTCTCGGGCGAAAAGTTGCTCCGCGATCCGGTAAGACACCTCGAGCCGCGGAATCGGCGCGGCTGTCGTTCGTTTCCTCCTCCTCCTCCTCCTCCTCCTCCTCATCCTCCTCCGCCGCCGCGTCCTCCCGTTTCGTTTCTCCTCGCCCCGGGAACATCGCGCGTTTTTCTCGCGCGAGGAAACGAGGAACGATCGCAACCCGACGACGAGAGAGAAAAAATGTTACGAAATAAACATATACGGGGCAAAAAAAGAACAAGAAAGACTGCGACGCGACGTGACGTAATCGTCGGATATACGCCGCGGCGCAGGCAGCGAGCCAACGCGAAACCGTCCTACTCGTCTACGCGCAATGGTATCCGGCGAATCTAGTCGAATCGAATCGACTCTAGTCGACTCGCGAAGGCGGGGCAGCCGCGACGACCTCCGTGCTATACATTCGCTACGCGCTTTTTTTTTATTTCGCCTTCTTTTCTTCCTTTTTTTCTTCGTCTTTTTTCCGCGTGCCTCTTTACCCATTACCTTCGAGTTGCGGCAACTTTGGGCGCAAAATCCATATATACGCGCAGCTCGCCCGGCGGTAGGTGTATCCGCGTAACTCCGTCGATCGTGTCAGCGTTCCTCTCCTCGCCCGTACGTGCGCCCGTGTGCGAGCACGCGTACAACGGCGGATAAAGCGTAGTAAAAATTCAATGACAGCTAAACGTTGAGAAGCCACGTGCGCTGCCCAACGAACCGAGTATACGTACGCGTACGCGCGTGTGCGTACGTACGTACGGACGTACGTATACGCGAGCTCGCGCGCGCACGCGCGCGTGTATACGCGCGTAGTACGCGCGCACACGGACGCACGGAGGCGCGGTGCGCGTCGCGCGCCGCAGTTTCGCGAGGCCTCGTCCGTGAGATATCGCGGCGCTCGCGAGAGAGCGAGAGAGCGTTCGCCAAAAGTCGACCGTGCAGCTGTGCGCGCGGTACGCTCGTCTCGTTAGATATCGTTATTACCGTTGCCTAATACGCGTCGTCGCGAATTTCATTCCGACGCTGTTTTTTTGGCCCGCGTGCGCGCTTTTTTTCCCTCTCTTTCTTGCTTTTTTCTCGCTTTTTTTCTCTTTTTCGTTTCTTTCCTTTTAATCGGGCGATAAGCACGCGCGTGTACGAGCGCGCGAAAAAGTCGTAGTAACGGTGTACGTGTGCCGTAGAGACAGCCGAAGTTGAACGAACCCACGTGCCGCGGCCAAACCTCGCTAATAATTTTTTAAAGGCCCGCCTCGCGTGAACCTCTGCCGCCCCTCCTCCTCCTCCTCCTCCTCCTCCTCCTCCTCCTCCTCCTCCTAGCCCCGTTCTTCCGCCTGCCAGCGCCGTTCTTTGTCCCTCTCATCTCGCGCCGGATAAATTTAGTTTTCGCGTCGCGATTTCGTCCAGTTTCCGTACCGCTGATCGGTACGCCGACTTCGCATCGGAATCGTACGCTCGATTCGTCGCTCCTCGACTTCGCGCGACACCCGTTACGCGAACCGAAATAACTTTCCCCGATATCTCGGCGAGTCTCGCGACTGCGGGAAAAGTTTTCGAACGAAAGTTCAAGGGTTTCGCGTCGAACGGGCGCGAATCGTCGGAGCTACGAGAGTCTCGCGAGGACGACGCTGCGAAACACCCGCGAAACTGAAAACTTTTTTCCCCAACTTTCCTAGCCTCGGAGATACGCGATGTTCCCTTTCCCAGGACTCGCCCGCGGTAGTTTCGCATACCGACGCCAGAGCGAGGCGGACACGGGCCGTCGACGCTGTTTACCAACGATTATTATCGCCGGGCATCGACCTATTTTTCGACGCGTCTTCGCAGCCGAACGATCGGGAGAATCCGAACCGATATCGGCGAACCGCCGTTTCGGAAAACGCGATTCGCGCACGCTCGTTGTTTCGCGATCGTCTAGCGGCGTAGGAGACGGCGCACGTTGAAAACACGAGAGAAACGGTTCGCATTTAAATGGTAAATTTTTCACAGATTTCACGTCGAGTCGGACGTATAAAAGCAGAGCGGTCGTCTCTCGCCTCCTCGTTCTCCTTCCTTCTCTCCGTCTCTCCCGCTCTCTGTCCTCGCCGCGTTCTCGAGCGATATCCTTGACGATCCCGAAACGCACGGCGCACGGACACTTTTCGTCGCGCGAACGAGAACCGCCTTCTCGACGAGCGTTTTCCCCGAAAATATTCCGCACCCCGTTGGCGGCGTCGCCTCGTAACCGCGAACAACTCGGAGATTCGATGTCGCGAGCAACGACGCGCCGTGCTGCCCGCGCCGCGACTGCGTCGGGCTCGGAGGTGCGTGGAAAATTGTTCGCGGGGAAACGCGGCGTCGCTACGGGTATGCAAATCCGACGGGAGACAGACGTCCGATGAGACGCGTGGCGTCATCGGTCCGAGAAACTGCTGACCGCATTCCGGTGTAATTATTTCGTATAACCGCGGAGAGTCACGGTGCAGCGTTACGCGTCGCTCGGGAGAGCGATGCGATGCGACGGAAAGAGCGGGCGGAATTTCCGCGAAATTCGGGCAAACCCACCGGAGCTGCCGGGGTCTGTCGATCGTCGGAGAATCTCGCAGGGTCGTAATAGTCGAGACGAATCGCGACCGGGGGATGCGATCGTTCCGCGCGTCCGGGAGACGCGCGCCAGCATCGTATCGCGGACGGGCTGTGACCCTCGGGTCCACCGATACTTTTTTTATCGCAGCGAGACTGGCTTTTAAAGTTTAAAGAGCCGATACCAGACGCGGCGCGTACCTACGCGACCGAGAGGTTCTCAACCGCGACAACAACAACCGGCCCGGTACGAGCAGTCGTACGCGCCGAGCTCGCGGTAGCTGCTGTTGCTACTGCTACTGCTACTACCGCTGGTCGTTTGTCTTTCCAACTTTTCGCGTCTCTGCCCCGTCCCTTCCCATTATTCTCGCGCGGGCTCCTCTCGTCGCCAGCGAACGGGGTGGAAATCGCACGCCGAAGAAATCGGAAGATCGAGCGTGGGCAGGAGATCGTTCGGCGAGAGAGTCCCCCGACGCGCGACGCCGCGGCTCGACGGTGCCGGTGAACATAACCTTATATGGCGGAAATCTTGCCCCTATCTCTCGTTCCTCTCCGCGCGAACGCGTTGCAGGTAGAGGCGGCGCGCGCTTTCTCGCTCGTTCGCGTGCTATTTTCTACCAGAGTCGAGCGGGGTTGTACCCCGCGCGACTTCTAAAATAAATATCAACATCGATACGTCGATTTCCCTCGACGAATATCTCTCTCTCTCTCTCTCTCTCTCTCTCTCTCTCTCTCTCTCTCTCTCTCTCTCTCCAACTAATATTAGACCCGTTGTCAAATATACTCGCGTTATATTATTATTGTTGCGATTTCTGCCGCGTACGAATCGGGTAGCACGATGCAGGGGAATGAAGCGTATCTATCCGTCTCTTCCTGCCGGTCTGCCAGCATTATTCGCTCCGCGGAAAGAAAGACGCTCGATTTCGAATTCGAACGAGCGGAGAACGAAAAACGTAGCGGTTTGGGAGGAGAGAAAAAAGAGGCGGGCGGGGAAAAAACGACGCGACGAGGAGAGTGAAAATCGAGGAGGTAAGAAACGAGGAGATAAAAAGGAGGAGAGCGACCGCGGGAGGTGAAAAGTGGCAGAACCTGGAGCGGGAAAAAAAGTCGGGCGGTGGCGCCGGGTGTTAGACACGGCCCTGCGACGACGCTCGTTCCCCCCGTATACTACCTCTCTGGCAGTGGTGTAATCTTTGCTCGCTACGCGTCGATAGCAGCGGGCTGCGGCGCATAGCTGTCGCGTGACGCTGCCGCGAGAGAAGAACGACGACGACGACGACGACGACGACGACGACGACGACGAGAGCGCGGGGAGGCGCGGCACGGGCACGGCGTGACTAACCAAAGTCTGTTCTCGCGTTCGCCGACACAGAAATGCTCGGAGGAAATTCTCTTTCACCGAGGAGGCGATAATACGTCGCGCGAGCGGGCGCGCGGCGTGAGAAGGAACTCGGAATGAACGGCTATTATCTTGGTTACGTGGTGTTTATACGTACAGTGGTTATTCGACCGTTTAGCCGTCTCTCTCTCTCTCCCTCTCTCTCTCCCGCGCGCTCTCTCGCATCCCCGTCGCGGGTCGTCCTCTCGTCGTCGTCGTCGTCGTCGTCCCCCTCGTCTCGCGGCACGTAAAACGGTAGTACGCGGGAACGATTCGGGGAGGAAGGGCGGCGAACTTCGTTAACGCGCGAGGTGAGCAGGCTCGTCCGTCGTTAATTAACTCGACACCCGGTACGTTACTCGCAACGTAACGAGGCGATGCGAGGCGGAGGAAGGACGGGGGATGCGGTATCGAGACGTCGGTAAGTACGTAATCGGTGGGAATTGTAATTAGAGGTAACGACGTAATTAACCATGTGCCGACGGTTCGCCGCGTTTCGTACCCTCGCGACTCGCGGCGTCGACCCGGTAGAGGAAGGAACCTGTACGCTCGGCCACCCACGCCGCGGCGCGGATACGCGTCGCGCGCGCCCGCGAGTTCGGAAGACGAAAGGACGGGCGACGCGGAGAGCCGGCGTTTCTCGTTCCTCGCGGAGATCCGATCGGTAGCGGCAGCGGACGGACGAACGGACATGGCCGTTTCAATTTTGGAACCCGACCCGAAACGCGAGAGGACGAGCATCCAAGCGCGAATCTCGCGAAAACGTCGGATTCCCGAGACCACGGATGAACATTTTGGCCGCTTCCTCTTTTTCAAAAGTGCCAACCGAGCCGTTCTCCGATCGATACGCGAGCAACAGAGACGAGGATGCGGCGAGCTCTAGAAACGCCGTTAATTAGGCCAGAATCCGACGAATCGATTAAATAATTAATCGAGTAATCAATCGAGCGAGTATAGGGCGCGATCGACCATATTCGACTTTTCTCGACCATCTCCTCTCGTTATCATTTGAATTCGGAAGCACGCGTCGGCGCGTAGTACCATTCATTTTTATTTCCTTCGCGACCTCGGCAAGAGGATCCACGTACCGGGTGGATCCGATCTATCGATCGCGTTCTCCCCCTTATTTCGAATCGGACGAGGCGCGGATATCGACGCGCGAGCGACGAAAAGCGTCGATATCAGCGGAACGAGAGGCATTCGGAGAGCCCGTGGAAAAATCGACCGTCGACTTCTCCGAGTTTCTTCCCGGGTCGTCGCACTTCGACCGGACGTACCGCGATACACGGATACAACGAGCGAGCCAACCGGAGCGAGAGAGAGGCGATAAAGACGACGAGGACACCCGGTACGTGTCTCGTCGGTTATCGTCGTTTCTCGCGCGATCCGCTCCACTTCCGAATATCCCATTTCCACCACCCCCGCCCCGAGGTTTTACACTCGTGAAACGTAATTTTCACGCCGTTACGTAACCCCCCGCCGCCGTCGTCGGCCCATTTTTTTTCGAGGCTACCGCCGACCCGGCGGACATTTTTAAATGGCTCGACGCTCCGCCGCGGAACGCGCTTTAAATTTCCCGACCACGATTCACAGATCATTATTACCGAATACGACTCGTATCAGATATTTTTCAAGCGTTTATCTCACCTCCGTACAGCCCGCGATAAGATAAGATTAGTCGAGTATTTGAAAGGGCTTAGATCGCGCGACGAGGGGGGCGGGGGGGGGGAGAGAAAGACGGAGAGAAAAAAAACACTCTGGCCCGCCGATTTTTTTCCCTCTTGCGCCCGCGAACCGAGCGAATTCCGCACCGTTCCTTCGATAAATTCGCATATCCACCACGCGTTGTTTTCCCGTTCCAGGCCGGCACGCGCGTCGCCTCCGACGGGATCGTTTGCGGAATCACTTCGACGCGAGTACCAATAACGTAAAAATGTTTACGAAACGTGCCAACAAAATGTGCGCTCGCCGGGACTTTCGCAACTGATTGTTCCGGCTGACTAACGTTTCGAGATTTTCGTCGCGCCTGTCGTCATCGTTATCTCGTCGCCGTTCGTCGGCGGACGAGAGAAAGAGAGAAAAAGAGAAAAACACCCCTCTCGAGTCGATAAAACGCAGAGCTAATTAATTTCCCCGTACGTCGGCGCGCGCGCGTACTCTTCGCGCGGAACGCACGCGGCTCCTACAAAACAACGACCAGCTACCACGCGGGTCGCGCGTGCGCGAGCGCGAATCGATAGACGCGTGTCACGCGCGGCGTCTCGATCTTCACGCGTGTCCGCGGGTCGCCCAGCCCCCCCCCCCCCCCCCGTGCCCGATGACCGGAGATCGCGGGACAAAAGCTACCTGTTTCGTCATGGAATTCCGCGAAGCCGCGACGCGCGGACACCGCCGTAATTATATCGACGACGAACGCGCGACGCGGAAGTCGAATGGTCGAATCGTCGGGATCTCGATCTCGATCTCGCCGCGCGGAGGGGATAATTTATCCGTTCGAGCGATCGCCCCCCCCCGTTCGCGTTCGAAAAATCATCTCCGCTCAGCCTCGCCGCGACGCGCCTTCGCCGTTTCGATATTCGTTCGTCGGCCGTGTTTGTTTGTTTATTCGCGCCGATAATCATCCGCGCGAACCCGATGCCCTCTCTCCGATCATTCGCAATTTCATCGCCGTTCGCTGTCGTTTGTCGCCGAATTTCTACGATCAAACGAGGAAAACGTTCACCGGTCGATCGTTCCTCGCGCGCGTCGCTCGATCGTTTGTCGTCGGTGTCGAATTATTATCCTCGTGATTCGTTGCTCGCCCCCCCCCCCCCCCCAGCTCCCTCCCCCGCCGCCCGTTGTTCGGTTATCAAAACCGAATCGATCCTCTCGTAGTGTTCGCAGCGCGAGATTATTATTCCTCGACGTTGGAAATTCGCCCGATGCCCGTACGTACTTTTGTTCTGTTTTTTTTTTCATCGATTGTCCGTTTATTCCAACGCACGTGTCGTCGATTCGGCCGATAAATATTTACTCCTCGATTATTTATACTCGTCTCGTTTTCGTGTCGCTCGCGACGTGTTTCGCGTGTACCTATATGTCTCGATATTATTCCATCGACTCGGCGCGACACGTTTCATCCGTCTCGTCGCTCACCGTGCTGATTGTTTGTTTGTTTGCTCGTCGTCGCGATTGCCCGATTGTTTGGACAAAATATCTCCTCGTTTGTATAAAAAAAACTACCCGTTCGTTTATTTTCGACTCGTCTATGCGAACGATCGCTAGAACGATCACCACTCCGCGCCGATCGCTGAATTATTTTTGGTTCGCCGAAAAAATGATCGTCGGCGCTGCGATCCGCGCGAAATCGCGAGTTTTGGAAAGCGAGAGGGAAAACAAAAATGGGAGATTTAAGGGAAAAAAACGAGAAATAACGGTGGTCGGAGGCGTGGGAATTCCGAGTTGATCGGCGCCGAACGAACGACTGTCGCCGATGTCGTCGACGCGGACGAAAGTTTTGGCGATAAATAATTGGTAATTGGGCGCAATCGAACGAACGAATTTCGATGGCGATCTCAGATCGGATCGACGCTCGTTCGAGCGTTTCGGCGGGTCGTCGTCGTCGTCGTCGTCGTCGTCGTCGTCGCCGCCGCCGACCCGGAAGATCCGAAGACCGAATACGGGTGTCGAACGTCTAAAATGTGTCATTTACCGAAAATATGGCGTCTCGACGTCGGTGCGATATCGATATGCCTAGCCAGCGGACGGCTCGCGTCGATCCGCGAGGCGGGGTGTTCCGTCCGCGACGTCACCGTGCTGCTGCTCGAATCCGAAAGCACTTTTTTTTAATCAACCGTATCGGGCCCGGTCGAGGGAAAAGTTCACCGATTTTCGCGTTCCTCTCGCGACCTCGTAGCACACCTCCGTCGCCGCACGCTCCGAGATCCCGCGGCGTTTCCGAAGCGATCGATTTTCGAATCGCGACGCGGATCGAGCAACGCGCGAATCGCTCGATTCCCACCGCGACCAGCTTCCGAATGCCTCTCGATCCGACTCCTCATCGCGCGGTATCGAAACGGACCGAGAAAACCACACCGATTTTCGATTTTCTCGCACCGGGAAAAATTCCTTCGCTCGGACGCGAAGTTCGTCCGATTTTTTCAGCTTTTTGTTTTTAGACCGATCGAGTTCGCCCGATTTTTCTTAGGCCGACTAAATTCGTCAGATTTTCAGTTTGGATCGACGAATTCCTCCGATTCTCGTTCGATGGCACTCGAGAAACGACCGGCGACCGACGAACCGAAATTCCGCGCGAATCGCGACTAGGAACGAATTTTGACGACGAAATTTGGCATTTTTCCGCCCTTTTTTTCGGGTCGACTTGCTACTCTACTCGGCAACGAAATCGAGAACGGCGGCGACGTGGAAGGCGCGAGTCGACGAACGAGACGGTCGACGAACGAGCGCGGACTGAGTTGGCTTGGCGTAGAGGCGAAGTTCCTCCCCCCGCGGATTCCCCCCGGCCCCCTCTGCCCCGCGATACCTCGCGTGTCACGTCGCGCCGCGCGAGAGGAAGAGAGGAAGGGATTCGAAGTTTCGACTTCGAATAGGCCAAAATCGCGGATGAATCTCGTTTCGAGGAAAAGTTTGGCCGCGGCGAGGAGCGGCGACGGGATCGGGGGAGGAAAATAATCGTCGGGGGGAGCGGCGAAAAACGACGAAATTCGTTCGCTCGCTCGCGGAGGGAATTCGCGAAAATCATCCGCGAATTTTCGTCCGGCGCCCGAGGCGCCGCCTGGCGATGGATCGCGCAACGGCGCCGAGCGAATTACAAAATGGCCGCGAATTTCAGGCGAATCGCGAACTTTGGGCGAAACGACGAGCGACGAATTTCGGCGAAATATCCGAACTTTTAGCGTCTCTTTCGTCTCGGAAAATCGATCCGCGACGATCGGTCGGCCGATTTTCCCCAAATTTGTCCCCGAAAGCCGCGTTTTCCGGCCGACCAAATTTACCCGCGATCACGCCACGGCCTTCCCGATAGCCGAATATGAAGCTGGTCAAATTCGCTGCTAAACGACGAAAATTTTCGCGAAACCTTCAAGCCTCGCATCGTCGACGTGTCCGCCGCCCTTAGAAATTCTAAAAGTTATTTTCATCCCTCTGAAACGCGCCGAAATTCACATTTTTCCGAAGGTCCGCGCCAACTGCGCATTTTCGTCGGATCGACACCGCCCTCGCCTCGCAATAACGCCGCCGCCGCCATTTAGCGCGCGTGATCAACGCGAGGCGAAATTTCGTCCGCCCAATTTTTCGCCGATGCGACGAATGAAAAAACTGCGTTTTCGACGGAATAAAAACCAGCCCGTCCGACAAATTTTCACAAAACTTCGTCGTCGACCAAGTCCGGCGACGAAAATCGCGCCGGCGTCGATCGATTCGATCGCGTCGAAAGACTTGGACGAAACTCGTCGAATTTCGCGAAAATCTGGCTTCTAATCGACTTGAAAACGCGCAAATCCGATGTCTCCGTCAGGGTGAGACCCCTTGCGACGGAAAAACTCTAATTTCATTCCAAGTTTTCGGACTCGTTCCTATCGCGCCTGAGAAACGCGTCGAGTTCGCTTGGAAATTCGTCGAACCCGCCTCGGTCGTGGGAAATATGGGAATCTTGGTCGATGGAGACTTTGGTTTTCCCGAGCGAAGCGACGAAGATCCATCGAAACGCTTCGGAATCGCCGCGTCGCTTGAAAATAACGAGAATATCGCAGATCGTCGATCTAATCTCGTCGGATTCGTCGTCGAGCCGCGACGAAACGGGGCGAAAATCCGGCAAATTTGTCGGGAAATTCGGAGTTGGCGAAGCTTTCGCGAAAACCCGGTGAAACGCGACGCAAACGAGGCGTGAAAAATGGGGGAAAGGCGAAGCTCGCGGGATATTTAAGTTTGACCCGAACGAATTTCGCTCCGAATCGTGCTCGGAGGATTTTGGGTTCGAGGAATTTTCGACCTCCGTTTCGAAGCATTTCGAAGCCGGTCGAATCATATCTAAAATTACACCCACGCGCTCGAATAATCTATAATAATCACGTTCGACAAATTCGGCCCGCAACGTTCTCGGTTTATACGACGACAATGTTGATTTCAGTCCGGAGTGAAATGGAGAAACGACCGAATCACGTCCACGAATACGTCGAATCGATCGAATAATCGATGCTCGTGTCCCGAGCAAGCTTGACCCAGAAACTGTCACGTGCGACGATATCAACTTCGGTCTCGAACCGACGCGGCGTCGTCGCACCGCGTCGAAAAAAACTTCCGGCCGATCAAACGATCCGACTGGAAAACTCGATCCCCCCCCCAAATTCGGGGCCGGAAAAGCGTCGATCTCGCCGAACATTTTTCTCGTCGATTTTTCCCTCTCGCCTCCCCCATTCGTCCGGAATCTTTACGAGCCACGAGCCGGCGCGATTGCCATCGCCAACGACCAATTTTTAACAAAATTCACGAGCGAGTACGTCGACGTCGCGCGAAACTGCCAAACTACCGCGGACGCGCGCACGATCGTCACCTTACTCGGTGTAAAGTGTTGCAGCCCGAATTTACGTACCCGTCGCGAGAACATCCTCGACATCGTTTACAGTTTTACAACCGCGTCCAACTCGAACGGACGCATCTTCAACGATCAGCAATGAAATTTGTGCGCCGAGACGCGGATTTTGCACCCGCGAAACGAGCGAATAATCTTCGGAACGTTCGAGGGGAATGCGAATTCTTTCGGTCCCCCGAAGCTTTCGGCGATTCGGGTATTCGACGAATCCGTTCGAAGGAGAGTTGAACGGGCAACGGGAGAAGGTAAAAACGAAGAAACGTTCGAGAAAAGCTTCCAGCAACGAGCGAAGAGACCGGAGCAGACGACTCGCCACACGTCGCACGTGACGCCTGGTACGCGGAACGGGTGATTTTCCCTCGAAGCACCCGCACGCCGCGCGCCCCTCGCGCACCCGCATCGATCGAGGAAGACGGATTTTCTCGGGTTCTCTTCTCGTATCGCGCGGAAGGGAGACGAAACGGATGGGAAGAAGAATGAGAAAGAAAAAACGAAGCATTTCGCGTCGATTTCGAGCCGCGGGCGAAACGAGAAGGAAGGAAGATGAACGGAAAGCCTCGCGATCGAACGGAACGTCGCCGTCGTCGGTGTCCTAGGAACGTGATATAAGACTTATTCGAATTCCCAAGTCACCCGGAGACACGAGCAAGCGATATCACGCGACGGACACGTGGAGGGAAACAGAGCTACCAGTGCCCGCGAGAGCGTTTACGCGCGCGCGCGCGCGCATCGCGAGAGCGACACCCGCGCGCGCGTCCGTAGACCTAAGATCGAGCTAATTGCGAATACTGCGCCGTTTTTTCCGCGGCATCGTTTTTCCTTCCTTCGACGACGATTTGACGACGGTTTCGGATTCGATGTCGAAGGTTTTTCGAGAAACGAGGGAAGGAAAAATGGGCGGCGGTCCGGAATGGAAATGGAAAGGTGCAGAGATCGAGGCGCGGATATTTTTACCGCGTGGATGCGCGAATACGGAGGTGGCGGAGGAAAATTGAAAATTGTGATTATTGGTATATTGGCTCGACGTCGTCGCGACGTAGGTACGCGTGGCGGAGGAACGGCGCGCGTACCTCGTACTGCCATTGTAAATATTTGTCGAGACAGGTGTGGAGCCATAGCTGATTCGAGAGCGAGAGAAAAGATGAAACGCAACGTCGAGCGAACGCGCGTGGATGCGAGGGAGCGAGGGGACGGACGCGAGGAAATCGTAGAGGCGCCGTCGTTCCCAAATTTCCTCTCCTTGCGCGATTATTTGGCGACCGACGTCGCTAGAGAGAGAGAGAGAGAGAGAGAGAGAGAGAGAGAGAGAGAGAAAATTTAGCTCCCGATCTCTCGATTATATCGACGCGGCGTACCGGATAACGAGCGCGTCAACGAGGCACGTGGAACGGAACCCTTCGCTCGCATTCCCAGGCTCTCGTCAGCGACGGCATCGACGGCTACGTCGCCCCGTTCGAGACATCGGAAACGACTCGTTCCTTCGAAAAAAAACATATCCGGAAAACTCGTCATTCGCCGTAGAGAATCGTACGCCGCGCGGTAGAACGAGGCTCGAAAAAG
This sequence comes from Arge pagana, assembly GCA_963969455.1. Classification (NCBI taxonomy): domain Eukaryota; kingdom Metazoa; phylum Arthropoda; class Insecta; order Hymenoptera; family Argidae; genus Arge; species Arge pagana. The sequence goes on along the minus strand of OZ018308.1, from coordinate 20,533,112 downwards.
GATCGGAGGAATTTGGAAACGTAATTTTGGTCCCCGGCATTCGTTCGCCCCTACTCCGAGAAGACAGCGAATTAAACGCGTCGCGCGGAGATGGAAACTTTCGTTCGCTTTTGTTACGGGATCCGCGTCGGGGAAGCCGAGACCGACGCCTGTCACCGGCAATTCGTACCTCGCGATCTCGGATCACCGGGCCAACCCCGCGCACCCTCGGATGCGAATCCCTCGTTCCTCTTCTTCTTCTTCTTCTTCTTCTTCTTCTTCTTCCCGCGAGGCAGCTGCGATTTCTTTGCGAAGACCTACGCCGCGGTAGATCGAAAGGAAGTGAAATAAATGGGGAAAGAGAGACCCGTTGTTCGTCGATATGGAAAATCGCGTAGACGGGGAGTTTTTCGCAAGCGTGATTTTAGGGAAAGGCGAGGAACGAGGAAGGAGAGTCGGGCGAGTCGCGCGGCAGCGGACTGCCGTTGCGTTACGACGTCTGAAAATATCGCAGACGAATAAAATGGTCGGCTCGACGCGGGCGTATGGAAATAGAAGATAGAAATGAATTTAGAAATAGCGTCGCCGACAGTCGGTGGCCCAGAATTTGATAAAACTCGCCTACCTAGGCGACGGCGGTGGCGACGGCGGTGTCTCGCCGCGCTCGTGCATCGTCTCGATCCGTCGATCGATCGTATTGCCCGAACGATAAAAGACGCACGCGCGCGCGAACGAATACAAAGTCCAAGTTCGTCGAATTTCGTTCGCCCGAGAACGAGGGGAACCGTCGCGAGCCTCAGACCGTCGTTTCCCCGTCGCGCGTTCGAGCGCGGGGGAAGAGAGGCCGAAAACGAAAAAACCGAAAGGACGAGAAAGCGGATAAAAAGTAAACGCGACGATGAGAAAAAAAAAAGAAATGGTAAAGGGAAGAAAGGAAGAGGAAAAGGTTCGATTTCGCGAGGATCGTACGCGCGACGTCCTCGAGGTCCGGTCGGTCCTGCGTCGCGACGACGTCGAGCGGAACAAACGAGTTTATGAATGAATCTACTATACGACGCGAGCCCCTCGCACCACGGCGATCGCCTACCATTCGCGCCCCTCGCGCGTAGTACTAGCGCGGACGTCGCGATCGCGCGCGCGCGCGCGCGTCGATAGTAGCGCGGAGGAAGGAAGCGAGGTCGAAAAAAGTATTGTCCTCGGCGACCAGCCCCCGGAATGGAAACGAACGCGGACAATAGATGGGCGGCAGGATGCCGACTCCAAGGAAGCGAACTTCTCTCTCCGATGCCCGCGCGCGCGACGGGTAACGGGTGCGTGGAACGCTACCGGAAGCGAGGCACGGTTCCGCCGAGGGCAGAGGTCGCGCGGAGGTCACCGCCCTTTCGGACCTACGAGACGACGCGTTTCTTTCACCCGCCTCGGTCGACTCTTCGCAGGCTCGATTATTCTACGCGTCGTATCCGTAAAGGTCGACCGGGCGAGGGGAGAAACGAACGAGCGAGGGGAAAAAAAACAACGCATCTCGGTAGAAACGATATCTCGTTCCGTCGTCGCGGAACGCGATTCCGGCTCGTTTGGCTATTCGGCAACGCGTCGACCACGACCGGATAAAAGATATACAGTTATCTCGTACCGGAGGCCGACGACGCGACGCGCGAATATGCACGAGTCGAGGCAGATAGAGACGGGTAGGTAGGTACTCCGCGAAATATACCTCGAGCGATTCACCGCGCCTCCTGGAAAATCGAGACGATTTTTCCGAGTCTCCTCGTCTCAGGAATTCCGATTCGCGAATCGCGTCGGCGATACCGAGGGATGCCTAGTAAAACGAGCCCGATCGTTGGTTGCGAACTAAGCTTCGTAGAACAATATACCGGGTCGCGCACGGGGAGCAGAGGGGAGGGGGGATCGGAACGCGGGTCTCTAGGCGGACGGATCGATTGATAGGAGATACGGGAACGAGGTGAGAGAGAGAGAGAGAGAGAGAGAGAGAGAGAGAGAGAGAGAGAGAGAGAGAGAGAGAGAGAGAGAGAGAGGCAGAGAAACCAAGCTCCGCGCCGCGTGAAAGGGTTTCGTCGCGGGCCCTTTCGCGCATTCCATCGGTGAAAATTCGGCAGAAAAACCAAAACTTTCCTTCCACTCGCACGGACCGGCCACGTATTTTAGCAGCTCGAAAATCGGTATCGGACTTTCTCGGAGTTATCGTCGATCGACGTCCCCCCCCCCCTCCACCCCGTTCCTATTCGAACGATTCTTCGGCTCTCTTCCCCGAGCGTACGATCCACCGATGCGTTTCGCGAGCGCGTATCGTTCGCTCCGGCGAGATAAGAGCAGCGACCAGGCGGGAATTCGAAACGGAAGCGGTGGTTCCCGTTTCGCGAATCGCGTCGGACCAGATGGACGAGATGCTGCCGATCTTTGTCCCGGTGGATGCGCCTACGCTCTACCCCACTCGAGTCGAGTGCGCGAAAGCTGGAACTGGAAACCGTCCCGCGGGACGTCTTGCCAAGTAGTTCGGGTGATGCGCGCGAATATCCGGACGGTGGGACGAGGCGAGGATAAGGGAGAAGGAGCGACGAGGAATGGAAACGACGACGACGACGACGAAGATAGTAATCGCGCGTCGTAGAGACGCGGACCACCGAATGAAATTCCATATGGAACTCGGGCGAGAGACTTTGTCGCGGACCCAAATGCCAATTCTACTCGCGTGACGAGTAACGGTTCGGCATACTTCAAATAATTACTCGAAAGCCGCGCGTACGGCGCGACGCGACGTCGTCGCAACTTTTTACGCTCGAGGCAACGATACTCCGACGACACTCGTCTCACCTCACCCCTGCTCGAAGAAATCCGCTCGAACGATTACCCTCGCGCCGCGTCTCGATCGGAACTCGGTTGCGTTGTGGAAAGAAGAGGAAAAAAGTCCGCGAAACATCTTCGTCCCGGGAGAATCGAGCGTTCTCGAAAACGGAAAGTTGCTGGAAAAGCGCTAAAACGAGCACCCGGCGCGATCGAACTCAACGGACGATACCTTTGTCCTCGTTCCCCTCGTCGTTATTCTTCGTCGGCGTTGTCCCGCGCGGCTTCCATTCACGTCCAGTTTTCCGAGAAGGACAACCGTCCCGCGACGAGGAAGAAGCGGGAAACGCTGCCCGGAACTACGGGCTCCCCGTCCGTTTCCGCTTCTCGCACCGCCGCCGTTGCTTATCCGCGCTTCTCGTACCTGCGCTAGGCAAATCCGCGCTAGCCGCGGTCGGTGTACCCGACGATTCGCGAATAACCGAGCAGAATCGAACACTCGCGAGGCTTGCCGAGCAGCACCACGTCGCTGTCGCGCTGCAACGACGACGTCGACCGACAACAAACGGCACGCACGTGCACGCACACACACATTCCGGCGGCATTCCGCGTATCCGCTCCCCCGCGATCCTCTTATCGCGACGGCATCGAGTTGCGCAATTTTAGGAGTAAACAAAAACCTCGACTCGCTTTCTTCTTTTTCCTCCTCCTCCTCCTCCTCTTCCTCTCCCTGGGCACGTTGGTCGAGATTTCGCTGCGACGCGAGGCGCGAGCTTCGAATAATCGGCCAAAGGTGCGAGCGGGCAGGAGAGAAAGGGAGAGCGCGAGAGGGAGAGATAAGAGCAGGAGTGCACGGAGGGCACGCGAGCAACGCGATGTGCAATCGAGGACTGGTGTACGCGCGACGACGGCGCCCATGCAGCCTGCCCTATCCCCCCCACCAAAGCAAACCGAAACGGAGCATAGTAGCCATCTATGCGAGGCGAGAACAACCCTTGGGAGCGTAATAATTTCCTCGGTGAACCGGGCACGAACGTCCTTCGATCTTTCCCGCACCCGCACCGGGACTCTTCCGCGTTTCGCGCCAATTGCTTCGCGATCTACGAGGCGTGTCTCTGTAGAGAGAGAGAGAGAGAGAGAGAGAGAAAAAGGGACGACCCAAAATGAGAACGACGGAATTATCGTCCAAGTTTCGCCACTTACCTGCGTACAGCCTGTTCGTTTTCCCGGAGATGCATGTCGCGTTCTCCAGTCTTCTTCTCCGCCGCCGTCGTCGTCGTCGTCGCTGTTGTCGAAGGAATCTCGAAGACGAGAGGCGAGGATTCGCGGACTGGACAGGGGTATCTGGATGAAAGTAATGCGAGGCGAGTCAGCGGGGTGAAATTGGGGGGATGAAACGGAACGGAAAGAGAGAAACGAATTGCGAAGGAAGTTTTTCCAGGAATTAGCGTGTAATGTACTTTTCATTTATTTCACAAGGTGCTCGCGATAACGTTGCAATTACGTACACAATCGGTTCGTTATTCCGCGAATCGTTCGTTTCCACTCGGTGCGAGTACCGAGCGAATATGTGAAAACCGTTCGCGGATACGACGACGAGGCATCCGTTGTCGATTGCATTCGAGCGGAATTTCAATTCCTGCGCGAACGAGCCCGACATCGGATTCGTCGCGAGCGCTCGCGAGACGGTATCTCGATTGTTTTCTGTTTTTTTTTTTTGTCCCACCCCGTTGATTTAATATAAATCAACGCGACGGAGATCGCATATTTCTGAGAAGTGCGCCCGTTGGCCCGAGGATGGATCGAACGAACGGCGACGAATTCGGAGCCGAGTATTCGTTTCGAGGCTCGAATATCATGTGAAAAGTATTATGCGACGAAATTGCGAGTTGTTGACCGCGCGCGATATTCAAATGATCGCGAAAAGCGTGATATCTCGGCAAAACGTATGGAAACGTGGGATTTCGGATTAAACGAAGTACGCGAGGCGCGTATGATAAACGCGCCCGATTGTGAAAGTGATAATAATTCGAGTGCTCGGAACGTTGCGCGTCGGCTGCGAAAGAATCGCGAAACTCGAGACGAATCGTCGGGCGAGTTTGGTATAAGTTTGGAAATCGTCTCTCGCCCTGTCGGGCGGAAGCCGCGAATTTCGGTGCAATCCTCGCGATAACTCGGTTCGATCGCGTCCTCGGGGTGTTGGGGGCAGCTTTTGCACGAGGAAAAATAAATATGTTTTTACATATTCTAACGCACGGCTGCGTCGCGCGCGCGTTGAGCGTTTATACGTGTAGATATATACAGACGCGCATATCCGGACTGGCAATGAAGGCGAAGTCGAAAGAGAGACTTCCGCGAATTTTCAACCCCTTCGAATCGATCGCTTCGACCGCGTCGCGAGTATAAAAAAAAGAAAGAAGAAAGTCCGCTGATAAAATCGATTGGCCTCGTTGCGGTAGATTTGTGCTCGGAATGGCCGATGGCTTACGTTTATTCCTTTCGCCCTGCGGAAAAGTGAGAATCGTCGACGAATCGTAAGTAATCGACGGAAGACTTCTTGGCAAACGTTCGGGGCTCGAAAAGTGTCCGAGAAAAAGGGTTACTCGTTTGAAAAAAAAAAACAAAAAAACTCTTCGATAATCGTCCTCCTCCTCCTCCTCCGAAAGTAATCGAACAAGAAGTCGAGGAAACGATTCGAGCTTTGTAAACGGGCTCGATTTTTTTTGGTGCGTCGTCGTGAAAATCATCGCCAAAGAAGCGTTTCCACCAACTTCGACGACTCGCGCGTCGTAGCGTCGAATTCCTTCGTTTTTCTTTTCCTCACCTTACCAAAAAGTGTTCGTCGTACGGCGATGCGGAGGCAATCGTAGGAAGTGCGAAGTTCTCGCGTGCAACGAAGTTCGAGAGCGCGGCGGCGGAAGTCTTCTCGTTCGATCGTTGGCTCTGCTATCCAAGTCCGACGTCGAGGGCCATCATGACGATGAAACCGACGATGGCAGCCCAGCTCGCTGCTTTTCCGTTCCCGCTGCGAATTGCATATCGGCGAAGTGAGGAAAACGTCGGATTCTCGCCTCGCCTCCGTTTTCATCTTTTCGTGGTCGCGCGGAAAGAGCGACGAGGAAACGAACCCGGGGAACGAGGAGGGACGCGCGAGAGGACGCGAAGGATGGCCACGCGAGATACAAAGAGGCCAATTACAATGACAATGCGACGGGAGGCCTGGGAAAATTTTCGCTCGCTCTCTCCTCGCCCTTTGCATCTCCCGCTTCTCGTTCCCGAATCGTCGAGTGGCGAAGACTCGCCGATTCGACGGCCGATGAGTCGTCTCGTGGCTGCTCTCCCGCCTCGTTATCCGCGATCGCGAGGCACAGCCGAACGAAACGACGAATCGAGGGGGAAATTTGCCGGTGCAATATCGCGCAGTGGAAAACGAGGAAACGGCGGACGACGAGAAACGAGAGAAGAGGGGCGAATCCGCGGGAATGCTCTCACCTCGAATGGGCTTCGGGGACTATGTCGTCGATGACGACGTATATCATGGCGCCCGCGGCGAACGCCAACGCGTAGGGTAGCGCCGGCGCCGCGAGGCTCACCCCGGCGGCTCCCAAGACTCCCGCGACGGGCTCCACCATCCCCGAGAGCTGACCGTACCAAAAACTCTTGAGGGTACTGAATCCGGCGGCCTGGAGGGGCAGCGAGACGGCCAGGCCTTCCGGGAAATTTTGAATGCCGATGCCTATGGCCAGATTCCTGAAACAGAAACGTTCGCGTCGATCTTTGGCATAGCGCGAGACTTCCTTCGTAAAACGAGGCAATGCCAGGCGAGTAAACGACGAATTATCGGTGCAACGAATTGGCCGAAACGGAGAAAAGGAAGCGAGGAAAAAAGACGGTCATCGCGAGAGATCATTCGCGGTGAAAAAATTCGTGCGGCGACGAGGAGAGAGAGAGAGAGAGCGAGAGAGAGCGGTGTCCCCGTGGATCGGCGGAGGCTGCGATACGTTATCTGGGCCTCGACTCTCTCTCTCTCTCTCTCTCTCTCTCTCTCTCTCTCTCTCTCTCTCTCTCTCTCTCTCTCTCTCTCTCTTTTTCTCCCTCTTCTTCTCTCTCTCTCTCCCGTGGAATGTGGATTTAACGATGCCCGAGGATGGAATCGGAGTTCGAGAAGCAACAGGTGAACGAATGACGGTCAGTTAGAAACGTGAAGCACGGATCCAACCTTCCGAGACGCGCATTCCTACGAACTTGGACGAGCGCTCGCGAGTTTTGCCGAGCGCTGGATTACGATTAAACGGATTTACAGTTACCTACTTTGGAGAGACCACCGACCGGGGTAGGTCACCCCGATTCCGAGAAACTACCGAGCCGAACCTTTTCCAACTTTTCCATCTCCTCGCTGTTCCGAGAATTTCCCAAACTCGCGATACCGTTCGAGTCGTTGCCCGAGGAAAGAGATCGGAGAGGAAAAGACACGCTCGCGATTTTCACGGCTCCTCGTATCTTTCGAATTCCATGCCTTTTCCATTTTCGATTCTCGCAACAACGAACCAACGCGGAGCAAGGAGTCGGGAGCCGAGCGTCGCCGCCGGGGGAGCGGGTCGGAGGGAATCGAGCTCGCGAGAGTAGGCAAAGGCGAGCGAGGCAAAGGTGGCGAGGGTCTCAAAGCGCGGTGGGGGTCGTTCATTCATGAGGCTTTGCCGGCGCGTTTTACAACTTGTTTCGAGCGTGGAATTCTCTTTCGTCGAAATGCACCTATTTACAGCGCCAGGCTCGTTTCCGTGAGAAGGACGAGATCCTCGGCTCCACGCTCGATCGCTTTGGAATAGATCTCGAGCCTCGAACCGGTCGGTCGACACCTTCGGACAACAAATCCGAGAGCAGCGATCTTGGGAATATAACGACGACGACGACGACGACGACGACGACGACGACGACGCGAGAATGGAGGGAGCGGGGGGGGGGGGAGACAAAAATACAAAAAGACAAGTGGAAGAAATGATAAAAGGTGGAACGTAACGTAATGGGTTCGAGGCACCGATCGTGCTAATGGTATCGCGCCGCGACGAGGCTCGTTTCGATCGCATACATCGAACCTTCGAATACCAATTATATGCTACATACCTCCGCGTTTTCGTTCGTGCCCATCGTTCGATGCATTCTCGATTTTTCCCACTTATTCCCGAGCTCTCCCTCGCGCCTCGCTCTGTGCCTCATCCTCTTCCTCTTCACCTCGCCCGAAATTCTCGCGAGGTGAAATCTTCATTTTTCGTTTCGAGACGGCGCGTCGCCCCGGCTCTTTCCCTCTCTCTCTCTCTCTCTCTCTCTCTCTCTCTCGCTCGCTCGCTCGTTCATTGCCGAGCGGAGTGCGCGGCGGGTATCGGGGAATGCCGGTGACTCGTGACACGCGTGCCCATCGCGCGTGCTCGGACGCGACTTCGAGGCCCTCCGCGCGATCGGAGACGCCGTCGCGACGAAAGACGATCATCCCCTTTCGCGTGGAAAATCGAACGACTTTTCCTCGGATTTTTCGCAAGTCGCGGTACGTCGACTCGCGCGTCGCCCCCCGTTTTTTCACATTTTCACGGCGATTCGCCCAAGGTTTCCGTTCGGCGAGGTCGCCAAGGCCGGTTGCCGAACCCGTCGACCGACGCGATCCGGTAAGCGAGGCGAGAAAATAAAGGAGGACGAGATAGGGGAACGAACACGTTGGCTCTCCTCCGGCCTTCGGATCGGGGTTAGGACGCGCGACCCGAGAACTCGATCGACCATCGCTACGGACGATCTTTTTCCCGTTTCGATGGATTCCCCCCCTCCCTGCTTTTCCACCCGTCGAATATCGGAGGAGGATCGGTCGCGTTTCCTCGCCCGTCGCCCGGAGCGCGAGGACGGCGCGAAACGACGTCGAATTCCTCCTCGTGCCGGCATCACGCGAGTCCGAGCGATAGGTGGTGGTAGGTCCTGCGCGTTTGTCCACGCGAAATCCCAGCATCGATGCGTTACGTTCTTACGCAAATATAACAAACAAGGATGACGAGGCCGAGGAGATCCTCCGGGAGAAGGACGACGATAACGTCGTTACAGCGACAGGCGGGACGAGTTTCGCGAAGGGAAAAGAATCCGTGCGGGGAGAGCCGAGAGCTACTTTTATTTCCCGAGTCCCGGGGGATCCCTCCTCCGCACGGCCGTGTGCTCGGTGCTCACGCGAGCGCCGTTCGTGCCGTTGGCACCGAACGAAAGGGAAGCGAGGAGCGAGGAGACGTAGGATCGTTGCATGCGACGCGGTGTATAATACGGAGTGCGGAGATCGCGGTGCGGTATAAACGAGACGCGATGGTGGTGGTGGTGCGCGCTCGTCGTCGTCGTAGTCGCCGCGTCGGTGTCGGTGGTAGCGGCAGCGGCGGCGGCGGAGACGAAGGGATCGGAGGGAGCTCAGGAATGCATGGGAACTCTGTACGAGCGACGGTCTGGGATTCGCTCGTGCCGCATTCCTCGGGGTCTCGGCGGAGGGAAGGCTGTAGGGCCCGGCAGCATCCGTCCGCGGACCTCGGGACCCGAGGCCGAGCGACGAAGGGATCCGATTTTCGTCGATTTTCAACCCTCGTATCTACGATTCCTCGGCAGTGGGATAAAAAAAAAAGGAAATACCACGCGCCTCGCAATTCTCGCGCGATTCGCCTCGATCATCTCCGCTCCTCTCGTTTCGCGGTACATTCTCAAGCTCGCGGATTCTTCCGCGCACCGCGGATATCGACCTGGTTGGGAAAAACGCTTCCCCCCCGAGCACGACGATCGGATAATTCGTAGTTTGTAATCGCGTTTTAGGAAAGAGGCCTCGGTACGCGGCTCCCTCGTCCTCGCGCCGATGCGTTTCAATTCCGGCTCCGATACCCGGCGAGGCTCGAGCGCGGAGAAACAATGATCGGAATGCGGAGGCACCGCGCATGCGCCCGACCGATACGCTCGACTGTTACTCGGAAGACTCGAAGACGGGCGAGACGACTCTGCTCGGCGAGCCGTTATACGCGTCCGCCGAGCGATTTCCTTCGTTCGCGAAAGAAGGAACGAAGCCGAGTCGCGTCATTTCCGTTCTCCGATCGGGACGATCCTCGCAGACGTCGGCGAAACGCGAGTCCCTCCGCGCGCTTCCGAGAACCGAGCGCGTTTTCGCGACGATTCCTCCTCCTCCTCCTCTTCCTCCTCGCTCGTCTTCTCCTTCTCCTCGAGAGTCTTCGGAATTCCGCGGCGAAAATCTTCACCTTTCCATCAAAATAATTGTTCGGGTTCGAGACTCGCCTCGCGCCGTTACTGGCCTCGCGCATTCCTCCGCGTATCTCCTAGCCCACATCTGGACGAGCATCCCTGTTTACCTCTCTCTGTCCGTCGTTATCGGCTCAGCTCGCGTTGCCTTTCGTGACGTCGAGCGACACACGCTCGTCGAGCTCGAGATTTTCCATTTTTTTCATTCTCTCTCTCCTCTCCGCGTCCGCGTCGTTCAATTTTTTTTCTCCTTTCTTAATTTCAGTTTTTTTCGCTTTTATCTTCGTTTCCCCGTCTCCGCATCCCGTCGGCGAGGAAGCTGCTCCGCGATTTTAACAATAACGTCGCAAATCGCGCCTCTCGGCCTCGCGCACCGCCGTCACGGTTCCGCGCGACGCCGCGGAGGATCGGCGAGTCACAAGACCGGAAGTACTATCGGCGAGCGCGCGCCCCACGCCCCGCGCCCCGCGCCTCCCCCCGACTTCCGTTGCTATTAATACGTCGAAATTAGCCTTCCTCGCATACGCCGCGATAAACGACCGTTCGAGCCTCGTCGAGCCGCGCGACTTCCTCTCCCGTATCATCGATCGAACGAGTTTTTTTCTCTCCACCTTTCCTCCCTGTTTTCCTCTCTCTCTCTCTCTCTCTCTCTCACCTATCGGTCGGTTCCCTTCTCCCCTCATTTCCCCCCGACGACCGAGGAAACATCCCCGAGAGCTCGAACGGTGAACGAGATAGCGGTTTTTCCACCACCGCGCGCGACGTTCCAGGCATCGAACGGAACGCAACGCAACGCAACGAAACGCTGCGTTCGCCTTTATATTATACCTACTCGTAGTACTTTGTCAATGGACTCGGCGCGACGCGACGCTTTGTTTATGAATGACGGAGCACGCATACTTCCGAGCCGAGCAGAGTCCGTTCGACATACCAGCCGAACGGTCAACAAACTCTACCACCGATATTCCTTCGCGTTTATGACCGAGCGGTGGCAACGAAAAAAGTAAAGGAACAAAAAAGAGGATCACGAATACCGGAGCGCGGATGCACTTTCTCCTCCCTTGCGCAGATCCCGGATAATGGTCGCGAGAACAATCGCAACGATTTCGCGTGGGAAAGAAAATTGGAGCGGTCCGATCGAAAAGATAGAAATTCGTTCGTATCCGATGTCACGGCTCGTTGCTCGGATCGAACTATCCGTGAATCCGATCGGTATCGACACGCGACGACGACGTTCGACGAGTATCGGACCGATTCTACTCGCCAATACCGGTCCATCGTCGTCCTCGTGAAGTTCGTATCGGATCGATTCCAGCCGTTCGCGATCGACTCGTATTCGGTTACCGGCGCAACTGGTCGGTTTCCAGTTTCGCCCCGATATTGCGATTCGGAATCGACCCGAAGCGCGCGAGCGAGCTCCGGGATCGTGAGAAGTACAATTCCGATCTACGATCCCGTACGGGATTGTCGACTCCGCGGCGACCGCGGAATCTAGGAAACGTACGGCGAGGGGGGTCCGCTCTTCTCGATGATCCCGCCTCGGAATCGTCGACGTCGCGCGTCTAGCGGCATAATACGCGCGCGATGCACTCGGTAGGTACCGTGCGATTCCCAAGGACGCGCCTCGATCACGTCCACGTGTCTCTTTCCCCAGGTTTTCCTTGACCTGGCCGCTTCGCGTCCTCTCCGTCGCGAGTTTACGATTCCCCCGGAGTCGCCGGTATCCGGCGGTAGGTCTTCCGAGGAAGTCATTTTTTTTTCCCGAAAGGTCGCGCTTTCGGTACCAACGACGAATCACGACGACGACGAAGCGAGACGCGGCGAACGATTTGCAAGTTATGAATGAAACTCGGCTCGCACCCGAGATAACCTCGGTAAGAAGATACGATCGACGTTTATTTCAGACCACGGTGTACGAGCACTGACCACGTTCCGACCCCGGGGATGACCCCGGTTGATAGTAGAGTAGCTCGCTGCTGCTCTCGTTGCCGCTGCCGATGCTGCTGCTGCTGCTGTTCGAGTAAAATGTCGAAGAGACGCGACGAGAACGCGGGGGACGGCGCGCGAGGTGGGCGAGATGGACGAACCCGCGTCGGGGACACCTGCGATTCCTTTACATTTGTCCTCCCTTCTCGGGAACGACGAGACGAGGAAACGTCGCGCGGACAAGGCGTTTTCGTCGCGGTATCGACGATGAACTCGGAGACGGTCCCGCTTCGAGCGGAGCGACTGATAAACGATATCAAACGAGCGACGAACAAGGTTGCCAACTCGGCCTGCTCTCCGGCGTGCGCGTAGAAATCGAAATTGTTTTTGACAAGTTCGCGATTCGGGCAAAAACACGAGCGACGACTCTTCCCGAGCAATGCCTATCTTCGGCACCGATTTCCGAAAACCAAGCGGACACCTGCTCGTGGATCGTTGGTACGTTTTCGTTGGCGATCGAAGGAGCACGATAGCCGCGCGACAACGAGCGTGAGATTTACGAACCGTCGCAGGCTCGATAACGCCTTTATCGATACGGAAATCTTCTTTCGATTTCCGAAAACGAGCGCGCCGAGGATCGAGGGGGAGGGAAGAGCGCCTCGGCGCGGAGAGGGAAGGAGCGAGCGAGAGCGCGAGAGATGATCGTCGGCGTGAAATCCTCTCGATATTTCTTAATTATCGCGGAGGGAGGCTAACGACGCGCCGCGAGAGCCGGCGGTTCGACTTCATTCATTCCGTCTTTCCACCGATCCTTTAATGGATCCTCCTCGGACGAGCGTTGGAGAGCTCCGGAGACCCGGGCCGAGCTCGCATGCCGTTTACTCGACGCGCGCCCTCCTCCCCCTCCTCCGGCTTCATTTGAATGCGATGGAATGCCGTGCCGCGATGCGGCTCAGCCTTGGCCCTTCGGGAGGCCAGGCTCTCCGTCTCTCCGGACCCGCGAGACGCGTCCGGGACGATCGCGCGGATCCCGGCACGTCCGACGACCACGAGCCTACCTAGGAACGCGTCTCTCGCCTCGGACGAGTTTTCGCCGCGATTCCGAGACTCCGCGACGCGGAGGTAGGTACGACGACGCCGCGAACGGAGGAAGCTCGAGGTGTTGCGCGGGGGACTTTTCGAAAGGGGGGGTTTGACGAAAACGAGGAGCTCGAAAGCTCGGTCCCGTGGGGACGGTCGTGGCGCATTCCTGAATCAAATTAAAAAACAAACGCGCGCGGCTCGAGCGTACGAGACGCGAAGCGGCGGCGGGGCTCGAGGAACGGAAGCCGAAGTCAGATAAGGCGAGCTGAAATATCCAACCGCGAGGACGAGAGTGGAAGAGAGTCGGATCGAACCGTGGAAATCGAAAAAGCTCTCGGATCGGCGAACGAGCGGAGCGCCGACGTCGCGAACGAACCGAGCTTCTCGCGACGACCGCCGCGATGTCTCGTGGCGCCACCTTCGATGCCGCGTGAATTCGATCCTGGCGATTCCCGGAATCGGCCCTTAAAGTTGGCCCAAAACGCTCGGGGAATCGAGGGTGTCGGGAAACGTAATTGGGGAAAGAAACGACGATCGAGCTGTCTCTCTCTCTCTCTCTCTCTCTCTCTCTGTCTCGCTCGTTCGCTCCGCGCGCGTGCGCGCTTCTCGCGATACGAGGAATCAATTGCCACCGGTTCCCGACGTTGGGTTCACGTATTTTCCTAGGCCATCGGAATTTCCTCGCGTGTTTGTCGTCGGGGTTTCGTAACGCCCTGTCTCGGTTCCGAATGAGTTGCCCCTGCCGTCTCCGCGGGCTCCCTCAAGAGAGCGAGCGCGAGCGCGAGAGCGAGTGCGAGAGAAAGAGAGAGAGAGAGAGAGAGAGAGAGAGAGAGGGAGAGAGAGAGACAGATCGGTGCTTCGACGAGAAAAAGAAAGGAAGAAAAGAGAAGGGGATCGGTAAAATGAAAAACGAAGAAGAGGAGGGGGGAACGGAAAATGTCGCTGGAGGACGACAACCGCGCAACTCTATGCGGTTGCTCGCCGTATCGCTTGGCAACAGTGGGCGCGGCTTACGCCCAGCGTCACTTCCGCTCCGCAAAGTAGGATACAATGCTAATAAATGTTAATAACGCGAGGAAAAAGAGTACCTATAGCTTTGGCATACTCCAGTGCGAACCGCTTGAATGGAACTCGCGAGTATAAATTCTTATCTCTATTAACCTTCCCGCCCGCTCGACCGCGCGAACATTTCCGTCCTCGCATCTTTCCCCGGCTATTTAGACTTTTCTTCTTCTCTCCCGCTGTGTATTTCGCCTGCCGGAATCGTTGACTCGTTCGCGTTCTCCCAAAGTTCTATCTATCTATCTATCTATCTATCTCTCTCTCTCTCTCTCTCTCTCGCTCGCTCTATCTCCCATTTTTCTTCCTTCCTGTGCTCGCAGGGCAGACGCCTCCGGTTTGCTTCCATCCAGGCTCCATCGACGACGAGGGAAGGCGGAGCAAGGAACCCAATGACGAAGGCGAAATATAACCGGAGACAAAAGATAGCGAAGATTGGAATAAAAAAAAAAGTCGCGTCTCCGCGAGTAGCAGAGGCACTCTGAGAGAGCGGCGAAGCAAAAGCTGCCTCGGGAAGGCGCGTTCGAGACTCGAAGATACGAGCCGTACCAGCACGGCGCGGCTGTGGTGGGGATGGAATGCGCGCCGTGCGGCGCCTAGGGCTCCCCAGATTCCAGGGCCACTTTTTTCCCTTTTGCCTCCCCTCTCTCGCGTCGCCGATGGACGACCGCCAATAAACTCCGAGGCTCCGAAGAGCTGACCGACGCGAGCGACCACCATGGAACTCATTCATACGGACCTCCAACCATGAATACCGCGGACTCCGGCGGACCACTTCCCGCCACCTGGCGGTGGCGCCGCGAACGATCGTTCCGCCGACCGCTGCCGCGGCAGCGCCATCCGACGCCGAGCCGCCCAACGACGAACGACACGGCCGCCGCGCGGCAGGGATGGAGAGATTTGAAACTTAACGATGCCGACACGCGCGTCGGACTTTTTTCAGGTGACTCGAGGGTCGCGAGGGATCTCCGAAGCGTACCTCGCGTTTTCGAACGTTGCCGACGCGCTGCTTCCTACCGCGGCGAATCCGACTCCTACGGCGAGGCCTTCGGGGATGTTGTGAACCTGGAATGTGGAAAGAGAGAGAGATTTAGATTCCCAACATCGATACCCGATCGGTTGTCTGCCTGGGCAGCGAAAGAAATCTTGGCGTCGAGAATTGCTCGAGGGATTCTTGGTACTGTCGGATATCGTCGCGACTCCGCGAGTACTCACGGTTATTGCGACGACGAGAAGGAGTATCCTTCGCCATTGATTGTTCATAGTCTCGTCGGGACGCTCTACGTAGATGGTTCCGGGATCCTCGCTGTCCACCGTTGATTGATCGACGCCGGTCTGCCTCCTCCTAGTATTCTGTTCGTAGAAACCTGCGAATGATTCGACTTTTGTAAAGCTCATTTTTGAAGGGACACCGCGGTGGAACCTACTCGAACGTATTCCGAGGCATTGTAACGCGATTTTATCTAGAGGCCGCAGCCTTGCCATTTCTCTCTCTGATTTCCGACACGGTGACGAGGTGAAGGTAATTGTCTTGCGTTACTTTTACGCCACGCCGCTAATACGTTTGAGAAGTATCTACTACCGCGTCGGCGTGAACCTTGATCCAATTTTAAGAGTCGTTGTCTGCGTCGACGCACAGTCGCGAATCGACCTGTCGATCGATCGAAGCGTTCGCTCGAATCGGTGAAACGCAGAGGTAACGTGTGGCGTGCGAGAAAGGAAAAATCTTTGAGAAAATCTATCCTACGTATATACAGACGTACCTGTGCGTGGGCATTCGTAGAGATAAATATAGGAAATATATATGCTAGACTAGAGGTTTCAGGCAGAGTTAATAGGATCAGTCCAAGCTACGTGGAAGTCGGAGCGACGACTCGAAGGGTCGATTGTTTTAGCGGGGCGTTGGTATTTTAAAATATTATTTTACTTCGTGTATCATTGTAGGTAGGCTTGATTCCTGTTTCGTTGATCGTCGCACGTTCCACTTTTTATGTCAATTTAAACACTTCGTTTACACACTCCGCTTTCGCACATACGAATTTCTTTATTGTTCCATGTTTTTGCCACGTAGAGTTGGTTATTTTTCAGGTATTTAAACGGGTTTACGGCTCGAGTCGACAGCTCCGATTTCCAAGCTTTGTTAAGCGTAGAGTAACGCTGCGGGGAACAAGCAGCGATCGCATGAATTTCACATTTCAGTTGATCGCTCAATTACACGTGAAGGCCGTTCGTGTTAATCGTCGTGCAGATGAAATGCAAAGAACACGTACGAACGACGAATACGACGCGACGGAGGGCAGAATCGAGTCGACCGAAGAAAGGTACCGCTCGTTCTCCGGATCTGGATCTACGCAACCGTCGAAATTTTCGAACAAGTTCTTCCGACCCACTGTATCCGCGACGTTACCAAAGCAATGAAACGCGATGAAACTGATCCCATTGTAGAATCTTGGTGTATGGAAAGAAAAAAATATCTATCGTTAAGAAATGTGATTGGATAGGAACAATCAATACCATCGATCGTGGTCGACTCGTTGTTAGCATAAACTTTTCCGCCGCTATATCGTACGTCGTTAAGATTTCGAATTTCGTCAAGATCCTCGTCGATTTTTAGCTTTGCAATGATTTTTCGTCTTTGTTTCGTACCGACTGATTGCATGGCTAATAGCACATTGGGGGACTGAATTCCGAGAGACGATATCAATATGTCTGTTGCATAGACGAACGCGGAGCCGACTAGAAATCCAACGGCGACGGGGGCGAAGGCATACTCTCCATTTTCCCCGTAGATCTTGCTCTCCGTGGCCATATCTATTGCCGGAGACAGGAGTGACCAGAAGCTGGCTGCGATCATAACCCCTGCCGCGAAGCCGAGACTGACGTCGAGGAGCTTGCGCTGAAACGAAAACGAAACACGATCAGAGATATGTCAAAACTTCGATCCTGATACTATTTTTCCAACGCTCCAGAAATCGTTGGTCGTTATTGATACGGGTACCAATAACAAATTAATCATTCTTCGTTAAAAAAACGAGGTCGTCAACGAAACTGGTTCAACATCTTTCGATCATTCGTACCTACGCAAAGGCGACTCGTTTGTATCTTTGTATATTTATTGCCAGAAAATGTAACAAATGCGTCTGCATTCTTATAATGGTACGGAGGTAACCATGTTGCTGGACGTAGCACTGGCATGCAATGTAAAACATGTAATAAAAACGTAAACATGTTTCTCGCTCGATAATTTATTCCTGCATCAACTTTGATGGCAATGAATTTGCAAAAATTTCAACCAAAAATTTTGATGGATTTTTTTGCACCGACCGCAATTTTACATCACGTTTTCGTACCGATTTTAGTTGAAGCTATTTTTTCAGAT
The DNA here is from genome assembly GCA_963969455.1 of Arge pagana. Lineage (NCBI taxonomy): Eukaryota > Metazoa > Arthropoda > Insecta > Hymenoptera > Argidae > Arge > Arge pagana. Next base: position 20,515,627 of record OZ018308.1, on the reverse strand, counting down.
TTCTGCTCGATTCTCTCGTTTTTAAATGTATCTATACACCGTGTCCACTTTGAACGAAGCTGGACATTAATGTGGATCTACCATCGCCTTATCATGATTAATATGAGAAACGTAGCTAACAACAATACTTTTACACGTGTCGACCAACTACTATGATGATTCATGTATCGTCCATGGCAATCAAGTTTGGAGGAATGGTAAAAAAGGTACAAAGTTATCCTGAAACAAGAATATTCTGTTTACAGATCTCGATTCTCGGTATTCGGGTTTGCGATTTCAATAAATAAACTCTATAACGCGAATTTACATGGAAAGATCGTCACGGCCACGTCCACGTATCTTGATTTTTGTCAGGAATGTATATTTTTTACATTTTTTGGTATTTTTCGCGAGCAGAGATGAAAACAAATTACCATCAATGATCTTTAGTTTAGAACACGCATAAATTATTCATAATGACCAGCCAACGAATTTGACACAACGTTACAACATTAACGGCGTCTACGTTGACAACATTCGCGAAATTATCGACTGGAATGATCTTGGTACGGACGGAAATTATTCTCTCAAGTCTAGATAAAACGCTCGTAAAATAACAACACTATCGACCAAAGTTTATATCAGAAATCTTCAATATTTCCCTGCGTGATTATTGAGAAGAAGATAAAGAATAACAGGCAAACAATTCAAGCTATCATGTAATTATTAAATATCCATACACAAGACAAATCGAAATCGCTATGAAAGAAATGAAAATGATTCGGCAAGTTTATGTACGGATAGTCGGGGTAGACTTGGTTCAAGTACTAATATTAGGAAATATGAATGAACAAGCCAAACGATTACTTCATGCCTAAGTCACGGCAAAGAAGGTCACCCTTTTGGTAGGTCTATCGTTGAATATAAAAATATAACAAGGTCAGGGTGATATCTGTTCAAAAATTAAGTGTTTATCGGTGTTTGCTTATTATCAATAACTGTTAGCATCAAACGTCGCAATTCGTTCGATCCTAGCTATCACTAAAGATAAGACAACGTAGGTGACGTTGGTATATTAAAAATTACGGAAACCTTTGATTCTTAGGTTTGTCCAATAGAATTGGATTCCGTATCAAGAAATTCCGATTATCCCGTCTGGCACGGCGTCATTTATGAGCCATCAGCAAAAAATTTGTGCAATTATCCGCAACGTATCAGGTTCAACCTGGCAACTCGAATACGTTAACGTCGAAATATTACCGGCTATGTGTTCAGAGAGAAGAAGAAAACTTCGTTGCTCGCGTATTTCTTTTCGTGACGCCGAGCATTTTGTAATCACTGTTCATTACAATCAATTGAACTTCACAATGATCCGACGATTAGTCGTGTACAAACAAGTGGGCACGGTTAGAACCTATCGAACGAGCTGACAATTCCAAAGAAAGCGAGATAAAAGTGTATCGTAACGTCGCTGCGGTCTGCAAAAAAAATATTCTAAGAAACGAGTTGTAGGGTATCGCGAGACGTTTCAGCGCGTTCGAGCAATATTTGAGAAGGGGAATACAGTACGCGGAAACATTTCGACAATATTTGGAGAACGTTGTCATCTTTTAGAGTTATTTCCGAAATGCTGGTTTAAGTTTATACGTCCAACAAAAGCTGTTGGACGACACGTCGCAAATATTAATGAAAGAACCGTAATAATTTGGAAACTGGGTGGAATTATTTTTGCTCGTTGAAATGTGCACGGAGTACTTCGATACGTATATATTTCGATCTGGTGCAAAGCTGTTCGCGTATACGATCATCATCAATCGTAACTAGATTATACTTTTCACCCGGACCAAAGCCATGAAAAACAAGTTTAAAGCAATCCCACACTTTATCCCGTACAAAACTTAAAATGATTCTTCGACGAGCTAATACCCAGTGGATCGAAGGCGCGATATTAGGAAAACCTGATCGTATCGTTTACATCCCGAAGATTGTATCGCGGTGTTATCGGATATCAACGTAACAAAAAAGTAGATGTTGAACTTACTTGTCTTCCGCGTATCACGACAACCATCGCGGAACCAGCGGCTGTCAAGCCCCACGTCAACAACGTGCCAAGAAGCGCCTGTGTGATCGGATTGTATCCCTTCAACATGTTGAGACGAAACACTCTCGCTCTCACTCTTGTCCCTTCGCGTTCGAATCTTCCGCCGTTCGTCGATGGGCGACACGTGGGTATCGCGCGTGTTCCGTCTCGCGACCACTCGCGACGCTCGTCGTATATATGTATATATGTATGTATGTATATATATATGTATGTATATGTGTCAGAACCGCAGGCCTTCAAGGCTCCAATAGAAATGATCGTGCGAAAATCCCGGCGCGAGGTACTATGCTACCTCCGCAACGACAAGTTCGAGTCTCGTTTGCTCCGGTCCGGATCAGTCCCCCGCACCCTGTGCTGTTTTTCACTCGCTCACTTACACTTACACTTATCGCACGAGGATCTCGTTCATTCAGTGCGTTGCAGCGTGCGGTGAGCGGAACTCGCAGCGCGCGGCTGTAAGCGCAGGGCCGCCAAAAGCTTCGCGACACCCGCGATTTGATCGCTCGCTTACGAAACAATCGTTCGTAGCATTGGCATACCCACGTAGGCACCACCGGTCACTACCACCACAGGGTACGACTGGTCACGAGATCACTATCGTGTTCCATTCCGTTTGTCCGGCGACACTGTGCTGCTACCCGCAATCACCGCAGTCCAGTCCAAGCACGTCAAATACTGTGCACGCAGCCAACGGCAACGGCAATATCGGTGGTTATCACCGTATTTTCACAACGCGAAGCCGCATCGCACGTTCTACGTAACCTTCGACCAACAATAACCAAGTATCGTGGTGAGAAAGGTTCACGACGTTTAGGCGACACGACTGACGGACGACGCGACACGGCTAGTTACCCACGCTGCGCACGAGCCACGCGCATTGTACACGAATGCGTGGCGCGTTTTGAAAATAATTGACAATCGAACACGTGGCTCGCTCGTAACAGTCGCGGGTGACGAGCGACTCGCAAAAAAAAAAGATTGCGAAAACGCGAGACACGATGCGATTCGTGCTTACTTTCGATGGCGAATAGTTAAATGTTGCGTGACGAGCGATAAGAACGCGATTGAATTTTTATATATTTTTTCATTTCCTGTCTTATCGACACGACTGGTACACCCGCTACCGTTATCAGTTATAACTACCGTTATATTCCGGCACGCGCGATTTTAGCTTTTATCTACTTGCCATTTACCGTACTAGACTGTGACTACCACGAGAGGGCGCGCGTTGATATTGCATCGATTGCAGGGGTCGACACTGTGATCCCGATCGACGTTCGCGTTGACAGAATCGACGCGCCTATGCAACAGGCATTATTTCTCATTAAACGTTCTCAAGAAATCTCTACGACAAGAGTCAAACCTTTCGATCGACATGCACGTTTGTAATTTTTTGAAATCCCTAATACGTCGCATGCTTTTGGGAATCGAGAGTGAAAACTAGGTATAGGTAATTCGACGAAGTCAGAGTATTCGTTATATCTAACCATTCGGGTAAACTTTCCATGCACCGGTGACGACGGTGGTGTACAACGATGCACGCGTGGCAACGAAGGTTGTCATCGTTGAATTGTTTCGCACCGCCGACCGTCCGTCCTGCGAATTCGTATGTCGCGACCATTTCACGGACTGCCGAGACTCCTGTTCGAGACCCGGTGGTCTTGGTCATTTTCAGATGTAAATCCGCAACGCTGATAACTAGACAAACGGTACAACACGCACGTACAATTAGAACGACATCGTGTGACGAGATTGGACGAGATCCATGTGTTTACAAAATGGCCGACTGCAGCAGTCATTTTTTGTTGACGTACCGCTTGTCAATGTAGCAAGATGGCGTCCGCGACGGTAAGTGTGGCAGGTACAATCTCGCACATTTTCCCACGGAACCGAAAGATTCGTGGCGAAAAACGCTCGAAAATCGTAAAATTTCCAACGAAACGGTGACTCGAATCGACATTGACGATTATTAATTTCTACCCGTCTCGCATAGGTGGTCCGAGCGTAATTCGCTCGCGATCTTGTCGTCTAGCAGCAGGCACCGAGAAATTGTCCCTTCTAGATGATGTCGTTTTCATTTGCAGGTACCACTACTGATGGATGACGACACGGTCGCCTTTGGCGAGGAGGACGAGGCGGTGCAACGAGGAGACAAATTGAAGTAAGAAACTTCTTAACCGTTGAATGGTAGGCTCCTCGGTTGTGGTTGCCGATCGTTACTCGTCGTCGCGCTGTTTCAGGCATCCGTTCGTCACGACGTTCCATTTAGCCTTTCGTTCGGCAGCTATCGTCGTCTACATTCTATGCGGATGGTTCTCGAATAGTTTCATAGCCAGCTTTGTCACGGTCGTGCTGCTCCTTTCTATGGATTTTTGGACAGTCAAAAATATCACTGGGAGATTGATGGTCGGCCTCCGGTGGTGGAACTACGTCGACGACGATGGCAAAAGTCACTGGGTCTTCGAATCACGAAAGGTTCATCTCCCTTCTGCAATTATGAAAATTAAGCACAGATCAGAGCAAAGAAATTTCACCGCCGTATAGTATACGCTAGTTTCGCGCAGTCTTTGCTTTTGGTAAATTTATCCTGCTACGTGCCCTGCGTTTCAGGGTGAACAACAGAATCGTATAAACGCAGCCGAAGCGCGCATTTTTTGGCTCGCTCTAATCCTTTGCCCGCTCATGTGGGCAGTCTTCTTCGTGGTCGCGCTGTTCGGTGCCAAGTTCAAATGGCTACTTCTAGTTTGCATCGCGATATTACTGAACGGAGCCAACCTGTACGGTTACATCAAATGCAAAATGGGAACGAATCAAAACATCTCCACAGCCACCAGTGACTTTTTCAAGAAGCAAGTTTTGCAAAATGTAAGCGTCTGTCAACGATTTTTTTCCTGTTTTGTGAAAAATTGTTCGATACTTTATCGAACTAACACCAAACGAAACGATATTATAAATGCTAACGACGACGACGATGATGCTATTTTTCATGGCTGCAATTTCATTTGCACTTTGATTGGTTTCAGATGGCTTCCATGATGACGAGGAGTCCACCGACGACAACTCCGGGACAACCTACTAGCGTTATTTGAAATTATTTATAAATGCGATACAAACGTCATCCCCATTATAAATTGTTATTTAATGTCCTTATGTAAATATTAATTGTAATAATCACGCGTGCAACAATACATGTTTTTTGTTCATTTGTTACGTCTAGATACTGAACGGTGATACTTTTGTACGCGTCCATACTTATCATATGATTTAAAATTTTCATCTTTCAAACACCTCAAAAATCAAAATCTTCATTCGCTTCTCATCGTGAGAGTTATACGAATCTTCCACCTGGCCATGGTCTCGATGAAAGAAATCCAAAGCTGAGAATTGGATAAAAAATCAAACAAAATAAAAGTATAAAGGGTCAGCTATCGTCAATTGATACCGGAAAATTCATTGTGCACTTTTTCAAACAAGACTACATGGTTCGACCAAATGCTTTGATCGGTCTTTTCACAGTCCGGAAAGACGAATCAAGCTATCAATAGTGAACGGAGAATCCAAAATGTAATTTCAAATTTTAACAATACGTGCCACATTCGTGCCAACGTCGTGCAGATGGTAAAAAATTTGCTCCAGGTGAGGCTCGAACTCACAACCCCGGCATTGCTCACGTATCACTGTCTTATAAGTACCGTGCGCTAACCAATTGCGCCACTGGAGCCCTTACCAAGCACAGCCAGTAATAACGTACACAAGCTCGTGAAGCATTTTCCCCACCGCGTTGTTCGATCAAACCATTATAAGCGTCACATTCGCGCGACGAATCACTTATCAAACGAGGAAGAAAAAAATTCGCAGTCATCGATAAGTACTTTTTTGCCGCGTAGACATTACATGCGATAATAAAAGTTTCACGGTCTTTCAACGACTAACGTAGCGCTGGTCCGACGACGAGAGTGACAACCGACATGTCGACTGCTACGCGCAATATTTTGATAAATAACTTTTGTATCTAGATCCCGTTGCGGAAATTCTCGTCGCGTTTCAACAATTGACAATAATTTGAGGTGAATTTACGAATTTTTCCATTCATTCGTCGACACGTCGCGGCTTTGAATGCCATTCGTTTCGAGGCCACCTGACGGTAATCATCCCGCGATCCGCAGATGTTTTTCGACTCTGTTGGATAAATACGAAACTGTCAAACATGATCTCGGTGTTATTTCGTGCCTCGCTATCGAGTAACGACGGAGTGACAACTCGAAATATCTGGCAATTGTCGGGAATTTTCGTTCAGTAACGCGCGAGTAATGGAATAACAGCCCTGAATCCTATTTGAATAAGGACGATGCGCGGCTAACCTCAACGTCTCGTTCTTCCCCAAACAGGTTTGCTGGATTTCACTCGACATATTAGAGACATTCGTGTCAAATAGAGTTGTACCGTTGTAGCGATCGTCGATCGCATCCCCGATATCCCGAGCATTCGCGAAGTCAAACCAGCGTCGAACCGTGCAATTCGCTAGATCAACGCTGATAGCCGACGCGTCGTCCAAAGCGTGTCATTTCGTGAAATAAACAAGTTGTACCGGGAAAACACGAAGATCTTGCCTCAATCTGACGGGAGTACCTCGCTAAACCGGCTCGACGTATCTCTTGAAGCTCAGGAAAATATCGTTGTCGATCCCAGCTTGTCGGTAACTGTCAAGTTCGCGTCGTAAATTTGCCCGGAAACGATTTCGCGCGATCTTCGTGCCAGTTTCATCGCGGAAAAACGCGAGGTAAAAAATCGAAGGATCCTGATTTCCCATCTTATTCCAGATGTGAGGCAAGATGAGCTGGTTCGACGCGGCGGGAATCGCCAACTTGGCCAAATCAGCGCTGAAGGAGGCGCAAAAGACCATCGACAAGGCTTTGGATATCCAGGAGGAGGAGCAGAAGAAAATCGACGCGGATTCGTCGAACGATGACTTTTTCTCCACGTGGGGTATCGGCGAACGGGAGGGCAGCGAACGTACCGAAAAAAAGCCTATGCAAAACAGCATATGGGGTAGCTTTACCGGATCTTTTTTCGACGATCCGAAACAACGGGATAGCAAAGTTGGTCGGAGCGGCTTGAAATCCTCGACGTCGCTGCAGGACGGCGTCGGTCGGGCCGAGAAAGCAGAGAGTTCGGTGCTTCCGAGATCTTCGTCGAATAATTTTGGAGACAGGAGCGGAACGGCGATCGAAGATGAGCCAAAATTTTCGAACCTGGTCGACCTGTCGGAACCTCAATCGAAGGATGGGGATCCCGGATACTCCGGATTTTCGCGCTCGGAAAGCTTCGAACCGTTCGGCGAGCTCGATTCGCTCAGCTTGGGTGAATCGAGCGACACGTTACACGACGAAGCGTTTAGCCGAAGTCAACTCGTCGTGGAGTTGGAGAACGTGGACACCAGGCGAGAAAGTTCAGACGCGTCCGAGAGAACAACGAACACCGACGATGCCACCGAGTCGGATAACCTTCAGGCTACGGCTATCGAGCGAAGGGATTTGAACAGGATATCCACCATATCCAACATGTCGACGGGTAGCGACAAGAAGAGTTCCGAAAGCGTCGAGATCCTCGGATCACGGTCCAGCACCGGCACGGACTGCACAACCACTCCGGAATCAGAGGTGAATTCTATCAGCGAGTCGGCTAGTTCGTCCGCTGTCGGTGCCAGAGTCAACTCGGAATCCGTCGAAGTGCTACCCGACAGCAGCGTCACGTCTCCCAGTTCCGTGGAGATCCTTGGTGATTGGAAAAGCGAGCCCGTATCGCCGGACACTACCAATTCTCCCAACGTCTCGCCGTTCGAACGGGATAACTCCTCGACGCCGTTCGCCGAACGCCTCGGCACGGTAACACCGGCGATCGTTCGCGAGGCAATTACTCCGTGTTCCGATATCTCCCCGTATCATCCATCCCCGATAGACGACGAGGCCAAGACGTTGTTGAGTCTCAGTCCATTTCCGGACGGCCTGGACCCGATCGCGACGTCCGGCGTATCTCCGGAGTATCCGGAGCCCAAGGACGCCGGCGCATCGCCGGAGAGCGTCGAAGTTATTCCGGAAGTCGACGAGTCCGAGGAGCCGAGCGTAGCCGAGGATTCTTACACGTCGGCGTCGGAGAGCACGCTGCTGACGGTACTGGAAAGCGTGCAGATAATACATACCTCGGATAATAGGACAAAGCTCGTCGAACAAGCGGAGAAGAAGTCGAGCGCGCACGAGTCGTGTCCCGACGCTCGTCAACGCACCGTCGTTCCCGGATCAAGTTTCGATAACCAATTCGATCCGAGCGCGGACTCGTCGGGGGAAAAACGCGAGGATTCGTTGCTCGCGCCACCGATAACGACGCAGCCCGTCCGCAAGTCGGAAAACCTGGAGATCGTCAACAAATTATCGGACCTCGATGCTTTCGATCCGCTGAAATGTGCCACCGTCGAACCTCCCGACCCGGACACGTTTCGAGAGAGCATCGATCAACTCCAGAGAACCGATTCGGAACAACCTCCGATGCTCAACGATTCCAGCTGCGAGGGTACCCTCGTCGAGACGAGCTCCGAGGAGAACGCGACGTTGATCTGCGAAGCCGAGCCGAAACACGCCGAGGCTACGCTGACCGCTAGCTCCTACGTGCAGAACATGCTCGCCGACGCTATGGTGGAGAAGAGCGAGATTTTGGAGCTGGTACAGCGAGAAAACTCGCCCGTATCGTCGGAAAGGTATCGTTCGTCATATGAAAATTGTCTGCATTTGTTGTATGCGAAACGCAAATTTCAGTCGCTCGGACTTGGTGAAAATCGGCTCCGACCAGACGAGCGGTCACACGAGCGGTGACGAATTGGAGACGACGACGTCCAGCGACATAGAGATAATATCGAGGTACGACGACGAAGGGAACGACGCTGAGTTACGGTTACGAAGGCAAAAAAAACAAAAAAAAAAAACTGAAAACAGAAAACAGAAAACAAAAACAAACAAATGAATTTCTTTTCCACCAGTCCTAACGGCGATTCGAGTTCGACGCAGTCTCGTCAGAGTCCAACGAAGCTGCACGCCGCGAAGAACAGCGATCTGATCGCGAGGACTCTGAACAAAGTACGAGGACACTCCCGCGAACTGAGCGAAATCAGCGTGGGGTCGGACGACGCGAACGTGGAAGCGGAGAAGCTGCTCAGGAGGATACAAGAGATGGCCGAGATCTTGGAAGCTAGGGAATCCAAGCTCGTTGACGTTAGCAGAATGAACATGGAGCTGCACGATCAAAATAACAGGCTAAAGAGGTGCGCGCGGCGGGAGAAGGAAGAACATTTCACGGGGCATCGAATCTCAGTGTCCACGATCATGCGAATTATTGTTATTTCAGTCAACTCGACAACTTCCGGAGACACGCCGAGGAGAAACAGGACCTCGGACAAATAACGGACGAGTATACGCAGCGCCTGTGTGCCTTGGAACGAAAATTTCAACAAGCGATCAGGGAACGAGACACGTCGAGGAAACAGTTGGACCAGTTGAAGCGAGAAGCGGCAACTCGGTTGTCGCCGCGGGAGCTGACGTCGATCAACGCGGAGAAAGAAGAGGTCATCAAGGAGCTGCGAGAGGAGGGAGAGAAACTGAGCCGGCAGCAACTCCAGCACAGCAACATCATCAAGAAATTGAGATCCAAGCAGAAGGAAAGGGACGCTCTCGTCAAGCAGCAAAGGTTCTGCCGCTTGCGCCGTCTTCGAACGGCATATGTACTTAAATAACGCGAGTACTTAGGCGTAACAAAAACACGATCGTTCCTCGTACGACTTTCCACTTTCCACTTTCAGGGAGCAGATCGACGAGCAAAGTTCGGAATTGGAGAGGTTGAAGCGTTCGCTCCACGCGAAGGAGGACGTGGAGAGGAGCCAGATCGAAGCTGTTCACGCTCTGACGGCGAGGACCAAGAAACAGGAGAGAGAAGTGTCGAGTTTGCAGGAAAGACTGGACGATGCTTTGCAAAAGTTGGACACGTACAAAAAAAGTTTTGACGCCGCGAAAACGTACGCGATATCGAAATGCCGCGGCCGAGCAATTTTCCTCATTATTCGTTTGTTTCTGTTTCAGCGAGCTGACGGAGACCAAACAGAATTTGAGCATCGCCGAGGAGGAGTTGAAGGAGGCTGTCGAAAATGCTGGGGAATCGTCTCAGCTCTCGGCGCAGGTTCGCGATCTCAAGTCTCGCCTGCGAGGAGCCGAGGAATCGCACGTGAGGTGAGTAGTTTTAGAGGCGAGGTGACTCGGGGATAACGCTCGTTATCGTCTCTCTCCACGCGCGTGGCACAGGCGAGAGGCAACGTTGAGGCGGGAGATCAACGACCTTCTGAAACGCTTGGAATCGTCGGAGGCGCGGAACGAGGAGCTTTCGGAGTCGCTGTCGACGGCCACGAGGCCGCTGCTCCGACAATTGGAACAACTGCAGTCGAACCTGTCGTATAAAACTGAGAGCTTCGCGAAACAGGAGAAATCGATGGCCGAGAGAATAATAGACCTGCAAACGAAGCTGGACACGCTCGTGCAGATGGACCGAACGTTGAGGGAGGAGAACGTTGCCGCGAAAACTAAGATCGCCAGTCTCGAGGCTAAGCTCGGCGGGAAACAGGCGGAACTCGACGATCTTCGAAAATCTCGCGACGCGGCGAGATCGGACAACGAGAAACTTTCGGAGGAGAAGAAAAGGTGAGGAAAAATTTGTTCCCTCGTCGTCGATCGAGAGAGGCGGTGGGCAGTTCTCGTTCGTTCGTCGTTCCAGGTATCAGAAAATGTTGGACGGACTCGAGCAGGCTCGAACGAACGAGGTGAAGGAGTTGAAACGGGAAATAAGTTCCTTGGAGCACAAGTTGGCCGTGGAAAAAGCTGCGACCGATGCTGAAAAGCGAAAAAACAACCTGGCAGCGGAACAGCAGCAGAACGCGGAGGACGAGATGAGGCTCAGCCCAACTTTGAGCATAGGAAGAGATTCCGTCAGCAGTTTCAGCAGCGTTTGGCCGGCGGTGAGTTCCTCGGTTCCTTCGCCCCGACGTAAGCTCTTCCCTGCCAACGATTCGCCAATTTCAACGATTCTTCGTTTCCAGTTCAACGATTCGATGTTCGACAGCGGCTCGGCTCGGTTTGCCAACGTTTACGACAGCGTGCGCGTCGGGGCTAACAGCACCTCGATGATAGAAAACCTTCAGGCCCAGCTGAAGCAGCGAGACGGTTGGTATTCTCCCGGCAGGTCGGGAACCATAATAATAACCAAAATTCTACTACCATACGATCGTTGCAGGAGAAGTGCAACAACTGCAGTGGGAAATGTCGCGAAGGAACGCGGAGCGAGATGCTCTCAACGCGGAACTGTCGCACTTGACGGGAAAAGTCGAGACGCTGGGCACCAAACTCGTCGAGATGGAATCCGTGAACGAAAGCCTGAACGACGTGCAGACCAAGTACGACGCGTTGCTGCAGATGTACGGCGAAAAGGTGGAGGAGAACGAAGAGCTGAGATTAGACCTCGAGGACGTGAAAGAAATGTTTAAGAGTCAAATAGACCAGTTGTTGAAAAGAAACGCGTAACGAGCAGAGATCGGCCAAGAAAATCTTTCTCACCTTTTGTATCCAAAAAAAGAGACGCCATCGTCGGCAAGGGCTTCGATCCGCTCGGTCGGCGTCCACGCTGCAAAAAAGGCCAATTGAACAATTTCATCTCGCATGGCGTTGATCGGGTTCCCTCCCGCGAAGAAAAAGTTTCGAAAGAAATTCCTTCCCCGCGAAACTCTCTGCGGAAACAGACGCGACGAGTTTTTTTTTTTTTTTTACCATCGCGCGTCGATGGAGAACTCGTCTCATCTTTTCCGTAGGTAGGATCGGCAAAATTCAAGTTTCGTTCGAAGCTCTCTCTTCGACTCGCGCGGGGGAAAGCCGTATACATTCAAGTACGCGTAGCAACGTACGGAGGACGGGTATTTTTTCGAGGGTCCGATCGAAAGAACTCGAAAATGATTCTGGCTAATTTTTTCTACCTGATACGGGAAATATTTTAGAATAAAGACTTTACGGTCGTTATTTATAGCATTTTTTTCCTCTCCGATCGTCTCGCACTTCCCGACGCGCGTTTTTGCCTGCCGGGCAGGAGCAAAAAAAAAAAGATGACGATCAGTTTTTAAAACGAAAATATTTAGCGACAAAAATTCGATCGATCGACGAATCCCTAATTAATCGATCGACAATTGTAGATTATTATTTAGTTTTAAGACTGGCAGAAGATGTGATATGGAATGTATGATAATTTATATCGTGTAATATTATAATTCATTAAACGAAAAATCTCAACGAGTCGTTTGAAATTTCGCACGTCGCCGGGTGAGCAAAAATTCGATAAGGAGAAAATTGTTACCTTTTATTTATTGGGAATACACATTGATTTGTAGAAAGTGCAGGGAAATTACTACCGCCGAAGGTCGAGGGATATCGTTCAACAAAATCGAAAACAAGACACGCGCCGTTCGAATACCAGGTCCGAAATTAGACGATATCGGTTTGATCCCACGTCAATGGAGTCTCGGAGTCGCTGAAGAAGGAAAGGAAAAAACATGTTAAAAAAAAAAATACGAAAGAAAATCATTTCCCTTCACGGTTCCAAGCAACGAGCCAAACTCTTCGAGCTCCGAGAAAAAAAAGATTAGCGTTCAATTTGTAAAATCATTGCCAACAATTAGATTGCAAAAAATAATACCTCGATTGTCTCTCTTCCCCCCCCTGGGCAGTGAAAAAAAGGAAATAAAAATGAAGATTAGATTTTTGTTTTTTAGATAGGGCTTAGAACTATCGTCGTTTCTGAAAGTAAGTGAAAGTAGGTGAAAATAAAGCGAATGGTGGAAGTAACTACGTGGAAAATAATGTCGCTGACGCAGAATCGCTGAAATTTTGATAAACATTTTCCTCGTGATTCGACCAGTTTGCGATTTTATCGCGTACGAGAAGATAAAATAAAACGAAACAAACGCGAGATACGAATTTGAATTTCAACCGGAAATCGGTAATCAACGTCTCCGTGTTCAGCCTCAATGTTATTATGATTCTCTCCTATTTTTAAGACTCGTCTTGCCCTCGGGCAAAAATAAATTCCACGATTAACGGAAATTCATTTACCGTCGTGGGAAAAGCATTATTCGACCGGTGGAGAAACGTTGCTTGTTGTTGTTTTTTTGTATTTTTTTCTCGTTATCGAGACATCTTTTCGCGTCGCGATTGCTAGATCACGTTCCGAAATTATTGACAGCTTTTAACAAATTCGATCCGCGTCGTCGAATAAAACATTGCGCGTCCGGAGAAGATGTGGGAATCGGAAAAGAAAAGAGAAGTGAGAGGAATAAAATTAAAGAAAAAAAAAACTACGAGAGAAGAATCAGAATTGCGGGGATTTGTGAGTCCGCAAACGAGAGATTGTACGTCGAAAAGACGTCGTGCCGGAAAAATGTTCCGACGAATGCGAGATAAGGATGTTGGTCGTTAGCCTGGCAACGTATCGTTCGGTACTGCCAGCTCGAGAACTCTTATCGTTACTTCCCATAACTACTTTACTAAAGTAAACACACCCGGCAGATTCTATGAACTGTCTGAAGAACGTGCAACTTTCTCAGCTCCTTTTACAATTGATCTGCTCTTCCGGGAATCAGATTTCACGACGTCGAAAATGTCATTTCGAAACGACGGACGATCGTCGAAGGTTTGTTGCGATATATAGAGAGAAGGACAGAGAGAGAGAGAGAGAGAGAGAGAGAGAAAAGATGATATATCGAGCGTGTGAGAGAGCGAGAGAGAGACGGAGACGGACAGATGGGGACGAGCAACGGAAGAAAACGCATCTTTCAGACAGCTATAGAATCTGTGCTCCGATAGCCTGTTTAATTAGCTCGCGAGATATTGCGACGACAAAGCACGGTTCGACCTTAAACCGTATTTTTTACGATGTTCTGTTCTCCTGCTGAGAGAGAATTGTGGCCTTGCCACCGGTTCGGTGGGCACTGGGCTGCCTCTACGACGAAGGCGTTTGCTGGCACGGATTAGCGTACCACGGGAGTCGAGAGTTAAACCAACGACGCGATCGCGCCGCTTCACGTTCGCTCAGACCCACGGTGTCCAACCCTCGTAGAGAAGGGCTAAGTTCTCCAAGCTCTGTGCCTCTCTTATCACGTACTCCACTTGCTCCGCCGGCGTGTATCTTCTCAGAGAATTCGGATCGCGACCCTCCAATTTCATCCGAACTCTACGCCACACGTTCAACGCGTACGTGTTTCTCTCCTGCACGGCTGCGGGCAAAGAATTTGAAAAGAACGTTACTTCCTCCGTTAGTACGCGAGAGAGTTCGGGATGATCGGGACGGAGCGAATCGAAGCCCCGACGTACAAGTACGAGAGACGGACAAGTTAGGTGGATCGTTGATGGTAATAAATAGTTGGAAAAACCTTTTCCGGTGGTGGGATCCCTGGCGAACGGTACTCCTTTCCTGGGACTGAGACACACGCTGTCCTGCCTGATCAGTTTCCCTTTCTTCTTGTACCCGGCATCCTTGTCGGGATGTTTCATCGGGCTGGCTTTTTGCTCGACGGCAAAGTTCAAGAGTTCCTCGTAGAGCGGACCGGTCTGAGCATCGAGGATCTCCAGTTCGTCGCGTACGTCTATCGCTCTGCCGGTGTCCAAGGTATCGGATTCGAGATCCTTGGCAACGGCCGAGATGCGTTCGGCGAATCCTCGATACTCTACCAAATATTCGTGCAGTCCGGGTATATTTTCTTGTTTGGCCATGGTTTTCAACAACCCTCGGACATCCATCATGAGCCGATGGTGCTCGGCGATCACGTTTTGCAAACCGACCACCTGCTCCCTCAGCCAGTCCTGAGCCCTCGATAGGAGGTCCTCCTTCTCCTGTAGCTTCTTCTTCGTCTCGACGATGACGTCCGAGATGATCTTCTCCGCCTGGCGGAGCCAGTTGGCGTCGACGTTGCCCTCCAGCTGCAGCAACTCGACCAGGCTCTCCTCTGTCGGCGTCACGCTGATCGTCAGGTTGGCCTGAAGCAGGCAACTCTTCTCCCAGTTCTTTATCAGGGCCAAGAAATTCGCGTCGTTCGCGACGCTCTCCGTTGTTCGGGTACGCAACGCCTCGTAATGAAGAATCGAATTGCAAGCGGTCACGACCACCGCGGCCAGACTGTGCTGACGGGTCAATTTCTCGCAGGACGTAGCCACGGCGTTGTCGAAAGCTGCCATCACCTCGCCGAGAGCCGGATTAGCGCCCGCGGCCCACTTCAAACGCTGTCCAGCACTGGCCACCAGGTTCTGCTGCTGCTCGCGGGCTTCGCAGACGCGGGACTGTAGACTGGACAACGCGGCGGCGGTTTTTCGCAGCTCCAGCATGAACGTTGGCCTGTCTGCGCGAGAAGCAAACGTAGACGCTTTATCGTTATTATACAACCGAACGGTGATTTTTTACGCGAAGGAACGATAGCTACTCGCAGGAATAACCGATATTGTTTCTACTTGTACTTACTCAGAGGACTTATTATGGGATTCAGGCCGGTTCGTAGCAGCAAACTGTCCTCGTGGAGCCAGTGATGCGCCGTAAGTTGAAGTTGGATTCTCTGAACGCTCGATCGGGCTACCTCGACACCTTGTCGGGCGAGCCGCGCCGTCTGTTTTCTCCGCCAGGCGGTTTCGAGTTTGCCGCTAAGGGTGCTGGCCTCCGCCCACACGCTGTCGCCGAACGTACCCTTCTTCAGGCAAAGATTCACGATTTTTCTACAAAGCTCCTCGAGGGAAACCTTGCTCTCGGCGCCGATGTCGCGCTGTTCGATTTCCGTGCTGACGTTCAGTCCCATACGCTGCAGCAGCAAGCAGAGCGCGATGGCCAACGTCTGCGACGTGATACCGAGCAGCTGCCGGGATACGTAGTCGGCGGTGAAGGTTCTTACGGGTTTGTTCAGTCGGTCATCGTCGTACGCGTTCGCCATGCCTCCCTTGAAGGCGGTGCCCATGGAGCGGCACATACCGAAAAACTCGCGTATCGTGTGAAGTCGTTTCACGAGGAAAATGTCGTCGAGCACTCGTCGAGCCGTCTTGTTGAAGATGGGTGCCGCCATGGACTTTGCCTCCCTGATCTGGTCGATCTTCTTCCAACTCTTCGGTATATCGATGGTGCTCAACGCTCCTACGAGCGCGTTACCTTCCATCTGCAGTTTTTCAAAGAGACCGTTGAAGCCCATCAGCAACATCTGACCCGGCGTCAGGGTCTCCTCCTGGCTCGGATCACGCCTGGCCTCCGAGGGACGCGAGAGCAGCGCGTCGAACCTGAGTCTCATCTCAGCGACGACGGCCTCGATGCCGGCGTGCGACGGACCATTGTCCATTTCCATTATCGTGAATCTGAGGTGCATCTCGAGCTTGGCCAATATCTCGCCGACCGGTATTCTGGTCGTGGTTATCTCGTCGATCTCGTCGATCATTGTCATGACAGTTGGTTCCTCGGTGAGCATCGTTTTCGTAGCCTCCGGTAATATTATGGTATGGAAATTGTAATTAAGCTCCTGTAATCCCTTGTATATGGAATCCGCGCTCCGCAAACATTTCAAGATCAGCGGAATCTTCGTATCCTCGAGCTCCTCGGGACCCTCGGGGACGAGCGTTATCAGCTCGGTGACGAGCGACGACATCAGGCACATCTCGTCCAGAAACCAGTCGCCCTCTCTCGACGTCAGGTCGACCAGACAATCGCCGGCGCATTTCGCCGCGCCCTCCATCATCAGGTACCGCTTGTTTATCGCGCACAACGCCGACACCGTGACGCATTCCAACGCCGGCTTTGCCGCGACCTCTCGTCGCAGGAAGAGTCCAATTTGAGCACAAGCGTCGACGTAAGCTTTCTCGTTCCGTGGCATCGCGTCCGGCAGCTCTTCGGCTACCATTCTGTCGTAAGCTTTTCGTAACCTTTCGTTCGCTTCGCCGAGGAAGGCTTGAAGTTGGAAGGATAATTCGACGGTACGTTGAACCTGAAACGAACATACGGCTTGTCTAACCTTCCCGACGTTTCGAGGGCGGGAGAGAGTGAAAGAGATAGAAAGAGAATAGGAGGTGGAAGAGAAAAAAGCTACTCCTTCGCGTTCTTCACCTGCGGGTCGTTGGCTGCTGCCGGGGCGAAGCTGGATTCGAATCGAGCCAAAACACGACGGCACGCCTCGACGTCGCGCGTCTCCAAGAGTTCGCTTGCCCACGTGTGATAAGCCACGGATCGATGGCGAGTCAGGATGCTCGTGGGGTACGAACTGCATATGGCCGAGTATTGACTGAGTAGCTCGAGACAGCTGCGAATGAGCAACGACTGCTGCGTCGCCAGCCCAGCCAGGTCCGTTTCCGATTGTTCGCAATGCACGATCATCTGGTTTTGTCCAGCGTTTTGCAGGAACTCCTTGACCAAGTCGAAGACAAGATGGTCCTCCGGAGTCGTCGCGAGTCCCACCTCCCCCAACCATTGACCGAGCTGCGGTCCACGCACGGCCGTGAGCGCGATCTGGCGAGGCACCAAACAAGAACGAATTATTACGAGAAATTCGATCCAGTTTCAGCAACATTGTCAACGGCAGATACTCCGAGCTAGAAGTTGAAAGCTAAAAACACCCGTCTCGAGGCTCACCGCGTGCATGTTTATCTGCTTCTCGCATTCTTCGATCTTATCCTTCAGGCCGGATTTCGCCTTGTTGTGAGCGTCGCGAGCCTTTTTGAACGCGGCGTATCTCTTGACGACGGAGTAAAGAGCGTGACCCCGTCCCATAGCCTGTGCTTCCTTCACCAGGGCCAACTGCTGGTGTCGATCCTGCAGCAACTCTCTGCATCGCCTGGAAGCCTCCGTCGACTCGATCCAACGCGCCAGATGACGGCAGAGCAACGGGAAGACCTTCGACAGCTCGTCCCTGTCCCGGGTGAAATACGATAGGATTTAATAACGTCACGGCGAGTCTCCGTGCTCGTAGCTACGACTTCTCTTCTACTCACCTATTCGACAGCCACTCGGCGCGCATCTCCGCCGCTCTCACAGCGAACATGGCTCTCGTCACTTCTCGCTCGAGCTGCCTTCGGCCCATGCTCGTATTCCTCGCTCTGGCCTGGCAGGCTCCGTAGCTGGCGATGCTGGTCTCCGCCCCGGCTCTCCAGTCGACGAGAGGATCGTAGACGAACGCTTCGAGGAGCGTCAGCAGCGTTTCGCGCCCTCGGCGCATCACTCGCAGCGTATGCTCGCACGCCAGCCTAAATATTCCCTGTAAAAAAAAAAAAACACCCCTTTCCAGTTATCCCCCTCGGAGTGCTCGGAAATCCAACGACGAGACTCGCCGTACGACTCCTCGTCAACGGACAACTCGGAGATCCGTAACCCTGTTTCGAGCATTGCATCCGAACGAAATGTCGTAGCAGCGAATCTATCATCCAATACGGGCGGAGAGGATGGAAATGAGAGCAGGGAATACGAGCGAGGAGATATGAACGGAGAAATCGCGGGTGAACGAGAGCGACGAACGTAACAATGAAAAAGGTACGCAACGAGGAGGGATGCAAACTCCGCGACGATCATCGCCGGTACGAAAACGATCGTAGAGGGGTCGCGATCGGAGTGGTAGCCGGTACCTCCTCCGGGTACCAGCGATTCATAAAACGTCGTAAATTATTTTTACGAGGACATATTGGACTTTGCCGGCGATAAAGGTGTAATAAAAGAGTCGTTGGGGCTGGACACCATAAAAATACGTCGAAAATTGATAAAGGTCCGCAAACAGCGTTCGTACGGCTTTCGCCCGGTCACAGAGTTTGAAACAGCTTTTTGGCGGGTAATCGATTATTTTTCTCTTCTCTTGCACCGCCGGTTCTTCGGATTTGTCGAACGGGTGAGAATGGTCAGGTGACAGCGGAGAGAGGGAAATAATAAGCGTCGCGTTCAATCCCCACTCTTTGATGTCCAGCTGACTCGAAGAGAGGCGGTCCGATTAGTTATCCGTTGGTCAGCTAGTTTGGCTAAATCGCTCTTAGCGACGAGTTGCATTTTCTCCGTTGCGAATAAAGTCACGCATCGTCGGCGATAATTCCCTCGTTTCGCCACCGTCGACCGTTAAATATTTCGCATTACGCTGGAATCGTCCTTCGAGCGATCGAACTTTTCGACAAACACGGGATGAAAATAACCGGACTACGCCGAATCGAATGACCATCGACGAACGAGAAACACCGACGACGCGATTCCCGGGCAACGGCGATAGATTTTCACGGTGAGCGAAACCCGTCGAAATTCCTCGACGTATCCATTTCATACTCCTACGAACGCGAAATAGAAATAAAAAATCAAACAAACTCGACCGTAGTAGAATCGAAAGGGTCAACCGCACGCGGATTTTCGTTTTCCATTCCTCGCACGCAGCCGCGCTTGGTCGCGAGACGCAAAATAAAGTGCGAACTCGCGCGCCGACGGACGTTCGAGGCCGAATTGCCATTCGTTATTTCCTCTCCGTTGCCTTTATTATCTCTCTCTCCCATCGTCGCAATTTTCCACGCGGACAGCGCGCGGTCGCTTTTATCGCGGACCCAAAAATATTTCATCGTACGCGAGTCAGCTGATAACTATGGAAATCCATCATTCGACCAAATATTGATTCCAACATTTTAGATTAGTACTTTATTTTATCGCTAGTTAAAAACGTGCCCGTGCGACGTACATATATATGCGCGCACGTAATCTGTCGGTAGACGACGACGCGGGTAAGAGCTGCCGCTTGCCGCCGAAAACGACGCGCACCTATCGCCTCTTCCCCGCACGCGGAACGGGGATTATTCGGCTTGGAACGTCTGGTTTTTTATTTTAGACGAAACGATGGTCCCGCCATCGGCAAACTCCCGCGCCGTCAAGTTTACTCCCGAGAAGACGGGGCACGCCGCGTGAGATCGACGGACGAAGCGTCGCGAAAGCGACGAGCGAGAGCGATTCCGATCGCGCAGGAGAGCCGCGGTAGGTACGCGAGAGACGGAGGTCCGTGGTGGTCATGAACGAGACGTCGACGATAATTTACGCGGAGAACGTCACCGAGGACGACCAGATCACGACGACTTGGCTGGGCGCGGATGCTTCGGACGAAATGATTTGGGCCATAGTCGACGTCGTACTATTCGTCGTCATCATATTCGGCAACGTATTGACGATCATGGCGATAATCCTCACCAGATCCCTGCGAAACACCATTTCGAACTACTTCGTTTGCAGCCTGGCCGTTTCCGACTCGTTGGTCGGCCTGACGCTACCCTATCACCTGGCATTCTACATATACCCGGACCTGAACAAGACGAAGATCACGTGTATACTACGATTCGTACTCATCAGCCTCGCCTGCTGCGCCAGCATATACAATCTCATAGCCATCGCCATCGATCGTTACATATCCATCGTTCATCCCTTCCAGTACAACAGGTGCATGAACAAAAGGATAGCGTACGCGATTCTCGCTCTCGGCTGGGTCATCGCCATCTACGTTGGCACCATACCGGTTTATTGGAATTGCTTCGACGCCGCTCAGGAGTGCGAAATGGAGACGGTGCTGCCGAGGTCGTATTTCCAATCCACCTACCTACCCGCGCGGTAAAGAATTTTCCGTCGTCGCGTCGTTGGGCGTGTCATTTTTTAACACACAGAAATATTGTTTGACGATAAGGTAACACTTGTTAAATGTTACTCTGGTTTGTGTTGCTTTCAACGCGGAGCTGCGATACTCTCATCGCGGAGCAGAGAGACTTTATCCGCTATACGCGGAGTCCGTTGAGGGGAGAACACCGATTTTGCGTACAAAAAAAAAAAAAAGTCGTCGACGCACATTTTTAAGTCGAATTGTGACGGAAATTTCGTTAGAGCGACGATGAAATAACGAGTAACGGGTAACGAATAACGAACGCAGATTTCACAATCGCAGGTATTACACGGCGGCGGTTTTGACGCCGATGCTGCTCGTCGTGTGGATAGTAATGTTTCTCCTCTACTGGCGTATCTGGAGAGAGGCTACGACCCACGCCCGCAGATTGCGAGACAACAGCTTCGACAACGACGGGCCGAGCGATTGGAAAAGCGTCCAGGTACGTCGTATGGTTCGCGCGACCCATCGCGATCGATCTTTCCTCTCTCGCGGAAATAACGACCGAGCGCGCGCTCGCGACAGCGTCACGTTTCCCGAGGATCTCTCGAAATTCCGAACGCTCTTCTTACAGGTCGTGTTGCTGGTGCTCGGGTGTTTCTCCGTCTGCTGGCTGCCGTACCTGATCGTCGCGTGCAGTCGAGCATTCGATTCAAAAAAAGAGGCCTCCGCGATCATCTACAAGGCACTCTTCTCTCTCGCGATGGCGAACAGCGGCATGAACCCGTTAATATACGTTTGGAAAAATACGAAATACCGAGCGGCGATAGTCAGGCTATTGTACCTGCAATTGCCCAATCGAACCGATTACAATCACAGCCTGAAGGAGTACTCGAGGAAGAACGCGCAGCTCGAAAACGGGACGTCGCGAGGCGTGCGGACGATATGCGATAATTATTCCTTCCGAGTCGAAGAGGAACCACCACCCGCCCTCCAACGAATAACCGCCGTCTGACGCGATCGCGTGATCCACTTATTTATTGCGAATCATCTCATCCCAACCTGTGCGTAACCAATGCAAGATTACCTGCCCCGTTCGTCGCTCGTCGTTACGGGCAGGCGGAGAGACAGAGAGAGAGAGAGAGAGAGAGAGAGAGAGAGAGAGAGAGAGAGAGAGAGAGAGAGAGAGAGAGAGAGAGAGAGAGAGAGATAGAGAGATAAAGAGAGAAATATATATATATATATATATACATTCGTATGGGGACTCACCTCCACTCCCGTCACTCCCAGCGCCGTTTTGATGTTCGGTGTCATTCGGAACGGAACTTTTTCAGGCACCCGCAGAGTCTTACCCTTCTCGAAGCACACGTTGTAGTCTATGTGGACGACCTCGCCGGTATTCAAGTCGACGAGCACATTGTCCAGATGTCTGTCACCCAGGCCGATTATGTAGCCGATTATCGACATCACCGCGACGGAGTAGGAATAATTCTTCGTCGCCTGCCACCAGTTTCCAGGATTTATACTGTTGCACCAGATTTCTCTAGATTCGAACAACATCGAAAAGGTTACTACTCGCTGCTGTGCGGGGAGAGGGGCAGGGAAGGGGGAAAAATGTGAAAAAATACAAATAAACCAAGAGAGAATGGAGCCTCGTCAACGAGGACATTAACCGTAGTTAGCTTACTTGGCTAGCAAGTCTTTCGGTGTCTCCGCCATCAGTTCCGCCAAAACTTGCTTCAAGACCGGAAGCGGCCAGTCCTTTCGATTCTCGAGACTTATGCCCCGTTCCTTCAGCAACGGTGCCAGCTTGTTGTAGAATAGTTCCGAGGGTCTCGGCACAGCGCCGGGGCCTTTGCTCACCATCGCGCTCTCTCGCTGCTGCCATCGTTTGTAGAGAGCGAAAAGCGGCGTTACGCCGTCGACCCACTGGATCAGTCCCGATCTGGGACCCAGCGGTATGACGGCGTAGTGTCTCGCTCTGTAGATCTTCCTGCCGTCGCTGTTCTTCGACATCATCGTGTTGGCGATGCTCAGAAACTGCATGATCCGCTCGTCGAGGTGCAGGTCCTCGAGGCCTTTGAAGAGGTACGTGTAGACGTGGCCGTCGGAACCGTGAAAGATGAGCTTCTTCGGCTTCGTCTTCGTGGGCAGAATCTGAACGTTGTTGTCGACGGATTTGATGGTGACGATCTTGTCCAAAGGCCCGGTCCCAACGCCGGGCATAGCGATACCGGTGTCCCTCAGGTTAGCCAGCACCGGGCTTATGTCGGCCATCTTCAACGAGTATGCCCCACGTTTGTGAGCCTTCTGGGCGAACTTTGCCTGCAGCTGCTTCAGAGCCAGGCCCACGTCCTGCGGCTGCGCCGGGTTCTTCGGGTCGGTCAGCCTGCGCATCGTTTCGGCTATGTGGCCGCCGAACTTCTCCTGGAAGTACTTCTCGTGCGGCGTTTCCGGCGGCACGCTCGTTACGGCGAGAAGATTTTCGAGCACGAACACGATGGGCTTCAGTATTATCCGATGCTTTTCCGATATCAGTTTCTCCTTCTCCTCGACGAGGAGCGAGGCGTTCTCCTGAACCTTTCGGATTTCCCCCTCCAGCTGGACCAGCCTTCTCGTTATCTCCGCGTGATGCTGCACCAGCGTCGCCAACCAAAGCTCGTCCCAGAGCAGGGTGATCCTTCGAAGCTCCTTAACCAACACCTGGATCTGATTCACCGTGTCCGGTATTTTTCCGGAAAGACAATCGACGAGACGCATGAAGCAGCCGTTGAGCGCGTCCTGATTCTCCTCCTGGTGGGCACCGTTGTCCGACGACTCCTCGTCCAGGAAATCTAGCTCCGTCGGGGAATTCTCACCGTCTGCCGGCAGCGAGACGGGCTCGTAGCGTTGGCCGGAGTCGGCGCCGACGACCGCCGGGAACGTGATCAGGTGAGGGGAGTGCTCGGCGACGCGACAGAGCAGCTCGGCGACCCGCGTTCTCACGTAAGCTTCCGGGTGACTGAGACGCGAGAATAGCTGCGGGATTATCTCTTTCCACGGAGACGTGGGAGTGCTCGACAAACCGGACTCGAGCACGTGCTGCAGCTCCAGCGCGTGCTTGACGATGAGACGAAGCAGCCGAAGGGTCGCGGTGATCATCGCGCAGTCGTTCCCACCGCAGCTGGCCAGCTGCAGGTATTTGAAGTACGCGTTCGCCGACAGCTCGTAGTACGAGTAAACGCGTTTCTGCGCCTGTCGCCAGATCTCGACGAGCATGCCGAGGTGATCGCTGCTCGCGCGGCTCAGTATACCGACGTTTCGCAGCTGGTTCTCTATCATTTCCGACGTGTTCGCGTCGTTCGTGTCGATGTCGCCCTCGTCCTCCGGTATAGTCTTGTTTTGACTCAGGATCGAGAATATCACGTTCAAATCGGCGTCGCCGACGTCGTGCGGCAGCAGGGATCTGATGTTCAGACGATCGGTATCGGTCAGCTGGCCCGAATTGGAATTGTCGACGATTTTTCTACCCCACTTGTAACACCACGCGGCGAGGCTGGACCAGCCCTTGGGAAGATCCGGGCACTGATTTACTCCCAGCTGCATCAGCTTGCCGACGATCATATCCGACTGCGGTATCAGCTCCGTGGTCTCGCCGAAGAGATTGTCCATGAGACCGTCGTTGTGCGTCGCCTCGAAGCGCAGCAGATCTTCGAGCTGCGGATTCTCGTCGCACCTCGCCTCGTGCTGTATCCACTTACCGACGGTGAGCAAAAGCTTCGTTCCTTTTTCTCTCAGGTCGGCGCATCGCTCCTCGCCGTTTATGATCGCCCTGGATATACCGAGAGCCGTGGCGCTGCAGACTCTCACGGCGCTCTCGCCGCTCTCCATCGAGTAAAGGAGCTTGGAGACTTCCTTGAAAGCTCTCACGTTGTTCGCGGACCATTCGACGCCGAGCCAAGCTCCGTCCAGCACGTTGTCCGTCAGGTTTTCGAAGCTGAGCGGACTGTTCTCGTCGGACGGCCACGGCTGTTCCCGCTCGTTCTTGAAATAACGCAGGAGCTCGCGCTTCGCCAGACCAAAGTTACCCTCCTTGCGGGCTCTCCTCACGACGTTCAGCCTCAGGCCGGAGACTTTCTCGCGCGCGGATGCCTGCACGTTGTTCGTGCCGGCGAAGTAATCGGACCACCACAAAACCTGAGTGAGAACGTTCGAGTCCAGCGAGTCAACTTTGTCCGATCGAAGCAGCTCGAACGTCTCGACGTTCCGACTCGACAGCAGACTAGCTAGTCCGGCAGCGGAATATTGCACGAGGATCGCCTCGCTCAGGTATTCGGAGGGCAGATTCCGCAAACCTTCCTCCATAGTCTTCTCCGCTATCTTTCGGCAGCTCTCGATATCGTCGACGAACGAGTCCTCGAACGCCTCGTTTCTGATCTTCAACGCGATGTTCGTCAGCATGTTCGAGCACTCGACCATAGTTTTCGTCGAACTCCAATTCGTCCTCGCTTCCTTGTCCAACATCGTCCAATCCGACAGTTCTTCCACCGTTATTATTTCCCCCTCCTCGAATTTCCTCAAGCATCGAGCTTGTCTAGCCGCAACGTTCTCGTAAATTTGTTTCCTCGAAGTACTACCATTATTAGCCTCGCCAACGTTCAACAACTCCGTCTCCCTGTCCTTCCACGCCTCCAGTTGGCTCCAATCGCTCACGGATCTGTAACATTTCGTCAACTGCTGCAGGCAAAAGGCTACGACCTGAGCGTCGGTTTCGTTTCTCACGACCCCGCTCTCGGCCGCGTTGGCCCTCGCCTCGTCACCGTCCGCGTCGTCGGGCTTCTCGACCCGTCGAATCTCCTCCAGAATTTCTTTGTAAGCTTCCGCGGCAGCCTCGTATCGTCCGGCCGCTTGATCGGCAGCGGCCTTCAGCCACGTGAACTTTTTGTCCTTTTCCTTGGTGAACGCGTACAATCCTTGCAGGGCTTCGGCCTCGCCGAGCTTGACCAGACCTTTCGCCGTACAGAAGGTTGCTCGTTCCAAATCACCGAGCTGAGAATTTTCCCCGCAGCTGTGGTCCTCCAACAACCGCTGACCGTTTCGTATGGCGTTCGTAGCGAGACCGGCGTGCAACGAAACTACGCACAGCGCCAATCTGATGCGGTTCAGCCATTCCCGGCAGGTCGATTTGTTCGTGTGGAAAAATGTCCTCACGGGTTTGGATAGCGGCAGCAACGCGGTGGCGCATCCCTCGCTCGCGTTGTGAATCACTCTCTCCAAATGTTCCGAAAACTCTACGAGGAGACGCACTCGCGTGTGCTCGTGCAGCAGGTGGTCGAGGCCGCGTTTGTCGCGACGTTTCGTCGCGTCCGCGTTGCACGATATCTCGCGCGCCAACGTCTTCAGGGCTCCCTCGATCGTGGTGAACGTTTCCTGCGGTTTCCCAAGCGGCGTGCGAAGTTTGTTCGCTACGCAGTGCTGAGCAGCCTCGAAACCAGCCCAAAAGAATAAGAAACATCGGTTCGCCAGAGCCATATCGTAGATCTTTGCCGTTGTCTCGTTCTCGTGTCTGGGAGCGAACAAAAAAATCAGGATTCCAGCTGGATGCAAGATGCTAGCGATACATGCCGAACGAGACGATACTCGATACCCTACGACGTTCGTCTTTTACGATTGCGAATCGAAGCGTACTTACATGGTTGGCCAGCACAGCGTGAACACTTCGGACAGCTCCCGGGAATCGAAGTAGTATTCTTGAAGCAGGAAAGCCATGTACGTACGAAAGTGTTGCGCTTGCATTTCAGTGTTGCCATTTCCGCGCATGTGGAGGCGTTGAGCGAGCACGAGAGTCTCGGTGTTGTAGTCCTTGATCTCCTGTGATTTCTGCCGGGTTTTTTTCGTTTTGTTTTTTTGTGCGACGGTTAAGATCAACAGCGTTGGAATTTAGGGAAAAAGATGCCGCGACGTTACCTTGGTCTCGGAGACGAGGCAGGCGCGATTCAGCTTGGGAACGACAACGTCCAGAGGCAGGTTGACGAGCAAGTGAGCGTACTTTTGGCGCACGTAACGATCCTGCGAGTTCAAATGCAGAATCGCCAGATCGACGAAGTCCGGATAAATCTGCTCCGGCCACGATATGTTTCTGGCATTGGTCAATATCTCGAAGTTCTCGCAGACTGCGACGCAAACGTCATGGTTCGTCGTGTAGCCGCAAGACACGAGGCTCGTCAAGATATTTTGACACTCCGAAGTTCGATTCAATACTCCGAGATAATTCTCGGACTGGACGAATATTTCTCGCGTCCAATTTGCCAGCAGCAGTAAAATTTTATCCGTCGTTTTGCTGCGAAACGTTTTCGATATAAGGTCCAAAATTATCGACAGATGACCACTGGTCGGGGAGGTCGTGGGCACGTCCAGTGTCCCTGGGAACATGTCGATCTGACGACATCCGTTGTTCTCTGATATCAGTACGGAACTTGGCACGAAATGGTTGTATCTGTCGATGATTGGAAAAACCAAAGTAAAACAGAAAACGATCGTGCGTTAGTCGTATATTGAATTACATCGGCGGTATTTTTCTTACCTCGAGCAATGAGCATACAGCAGGTACAATACGGTGTATTGGAGGAGCGGGCTAGCCAAAGCCAGTGAAGAGTTGTAAGGCTGCAATTTCACGGCCAATAGTTCCAAAATGCTTGGTTTCAGTGCCCACATACCGATAATCGAGTTGCTAGCGTTGGCTGCAAGCATTCATTTTTATCATTAAAGTAACTCTAAACGGACGACGTATCGCGATATTTCGATTTTCGACTTACCAATGTCGGACAATGATCGTAGTAAGAAAACGACGACGATTTCGGCGTGCTGTTTCTGATAGGTAACGTCGTTGGCCAGCGGATTGTCGCGAACGAGACTGACCGGGCCGTCGACGATCAATTTGTAGGCAATTTCGAGATCTGCCAGTATGTAACGATAAGCTTCCTGCAGCAGTGGAATATTTTTCAAGCTCAAAAGACTGTGGTAAACCGCGAGACTGGTTTCTTGGATCAGGACGCTGTTTCTGAATCGTAATCGGAGCAAAACCGAATTATGTCCCAAGAGTTTGTGTACCAGTTCGAGGGGCAGGTTAGCCGAAACTTCCTTGATGACTTTGGCAATAGTTTTGAGGGTCGAGACGATAGTGTCGTCCCAAAGAACGTCGACTTTTTCCAATTGCAAATCAATGAACCTGTACAAGAGTTCGTGATTCTTCGTCGCGCGACTTTGCAAATAGCCGAGCAGCAGCGACGCGCATTCGTTTGCAACAACGATCAACTCCTCCTTTTCCTCGGACAAGTCCTGATTTTTTTTGCTCTTCAAATCCATCGATTTCAGCAAATTTATAAGGGAGCGTTCCTTCTCGACGGACGATATCTCCTTCTCGCTGCTTATTTTCGAATGCTTTCTGTCGTTGCGCTTTCCGATGTTCAACGACTTGATCATTTTCACCAAACTTTCCTCGTTCACGTCATCCTTGTTCAAGTTTCTCAGTAGCACATCTATGTTTTTCTCCGACAAGTTCAAGCTCCGCATAAACCGAGTCAGACTCTCGGTGTTTTCTCGCGTCAGACCGAAATTGTTCGCCCACGCTTCGTTCCCGTCGTCCAGTTCCACGGCTTTGATCACGGTCTTCAACATTTTCGACAGACAATCCGTAAGAAAAGACCATTGCACGCTGGGGGTCAAATTCGGATTCAGGTGATCGGATATGCTCTTCGTGACCGTGTTGAAAACAGATATCAGCGATGTTATTCTCAAAATGCATTCTCTTGGTCCTGGCGATACGTCGGCGTCACCGGGTGAGCTTCGACCCGACTCCGGGAGCGCCAACTCTTCGTCGTAGCTCTCCATGTCTTCCAAGAATTGACCGAGCAGCGTCAAGCTGAACTGAAGATCTCCGATCCAGAAATTCCGCAGTTTCTGAAGACTTCGACTGGCATAGGCAACCACCGACTTCTGCTGAGTCGAATCTATATGCCATCCTACGAGAATATCCACGGTATCGCGAAAGTGATTCGAAAAGGTTTCCGGATATGATTCCGTTATCAATAATATCGCATCGACCGTCGCCGTGAGCAAATCTGCTCTATCCACATTCTCTAACGTTGACTGAAGTTCGGACATCATTGGCTGAAATATTGCATAGGTACGTCGGATTAAATATGAATATTTTCCCAAAGATCACGACAATCATTGATTTGCGACGAGTCGTTACGTTAAACCGAAAAACATACCACAGAGAATTCCTTCAGTTTTGGCGATTCGGCGTCTAGCTTGAAGGTCTCAACGAACGACTTCATCAGCAAGCACTTAACGTCGTCGTTTCTCTCCGTAGAATATTTATTAAACACCCAATCCATGTAACTGAAATCAGCGGTTGTTGTCAGGGAAAAATTTGGAAGTAGTCCCCCCACGTTACAAACTTTCTCAGCGTTTCATATCCCACCGTTTGAAATCTTGATCGACGACGTATCCAACTCGTCCCAGGCATCTGGCGCTCTGCTGTTTTGCCTCCAGTCCTGGACCGGAGTGGAAAGTATCGAGTAGATTGTCGCAGATAAGTTCCATGCTTCGTCTCACGTATCTCTGATTTTCCGAGGCAACAATGACGTCTTGAAGCTGTTTACAGAGACCCAAAAAATTATCGTAGTCATCCTCGCGACACAATCGTCTCAATAATTTAGAAATTCTCGAATCCTCTGGAAAACAAAAAAACATGAAAATGCACACGTCCGAGCGGGTAAACGGATATGAACCGAGTTTCTACGCTCGCTCTAACCGTTTGATCGTTTATCGTCGTAATATTTGCTCTGGGTGTTCTCGTGGCTCTTCAACGGTTCTTGAAACTTGGATCTAGTCGCGGAATGGTACTCTGAATTGGACTCTCGTTCGACCAAGGTTTTCTTGAAGGCGCGACCGCGCGAACCACCACGACCGCGCTCTCCGGTACTGCTGCTGCTGCTGCCGCCGCCACGAGCCATTCGATACTCATTTCGGGCTCCGCCTGTGCTTCTGAAAAACGGCGAACGGGTTGAACGGGCCGAGCGGCGTAACGAACGATCGGACCAACCTCGATTTGAATCTGGAGATGCTGTGATCGGGGGAGGCAAAGTTCGCCGAGTTACGCTGACAAATGACGAGCGTACCTCGCGGAACGGATTCGCTGGTCAACGCGTCTCCGTCACCCTTCTCGCCGCTGGATTGAAAATTAGATCTAGGCTCGTCTCTCGCCTCAGAGTTTTTTGATCCACGTAGCTTCGTGCTAGTGCTCGAGTTACTACAGCTATTCATCACATCACTCTGCGGGTGTTCGGCATGACCCACGATGAAAATCGAGTGTACGACGGAGCTGAAAAAACACGCTCGCGCGAAAGAGAGCGCAAATAAGGCAGACGCGTGCGATTCGTACGATCACAGATTTTTCGCAGTGCACTATTTTTACTGTCACAGAGTTCCGAAATTTTTTTTCGCAACGCCGCGGTACGGAGCCAGACGCGGACACGACGCGACCGACGATTCTACCTTCCGCTTTCCGCCACTTTTTCCGACATTCACCAATTTCGGGCGAGCCACGCGACGCGACCGAATTTTGGTAAACGCTTTGGCAGAGATACGATCACTTTTCGGGTACTTAGTTGACAAAATGTTGTGCAATCGATTAATCGAAAACGACGAGCTCCCTTCGCTCCGTAAGAATATACGAGACTGCTTACTGCTGCTTACGCGGATCAAGCATCGGCTCGTCGGGTGACGGCCAATCGCTGCGATTTACGGAGGACAACGGACCAATCGCGCCGATGCGTATCGAGACGAGTTGCGACGAGGTTACGGAACAAGCGAATTTGCTTTGTATCTCACGTTATCAATGCGTTCCTTCGGATTTCAACTCGTTCGTCAAATTTCCTCCCCGATTAGACGGTCAAGCAACGGAGAAACGAGATACGGAAGACACGCACTGCGTAAAAAATTCAGGAGCCAATCGCGCGACACCCGATCACATCGCAACGCCAATATCGTATTCTCGCTTTTGATTGGTTCACGGAGTCGCGACGACGAGTATTCTCTTAGATCCGGCCAATCGCAGCCGTTTCCTCGTTGGCGCGTCGCCACGCGAATATCCGACCCGATATTTCGATACGTTATGAGTCAGTCCAATGCTTTTTGGTTATCGTTACTTGTCATCGATGATCCTTTAATAAACGTAGACGAATAAAGCTCAACAACCGTTCATCAAGAACGATCGCGACGAATTGAAAATAGATTTCAAATCCCGCGTGACTCTGATACATCGGATATCGCGAATGTTGTAAGTCGGTGAGGGCAACTTGTTGAAACCAAGGGTGAGCGTTCATCTCGAATCTTCCTCTTAGGTGAAGGAAAAAATCCACCACCGGATCCATTTGTCTCGTACATTTATGCAGGAGTCGTAACGAACCGACAACGATGGATAAGTTGAGGAAAGCGTTGAGCCGCGACGAGCAATGCGACGAGGAAAGCGGCATTATCAATCAGGTACGACCACTCTTCTCGCTATAAATTCTCTGTCTCGCGTCGATATTCCGAGCAAAGAGATCGCGTAATATCTCCGAGTACTAAACGAGAATTCATATTATTTCTGTACCGCTGCTAGGGAAACGTAGACTTCGTGGTAAGTAAAACGGACCAAAGTTGTCCGAATGTTAGCACCTTTGATAGAATCGCGAGACCCGTCGAGACGTTTCTCTCATATACCGTATCGTCATTGTTCCAGGTCATGGATGCCAGCACACTGAGTTGGTCAACTCGCATAAAGGGTTTCGTCATATGTTTTGTGATCGGTATCCTCTTTACGTTCCTAGGATCATTCGCCCTGTTCCTTAAGGGAGTGACGTTATTCGCCGTATTTTACACCCTCGGCAACGTGATAGCCTTGGCAAGGTACATGTAACAGAAACAAAACACAGAGATCTTGATAATCCAACAAGAACCGTTCGGCGACCACCGGTCGCGCTACAACCGACGATTCTGGAACAAGATTTGTTCTAGAATTCGTAAACGCTTCGCGCAAAACCGAAGCTATTTTTTTTTCCATTAATTACGAATCGTTCGGTTACCGTTTGACGATTCGAATCTTACATCGATTTTTCAGCACGTGTTTCCTGATGGGCCCGGTTAATCAGATAAAAAAAATGTTTGCCGCTACCAGAGTCATAGCAACGATAATCGTCATCGTGTCTCTTGTATTGACCATCGTTGCCGCAGTGGTGGTAAGCAATCGGACGACGAAGGGCTAAAAAGTTACAGTCGCCGTTGGCAACAGGTGAACTTGAACACGATCGTACATTTGATTTCAGCTCCAGAAGGCTACGTTGGCGTTGCTTTTCATTATCATTCAGTCATTAGCGATGACGTGGTATTCGCTGTCGTACATACCGTACGCGCGTGACGCGGTGAAAAAGACGGTCGAATCATGCATCAGCTGAGAAACGAGTCCGCAAGTCTGAAGAGTACAATGTAAAAAATGTATAGATCCACTCAGAGATGTGCGCCCCTATGATACTCGGGTGAAAAGGATACGTGTGAAATAGCTCGGGCGGGATCATGATTTATTCGATACCAATCATCGTCCTAAATGCAAATTGTAACGAATGCACATCGAGCGGTACGCCACGTTCGAATCCCGGTTCATTTCTGGCAGAGATGACTCGAGATTCAATCGCGGCGACACGTTGCCATCACGCTTTCCGCGCATCGCGCGGCCTTTTATATTTATTCTACTGTAAACAAAAATAATAATATTAGTAAATAAACAGACTGAAAATCATCGACAGATTTTTCCTTCCGTTGGACGCGCACGCGAACTCTGCCTCCTTAAACTATACGCCCATCACGGGCGTATCCGACTTCGCGAATAGAGATTCTCGTATCGCGAGAGATCACGAGCCTATGCGGTGATTGATCTCCCGCGCGTCGCTCATTCCTATGATATGCGACTCTCGTGCTTCTGAACTTTTAGCGCCTGACAATATGCAACCCGACACGCCTCGATCGCCTTCGAATTGTTTCTCTTTCTCGTCGTAACCTCGCGTCGCGATGTTCACGTGTACGACTAGTTGCCCGTCGCGGGGTGATTCAGGCGTCGAATACTCCGTCCGTCTTCTGGGGTTTGATCCGTTCGCAAGGGACGGTACGCGAGCGGACCGAGGGGAAACGACCAGTAGGGTCGCCTTCGGCAACAGGTTGCAGCGGCGTCGTGGAACGACGAATCGCTAGTAGCAGCACTCGGAGACGCGCACTTTGATTCCTTTGATCGTACCGAGCCGAAATCGCAGCGATCCAACGGTTCGCCGGCCATTGCACGCGTCGCATGCACGGTTTGTTGTCGCGCGGGACGCGAAAACTCTGATCTGTTTGAATAATAGCGAATTTACGTCCATATAGCGGAGCGGTAAGTGGCCTTTCGAACGAGATGCGAGCAACCGAAAACTTGCTCACCGCGAAATCTCTACAAATGTCGACTTTCCATCCCAAAACCGATCCGAAAATTCAAATTTATCAACCGTCATTCTGTCCATGCTCTCGAGGGGCTCTCCGATCCTCGCCAACGCTCTCGATTTGATCAATTGCACTGATTTATCGTTACAGAGAATGCCGGCGCCGGAGGCTAACGCTCCTGGACGGATGTCCAAGTTTAAAAACAACAGTAAACACGAAGTGAGTATGTCTCATCGGTTGAATTCCCGATTGTTGCTAGCCGGTCGTTGTTGTTTTCTCATTCTTACTTTTATCGCTGTTCATTTGTCATTTCTCACCATATTCGTTGATCGACGATCATACGATTTGGCTGATTGCGTTTGTCCCCTGGATTTTTTCTTAGATACTGTCGAAAAACACGTTCCTATCTTCGTTCTCTTTGTTTCTCAATTTCGTTCGTTTCCATCCGTGCATCGCGATTCACCGTTCATCCTCGCGCTCTTTCGCTCGTTGCTCCGTAGCATGCCAATTTCCCCTCTGGTCAATATTCTCATATTCGCGCTAGTCGAGCGGTTCTCCTCGCCCCTTTGGCGTTTCGATCGTTCCGTGAGACCATCTTCTCTAATTCCAGGATGCTCGAAGACGTCGAAATGAGGTATCGGTCGAGTTGCGGAAGGCAAGAAAGGACGATCAGCTCCTGAAACGTCGCAACATTAAAGTCGATTTGGACCCATTAAATTTGGCCGGCGAAAATAGCCCAGTAGCCGCGGCGACTATGTCTGTCGAAGAGATCATCGCCGGCATGAATTCCAACGACGAAGCTCTTCAGTTGCGAGCAACTCAGGCCTGTCGCAAAATGCTGAGTAGAGAACGTAACCCGCCGATCGACCGCATGATCGAGAAGGGCATCGTTCCGCGTTGCGTCGAGTTCTTGGATCACGACCAAAAGTATGCGTTCATTTGACAAAGATCCCAAAAAAATTTCCACCCGGCGGGGCTGGCGCGTTTCACCTGCGCCATAAATAATTAAAAGAGATGAAAAGGAAAGACGAGGTCCAACGACATTTTTCTCTGCTTGCAGTCCAGCACTTCAGTTCGAAGCGGCTTGGGCCTTGACCAACGTCGCCTCCGGCACTTCGGAACAAACCATAGTCGTAGTAAAACACGGAGCGATACCGAAACTCACCGCCCTTCTCAAATCACCGTCGACGAACGTGGCCGAACAAGCAGTATGGGCACTCGGTAATATCGCCGGAGATGGTTACGCCGCTAGAGATTTGGTACTGGCGCACGACGCGTTGCCGTTACTCTTGAATCTGATCAAACCGGACACGCAGGTGAGCATTTTCTTACGACGGATCAAATTTCCAATAAACGACGCGACGATCTCGCCTCGTTAATTCGCAGGTTACTTTCGCTCGCAACATCGTATGGACATTGTCGAATTTATGCCGCAACAAAAACCCGCCGCCGGACTTTGAAAGCGTCAGGCCATGTTTACCGGTTTTGAACAGACTCCTCAGCTACCCGGACAGCGATATTCTCGGTTCGTTGAGAAAAGTTGAATTGTGGTAGACCGAAAAATGTACAACTTCATGGAACGTTGCCTTTTTAAAGCCGACGCCTGTTGGGCTCTCTCCTATCTCACGGACGGCTCCAACGACAAGATTCAAGCTGTCGTCGACTCTGGCGTCATCCCCCAGCTCGTCGAACTTTTAACATCGACGGAAGCGACGGTTCTCACACCGGCGTTGAGAGCCGTGGGAAACATCGTGACGGGCAACGACGTTCAGACCGACGCGATCATCGGTGCCGGTGGACTTCGGCATCTCGGAGCGTTGCTGCAGCACAAACGAACTAACATTATGAAGGAAGCTGCCTGGACGATCAGCAACATCACCGCCGGAAATACAGACCAGATTCAACAAGTGATCAACGCTGGTCTCCTTCCACCGCTGATACGCGTCCTCCAATCGGTGAGATGCGTCCTGCGATCGAAAGAAATTCGTTTCATCGATTACACGATTCGCCGAAAGAGGCTCGTTCGTACGAGCTCGAAGAATAAAGCTTCCGTACCGTTTTTCTACCAACGTTTCCGCAGCACGGAGCTTAACAGTTGTCGTTTTCCTACAGGGTGACTTCAAATCTCAGAAAGAGGCCGCATGGGCGGTCACGAACCTGACGTCCGGTGGTTCGGTGCAGCAGTTGGCACATCTGGTACAATTGGGAGTCCTCGCTCCGTTCTGCGCGCTCTTAGATGCCAAGGATTGGAAAACCGTGATCGTCGTTCTGGATGGTCTAAACAATATTTTGAACGCGGCCGACAAAATGGGAGAGGTAGAACGCGTCGCTATAATGATAGAAGAAGTCGGCGGTTTGGACAAACTGGAAGCTATACAGCATCACGAGAACGAGCTCGTTTATGGAAAAGCAATGGCAATGATCGATACTTTCTTTTCGGAAACGGTAAGTCCATTCCTCGTTTTCGCTTGTCAAATCCCGATTTCAATGGCGATGTTGAAATTCAGGAACCGGAAGACACCAAGGTCGCCCCGGACACGTCCAACGGTCAGCTCCAGTTCAAAGCAAGCGGCGCTCCTGAAGAAGGATTCAAGTTCTAGGATCAAACACGCTCGTCCATTTCGTATCGGCTTTGAAACTCGTCATTTGTATATATTTTTATCACGTTTCCACGTTCACGTTCCCGATACGATTCGCTCGACTACCGTAGCAACCTCGTCGCTAGAGCGATAAAAGCATCAACGAACGTTTTCAATCAATTACTTTGCTCGCTACAAGCCAAACGTACTCTTTAATACAACGACCAACGGTGAAAAGAGTTTTGTTCCATCGGTCGTCGCTCGTCGATGAACCTTCATCGGTCGTCGATCAACGTTGCTCGAGGATATTTTTTTTTTAGCTACAATCAACTCCAAGCTTCCCCATTCTCAAGTCATAATCGTCGTGAAACTTTATTAAGTAGGCGAAAAAAAATGGTTATCGTGTTCCAAATATTTTTTCATTTTTATTACTATTTTATCAAGCAATAAAGAAATTTTGATACGAAACGATTCTTCGTTGTTATCCTCGAACCAACCATTTTTTAAATATTTTTTTTGGTATTTCCTTGCAACGCGACGATATTGTTGATCGTCTCACCGCAGATAAAGGATGGAAGGTAAAACTGATAAAAAAAAAAAGAAGGAATTCGCATGATCTTACGTCTTTCAGTTTAATAAATATTAATACATGTGACAGCGTACGATGAACTATGTAATATTAGTCGTTTACGGTCGTGAAATGTTTTTTTGTCGATTCGATCCGATGGGATGGGTCGGGGATTTTCGTTGGTGGGAGAATTTGTAAAAAAAAAAGAAAAAAATGACTCGAGTACCTCGACAGATTCTACTCGAAGCTGATCAATTACGTATAACTTTCAACGCTAAGTGCGCCTTGGGGGAATGACGAACGTGGTTTCATTGCGGGGAAAAAACGATTACACATCGAGTCGTTTTATGTATAAAAATAACGAGAGAGTATTGTTCACCGGAGCTGAGATGCGAGAGGAGGGTGGCGAGAGAAAGCAAATGCCGAAACCATTTTGGCAAGAATCAGACGGCATTTGTTTTACCTCGCGTTACTTTTACCTCTCCGCTCACGCCACCCAATAATAATCGCGGTCTTACTACTGTATGCTTACGCTAAAAAAAAAAAAGACCAACTTATTCCTAAAAGTATCGTTACAGGTCTACTATGACTGACCGCTCATCAGCGTTTATCATACGAAATTGTACCTTGGATTTTTATCCGAGTCTCCTTAGCTTCCGACATTCGCTTTTGTCCACGACTGTGCCCTCGCCAATAGCAACCAACGCGCTTCCAAAATACACCTCTCGACCAGCGAAACTTTCGAAAAACTCGGATAAAAAATGAGAATATAGTTAAGTTATCAGGTGAATTACATGGCACGAGGAACAACTTTTCTGTTTCCATTCCGTCGTTAGTTTGGCGTAGTGTCG
This sequence comes from Arge pagana, assembly GCA_963969455.1. Lineage (NCBI taxonomy): Eukaryota > Metazoa > Arthropoda > Insecta > Hymenoptera > Argidae > Arge > Arge pagana. Next base: position 20,478,372 of record OZ018308.1, on the reverse strand, counting down.
ATATACTATTTTCATCGGACTTTGAACAAAAAAAAAGTAGCCGAATTCCGTTAATTTTCAAGCGACCCGAACTGCGTTTCGGGCGAGAAGCGCGATACATATGACTATGTAAGTACAGTTACTATCTATAATACACAGGCTGTCGATTACGTCGCGATAAAAAGTATAAAAACAAGTATCTCGGGACACTCGACTCGTCGATTCGACCAGGACTCCGGAATGACTCGTCGCTTCGTTTCTCATTCGAACCGATTACATGCTCGGAATAAACGTACAAGCGAGGTAAGAAAACGATGCGAATTGAGAGAGAAAGAGAGAGGAGAGAGATAAAAAAAAACAAAAGATCGAGAGACGAGATTAGCGTTGAGAAAATGCACGGCGAAGGTTTTGCGCCGAAAGGGAAAAAGCAGCGTGGCAGATCGATCGCGACGAAGGAATGGCAGAGCAAACGTTCCGAAAACAAAAAAATAAAAGTTCGCTGAAACTCGCGCACGAGAGTCGAAATGTTGGGAATGTGTTGAAAGTTTGGGAGAAAAAGCAGCGAACAAACGAACGAACAAATGGACAGAACCGTGTAAATAAATAAATAAACGCGTTGAATGACTAGTGACGATCGCGGTGCCGTAAGATGGATGAAATTCCAGGATATAAAAGATAAATGGTAAATGCTAAAAAAATTAAATTAAAATAAAAAGAACGTTATCCGGACTTTATCGACTTACGGCACCGTCCGATTTTTTACGTACTCGCGGTTCCGAAAACAATTATACATATCTAATCGACAAAATTAAATTAGAAGTTCGATATCGTCGTTTATCTACGTTAGATTTTACCGCGGGATAACGAGACCGTAATCGGTTCCGAACGATTCGCGTAACGCCCTACCGACAGACTTTCTGCACTCTGCTCGTGGAACGGCGCGACTAAATTCAACATTCTTCTCATCGTTACACTCGGAGTTACCGACCCAGGATGAAGTCGCTCTGATCGTTCACCATGAAATGATAGACGAACGCCGCCTTCTTACGGTCGAACGTTACCTGACTCGCTCGACTTCGATTGCTCCTGTCGTCTCGACTACGCGGCGGATCTCGAAGAAATATCGAGCCGAAGAGACCAGCTGCGAACGTAGGAAAAGTTAGAAATCGATCGCCAGTTCCACCGACCACGGGCGAACAACATTCGTCGCGTAGCATCCTTACCGAGAGTTTTCGCGTCCTGAAAATTATCCTGCGCGTGATTCAGGATTTCCTGGAGAAACGAACAGATGTACAGAAACACTGTCCTACGGATTTCCGGCAGCTGCATGACGATCTGCGACGAGGTTGGAAACGAGAGAAATTATCATTGATGCGACTGTTACGTGAGGAGAAAAGCTTGGGCTATTCAACGGAGGAATCAGCGCGATACCTGTTTGCATTGTAAATAGTTTGCCGCTGCGGATAAGCAGATGTTGTGGAGGTTGTAGGGTACCAGAGGTTCCGCCGTCGATTCTAGCAGGAGAAGCAACGCCTCGGCTACGGAATGGACCGAACCGGCTGAATTGCAGTTCTTAAGGAAATCAACTAGCAAACGTGATCGAACGGACCACGGTCGTATCGTTGTTGCGATCGAAACGACGGAAAATCTGCGAGGCGATTGTTTCGCCAATCACTCGGGTTACGGGAGAAATTCTCGCGTTGACGCGAGTTTCGGAAAGTTCAATTTCCATGTTTAAGGATACGCATCGGATCTTGACTTCCTTCGTCCAACCAGTCCCTTATGGCTATGATCTCGCTGTGATATCCGCGATTCTCGAAAAGCTGCTTCGTCTTGATACCGTGTCTGTACAGGTTGTCGACGAGGAGCCAAACCTCTTTCGGAACCGGATACGGATCGGATGACAGATTTTTGTTATTTTCCTGTACAACGCGAGACGAAATTCTCAATGAAATTCAATAATTGAAGCGAAACGTTTCAAGAGCATGGTAGTAACGTACCAGCTCGACGAGACGTCCGATGGGAATTTCTCGGACCGGAACTGGAATATGAACGAGTGCTTCCATCGATGATCCGAAACAGCTTCGCTGATAAGTTCCTGAAAAACGAACGATAGATATGCTTTTATAAAACGAAACGATACTTGGGACGGTACAGCTGAATCGGAGACGAACCGGTTATTGTGATGAAAATATCCTTGCCACCCTCGAGATGCAGCACGAGTATGTCGTACAACTTGTCCTCACCGGAATTCAACTTGCACGCGGACTTTTTATCGACATTCACCTCGAGCTGAATGTCGCACTTTTCGCCCGGCCTTATAAAGCCCGTGTAGGGCTCGATCTTGAGCCATTCCTTGCAGTAGCTCGTGTCATCCAGCTTCTTTATGAATTCGAACTGTACCGGCACCTGGAACATCCACGCTCAAATCCCTCCGTCTTGCCATCTGTTTTCCGTTATCGCGAATTCCTCACCTGCCCTGTGTTCGCGATGATCAATTCTTTTCGATTCGTCTCCAAGAATTTCAGGGTATCGAAAATCACCTCCGTTGTATCGACCATAACTTGAGGTAAGAATTCATTTTCCAACTTGTCCAATTTTTTCATCACCTCCTCGTGGATTTTTCGATACTTCACCGTGTCGATCACTCTGATCTGCGGGGAAACGAACATCGAATTATCGTAATCGGCGGATGGTTCTGTGACGAATAATAACATGTGAAGAGATAACGGTACGGTACTGTAGGGAATAAAAACGTAATACCGGGGCATCTGGCTTATCGGGATTTGCGATCGTTCGACGACTCGGCTATCCCGTCAACCTTTCCCTGTTGTAAATATTTCTTACCTGCGAGTCGAACGACGCGCTGACCGGCTTGTGGTCCGAGATTTTCAGGTCCGGATGACTTCTATACTCCAACGACTTGATCACCTCTCCCTTCCACAAAATACGATCGCACCAGGCCGGTGCTCGACCTTTTTCGCTGCTCGATAAAAATTCATTCGTCAAGGGTACGTTTGAGAACGTTGAGGTAAAATATAGCAAGTATTTCGCGTATTTCAAGCATCCTTAAAACTTCATCAACGTATTTCGGTGCACGATGGAAACGAAGACGGTCGAAATGTGTCTTTGAGATTGCAAATCGTTTCGCGATATACGTATCCCATGGACTACGTACCTCGAGTCCCAATTGTCGGTCCCAGGGTCGTACTTATAAGTTGGTTTGAATGTGATATCCGCTTCTTGATATCCATGAAGGACTTTACCGAGGCGTCGCTGCTGGCCTAGTTGATCGAGAACAAGGACAGGTTCGAAATTTCCTGCCAGGAGATGCTGCTTAGCCATCCCGGCATCCATTTCAGTTATTCGATAATTCAAGTCACCCAACCAGTATATCTGACTGAAAGTAATGCCCAACGATTAGGATCCGTCAACGACGAACGACCATTGTTCGACTTACTCGTGGTCTTTGAGGGCCTTCGGCGGTACGTATCTGGCAAAGCTGAGCCTCGAACATATGTCGGCGTAATCCTGATTCCGCCTCTCGCACTCCTCGGAGTGCGCTGCCAAATGAGCATTGACGAAACAAACGGACGTATTGTGAATGGAACAGCTGACCGCCACTCCACCTTTGTTACCCTTGATCGAACGATCGCGTTAGAGCGGTAAACGAGTTTAGAAATTCGTTTTCTCGACGTTTGGACGACGTTCAACGAACGAGAAAAACGAAAGATACTTAAAAAAAAAAATAAACCACCGATGCTCACCATTTTCCCCATAATTCCGGTGCCGACAGTGTCGGTTGAAACGTTTTTTATGTACGGTACGTGTTTTTCTTGGGCATAGACGATCAGCATCATACCAACCAGTCTGACAACGGCAATACGAGAATACTTTGCTCGTGGATGTAACGACTTGTTGACGATTTGGCTGTGAAATGACAAAAATATGCGGACGGAAATTTATTTTTTCTCCCATGAAAATGGAAAACGAATTATTTGGACGTCGAGACTCACCACCACTCCTCTTCTCGCGGCGTGTCGTTGAACAGAAATGCCTCCTTGCTCAGGTCAAGCTCTTGGAAACCTATGGCGTACAAGTCCGGCGGCTTCTGATCGCAGCTCAACCACTGATCTATCGTTATTCCCGTGGGCGGCTGACCGTTCACGTTCCAGGTACCGACGTATATTCTGAAAGTGTCAATCGTCCGATATAGCTAGAAATTCTGGTTACGCTTACGGAATGAATCGTAATGCACGATGCAAAAGACGCGCGGCTTTCCGATACAAACCTGAAGATCTGCGTGTATGTGTAGTCGTCTTCTTTGCATGCCATTTGATAACGGACGACGGATTCTCTGGCAGCTACGGGTGTTTTACCTTTGGCGATGTGTTGCCTCGGCACGACGAGATCAGGACTCTCCAGTTCAACCAGCTGAGGTCACATCAATGTTTATTATCAACAAATTGGCTCGAACATTCGTAAAATTGGATATTTTTTCTTGGTGAGTCTGTTAGTTTTTGCTACAGATCATTTTACGCACCGGATCCGTTCCGTCCAGATCGTCCGCGGTAGAATCAATCGTTCGAACGTTACCGGTAAGTTTTTGGATCCAGAGATACTCCGTCGCTGGACTCTTACTCTTTTGATAATCTGGGGAATAGGGTGATATGGCTATCGATAGCTATCGGCTGATAATTTTCGTTACTCACCATCGAACGCTCTGAAGATTTCTGAAACCAACGCGCTGGTCGCTACTCCAGGTTTCATTTCGAAAATCAGCTGAAGTTTCCGCGAGGCTACGTTCAGAAATACATCGAGACCATCTTGAAGTTTCTCGTCCGTATCTGCAAACAGCCGATTTCGTGTTATTCCGAAAACAATCGTGTTATCGTTAAATCCCGTAGATACTCGCTTAAAAATTTGAAGTACGACGCGAGAAGCAATCCTATTTTTCAATATTTTCAGATACGGCGACGTTTAGCAAACGGCTGATCATGGAACATCGAATTTAGGTAGAATACGCACGCTCCAACGAAAGGATGCTCAATAAGAAATGAAAGAAGACTGGCTCGTGTTTGCTAAAAAGCTACTTTATCAGTGGTTAGCGGGTATCCGTTTCCTTTGCGGTTCAACGACAACATTTTCCTTACTGATATCACACTTGAAATCCTGATCGACGGGGAGAACTCTTTCGATGGTGAGATCGCTGAACACCTGTGGTGGAATTCGGGACGTCAATAGAACAACCAAAGCATGGGTCGAACCTTTGTTGACCAGTGCCAAAATTCTGGCAGCTCTGACCCAGCCCTGAATCAGTGAAGCTTCCATAGCCTGTTCGGTTAGTCAAGGTTTAGTATTCCAACGCGTGTAATTCGACGTCGTTCGATATTCAAAGGATACGATAACGACGGTCTCACCGGAAGTGAATTTTGACTGCACGATGGCCAGCTGCTCCCGCGACGACATATCGAACCTGAGGCAATAGATTATTCTTTTTTTCAAATCAAACGAGGAATATGACCACGCTTCAGGCAAGTTCGTATCAGCGTTGAAATCGATTAGGTAATATTCCGACCAATGGAATTGCCTCTACTTATCAGAATGGGAAACGTGGCGGGGTAAACTATTTTTGACACGCGGCATTAGATAAATAGAGACGAACACAAACAAAATACAATCAACGTCTCGAGTTCCTCAATGGAATACGACGACGAGTGATACAATTTTTGTCGGAGGGCAAAGGCAAAGGCTGGGCACGTATAATCGATGTTCAAGACATTATCATATCAATTTTTTGGTAAGATTCGCGAAAAGTGCACGAAAGTGGATTTTGCACGCGGATAGACGGTGATTTATTTTGACGCGTGCATGCAACGTCGAGGTGAGGTTATGATCGGCCAACGAAGACTGAAAATATGGGAAATAATCGAGTTTTCAATCGAAATTCCGAGATGTCTCGCGGGGAAACGCGATTTGGGGGTGAATCAGCGTGGGAACGAGGAAATATTTGGGGCTCACCTCGACGAGTTTCGGAATCGATGACTACGACGATCGGGAATTCGCGCGAGACGATTCCGAGACACTTCATTGACTCGGATATTTTGAAATCGTAGAAAAGACAGGCTTTGCGGGTTGGGGGTGGTGATCGAACGTAAATTAATTTAGCGCGATTGACAGATGATACCTACGGTGGGCAGCCGCGACACTCGTAATCGCGATCACGGACACATAGCGTTCACTGTCAACACTGACTGCACTGACGAGACGTCCCTCTAGCAGTGACGTAGGTACGCCTCGCTGTTTTACCGACCGAACATGGGCGAGCGTACCGCGTACGTTCGAACGAGAGCATCAGCCACTAGATGTGTACGATGTGTACACACATACTTAGGTACGTAAGTAACGGGTACACGATAATAGAGGATAATAGATCGGAAGGTCATAAAATTTATCTCAATGGAAGCGGGTAAGGCCTGTTCGAGCGATGACTGGATCCATCGTCCCCGGTCTACTTAATTGTACGCGATGCATACGAGACTTGGACGGTTCCTTCGAAACACGCGATGGTACAGAGTTTGGTAAATTTGGAATGTTTACGACAGAATGTTCTCAGCAGGTTTATTACTTATTTTGCCAAACGGTGAGACGCGCGACACTGTAATTGGCGAATCAATTGAAACCCGGTGCAGGTTCGATGCAAGAGATCGCGATCGAACAGTTCGTTATCGAATCAATCTCAAGAACGCTATTGAGACGCATGCTGACGAGGCGTGTAGACGGTGGATCGGTGACGTGCTGAAAAAAAATCGGCACGTAGAATTAGGGATGATTAAAAGAAAAAGTACGCGTACCCATCTACCAATTCAGCCAGCTTCATCCAGAAGCCAAGCTTAATAGCATACGTCGTACGCCGTCGTTTCGTCTGCGAAGCGAGCGCTTCGATTCGCGATCCAGAGGGACACTGCGGAATTTTCCATGGAAAAGTAACTAGTACGAGCGAGTAACAAAAATTATAACTGTATTATTTTCGATAATTTGCTTTTTACCATTCTTCATAAATAGATACAATATTCTCTTAAGGTTAAAATATATCTCAAAATTTGGAATATATATGCTTCTTTTTCTTTCTAACGAGGGACTTCACGATTACTAACGTCGTACTGGCTGTGCAACGGGGATCGAGCGACGAGTTGACCCGAAACTCCGACGAAATTCATCGGACGAAGAAACAACTCGAACTTGCGACTCGATATCTTCTATTCGCGGGGGTACAAAATCAATTCGTTCGCCGGGTTTTCTTTCCCGCCCCTACGAATTACAGTCGAATCTCGACGCTCGACTGGACTGTGAAAAGTGGTTTTTAAGTACTACCGATTTTAAAATAATACAAAAAGTACAGGTAACAAATTCAGAGGAAAATTATCGTCAAATTTTACGGTTATATACTAGAATATCACGTGACGTGGATGAGCAATTGTCTCACATATCTTACAAATGGAATTCATTCATAGAGTTATCGCGGTATTATCTCGATAAATTTATCAAGCGTCGACGACGATCATCTTACTTCGTTTTCCTGCATTTCTCTTCGCGCACGCGTCTACGCGTGGAAAAGAGTTTAACACATTTTCAGAAATTAAATTGTGATTCCGAGAAGACGAGGAAAAAAAGACGAGCAAGAACGGAAATGAAACGTTTCGAGGAAAAAAAAAAAATGGCTACGGTAAATATTATTTGACAGCAGTGGTACGATACAAGTTATATCTAGTAGTAGGAGCAGCAGTAGCTTGGTTAACTCGTCTCTTCCTTTTTTGTTCAAATACATTTGTCACTCGCATCGTGAATTTCATCGACGGTTCTCACGCTCATCGACACTCGTTAGGAATTATATAATTCATCGGTTAGTTTTTTCTCCGTCAATGTAAGGCGACTATCACCCAAGAAATAATTACACTCTAACAATAAGAACGACTCGAAGACACTAGCCCAAGGAATATTCAAACGATCCGTTTGGAAAAGACTCCGAAGAACTCCGTTTCGTACCTCTCCCTGATATTTCCCTCTGCTCTATCAGGCTACCTAGTTACGCGCAAAGCGCGCGAGTCAGCAGAGATTTACCATCGAAAATCTTCCAATCGCGAGTTTGGATTTCTAGCATTATTGGAACAGCGCTCGAGGTTTTTAGTTTTTTTCGCCTCCTGTTTCTCTCACAGAGAATCCCCGTTGATCTACGATTCTCGTTCGAAACCATTTTCGAAACGGCGAACGAGCTTTGAGCAGTGTCCTTGGGCTACGTCGTCATTTTGCCCGCTAGTTTGTACCCTGGTTAGGAATGATTGAAGCGAGAGCTTGTGTTCCGCGTCGCTTGTCAACGCGATAATAGTAAAATCTAAGTAGGCGGAATCTAATCGTAAGTGAATTAGAAAAGTGAGAATCTACTTCGGATCGTATGATCGTAGAAACGTGGTAAGTACCGTTCAAGTCGCGCGCGCCGTGTTCGTGTCTATATATGTATATACATATACATACATACATATATATATATATATATATATATATATATATATATATATATATATATATATATATATATGTATATTTCTGTGCGCACCCGTGAGTTTTTCTTTACAAGCTATTCGTTACCGCGAATTTTAATCGATTAAGGCTAGACAACGGTGGTCTAAGTATCGCGCCCGCGTCCCGCGCCCTCCGCGAGTCATCTTCACAAAAATAGCATTGCTCTCTTCGAATCTCCACGCAACGAGCGTACGATCCTTCCTCGACGACGACGACGACGACGACGACGCCGACGACGACGACGACGACCACGACGACGCTCAGGCCTCCTGCAGCTGCTGAGTCTCGCTCGATGATCGTTTCGCGACGATCTTACCATTCCTCTCCGGCGAGTCGTTGAGAGGCTGCGAGTCTTCCTCCACCGACCGTGGATACTTCTGATCCGGATAGTTCCATGCCTGGATATCCGCTGTACCCCAAATTTGATAGACGATGTAAGTGCCGCACGATATGCCAGCCGCCACGCCGAAAACGAGCCTCCAAGCGTCGGGCTGAAATCAGGAAACGCCAATAACAACGATCGGCTCTCTTTCGCGAAAACCTAATGGAATATCAATCGACGACGAAGGCAAATCTCGACTCACGTCGCGCTCGGTTATGTGGCCGGCGGTAAGCGGCGAGACGAAGCTCGCGGTCATGTGAATAGTCTGAGCGAAAGCGAGCACCGGACCTGAAACGAAACAACGATGTGAAAATCGCGAACGAGCATTTTTGCCCTCGTTATCGACTTACCAGCGAAATTTGGAGCGATGTCGACGATGTTTGCCATAGCACCGGCGTACGCTGCTGTTATCAGCGTCACGGCAACGAACCAAATGATCAGCGCCAGAACGATGTTGCATCCGGAGTATCCGATAAGAAGAACGAGAATTCCCGGGATGACTTGCGCTGGGCGGAGAAGAAAATAACAACATATTTTTATTTCAATTGGAACGTTAAACGGCGAGCCGAGGTATCCCCAGGCTGGCGTTGCAATTATTCTGGACCAACACTTACACATGGCAGTGAATATCTTACGAACGTTCGTCAGAGACATGATACGTCGCGTTACCAGCTGATCGGCGACGTAGCAAAAGCCAACGGAGCTGAGGTAGCTGCAGACGAACGGCAGTCCGGAGAGTAAACCGTTCTGCAATACAAACAGCCCACCGTATACAAACGTAATATCGATTTCTCTTTGGTTATTCCTCGCGAGGGAACGATCCGGTCGATCTCACGCGTACCGTTTGAATGTCGAAGCCCAGGACGTTCTTCATGTAAGTGGGTCCTGGGATAATGAACACGTAATGGACCCATATTCTACCGAAGGTCGTGATCCCGATGGCCCATGCTGGCATGGACGTCAAGATGGATTTCCAAGGCACGGGCATCCCCTGGACAGAAAACGTTGCCAGAGGCGATCAGCGTACGGGATCTCGCGCGATAGCTACGATCTCACGCGTTTTCCCTCTCAGTTTTCCCTTCCCCCGCGCCGAGTCTACCCGCGGCGAATACGTAGTAGAATCGCGAACGGGGCTCGGATCGCGGAAGAGAAGAGGAAGCAGAAGGGAGGAAGTGGAAGAGGAAAAATAGACAAGACTCCTCCGGTCGTACGCGAAATCGTGTACGAGCGGGAGAGGCGGAGGAGGCAGCGTGGTTTACCTCGTTGGCCAGGATAACCTGGTCACCGACGCTTCCCTGAATGTAACGGAGCTCGTGCTGCGATATCCTCGGATGCATCGCGGGGGTGTCGAAGGCCAAGACGTACCAGATAACGCACCACGCGACACCGATAGTCCCGGTCGTGTAGAAAACGTACCGCCATCCGAAGTGGGCGATGATAAATCCGCAGAGCGGATAGGTGATCCCGATTCCGATGCTGAACCCTGCATATAGATAATCTAGATGTTAGGGGGGGTTGGCTCACCCCGGGTAGAAGAAGTAGAAGAGACGTGTGGTAGGAGCCGTGTAACACGACGATCGTCGTTCGCGCGTGCGCGACGACGACGGCGACGGCGACGACGACGACGACGACGACGACGACGAAGACGACGACGTGGATGACACTCTCCCCAAGAATTTCTCGCTCTCGAAGCTCGATCTCTCGGCACCGTCCCCGCATTTTCGCACGCGTGGCGTACGAGAGGACAGAGATAACGCAACCGTGTCCGTGACACGTCGCAGGGGTGATCGGATCAGATCGGATCGGGACAGCGCGGGCGAACGGGAGGACGACGATCGATCCAGCCCGATCCCACATCCCACTCGCTCGCTCGCTCGCTCGCTCTTTATTTTTCTCTCTCTCTTTCTATCTCTTTATTTCTCTTTGCATTTCTCTGTCCTGTCTCGCGCGTATTCTGGAAAGCGATTCAATCCGTGTTTTAGTATGGGAGGGAACTTCGGCAACACGCGAGCGTCGGTCACTCGACATGTAGGTACGTACTCTAAACAACGCAACAACAACAACAACCACAAACGTTACATGGCTGATCGGGACAATGAAACTTCTATACCTGAAACGCAACTGGATGCGGAAGGACGAAGGGATCGGAGATATGCGCGATGAACGGAACCCACGAATGGCAGTACCCAACGCTTCCCTTCGCCGATCTCGTATCAGGTATCTATTTTTCCCGCGGAAAATCTCGGGGAACCCGAGGCGGGGAAAAATGGGCGTTCCGAGAACAGCTTCGGGAAGCGGGGGTACGCCACGAAAGGAGGGAAAAGCGCGATCGAGAAGAAGCGATCGAGATCGATCTCTATCCATCCGGCGTGCTGCGGAAGCTACGCGATTCCGACTGGAATTCCGTAGGTACCGTAGGTGTTGTCTGCCCGACACGGATCCGAGAGAGACCGACCGACGTAATATAAAAGAATGAAAATGACGAGGAAGAAGAAGAAGAAGAAGAAAAAAAAATGACACAAAAAGATACCTCGCGACCTCGGAATGACCAATTTTTACGTCGTTCGTACGCGCGCGCGCGCGCGCGCGAGTATTTTACTCTGTCGCTGCTGAAACTCGGAGACTCGACAGCGATCGGCAAAACTTCGGCGACTCGATACGGTGAAATCGATTTCCGATCGAGTGGCGGAATCGCCGTTCGCCGCTCGCCGCTGAAAATCTAGACGGCGCCCGGATGTCGCGCGCGCGCGCGTACGTACGATCGAATGTTCGCAGCGAAGAAGATGATGCGGACGTGGCGAGGGGGAAAAATGTATCGTATCGTTGCGATGATAATAATCAAATAGTCATATATATCGTATCCTATATCGTATATCGTGTTGTGTTGGTCCCGGTCGATTCGGCCAGGCTGGAAGTATACTCGTTGGCCATTCTCATGCTGTTGAGCGGTCGCTGTTGAGTATACCCCGCGGTCCGGCGAATACACGACAGTGTCGAGCTAAATCAATAATAGTCAAAATATGCATATTAATTCACACAACGGCATTGGTCGAGTGTTGTTGGTTTTTTTTTTTTGTTTGTTTTGTATTTCTGTTCTTTTTTCCCTTCTTTTTTTCTTTTTCCTTTCCACAATAAAACACTCGTTCTTCGTCGATATTCGTCGAATTCGACGTCCCCTCTACATTATCATTGTTCTTAGTTTTCGTCGGCAAGGCTGCTGCAAGTTATCGATGTTTCACTCGTTTACCAACGCGTTTACGTACGCGCGCGAACGGGTAGGCGTTCGCTTTCCGAGTAATTTTCGCTCACGCGGAGTCGTACTCGGCATCGCTACGCGACAAACCAGCAAACAAACCCCCAAACGAACGAACAAACAAATAAACGATCGATCCGGTCAAACAAACAAACAAACGATCGATAACTTACAGAGAGAGAGAGAGATTTTGTATAAACGATAACGTGGCCAAAGAAACGTCGATCGGTAGGGGGAGGGGCATACGCATACGCATCGACGCACAGAATTATGCTAATTCGAAAGATGTCGATCGGACAATGAAAATAACTTTATCGGGGCCGTCGCGCGCGGACACACTCGTGTACACAGATCTCTATGCTCGTATGCGTGATACGCGTATAGAAATAATTTACGCGGCATCGATCTACGAATGTGCGCGCGTGTGCGTGTTCGCGCGTATTTCATATATATACATACATATATATTCGTACAAATATATACGTAAATATATATGTGTATATATATATATATATATATATATATATATATATATATATAATATATATATATATACATGTATAGATGTATACGCGTACGTATGTACATTCAGCTTCGGGAATAATTGGTCGAGTTAGAAAAAAGACAGGTGTATGGAAGTTTCACTGTAACACACGAAAGAAATTACAGTCGTATCGAGCTCGGGTTTGCGATTAGTTACCTTGGAACGACGACATGAACCGCGAGCGTTCGACCGGTGGTATCCAATGGCCGACTATCGCGTACATCGCCGGCCACGTCAGACCCTGAAATATTTATCCACGTACGTGGAGTTGAGCGATCAGGACGGGCGTGCGAGAGATGATCGGGGAATACGGGTACGTGGTACTTACGCTCGCTATGCCCTGTATGCTCCTCAAAGCTATCATCGCGCCCCAGTGAAGCTCCGCGGCGCGGGGCATCAGGAGACTGCAGATGGCCGTCATCAGCTGGGAGCCACCGAACACCGTCTTCGTACCGAAGTACTGGGTCAGGACCCCGCCGACGACTTGCGAGAGGATGTAGCACCAGTAAAACGAGCTGATTATCGACGCCTGGATGCCGGGGCTCCAGTCGAACTCGCCCTCTCCCTCGGAACGTCGGGACGTCGTATCGTTCTCGAACGATCCAGATTTGTTCGCCGACACCTCGTAACATCGCAGCGTACTCGTCGCGTTGCTCGCGTTGCTCCGCGACGGGTCAGCCATCGCTACCATCGCCAGATTTATGTCCATTCGCATCATGAAGGATACGAGGAATCCGGAGAACGAGAGCATGTAGAGGACCACGCGCGCCGGCACCATGTCTGCGAATCGTTTACTACATCGTCCCGATTCCTACCGACGACGACGACGAATATCGCTTTTCTTCGACGAGGAAGGATCATCGTCGCGGGAAATGGGGCGGGCTCGGTAACTATTTTCAAAAATTGGCCACTCGTCCCACTTCCGTGCCGCGACGCTCGTCGCACATTCCGGAACGCGCCGCGCGCGTTCTAGCGTTGCACCGCGAGACGCGCGCGGACGGAGGGGAGCGGTAACGCGAGCGCGGTAATCCGATTCGTACTCGATGCAAAATACGAGGTAGAGTACAATAATACGCGGAGTTCGCGGATACGCGAACGTCGACTCGTTGCGAGAATAACGCGTACTTTAGATCTCCGACGAGATTCGCGTCGCGCGTCGTCGAGAGTTTTATCACCGTGTCGCGTGACAATAATCCTTCTCGTTCGTCGAGAAATTGTCGATTGATTCGTCGTCGCGGAGTCTTGGCGCGGAAATTAACGTCTCGGCTGGTTGACCATGCGTCGCAAAGACCGCGATCCTGCGACAACGCGGAGAGAACACGGGCGAACGGGTTTTCGGATGACGCGGGTCACATCAGAGAAGCTGCGATAATTACCCCCTATTCTTCTCAAGCCGCACGGCGAGGGCTGCTTGTAGATGGCGGCATCGTCGAATCTGTGAAATGAAAAAAAGGGGGAACGACTAAAATGGGCCGAAATCGCAACGTTTCCACGGATTTTACTCCGTTTGAAAGAATGATTTGAAAAACAACGATCAGTCAGAGAGAGAGAGAGAGAGAGAGAGAGAGAGAGAGAGAGAGAGAGAGAGAGAGAGAGAGAGAGAGAGAGAGAGAGAGAGAGAGAGAGAGAGAGAGAGAGAGAGAGAGAGAGAGAGAGAGAGAAACGATGAGATGATTTTGTAAGCTAGGTATCGTCTCTCTCGAGAGAGACGGAGACTCTTGTTGGAGTATTCACAGGAAATACCCATGGTCAACATGCGCCTGTTTCAAATACAAAAATTGCATTCCAATGTATTCCCTGGGTTTTTCCGATTCCTGTGTACAGAGGTCCGTGGATTATAACAAAGGGTAACCTCTGTATATGCTAAGGGGGAGAGGGTCGTAAAAGATCCCAGACCTACTACGGCACATACTTTTCTGTTCTGTTCAGTTGCAATCGGTCATCCGCTAACGCTGCGTGTCATTCCTCAGAAATAAAGATAGATAGAAAAGTATCTTTTGCTTTAATTGAATTTCACCGATCCCATATTCCAATAGGTTATGGGCCCAGGCATTCTGCACTAATTCCACCCGCGTGCTGTGTGTGATTTTATCGTAGTGTGTATAAACTGTGCTCCGCACACATAAACATAAAATCTGTGAAGATGGAAGACTCAAGGTTGAAAAGATCCATAGACAGGTTTGATGGTGAAAAGTACAGTGTTTGGAGATTCAGAATTCGCGAATTATTGAGAGAACTCAAGGTACTTCAAGTGATCGACAAATGCGCACCCGATCCAATCACAGATGAATGGACGGACGCTGAAACGAAAGCACGGGGCGTCATCGTTGATTATTTGTCTGATTCCTTTCTTGATTTTGTTAAAGAAGATAGCACCGCGAAACAAATTTTAGCAAGTTTAGATGAGATATACAATCGGAAAAGCTTAGCTTCTCAACTATCATTGCAGAAGAAATTGATTGAATTGAAATTGCAAGGAGATATACCTTTATTAAAACATTTCAAGACTTTTGATGATTTAGTTACTAAATTATCAGCTTCTGGTGATACTTTGACGGAAGCTAGAAAAGTAACTCATTTATTAATGACTTTGCCTTCCTCCTATAACGGCATTGTAACTGCAATAGAAACACTGTCGAATGATGATTTAACATTGACGTTTGTTAAAACTAAGCTCTTAGATCACGAAGTTAAATTAAAAGCTGAAAATAACGACACGAGTGCTAAAATACTGCAAGTAGTTTCTAAAGATCAATGGGTAAATAAAAGACGAATGTTCGGAAATTCTCAAAACCCGAAGAAATTCAAGAAAGGACCGTACAAGAAGAATTTCAGAAACAATAATAGGAATCGTTCATCTGAAATGGAATGTCATTTTTGCGGCAGAAATAATCATTTCATCAAAGATTGCAAATACCGCAGGAGAAGAGAAAAGTTTGAAAACGACAAGAAAAAATCGGTTCAAATGGCTCAAGAACCGCATACTTCTTCGACAAACGGAAATGCTTCCGGTTTCGCTTTCATGACTGGCAATCATGAACCAGAGAAATCAAGTGACCTAGTAACATTTATACTGGACTCCGGATCTACTGACCACTTGATTAACAACGATAACTTATTTGAAAATTACATCGAACTGGATCCACCGGTGAAGATCGCAGTCGCGAAGGATGGCACGTACATTTCCGCAACCAAACGAGGCATTGTAAATGTAACGAGCAACTTGGGAATCAAAGGCGTCTTTGAGAACGTTCTCTACTGCCCGGAAGTGCCTCACAATTTGTTGTCAGTGAGAAAAATGCAAAAATCAGGAATGAGTATTATTTTCGATGATAAAGGTGTGGAGGTAAGAAAAGACGGTAAAGCTGTTATGACAGGTAAGCCGTTAGATAATTTAATTGCCTTAGCTTTCAAGGCTAGTGCAAAAAGGGTAAGCACAAATTTTGAGGTTTACAATACAATAAAACGAAATAATTACGATTTGTGGCATCGACGTTTAGGTCATATTGGAAAAAGTAAACTCATGGAATTGAGGAATAAACAAATGGCTGATGACATAGATCAAATAAATGATATAACACCTACTGACAATATATGTGAAGCCTGTATAAATGGAAAACAAGCACGATTACCTTTTAAAAGGGCAAAAGACAAAAGTTATGTAAAGAGGCCATTGTTTATTGTTCACTCGGATGTTTGCGGGCCTATCACCCCTCCTACGATTGATAACAAAAATTATTTTGTAATGTTTATTGATGGATTTGCTCATTATTGTGTTACATATTTAATTAGTTGCAAATCTGATGTATTCTCGGCATTTAAAGATTATATTTTCAAAAGTGAGGCTCACTTTAATTTAAAAGTTGCGAACTTTTATTGTGACAATGGAGGAGAATATTTGTCTAACGAAATGAAAGATTTTTGTGTGCAGAAAGGCATAAGTTTTCATTTAACTGTTCCACGAACCCCACAATTAAATGGTGTATCCGAACGGATGGTTAGAACCGTTACGGAAAAAGCCCGCGCAATGGTAAGCGGTGCTAGGCTAAACAAAGTGTTCTGGGGTGAAGCAGTTTTAACTGCTACCTATTTAATTAATAGAACCCCGACAAAAGCTTTGTGGCAAAATAAAACACCATATGAGCTCTGGCATGGCAAAAAGCCTCAGCTAAAATATTTGAAAGTTTTTGGTAGTACGGTTTATATCCATGATAAAGTTAGAAAAAGAAAGTTTGATGATAAATCTTTTAAAGGAATAATGGTTGGTTATGAACCTAATGGCTATAAAGTGTGGGATGTGGAACATGAAAAGTTTATAGTAGTCAGAGATGTTATTGTTGACGAAACAAATTATTTGGTATCAAGGCCGGCAATGAGACTTAACAAAACTGATGATGGAGATTCCAATAATGATAAATCTGATATAATGGATTTTGAATTAAAATCAGTAAAGTCTCATAAATCTGATAGTGTTAAATCAGATATGCCAAAGTCTCATAAATCTGATAGTGTTAAATCAGATATGCCAAAGTCTCATAAATCTGATAGTGATAAATCAGATATGCCAATGACAGATGAATCTGATGACTATGAGTCAGAGGTATCTGCCACTGGCTCTATAGAGAAATCTAGTGAAAAAAAACAAAACTAGATAATATGTCTGAGAAAAATGAGAACTCTGTCATTGGGTTAGATGCACACAGTAAATCAATTTCGGATGATAATAATGTTCGCCAAAAGAGAAATAAAGTTCAAGTAGAGAATGAGCCTAGGAGGAGTGATAGACTAAAGCAAAGACCTCATATTTCTTATGAAGAATTGGAATTGAATGACGATAATCTACTATTGTGTGCGCAATCTATTGTGTGTCAAAGTCCAAATTCAGTTTATGAGATTAAACACAGGCATGATAGAGCAAAATGGGAACAGGCTATGCGTGATGAAATAAATTCACTTTTAATTAATGAAACTTGGACTTTGGTGACAAAGCCTGAAAACAAAAATATAGTTGACTGCAAGTGGGTTTTTTCAGTAAAGAACGATGAATTTGGAAATCCTGCAAAATACAAGGCTCGCCTTGTTGCTCGCGGTTTTAGCCAAAAGTATTTAGTTGACTATAATGAAACTTTTGCTCCTGTAGCAAGAATTGCAAGTTTCAGATTTATAATTGCATTTGCTAACCAGCATAAATTATTAGTACATCATATGGATGTCAAAACTGCTTTCCTAAATGGAATATTGAAAGAGGAAATTTATATGAAAGTTCCTGAAGGTATTAAATGTAATTCAAGTCAGGTTTGCAAACTGAATAAAGCTATTTATGGCTTAAAACAAGCAGCGAGATGCTGGTTTGAAACTTTTGAAAAAGCTTTAACAGGGATAGGATTTCAGAATTCATTGGTCGATCGATGCATTTATATATTAGATCGAGGAGATATACTGAAGAATATCTATGTTGTACTATACGTTGATGACTTAGTAATAGCTACGGCTGATATACTTGCAATGGACAATTGCAAAAATTATCTGAAAAACAAATTCTCGATGACAGACTTAAAAGATATAAAATTGTTTTTGGGAATTAGAATTCAGAGAAATAAAACTCAGATAACTTTAGATCAAAGTACATACATCAAAACAGTTTTAAACAAGTTCAATATGGCAGATTGCAATTCTGTTAGCACTCCGTTAACAAGTAAATTGAACTATGAATCTTTAAATTCAGATGAAAACTGTGGTGCCCCTTGTAGAAATTTGATTGGCTGTTTGATGTACATAATGATATGTACAAGACCTGATTTGAGTACAACTGTAAGTGTTTTGAGTAGATACTCTAATAAAAATAACCATGAACTCTGGCAATGTTTGAAAAGAGTTCTTAGGTATTTAAAAGGCTCGATAGATCAAAAATTGGTTTATACACGTGGTGCTTACAATGATATCTTGTGTGGCTATGTTGATTCGGATTGGGGTGGTGATGCAGGAACTGATAGAAAAAGTACAACTGGTTATTTGTTTAAATTATTTGAACGATGTACGATATGTTGGAATACAAAAAGACAAGCATCAACGGCTGGGTCCTCAACCCATGCTGAATACATGGCTCTTTATGAAGCTGTAAAAGAAGCCCTTTGGTTGAAATCATTAGCAAGTACTATACACATAAACATTGATAGACCTATTACAATCCATGAAGATAATAATGGATGCATAAGTATTGCTAACAATCCAACAAGCCACAAGAGATCTAAGCACATTGATATAAAATATCATTTCTCAAGAGAACAGGTTGAAAACAATGTAATCAAACTTGTATATGTTCCAACAGGTAATCAATTGGCTGACATATTGACCAAGCCCCTACCTACAGCCAAATTTCTCGAACTCAGAGCTGGATTGGGTCTGGACAATGACAACCTGAAGAAATGATTTTATGTAATAGCGCCGAAACAATACATAATATTGTACGTTTTTCTTTGAGGATGGTCTGATTAGGTTTTTGTTGGGTTTTCCCTAATCCTTGCAGTAAATACTGGACCAGTGTATATTCACCCCAACAGTGCAAGGAATGGCCGCTATCGTGGATGACTAAATCTTTGTAGTTTTTGTGCCCGAACCAAATTATATATTGTTTACATGGAATGATTAATTTTTGAGGGAGCGTGTTGGAGTATTCACAGGAAATACCCATGGTCAACATGCGCCTGTTTCAAATACAAAAATTGCATTCCAATGTATTCCCTGGGTTTTTCCGATTCCTGTGTACAGAGGTCCGTGGATTATAACAAAGGGTAACCTCTGTATATGCTAAGGGGGAGAGGGTCGTAAAAGATCCCAGACCTACTACGGCACATACTTTTCTGTTCTGTTCAGTTGCAATCGGTCATCCGCTAACGCTGCGTGTCATTCCTCAGAAATAAAGATAGATAGAAAAGTATCTTTTGCTTTAATTGAATTTCACCGATCCCATATTCCAATAACTCTTACCTGGGAGGGTTGTCCATGTTCGTAGGAACGGAGGTACGCCAGCGTACCGTGAACGTTCGCTTCTTTCGTTTCCTCGTCGTCCTTCCGCTCCGCCCTCGAAGAATCAGAGTCCAGCTCCGAGATCGCGATCGGTTATCTGCGGACGAACGAAAATCCGGGATAGAGAAGTTCGCGTGTACGTGCAAGTTTGAAAATCGCGTCGCGTGTCCCCCGTACGGGCACGTACGACCGACCGCCTCGTTTTTCCATATCGCGCGAAATCCCCTCCCGCCCCCGAATCGCCTCCGCGCGATCCAATCGCGAAACCGCGAAGCTGAGTTGACACGATAAATAAATACAGCTGAACACGCAATCCGGAGTTTTCACTTTCGTTGTTTGGAAAGGATAGCGATAAATATCAACCGCGAGATCGGCGACCCGGCCTTTTCGCGAACGGCCGATCGATTCGCGACGGACGACGCTCGCATATCCGTTCCGGCAATGTTCCGGCACCGCGAATCGCCTCGATGAAGGTGTACCGCTATTTTTCAAACTCGGACCCGCGTACACGCGAAGGAGGGTACTTCCGCGCGCGATCGCCGCGTCTATTTTGTTGCTCGCAGGTTCGAAGAACAAGACGAATAAATAAAAAACCGACACGGTCGTTTGTTCCGAGTGTAACGAAGGAAAATCGTTGCCGGTTATTTTTCTGTTTTTTGTTCGCCTTTTGTTTGCTCTTTGGTTTTGGCGGCCAAACTAGGTAACCTTCGCGCTGGTAAATATTTGCCGCGCTCGAGCGAGCTGGTCGTTATGCACCATCATCGCGCGATTGAATTGCGAAACAATTAAAAACAGCGACTAGATCAATCATTTTTACGGCCGGCGTCGGACGCGGCACGATGATCCAAGACTTTTCTCCTATCTACCGATCGCGCGGATGCATTTGTCATCGTTCGAAGTAGAAAATGCGAGAGGTCGGTAGCCGAAGAAAAGATCATCGACGAAACGAAACGTTTACGTTTGCGGCAGGAAAAGAAACAAAATAAAAAAGAGAAAAAAAAAGAAAAGCCATCGCTCGATAAGCGCGGTTGTTTGCGTTCGGAAATAGAGATGTTTTTGCGCGGACAGACTTGTCATCGGCTCGACAATGATGAAAACACAATATTTCTATGCGACAAAAGCGTTGCACGCGCGATAAGAAAGGAAAGAAAAGAAAAGAAAAGAAAAGAAAAGAAAAGAAAAGAAAAGAAAAAATAACAACGGATCGCCGCGTGTTCCCGGACTACGAACGGCCAACGATCGAGACGAGGGATTCGGGATCGAGATTACCTGTGCCGGATCCTTGTTCTTATCGGTCGGTCGTTTCCGCGAGTTCGCGACCGCGACTCGTCGAGTTTTGAAACACCGCGGTGCGCGGTGATTCGGTCGAATCGCGCGTGGGTCAAGGTCGAAGCGACGTCGCTGATTTTCCCCCTCCCCCCCCCCCCCTATTATCGATTCCTTCTTCTTCTCGTCTTCGTCGCCTTTTCACCCCGACTCGCCTCCTTTACGAAACGCGACGCGATTCGTTCGCCTGGCCACGGAAACAACAACAACGACAAAGACAACGACAACGACGACAACGTCGCCGGAGATGAGGGCGACGACGGAAAGCAGGAGTAAACGACCGCGGCCGCCTCGAACGATCCGTGAACATGTGGTTGTCGAGGGACGGGACGAGGAACGACGTTGGGATCGCGGGTCGATGGGTGATTCGCGAGCCTGGGAGACGCGTCGCGGCGTCGATTCGCGAATTCCGCGCTCCGTCGTTCGTTCGCGATCGTGAAACGAACGCGCGGGACTGACGAACCGACTCGCGAGCGAGGATCGAGCGACGCCGAACCACGAGGCCTATCTCTGCTCGCTCCCACTCCGTGTCCGCGCGCGAAATCGCGCATCAACATCCACCAGCCAGCAACCAGCAGCCAGCAGCCGCCAGCTAAGTAAGTACGGGATTCCGAGCCCCGCGACGCACGCGTCGCCGGTATCGTCGTTGTGACGGACGTTTATGTAATTATCGCGCGGCGGTCGCCCGGTTACGTATTGCTTAGAATTTTTTTTTCACCAACCAAACGCCGAGCCGAGATCCGAGCGATACGCGAAATGGCAAGTAACTACGAAAAAAATGATACGTATGGATGCGCGCGTACGGGGCATTTCGCGTCGAATCGGACAGTTTGACGACAAATTATTTTCGATTTCCTCAATTTTTGAAATGTTTTCTCGTACCCTTCGAAAAATCCTTCCGCGTCAATTTTGACATTTCTCGCATCACCCGTTCAAAAGACATCGAATCTCGATTTTTCGAATACGTTTCTTTTTTTTTTTTTGAAGACGATAACGTCCGAGTTTATTCGCTCGGTCGGCGTCTCGCCGACGAGCATTTTGACGGACGGAAATAAATAAAGGCGAGGAGAGGATCGCGTGGATGTCGGATAGAATTATGAGAAACGAGGAGGAATTCCGCAGATTCCACGGAAAGTATGCGGAGGCTCGCGGAGAATAGAGGATAGCGATGGGCGAGTAATACACCGGAACGCAAAGGAATCCGGAACAAAAAGCAACCAACCCTTCGGCCTATCGGAATTGTGTGGGGGGGGGGGGGGCACGGAACGCGAAAAAGAATCGGAGAGTCCCTGCGCGGCGACGTGGCGAGCTTGGAAGGAAAAGAGGAGAGATAAAATTGTTGACGTTTAATTGTTGATGTACGTAGCGCGGACGAATAATTTCTACGGTCTGGCGGCGTAATTCGCACGGACGGGCGGACGGGCGGACGAACGATGGATGTTGATCGAGGAATAGATAAATAGTCGTATTACTCGTCGTTTCGCGTCGTAATGAGAGGAGCGGGGGGCGTCTCTTGGCGGCAGCGTACATTCTTATCGGGCTTTTATTTCCCGTCGCGCCGACAACGAATATGAGGAGGCCAAGAGAGAGAGAGAGAGAGAGAGAGAGAGAGAGAGAGAGAGAGAGAGAGAGGAGGGGAGGTAAAACAAAAAACGAGACGACGAATAAACAAGGCAGGCGCGTTGCCCGCGGAAACGCGGGAGAGTCTCGAGAAACGTGCGGATCGAGTGGCTTCGATCGGCGAATGGTATCGGATAGGTGGATCCGCCGATACGAGACGAAGCTCGTCGAGATAAAAAGCCGCGAGCGATCCGATTTGTCCGTCTCGCGCTAACGAGCGACGATGATCGTGACAGCACGACACCCGTCACGCCGATGCGCGTACATCTGCTCCGATCAACGGCTTTAATTGTGAAAAATGAGTCTCTCTCAACGAGCGAGATTTATACGTTTTTCGCCGATCGTTCGCATCTGCTGGTTTCGAGTCGTCCCGTCGATATCGCTACCCACCCCGGCATTCCTCGGGATGCCGCGGATTTTCGCGGGAGGAGCTATCGATCGCGATCGATCGTTATCCGACGTGATGGATCGATGGATTTGAGCGTCTAGTACGAGTTCGATTCTAATTTATGGGATACTCGTGACGAGTCTGACAGAGATGAATTGGTCGCTCGTGCGAGACGGGAGTCGCGCGGTACTCGCGACAAACGCGAACGAGCGTCGAATTTTCAACAAATAGAGAGACATTTATCTCTTTCGGCGACGTTTTTTTTACCAACGACGTCGGACCAGCTGTTTTTTGCCAGCCTCGCGTCGCGTCTTTTCGTCGGAGCGTCGGGTGGGAAAAAATGCCGATCTACGCGCAAGCGATCGGCGCGATCGAACGAAACGCGCGCGGCAACGACGATCGCGATGATAGATAGTCGCGAGCCCGCGGTCAACGCCACGGAGCAATTGCGAATTTAAATAGACTCGCGTTGTCTCGCGGAACGAGCCGGCGAGAAGAGACGAGACGATCGCGCGCGCGCGCGAATGTTCGTACGAACGGCACGCGAGAAGGGGACATCGGCGAGGAACCAAACGGTCGAAAAGAATCGTGCCGAACCGTCGCGCTTTTCGCGCGGGGCTCGTAACGACCGACCCGCTAATCATCGATTCGCCTCGTTCCCGCGTTAACGAGCAACGATTGCGGCGAAATTTTACCGATCGCGGCTCCCCGCGAAGCGAACGAAAAGCACCGACGAACGATTACGCAACGTTACGCCACACGATTCGGCGCGCGAGCGAGCGATTTCGCATCGCTATCTATATTCTTCCTTGTTTATTTCGCCGGCCTATTGTTTCTTCCGCTCCGAGGTCACCACCTCGGGCTTCCTTCTGCGAACAACATCGGCGTTCCGCGACGTTCTCTTTTTAGCAGCGAACGCGCGGCAGGTGCGATTTATCCATTTCCGGCGGTTCGCCGAATCGAATCGGCGCGTCGGAGACGGGATTCTAGTTTCGGCTAGAATTTCGACCCAACCGGTTCGATCGCCCCCGCTGCTACTCCTCGCCGAATACCGGACAGAGACGAGTTCGAGCGGTTTTTCAGGCGAGCGCGACGGCGTTCCGAGATCATCGGAGGACGGGAACGCGCGCGGCGACGATAACGTAACCGAAAAATACGCCGGTCGCCGTGAAAATACGAGCAGGAGACGCGGGACGGAGGTTCGATGTAACAGGTGGCCGGCGCGCGACCGTACCGAACGAGAACCGCGAGATCCTTGAAATTAACGAAGAGGAAGACCAAAAGAGATAGCAACGTCGCGAGTTGTCGTCCGGAGGCCGAGATCGGACGTACGCGTCTTCGAAAGAGCGGGTTTTTTCCCCGGATCGGTTCGCGCGCTTCCACCGCGACGCACCGTTCGCCACCCGATTCGCCGGATTGTTTCGCGTCCGTCGCGCGGTCGACTCTTCGCGCGGACAACGGCGAAGTACCGATAGCTGGTACCTATATCTCGCGGTCGAATAAAAAAAACCTGGTTGTTCCTCGATTAACGACGAGTTTGGAGAAACCACGGAGGCTCGCGCGCCTCCTCCTTCCCGCGTTTCCTCGACGCGACGACTCGTCTCGTCGGACCGCGCGAGCAAAACGAGCGTAGCGAGGCGAGCGAGTAAACAACAACCCGGGACACGACTTTTTGCTACCAAATCTCATGGTTTTCGTTTTTTCTCGGGAACCATTGTGCGGAGCTTTACCGGAATTTAAATGCAATTACCGGTGTCACGGTTCACGGAACGCACATCGCGCACGGGCGCGCTCGAAGAGCAAAGATTCCTCTTCGGTTTCCGCCTATGATCGATCGAACGACGCAAAATGCCGCGCAGTTGCGGATCATCGAAAAAAAATTTGAGATTTACGAGCCGATCGACTGGGAAACGACATATACCTACGCTTCGCGAGTACTCGGAATTCAAATTGCGAGCTGATCTTTGGTGAGAATTCGTTTCTACGCGTTCGAAGTAATATCGCGTCCGTGGAGCGAGAAAAAAAATGAGTCATCCGAAACTAAGCGCCTTAATATATTTATATATGCACACGTGTCTGGCAAGTTTCGACTAGGCTCGCCGAAAGATCCTATCGCTGCAGAGAGGCGAAACGCGCGTGCGTAGGTACGCGCGCGAAGCGAAAACCGGAGGAGAATCGAAACGAAGCGAGAAACGTGAGAATTATCGAATGTCGATGGGACAGTTGTCGGGAAATTATCGTAAAATAGATCGCCGGCGCGCCACCACGTGGCGGGACGCCGGGTCCGGTGCGGAACGCAACGCGTACGTAGCGAGCACGAATACAGAGCGGTTCGGACGTCGCGCCGCAATTGGACGCCCGTTACGCAATCAGGCCGCGTGGAACGGAGCAGCGATAAGGCGATACGACTTCCCCATAAATTTACGCGCCACGCGCGCGATTCTTTTTCGCCATCCGGTCATTCGAGTTCACGCCCGCGTCGTCGTCCTCGCGATCGATATTCGGCCGAGCTGGATCGCTTTTATCGCGACTTCGCGAAGGAACGTCGGTCGCTAGGCCTTACGCCGCTTCCAAAAATGTTGTCGAGCGGGCACGCGACGGCGACGGCGAACTTGGACGCCCGGAATACGTTTTGCATCACGTTGCGCAATTTGCCTCGCCTTGCGCAATAATACGTACAGCGAACGATATCACGAGACGATGCCGACGACACGTTGCGCGATATTTTCTCTCTTTCTCGCTTTTCGGATAAAAAAGCGTCCTTGGGCTCGCTTTCGCGAATCGAGTTCATCTCTAAGCAACAACGAGGCGAGAATGCTTCGCGCGCGTGGACCAGACCGCATCGGACCGATCGATCCGTTGCCTCCTCCCCGATTGCCAATTGACCGTGGTCGACTACTCCGCGTTCCCCGTCCCGCCGAGGGTGACTCGATCGAGCGGCCTTTCGCGATCGAGAGGCGGCCTCGTTATCCGCATCGCGATAATTATCGACGTTCTAAGCGCGAACCGCGATCGAGCAACGAATATATTATACCTATATTACGTATCATACGAATACATTATACGCGCGTACGCGACGATTCGCGCGAGCTGAGTCTTCGAGGAAGATCGAACGACTCTAACAAATTTCCGGAATCATTCGCGGACCGGATGTTTTTCAATCTATTCGATCCCCCGGTAGTAAAATCCACTCGAAGACGAAATTTTATCTTGCCTTGTTTAAAGAAAAATCGCGAAGCGAATTCAAAAGACATCCGACTGCTTTTCAATTTTTTTTTTTCAACAAACGACTCGCTACTGGGAAACATTTAAAACTTCGAATTTTGCTTCAAATTCCATACGTGATTATTTTTTTTATCAATTCACCGCTGATTTTTCACAGCGCGTATCGCGAAACGATATCGGTAAGTCGGCGCGAAACGTGTCGTATATTCGCGTTATCGATCGCATTATGGGTATTATCGCGTCGAAAACCGGTCCGAGGAATAACGTAAACGGCGCTGCGAGGCATGATACTTACGCATCATATAATATCGCTTGCCAGGTAGGTGTACACCTACGCCGCCGCCCAGGACTCGCGATCGGCAACGCGCGTGCCCCCAGCAGCGGTAGCAGTTGCACCGTTATACTAGTAAATTTCAAGATCGAGTCGGTCGAATAATTGCAGAGCAGAGATCGCCCCACGGGATCCTCTTCGATCCCGGCGGCTTCCGCCGACGAGTCGATTTCTCAAGGTCAACGCTGAACATTGCCCGAGGACGCGCGAAATGAAGTCGAACCGAGTGGAAATTACGAGTCGATCGCGCGATCGGAGGCTACGACGCGGAAGTCGGATTCGTTTTCGTCGTCGTCGTCGTCGTCGTCGTCGTCGTCGTCGTCGTCGTCGTCGTCGTCGTCGTAAAAGGGAGATGCGCCACGGGGTAAGCTCGTGGCAGAGACGTGAAAGAAGAAATTGCAAAGTCGAACGAAGGGACGGGCGCTCGGCGTGGGTAGTTCGAAAAAGATCGCGCCGCGATCGTATCGCTCGGATTCTCGCGTCGGTCCAATTACCGCTCGCCTATCGAAACGCGAGATTTGACGTGACATCGATCGGAAGCGCCGGGCCCCGAACTGGCTCCGGGCAAATAGGTTCTCGGTCCGCGCGTACCACTGGCCACTGGGATTATCGACGGAGCGGGCGTCCTCCGGGGTAATCCGCACCCGTTCGCGTAAGGTCAAGTGTACGCGAGACGAGGCGATCGATGGATAAAAACTTACCCACTTTCGAATTCGTTGAATACCATCGACGAGGAGGTAAGGAGGGGACGCGTTATTTTCCAAACAAGACGCGATCGAAGCGTAGAATTGAACTTTCCGGCGCGATTTCCGTTCGCCAACGCGACGAACCACCCGATGCATAAAAAATGAGAATCCATTATTCGTCGCGACGCGACCTCGTACGATAGTCGTAGGTTACGGCGGCGAGTCATGCCGAGTCGTCACGCGACGATTACGAATCGTCAAGCGCTTCGTCAAGCTCTTTCTCGCGTTCGCGACGCCGCATTAAACTTTGCCCTCTACGACGATTACTAGGTGTACCAACTCTAATTCTTCGAACAAATAACCGAGCCATGCTACGCGTGGTAGATGCGTACGCGTTGGCGTCGCGCGAATAGTACCTCGATTCAAGGTAATTCGAAACTTTCGCATAATTTGTATCTCGAATAAATTGAAACTTCCGAGTACGTCGTCAATTGTTTATGTATAATTAAATGATGTCTGGTTTTCACAATATTGTCTACATTTATTTTGTTTGTTTGTTGTTGTTTAAAGAATCCGTTCGCGGTGCTATACCTGCGTACAAATGTATATCATTTCTGGTTAAAATATCGCAAGTTAACGACGCGATAAACCGCGAGTTCTCAATACTCGGAAATACATCTATTATTCAACGAGATACGAATAATTCAAATTTTTAGAATAATAATACGCGATTCGACGCGAATAATTTATAAATTGGAATTATTCGCGTAGCCACGGTACGCGTATTCGCACGTGCGCGATAAGCGTTGTATAACAACAACAGGCCAACTATAATAAATCTGTTGTTCGTTGCGAGTTCTTCCGAATTTCGCGTATCGCATAGGGGGCGGAGGGCGGAGGAATTAAGTACGTAGTCGCGCGTACAAGAAGTGGTACGCGACGCGTTGCCTGATTTTTTTGTTGCGAGACGGAGAACGCGTCGCGAGAAGTAGGAATTACGCGAATCTCGGTCCAGCGTATGGAAACGCGCGTCAGAATCGTCCAGGGAATATGAAGAATAAGCTAGCGAGGCTTGGTTGTCGGTTCCCACGGGACGACGGGCTCTCGTCATCGCTGACCGGCGGTGACAGAGTGGTACGGCACGAGTCGGTCGCGTGCGTAATTGTCACCGAATTCGTTCGAGCCTAGCGGACACGTCGAGCGAGCGGGGACGGGCGAAGCCGTCGGATTTTCACGGGATCCTCGTCGTCGCCGGCCGTCGATTCGGGATCCGAGGTTAGAACGTCCAAATACAAGATGGCGGCCGACGCGAAACGCAAAAATTCCACGACCCCGACGATATTCGACGAGTTCCGCCGTCGCCGCCTCGTCGATCCCCGCCCCCTCGAGCTTGGAGGCCCCGGTGGGGGAAATGGACGCGAAATTTTGTCAAAAACGAGCGGAGACAACGGATAGAAAAAACCGGTCCAAATCGAAGATGCCGGCTGTCGCGACGATCGATCGAAGGGGCTAGGGCTTTACCGCGCGCGATTATCGAGCGTCGAGAGGAGACCGCGGAAGGACAGATTCGTTCGCGACGAAGGCTTACGTACTCACCTCGACCGTCGCGCGTTAGCTCAGCCAATATTCCCTTGGTAAATTCCGAGCTCCTGACTCATTTTCACGTCCCTCGGATCGCGGTATCATGGAGAAGCACCGTTCTTCTCCGCACCCGGGGGACAAATCGGGACGAGCGTTCCCGATTATCCCGGACGTTTCCGTCGATTCCCGTCGGCGATAACGCGTCCGTCGGAGGTCACGCGCACGGAGCGTATTTTCGCGCGAGTATTCTCGACGACGAATTCAACGTCGCCGCTTCGCTATCTTCGCCCCGTCGTTCGCGAGTCCCGCGGGATACGATTTCCCCAAATCTCTCGTCTCCGCATCGATTATCGCGCGAATCCCCGAGTTCTACCCGAAGCGGGTAGGTACGAGCCGGCCGTGAGACTCGCGAAAGGGAGAACGACGCGAAACAACGGGAGGTCCGCCGACGCCGAGCGTCGCGACGGTCGGAAACACGCGAGCTTTGCGCTCTCCGCGTCGACGAGCGTCACGTGACCGCGTACGTTTGGCGACGTCACGACGAGCCGTTGGCCGATCGATGCCAAATCCGCGCGCACCTACTTCGGACGTTCGGCGTTCCTGGTCCGTTTCTCGCTCGGACGAGTGCCGGGCGGTGGCGCTCCGTCGCGTCGCGGTGGTCCGCCGGACGAGACGAGACGAGACGATGTACCCAGCGATGCCTGCTCGTTCCTCCGGCTCCGCGAGTTACTCGCGAGGAAAGACTTCGCACGGCGCAACCAACGCTCCGCGTGCGGTGATAACTCAGCGAGACTCTCCGTGTTCAAAAGTAACGCGAACAAATGTTAGGGTAACGTTTAACGAGTGTTACTTTCGTATCAAATAACATTCTCACGCGTCGAGACGCGGGCTGCGAGAACGACGCTAACGCGTTATACGGCGAGAACGTTTGCACGGCACTCTTTTGGGTAGTAATTCCGGTTTAGCAAAACCCGATGTAGCTACAACGTACTTAACATCCGGAAAAACTAAACCGGTTTAATTATTCTATTCCTCTTGATCAACGGGCGTAGAATTAGTAAAACGAAATGCGAGAGATGAACGGAGAGGCGTGTAAAGTACACCCGCTGCGGCATCGTCACGAACAGGAGTTCCTGAGAAACTTACTAACGCGTAATAGCTGAATCCTAGATTATTCCCGTTCGCGTAACCGCTCGCGATTAAATTGGTTTTACGCCACTAGATGTAAGGAAACCGGAGTAGCGGTGCCGCGAAAACGTAGTCAACGACGAAAAAATTTCCACGGCGGATACTGGATATCACCGAGAACTCGAAGATAATTTTACAGAAACGTCATCGACGAATTGCACGAAATCGCGAAACTCCACGGGATCACGGGTATCCAGCGCGTGTTCCATCGTATCGGGATCCCTCTCCCCCCCTCTCCACCCCCCGCGATGATTCGCGGAAGTATAAACGTATAAACGAGATTTCTCGAGAGATGGAAAGAGCGACGCAGAGGTGGACGCGACTGGTCGATGTAAATATAGGTATACCTATATAAATATGCGTCAGCGAGATGGACGATTTATGTCGAACACTCCGCGACCACGTGCGCCGACGGTGCGCGGAAGGTGCGCGTTGGCACGTGCAAACGCCGCGATCGCGCTCGATCGAATGGAATATTTCGGACTTCTGGCGAACGTCGAAACTGTCCGTATCATCGCGATCGATCACCCGCGTTGGTAGCGGTGTCACGATCGTCGTCTCGCGATAGGAATTCCTCGACGAAAGCTCGACGACGCGTAGGCGGATCCGCGAAGGTGCGACAAACGAGGTCAACCTTTGGCCGTTGTCGTCCGATAACGACGTATCATCGTCTTCGCATTCGTCTACCCGGTCGTTTGTCCGTACGACGCGTCGGACGAGCTAGGCGATGCTGACGACTGCGATGTCGTGGCCGGTTCTCTTTCATAGCCACCGACTCGAAACGGAGGGGTAAACCGAGCACCGTCGCGATCGGGAGAGCCGGATGATTTTCATGCGCGTGAGTCGATCGCGCTTTTTAGCCACGAGAAGTACGTGATCGCTCGGAAATTTTGACACGCGTCAAAGTCTTAGCAATCCAATGGTGCGAGAATTTCGGCGCTGGGCGCAAGGCAAAGGGTTGAAGATAAAAATCGCAATATTGCGATAACGACGAGGAAAATGGAAAAACGATTCGGACAAAAAATGTAAAGCAAAAATAGACGGTCATAAAACTATTAAACTTTTTTTCTCTAAAATCAATAGGCGAGCGGGTAGAATTAATTTAAGGTTATCGCTAGCTAGAGACAAAAATGACTCGTGCGCGAGGCGGCAGGCGTCGACAGTAAAACGTCGTCGGCGGCGTCGGGGGAGAGGGGGGGGGGGGGAGGCTCGTTACGGCGTTAACTTTACTGGTATTCGATTACCGCGCTGCAATGTACGCTAACGTCACGCGAAGACAACGATGTAAACTGCAACGCAAACTTGACGCGTGCGTTCGTTTAATCTTTAGAATAAGTAGATTTGAGCACTTACGGCTTTTATTACCGTCGACTTGGCTCGCGCACATTAAAAACTCGGAGAAGCTATTCTCTTTCTTGTCTGCTTTACCGAACGGTTAACTCCAATCATCACCAATTATTCAGCGATGAGTTGATATGCCTACGGCCACCATTGTGTTTCGCGATAAGTACTTCGTTGCATTCGCTATACGTATCTGGGGAGAACACGTTACCCCCCCTGTCTTACATCTTGTTACATCTCTTTCTACATCGACTGAATTTCGTAGCGCGGCGTTACGCTACTTTTTCGATGTAGAAACTACGAATTAATCAAGGCTGTCTAACGTAAGCTGGTATTGTTCATAATTTATTACTTATGTACACAACGTATGCCCGTTTCTATTTCGTTGTTCACACGTTTAAAAACCTGTTGATCTTGTAAAAATGAAACCACATTGATGTATGGCCATGTGGGATCCTGATCCTGAGGTCAAATAAATAACCTGAACAATCTATATCTCTCGCTCTCTCTCTCTCCCTCTCTCGAGCGGCGTGAGTGCGAGTGAGAGCTCGCGTCTTCTCTTTCTCGTTCGCCTCGACGCGAGAATGAATTTTCGGCTCACTCGTTCGCTTTGGCATTTTTCTAAAACAAGTTCTGCCATTAAAAAAAATCATTCCCCGCCGAGTTAAAAATTCTTGTCACGCGATTTCTAATTGAACGAAGAAAAAAATTTGTTTTCCCAATCAAACCGTCGTCATTCAACCAACGTGATTAGACGTTTTAGAAAAAAATCTTACTTCTTTCGATTCTCAGTACAGTCTTTTTTTCAAAAGCCTGAAAGCTATATTCGAGCAAAGTCGATGACAGGCCCAAAATGACCCATTGGGTACTCGAGGGGTTAAGATCAAGGAACTGGATACACCGATAGTCCAGCGAATATCCTCAAAATTTATCCTCCGAAGCACACATTTTTCCTTGCTTACTATCGATTTGAAATGTTATAATCTTCTATTTTTGCTTTAAATTTTTTGTCCGAAACTTTCTCCCATTTTCCTCGTTGTTATCGCAATATTGCAATTTTTATGTTCAACCCTTAACACTATGCCCAGCGCAGAAATTCTCGCACCATCGGATGCAGGACGTCGAAAACTATAAGAAAAATGCTAAGACTTTCGCGTATGCCAAAATTTCTGAACGACCACGTACGTCTCTTGGACTATTTGGAAAGCATCTCATTTCGGCTCTGCCTTACAATAGTACACCGTAAGAATTTGGTGGAATTTTTTGGACTCGATGTGGTGGTGCAAACGACTTGCACGGCCGTACGAGGTCCTCGGGGAGCATTTTTACACCGAAATTCGTTACGGTCTGCAACCGGACCGATCGCGGATCGAAGCGTCCGGTGAAATCAATTGTTTCTATCGACGAGCAAAACACTCGACACAGGCATAACGCTGACATTGTTTGTGGTCACGCGTGTATATTTTTTCCGAAATCGTTGGGAGCCTCTCGCTCGCGCTCGAGGTAGAACGA
The DNA here is from genome assembly GCA_963969455.1 of Arge pagana. Lineage (NCBI taxonomy): Eukaryota > Metazoa > Arthropoda > Insecta > Hymenoptera > Argidae > Arge > Arge pagana. The sequence continues at coordinate 20,445,410 of OZ018308.1, read as the reverse complement.
CGACGCACCGTGGATCGCTAGTCGCGAACCTCGCTCCCACGTTGCAACCATCGCGATCTGCCTCGTCACTCGGTCATCACGTGCATCACGCAGTCGCGGGTTATTCCGTAATCTCTCAGCGACGCGTTCATCCGATCCAACCTCCTCGGCGCGTACCTTCGGCAGTTTTCAGGGTTTTTAAGAAATTTTTTTTGGTACGATAACGATAGCGATATATCTGATAATTTCGCCATTCCGGCTGAAGTATCGAACGAGTCGATAAATGAGCGCGAAATGGGGCGAGTAGAGGTGGAAAGGATTACCCGCCGAGAACGATCTTGTAACGTCTGGAGCGCGCCTTGATGATGCAGGTGTCCAAGAGGCGATAAAGTTTGTCGACGGTGTCGTCCGCGGAAAGGTGGACGAGCCAGATCGTCGTCCCGTCGACGGATCTTACTTTAATCCGGAGATCGTTCGGTCGCGCCGTCGGCTGGTTCACTTGTTTGACTACGGGCGACTGGAGGACGAGTTATCGGAGGTCAGTTATCGGGGGGAGAAAACGCAGAAGAGACGGAAGAAGGGGAGATACTCGCGTTCACCGCAGCAGGCCTCGGTCGCTCGAGATTGGCAGACTTGGACGCCCTGGGATTTCCGTTCGACTCTCCGCGATCCGTCGTCCATCTCGGCGTCGAGGGAGCCGAGTAGTCGTCTCCGGGTGGAAGTCTAAGCCTGGACAACGATCTCGGCTTCGATCGACGTGCCGGTAGGCTGGTGGACCGCCATCGAGACATCGATCCATCGCCGTCGACGTGCGAACCGCTGCGTTCGTAACAACGTATAAGCAACGATGACATTTCGCGAGACGGGAACCTTGTACCGGGATTCCGAGGAGCTATACCAGTGGCACTTTCAAAAAGTCGTTTTTTTTGCCTCTCAGCAGGTATTATTCGAGGACGCCGAGGGTCCGTTGTACGGACCTCCGAAGGCAGCGCATAATTCGCTTGGATCTCGATATTTTTCTACGAGAAAATTACGCGATAAGGGTGAAACATGGCCAAATATATTCCTTATTCTCCGAAACATCTAATCGAGTGATTTTGTTCCAAAAAATTCCCGACAATCAGCCAAATTTTCAGCGTTCGTACTGGTATAGCTCCTTAACGGTAAGAGACGGGAGGAGGTTCCCGGGAATCTGTCGACTATGCGCGTCCAGATTCCGGTGATTCCGGCACCTGAGCGAGATTCCAGCGGAAGAAGAATGATCGGTCGAGGTGCGACAGTTGGTCCGGCTCGCGGTATGAGATCGCTGCGAGGTTGCGCGGTCCTTCACGGGCATGCGGCATTCCACGCTCTTGGTAGCCACTTCTCGGTTCTACGGAAGAAGATTCATTTCGAGAGAGCTTATCGCGGTCGTCGCGAAGTGAAATGGGCGCGGATCAACCTTGTCCTTTCTGGCGCTTCGAGCGAGCTCGGCGTTGATGTGGGACTGTAGGTGGGAATCAGAACAGTGGTGATTGTGGGATGCCAAAATTTGCGAGCGCAGGTCCGTAACGTCGGCCGTGGAATCGTCGACGAAGCTCTTCGAGGCCGGTGATCTGGCGACGAGACGGAAAAGTATAACTCGAATCGTTTTCAGTTCGCGTTCCTCTGTTCCGTCGCGCACCTTACGCCCGAGGCGACCGACGGAGCCACCGATTCCGTCGAGCAGCGATCAACGCGACGCAGGTGAGACATTCCGAGTTGCCCCGAACCACCGGATGACGGAGATGCTGCTGGTGCCGCTGCTGCCGCTCGTGCCTCGCACTTGGACGACGACGAGCCGTAAATCCTCTCGTCCGGGACGCGACCGCGCGGTTTTCCCAGGCGATGACCGTGTCCGGGGAAACAGCCGTCCGGACCCCTGTAGTCCACGGATCTGTGGTCCTCCACCTGTTCGACAAACGTCGCGAATACGACGCGAGCGTAGTTTCGAAACTGCTCGACGACCACGACGACGACGACGCGTCGTCGTCGTCGTCGTCGTCCACGATCCGAAAAGTGAAGAGGGATGATGATATCGATGCCCGTAGGCGCGATACGTTCGAATTCGAAGATATTCGTTGGCTCGGACCAGACTGCAGCCAACGTAATAACGATTTCCGTTAAAAATATCTTACGATATTTCATATTATTAGGGAAGTAGTTTGCAATTAATAATGGTGGCGACCTCTGCCGAACCTGATCCAAAAAACTGAACCAAACCTTCGTAGCAAATCCCGCGGCAAAGTAGCTTCCTTTTTCGCTCGAATTACAAATATAATTATAAAAATAACGCATATTGACAAAAATTAATTGAGCCCCACGTTAAAAAGTTAACGATTAATGTAAGCGAATGATATTAAAATAATTGGAGTAATTTAGTTAATTGAGGAACGCGAATAAGAATGAATAGGCACCAGAGAGCGCGTAGTTACATCGGTAGTGCTAGAAAAAAAATCTACTTTTCCCCCGTTATCTCGCTATCGCTCTGGTCCAAAACCTCGCGGATCAGGTGCGGCGGGGCGTATGAAGCGTGCACACCTTAAATTGGCTCGACGTTGAATGGAAAATCACGTGAAACGAACGCGGCCGACGCGAGACCGCGTCCGCGAACGAGCTGCTGTTTCGTCAACCTCGTTTTCTTTATCAGAGATGGCAATGAACGACTTACGACATCCGAGCGAGTCGGTTATACCCCCCTTCGGCCGATTTCACACTGTTCATTCATAATCGTGTCACCGGATTATCATAACCGTGTCACCGCCACGGTCTACGGTATTCGCTGCCTCGTACGCGCGCACGTTCACTCCGCGCAATCGGGGAAACGCGCACGAGTCAGCCTCTCGATTCGGCGATAGGAGAGTCTCGCGTCGCGTTGTCGCGGGTCGGAAAACGCGAGGCTGATTCACCTTGAAGGGTACACCGTTGGGGTAGTGGCGTTGCAGTTCCGCGGGAAAATAGCCGTCGAGGATGTCGCGAATGAAGGAAGTCACGGCCGAGTCGTCGTAGCGCCTTATCCTCCCGTTCTGAAACACGAGCCCGTTCTTGTAGAACTTGAGCGACACGCACGGCGAGGTCTGCGGGTTAAAGTAGAGGGGTAAAATGGGTCGGCTCGCGGGGCTCGGCGAAATCACCTTGAACGAGGCGCAGCCACGTCGTTTGTCACGGTGAACGTGAACCTCGTCCTTGCCGACGGACATGTTCAAGCTCTCGATATTAGCGAGGACCCGATGAAAGCAGTTCTTCAAGTAGTCTCTGAAGAAAAATCAATCATCGTTCCGGAACGCTCGTTCGCGAACGTTCTCTAGCCGAAATTTACTTGGCTGTCCGCGCGCCGCATCCGCGAGATTTTCCGTCTTTATCTCCGATCCACACCAAACCGTAATCGGCCAGGAATTTCTACACGGAAAGGCGAAGAAACTGTACAAGACGTTCGCGAACCTCGCGTCTGCTTCGTCGGCCTACCTCCATCTCCGACAACTTCTGCTCGAGATTGTTACATCGCCTGGAGAGGTACTCGGAATTTTCCACCTGCTTTCCTTGCCGCAGCAGCTTTCGCTCGTGAATGCTCTCCTGACTCCTATACTTTGCCTCCCATTCCTTCACCTTCGACGAGTCCACCAGGCCGAAGAAGAAGAAGAAGAAAAAGAGGAAGCAAAAAAAAAAAAAAAAAAATAAATAAGCGCCAAGAGATGCGGATTTAGCTTGGAAGTTATCGCGAACCACCGGGACGCAAGTTCGAATCTACCTTCCCTTTCAGACGATCGATCTGCTGGTCCTTGATCCTGATTCGTTCGTCGGTCCTGCACGCGATCACCCGCATCCGCTGCAATTGACTCTTCACCAGCGACAACTCTCTACTCAACTTCCTCACCTGTTCGTTGTCTAAACGCGGAGAAAGAAAAACGAACGGAACGAAATAAATCTCGCCCCGTCGCGCGCCTGACGGACCGGCAACCCGCCCGACGAGGCTGTCGTCGGAGTTGCCAGTCTTCGGGGGCGATTCGACGCACCGGATTCAACCTTCTCAGATTTTCTCGCACGAATCGATTCCCGGCCGCGCGTTTCCGCGGAGGACGTCGATCCGTTTCGTACTTTGTCGCCCGTCGTTCGGATCGATCTCGAACTGCCGGACTTGGAAAGAAAACGTCAACGAACATCGTTGCAATCTCGACGCGATAGACGAAACTGATGGAAAAGCTAACCTAACCTCGTTGTCGCCGCCGTTCGTTCCGATTCGATGGGTCGACGTTACCGCGGATGAAATCGAGGATCGCGTCTTGTCGGGGCTACGAGGTCGAGTCGTCGGGCCGCCGTTTCTCCTCGTTCCCGTGGCGTCCGGCTGACCGGGGGGGAGCGAACTTCTCAACCTACGTTTCGCAGCGGCAATGAGACGACGACGGCGGGGATCGGGCGTCGCCGAACGCGAGGATCGCGCCGGGGATCGCGTCGCGATCTCGGACAGATCGAAAGTTACTTGTTGCTGCTGGTTTTCGGGGATATCGGCGAATTTTTGGACGACCTCCTGCGCGAGGGCGACGGCGTGTTGCGACGACTCATTTTTACGGCATCCGCGACGGCCTCATAGAATTTGCGGCGACATTTGGATTGTCGTGAATTTTCGCGAAGACCGACGCGCGTTCACCTGGTCCTGTGGGGGGATCCGAATGTAGAGACGCCGGGTCGAAAACGGTGCCGAAACTGGACTCGTGACGCGAATGTCATGGCTTACCGCGACAGAATTCGAGAAATAAAACGACGCGTCGGAAGTGACTCCGCAGAAATGACATTTCCTATAACCTGTCGATTCGTGAAATTGAAGCCCGACGGGCGTAAAACGGGGAATCGGCATCGTTGGCTGACAACGATATCGGACGACTCCCCGACCAAAGCGAGCGACGACTCGCGTGCCCGTTTCCACACCACCCGCGAGGCACTCGTCCGCGGAGAACGAGCAAAGTCGATGCTCGATATTCGGAGAGTCCTCAAGAGGTAGGGCACTCGGCGCGTTTTTTTTAACGTGGCTTCCCCTGTAGGCCTAATCCACGGAGTTTAAGAATATTTGAGGTGTCTCTAAGAGTTTGGGTCTGGGGGGGGGGGGGGGGGGGGATTTCCGGTATAATTAATTTTGAAGAGGCTTGCATGTGCGCTCCGAGCAGCAACATGTATGAAAGGAGTGTGCGGATGGCGGATCAAGTTGGGTCTGAGGGGAACGCGGCGCTGGAAGCGAAGCCTGCGTTTGGGTTTACAAGTGAGTTTTTGCGAAAAAGCACGAGAAACCACGTTCATGAACATGGTTGACGCACCGACATGATATTTCTTACGAACGGTGTGGCGAAAAATAAGAGGAAAGGAAGAGAAAGCGCATGCATTTTTTGGTGGTACGATTGCCGGCGATCCACTTCACCGATGTCTTCGGACTTGGGAATCGTCGCCTAGCTCTGTGCACCACCAAAACTCAGAGCTAGCGACGTCCTAGTCCATTCGAATTGCTACAGATCGGATCGACGTGACTCGTCGATGCGAATGACTCGAAACTTTATTGGGCATCGAATCATTGTAGTGGGATTAATGAAGTGATACGGACAATCATTGCGAAATTGTAAGTAATACAGCAAATCACATTCTTTTTGTAAACGAGAATCTGCGACAACATTTATCGTCCAACATCACATGTCGAACGTGTGATGGGCATGTTCCTGTAGCAATTCGACGCTGTGAAATACAGTTGTGAACAAACAGCACTAGTATTCGCGCCCTGCCTGACCCCCATCTGGTTCCCGCCCACCCATCGGACTTAAAACTAAAGCTCGCACACATCCCGCACGCATACACCCCGCAAATCCGCGTTCCCAGTTCTCGCGCGCGCCTCTGCGAACTGGTCCCTACCTGTCACCTATATCCAACGAAAATAAAACTTGAATCCACATTCACGCTCGCATTCGCACGGTGGATTTCAAACTTACTGTTTTTCATCTGAAAAACCTGTGGAAATGATTAGAAAAGTTAGACATCCTAATAAGCTATTCGAGAATCTAATCGGTCTATTGTTTTTGCTGGTCGACAAAATTTGCATTTCGTGTTCCACTAGTGATGTATGGATTAAATAATTTATCAAGAGTGTGTAATCTCGTGATCAATAAAGTTACGAGTTTGATACTTGTGAAGCTGCGAAAATATTCGATCAAATGATATTGCCAGACTTCAAGAAATTGTTCAATTCTTCGGAAAATTGTCATCCATGCGACGTATCGAAAAACAGAGAGGAGTCAAACTACGGACGTTCAGCGTCGCAACAATCGCATGAACAACAATAATTCCTGCCGCGATACTCCCAGCTTCGTAACGGAGAGAGAGTAACGTGTAAGATTTGAATGGATGTTGGCATCACATCAACAAAGTCCACGCAAAATGAAGCATTAGAGAAATTCTCCGTTACGTCGCGACGAGTCTAGCCAACAAAAGCTAAAAAATGCAAGGTGACAAACGTGGTGCAATCGTACCACGCGACAGAAAAGTGGGAGAGAAAGATAGATAGGCTTCGGAAGGACTAACGACTCGGACCATCGCGTCCATCGTTAGAGTCCCGAAGTACTGTAGCGCATGCGACTCACCCAGGGTTGAAGGTAGTTTGTGGGCAGGACGCGTGCTATTCTCGACGACACTGGAACGCCTCTCCGATGCTGCCGGGTAGCTGGGATGGTAGGTGATGGTAGTGGATGGCGACGTCGCGCCGGTTCCAACTGCCGATCCTGAGTAACTTTATATCACTTTGAATCACATCACACTGGAAAAGCAAGTCGAAGGTCAGAGATTGATGATGAGTCCCAATGATTAATTTTTCAGAGTGCCAAAAAACAGAAATATTTATTCTCAAAATAATTCCCAGAAAATTCAGCGAAATAAGCAGCCAAAATAACTAGCCGGTTCAATATGCCCACCTTTGTGCGTACGGCACCGTTGACAGCTTGTAGTTGTAATCTGTTGAATGGTAGAGAAATACTGTAGGAGCCACTCAGATATTTGATTCGCGAATAGCGAGAGCCTCTAGCAAGTACACCTGAACATACGAGAATAATTCGAGTCACGATTCATAGATGACGTTGAATATGAGGAGCACAAAAACATTGCACTCAGGGTAAATAGTGGAAAGAACTGTCTAGTGGCGTTCGCGTATCATACTTTCAGAGAAAATAATTTTGCATAAATGTTTCGACTCACGACACTAGTAGTGACATTTCGGATTCAATTCGAATGAAACTCTGAGCACAGCACTCCAGTGACATTCCAAACGGTGTCAGGTTGCGGTATCAGAAAATGCCAACGTTCTTTAAACGTAGAAATGACGCATTAGCGATCAAACTGAAACAGATTGGGAGCAATTATGAAACACAAAACAATGGGACGAACGAGGAAAAAGAGTTGATGACCGAGAAGCACGGATGTCTTAAAAATGTTTTCAGCGGCACATCCGTAACATTTCCGGTCGTGAAATGTTACGGAAACGAAGCTGAAACATCTGCGACTCCCGTGCTCCTGGGGGATATACGAGATCATATTTCACGATTCGAACAACGATCTGTGAAAAATGACAACGTATCCCCCATTTTCGGAAATTGAAAATGTGTATAAGGACGACTGAAAGGTCTTGATGGTACCTTCACGATAATTGGACTGGTAGGTATAGAGGATTCCGCATCTGAAACAGAAAAACATTCTTCACAAGAACAACAGTGCTTGTGAAGCGATAATTATTAGTTCAGTGGGAAGATATTACTAGCAGCTGAAAAAAAATCGAAGAATTAGTAATGCCTGAAACAAAGAAAAGCATTAGCATGTCTGAAACAGAGAAACGGATTAATGATATCTGAAACAGGGTGAAAAATTGTAACGAAGCAGACCCACACGACTGCTTCGTCACGAACAAACCCACGCCCGCTGCTCACCGAGCCACCGTACCACACACACACACGGCTCACCGAGCCACCGCACCACACACGCGCGCGGCACACCGAGTCACCGCACCAAACGCGCGCGGCACACCGAGTCACCGCACCACACGCGCGCGGCACACCGAGCCACCGGACCGACCAGTCCCGCCGGCCGCCGCTAGGTGGCTACGATTCGAAGGCAAGATTACCGCTCGACCGCCTTATCAACCACGCCGCGAGCCGTAGAAGACAGTCTCTCCTGGCCGACAGCCGACATGCTCGAAACCAGAGAACTCCGTCTACCAGACGTAACCACGACCCGCGGGATGAGACCCCGGGCCGCTAGGCGCGAACGCGTCACACGGGAGAGCTTCACTCTCCCGCCGAACCGCACTAGAAAGCCGCATACCGTTTATAATATCCTCTTCGAGGATATCACCGACCAGAGCTAGTCTTAGCTACTCCTGTACATATATATACATATCAAACTAGTCCCGTAAATATATATATAGAGCTAGACCTAAGTAACCGTAGAATAAGTAGTATTAGAGTAACACGCTGCTCTCTTGTGCAAGCAAACCAGCTACCGTTTTCATATCCGATTTATAGAACGGAACTATCTGGCCCTCCGACGACACCGCCGCCGTCTAGCACCGCCGCCAGCCGTAACTGAACTCTTTTAAATAAACATTTATCTTTTCATTAAAATCACCGTGTCCGATTTAATTGCAACCCACATACCCCGGTGGGTTCCGAGTATCCGGCGGAGAGGGAAGAGACCCTCAGACCCGTTTACGACTACACCGGGTTTTTCCTAGCCCCACAATCCACCCGGTCTAGCCGAAACGTCACATGGCGCCCGAACAGGGACTGTGGGGAAAATATAAGTAGAGTCATATCTAACAAGTAGAAACCGCACAAGAGAGAAACGGATACCCAGTAGGATTAAAACTTCCTTTTTTTTTCCGTCTCGTTTTCGCAAGAACAAAATGTTCTTCTTTTTTTTTGTACCGTCTCCGCGTCTCTCCCAAAAATACACCAACCGACAAGACCAGACACCGACGAACGCACCGCCGGAGACACGCTACCAGTTTACGACCACTCCTAGAACCGTCCCGCGACATGGACCAGACCAGGAAAGGGGGAGTCAAATCTGACGGCAAAGACCCATACGCCTCCCTCGAGCGCATCTCGAAGCTAAAGGAGCAAGACGGGGTCGACAACTCCACGCATGTTATCGCCCAACGGACGGATATTGGCAAACAAATACTGGCAGGTCCCCATGGCCGAGGAAAACCGACCGATAACCGCATTCACCGTCCCCGGCCGAGGACTAGTCCAGTTCCGTGTCATGCCGTCCGGGCTACGCAACAGGAGCACCCCCGCCAACGACCAGGCCAACCCGCAGGTACGAACTCCCCAACAGCGGAGAGGTCTTACCGAAAATACGGAAAGCGCACACGCTCCCGGAGGAGGAGGGGGATGTAACGAAGCAGACCCATACGACTGCTTCGTCACGAGCAGACACACGCCCGCTGCTCACCGAGTCACCGCACACGCTCCCGGAGGAGGAGGGGGATGTAACGAAGCAGACCCACACGACTGCTTCGTCACGAACAAACCCACGCCCGCTGCTCACCGAGCCACCGTACCACACACACACACGGCTCACCGAGCCACCGCACCACACACGCGCGCGGCACACCGAGTCACCGCACCAAACGCGCGCGGCACACCGAGTCACCGCACCACACGCGCGCGGCACACCGAGCCACCGGACCGACCAGTCCCGCCGGCCGCCGCTAGGTGGCTACGATTCGAAGGCAAGATTACCGCTCGACCGCCTTATCAACCACGCCGCGAGCCGTAGAAGACAGTCTCTCCTGGCCGACAGCCGACATGCTCGAAACCAGAGAACTCCGTCTACCAGACGTAACCACGACCCGCGGGATGAGACCCCGGGCCGCTAGGCGCGAACGCGTCACACGGGAGAGCTTCACTCTCCCGCCGAACCGCACTAGAAAGCCGCATACCGTTTATAATATCCTCTTCGAGGATATCACCGACCAGAGCTAGTCTTAGCTACTCCTGTACATATATATACATATCAAACTAGTCCCGTAAATATATATATAGAGCTAGACCTAAGTAACCGTAGAATAAGTAGTATTAGAGTAACACGCTGCTCTCTTGTGCAAGCAAACCAGCTATCGTTTTCATATCCGATTTATAGAACGGAACTATCTGGCCCTCCGACGACACCGCCGCCGTCTAGCACCGCCGCCAGCCGTAACTGAACTCTTTTAAATAAACATTTATCTTTTCATTAAAATCACCGTGTCCGATTTAATTGCAACCCACATACCCCGGTGGGTTCCGAGTATCCGGCGGAGAGGGAAGAGACCCTCAGACCCGTTTACGACTACACCGGGTTTTTCCTAGCCCCACAATCCACCCGGTCTAGCCGAAACGTTACAAAATGATTAGTGCCTGAAAAAGAGTGAAAACGGTGACACACAAGAAATATAATACGTGTAAATCAGTAAGAGAGGCATGTCATAATATGCATATCATATCTCACGAATCTCATCAGTTGCGAGGCTCGTGAGAAACTTTGCTGCAACTTTCAACGCGTACTTATGTGTCGAGAGCCGTAGCAAAAATGGAAGAAAAGGAAGAGAAGAGAATGAAAGCGCATGCAATTTGTCGTGGTACGATTGCCGGCGGTCCACTTCGCTGATGTCTTCGGACTTTGGAATCGTCGCCAAGCTCTGTGCACCACCAAAACTCAGAGCTAGCGACGTCCTAGTCCATTCGAATTGCTACAGATCGGATCGACGTGACTCGTCGATGCGAATGACTCGAAACTTTTTTGATATCGAATCATTGTAGTGGGATTAATGAAGTGATATAGACAATCATTGCAAAAAAGTCAGCATTACGGGAAATCAGATTTTCATTGTAATCGAGAATCTGCGAGAACATCTCTATTTCAACATCACATGTCAAACGTGTGATGGGCATGTTCCTGTAGCAATTCGACGCTGTAAAATACAGTTGTGAAAAAACAGCATCAGTATTCGCGCCCTGCCTGACCCCCATCTGGTTCCCGCCCACCCATCGGACTTAAAACTAAAGCTCGCACACATCCCGCACGCATACACCCCGCAAATCCGCGTTCCCAGTTCTCGCGCGCGCCTCTGCGAACTGGTCCCTACCTGTCACCTATATCCAACGAAAATAAAACTTGAATTCACATTCACGCTCGCATTTGCACGGTGGATTTGAAACTTACTGTTTTTCATCTGAAATGCCTGTGGAGATGATTAGAAAAGTTAGACATCCTGACAATTTACTGGAGCATCTAATCGGCTTATTTATGCTGGCTGAAAAAATGTACGTTTCGTATTCTACGAGTAGTGCATATTAATGTATGGATTGGATAATTTCGTGATCAATGAAGTTACGTTTTAGATCTTTGTGAAGCTGCGAAAATATTCGATCAAATGATATTGCCAGACTTCAAAAAATTGTTCAATTCTTTGGAAAAATATCATCCATGCGACGTATCGAAAAACAGAGAGGAGTCAAACTACGGACGTTCAGCGTCGCAACAATCGCATGAACAACAATAATTCCTGCCGCGATACTCCCAGCTTCGTAACGGAGAGAGAGTAACGTGTAAGATTTGAATGGATGTTGGCATCACATCAACAAAGTCCACGCAAAATGAAGCATTAGAGAAATTCTCCGTTACGTCGCGACGAGTCTACCCAACAAAAGCTAAGAAATGCAAGGTGATAAACGTGGTGCAATCGTACCACGCGACAGAAAAGTGAGAGAGAAAGATAGATAGGCTTCGGAAGGACTAACGACTCGGACCATCGCGTCCATCGTTAGAGTCCCGAAGTACTGCAGCGCATGCGACTCACCCATGGTTGAAGGTAGTTCGTGGGCAGCACGCGTTCGTTCCTCATCGGCATCGGTGTTGCAAATAGTTCCTGCTCCGGATGTTGACAAATCTCGTATCTCTTTCGATGAATATCTGAAATCAAAGAAACCGATTTAGCGAGCAAATCCTCTCCTATGCTGATGAATTAATTTCATGAATATTCTCAAACTCACCATTCTACACTTTTCACATTTGGTTATCTCACACTTCATCCTCTCCTCTCGGACTTTCATTCCGCAGCATGTTGTCTGATTCGATGCTCATTGTTTCGTTGTTCGTTTCCACTTTTTTGCACTAGTTCTCCTTTTTCCTTCGCTGGTTTCATTTTGGTAACTGAAACAAAAACCATAATATTATTCACAATGACACTGAAAAATAATATTTTGGGATGGAAATTTCCTTCCAATGGAAATAAAATTCTTAGGTCACTAGAGTAAAAACAATGTTTCATCCAACGAACGAGTATCTTTCGAAAACAAGACGCTCATAACAAATAACAACGAGCTCCGTTCATCTACGATTCACATTCAGAGTTTGTCGATCGTCCCTCGTTCGGACGAATATCACGCTATCCGAGTTTGTTTATCGATGTTCCGAGAAATATGCCGGTTACTTTCTCACCGTTCTACCCGAATTTATTTGTTAAATACGCGACAATCTGTTGAACTTGAGATGGTCGTCGATGCTTCAACTGCGCGACACCGATCGTCACTTGTTGCAATCCCTACGCTTTGTAATTCGCGACTTTCGTAATGTATTCGGCGATAATTACTCACCAATAAACTTAAAATCGACGATGTCCGAATCACACCCCGAGAGTCTCTTCGCGGCGAAAAAACAACCAAATTCGCAAGCATGTTCTACCGAGAAAAAATCAGACGTAGGTACGGAGTAATGCCTAGCAAATACCGCGAGATGTTTGATTTAGAGTGAGGAATATCGCGACTAGACGCTGCCAGAGTTGTTCCCGTGACGTTCTAATACCTTTCGTACCACCTTCACTCGATATTTCGCGGATACTGATTATATACGCGACGATCCAACGCGACGAATGTCGATCATCAACTGAGCGTCGTCGATGGTCACGTTTCGGAACGACAACCCTACAGTCGCGCATGCGCCGGACCTTAGTTATCGTTATACCTCGTGATTCTGTATATATTAGATCTTCGAAGTGAGATCAACACCGAAATCTCTATGAAAAACTACTTACGGTCAACGACGAGCTAACATCGTTGCGAAAAGTCACATCCAAGATGGCAACTACATTTCGGCGGGATGAAATCGTATTCACCGAACAACGATGTCGCATTATCGCGTTTATTTTACAGAATTTCACCGAAAATCACCACTGGATGCTTTCGAAGCTATTTTGCACGACGTCGGAACACTTATCTTAACGTTTTCGGACGATATTTCCCGAATATTGATCGAATATCTGACGATACGACGCGAGCTGGATGCCGATGCTTCAATTGTCTGGCGCGATCGTCATTTGTTGCAACGAAGCTTCGAACATTTGCTGACGCATGCGCAACGACGCGTTGGTCAATGCGTCGTATAATATCGTATTTATCGTAACTCGTCGTATTTACGTATATATTATTTTCGCGATGAAAAGTATAATTCGAAATATCCATGAAAAATTACTCACGATCAACGATTGCGAGAGTAAACATGCCGAATTCGATGATACGTGAAAATCGACGCACGAAGTCACATCCAAGATGGCGACTAAATTTCGGCGGGATGAAATCGTATTCACCGAACAACGATGTCGCATTATCACGTTTATTTTACAGAATTTCACCGAAAATCACCACTGGATGCTTTCGAAGCTATTTTGCACGACGTCGGAACACTTATCTTAACGTTTTCGGACGATATTTCCCGAATATTGATCGAATATCTGACGACACGACGCGAGCTGGATGCCGATGCTGCAATTGTCTACCGCGATCGTCATTTGTTGCAACGAAGCTTCGAAAATTTTTCGACGCATGCGCGACGACGCTTTGGATAATACATCGTATTATATCCTATTTATCGTAACTTGTCGTATTTACGTATATATTATTTTCGCGATGAAAAGTACAATTCGAAATATCAATGAATAATTACTCACGATCGACGATTGCGAGAGCACGCACGCCAAATTCGATGATACGTGAAAATCGTTGCACGAAGTCACATCCAAGATGGTGACTAAATTTCGGCGGGATGAAATCGTATTGATCGAACAACGATGCCGCATTATCGCGTTTATTTTACAGAATTACACCGAAAATCACCACTGGAAGCTTTCGAAGCTATTTTGCACGAAGTCGGAACACTTATATTAACGTTTTCGGGCGATATTTCCCGAATATTGATCAAATATCTGACGATACGACTCGAGCGGGATGCCGATGCTGCAATTGTCTGCCGCGATCGTCATTTGTTGCAACGAAGCTTCGAACATTTGCCGACGCATGCGCGACGACGCATTGGCTAATACATCGTATTACATCGTATTTATCGTAATTCGTCGTATTTAAGTATATATTATTTTCGCGATGAAAAATATAATTCGAAATATCCAAGAAAAATTACTCACGATCGACGATTGCGAGAGCACGAACGCGGAATTCGATGATACGTGAAAATCGTTGCACGAAGTCACATCCAAGATGTCGACTAAATTTCGGAGGGATGAAATCGTATTCACCGAACAACGATGCCGCATTATCGCGTTTATTTCACAGAATTTCACCGAAAATCACTACTCGACGTGCTCGGAGCTATTTTGCACGACGTGGGAACACTTATCTTAACGTTTTCGGACGATATTTCCCGAATATTGATCGAATATCCGACGATACGACGCGAGCTGGATGCCGATGCTTCAATTGTCTGGCGCGATCGTCATTTGTTGCAACGAAGCTTCGAACATTTGCCGACGCATGCGCGACGACGCTTTGGACAATACGTCGTATAATATCGTATTTATGGTAATTCGTTGTATTTACGTATTTATTATTTTCGCGATGAAAAGTATAATTCGAAATATCCAAGAAAAATTACTCACGATCGACGATAGCGAGAGCACGCACGCCAAATTCGATGATACGTGAAAATCGTTGCACGAAGTCACATCCAAGATGTCGACTAAATTTTGGCGGGATGAAATCGTATTCACCGAACAACGATGCCGCATTATCGCGTTTATTTCACAGAATTTCACCGAAAATCACTACTCGACGTGCTCGGAGCTATTTTCCACAACATCGGAACACTTATTTTAACGGTTTCGGACGATAATTCGCGAATATTGATCAAATATCCGACGATACGACACGAGCTGGATGCCGATGCTTCAATTGTTTGCCGCGATCGTCATTTACGACGAAGCTCCGCCCCCCGCTGCGTCGTTAGCGTACATCGCGATATTCAAATAAATACGTTACCCATATTCCGCCGAAAAATTGAGCTGAGGAATTACTTACGAGCTACTAACGAAATGACGTTCGAGTCACGGCCTTCAAGATCATTAGTCTATTTCGAAAATCTGTACGAGCGGATGAATTCCGAAAATTCGTAGATGATAGCACGGATTAAAGAAGCACGGTCGTTCGAAAAATATGTCTATTCGCGACGTACGACACCTGAATCTGCCATCTCGACAATTCTCACGAATTCTTATAATTATCAACCTAATTACGTCTTTAATTATGCGCCCATTATCGAATCGTCGTAATAATGTGTTACTCACCCTCCCAATCGCCAAAGATGCGGACTTCTCTGCTCGAAAAGATCGAAGTGCGGTGCAACACGTCTACTTCTTGATATGGCGACTGCTCCTCTGACGCCTCGTCGTCTTTTGTCATTTCGGTTGCCACCCGGATCGTCATTTGTTCTAGGCAGATCACGCGATGTCCTGATTGGTCCTGTATTTGAACGGGTCGATCGTCATATTTTTGCATGCGTTTCGATAATTTTCGGAAATATATCGTCGAAGATTACCCTGTGGTGCTTGCTACCGTGGGTAAAGTTAAGCTCATTATCCTTACGAAGAGATTATTGGTCGTTTGAAGTAGTTCGGGGGTGCAAAATTACCTTCAATAAACGAAAATTCATCGACGAGAAATCACGATCATTCGTTACAATAGACCCCAGGTGGCGCATCGGGGCGTGGCAAATAGTCGTTAACAAAATAAAAAAATCGAGCATCGGCGTTGAAAAAATATGGCTCGTTCGCGATGCATTATTCACCGAAAAGGTAAGTTTCTTCGCGATTTGCCAACTTTTTTCACTCGGAATCACAATAACCTCAAGCTTTTTACAGTCACATTTCCTCGTCATCGACCCGATTTCGCATATGTCATCGTAATCAGCCCGTGATTACACACGTCCATCAGACGTAAAATCTTCTGCCTAGCTGACCAGGTACGACATTTTTTTCACTCCATACGGCACATATACCTTGTTCTTCACGCGTCGTCCCTCAACTTCGGTCGTCGCGTGATAATGCGGCGATTATTATGCGATTACTCTAATCCTCGACAACGTTACGTAAAAATTACTCGTCTCCTGTACCTACTTCACCGCTGCATCATATTTTCTGTACGCGGTCATGATACCACAACCCCTCGAACTCTGGCAATTATTCGTCGCAAATGACATGAATGACATTAGCGAAGCTGTACGATATGTGCAAGTTGCCAAGAAGATAGTATGTAAGCCGTTCTGGTGTCACGGATACGGGTACGGGGTAGCAACTATCACATATACTATATACGGAATCGACTGTCAAGTTGCATCCACGGCGATCTTCACGACAAAAAAAAATAAAAAAATACCAACATATATTTTCCGATCGTAGCAACGAATCCGCAACGAAACGTTTCAGCGAACAATCCGAACCATTAATTTCAGACGCAATAGGCGAGCGTATTGAAATGTAAGTCCGATGTAAAAATATTAATCTGAATTTTCTATTGTCTGCCGGTCACTACGCAGTAACTGTATACCTACCCTAATGGTTGTTCTTCTACGAGTCTATTCTAAACGTTACCTCGCGAATTTACCCCGCAAGATGAATTATTCTGAAATGTATATTGACAACGCATATGATTATGTTACTGTTATTCGCTGAACATTTCCGTTTATCTCATCGACTCGCTCTGCAAATCTGTACGATAAATGACGATCGTTTTTTCACCTAGGACTGAATTTTCATTTTTTCCGATCGTTCCAATTCGGTTTCAGCTTTTGTTGTAGCGTAGGACGAGCGAAACGTCGTTTCTTTTTTGTTAATTATTTTGTACATCCGTTTGATGGTGTTACGCAGTACCCCCCTCCCCTCGGAACCTAGCATCGTAGCCCATGTGATTGCGGCGATACGACCAGATACAACAGGTTATCGATTATTATTTCACCACGCGGCATGTGAAAGTGCAGTTTAAGACCTAATGAGTTTCGAAATTTCGTTATGTACGTGTAAATCAATCAATTAAAGCTCTCAATAAAGCGTGAGTAAGAATTTTCATTCGTTGTGAGGGTTAATCTTGAGTGAAAAATCTTTTGCACGTGTATCGTACGGCAGTTTAACCTCAAAATGTTACCGTAGGCACGTTAGATCCAAAAACGTGCCGAATTAATTAGAGAAAAAGACGAAAAATTGGTAGAGACATCGCTTTTAGCTAGAAATTATATCATCAGCAAGGTGCAGTCGTAATTAATGTTTCCATCCTTGTTAACGAACGGTTCATTTGTTCGTTCAAAGCTCCGATATGTTCTTTCGAAGATTTATCATCTACGATCCTGCGCTTCTTTTCATTTGTGATCTGTCATTTCAGAAGTCGCATCAGCATGGGTCTGACAAAGCAATATTTGCGGTATATACCCGCAGGTAACTTCAACATAATAGCCAGTTCCCGTTGTAATGCGGTCTTCGTTACTTTGCAAGCCCAAGAAGGTCGCTTCGTAGCAACGGGAGCATGCGAACATGTCATTATCTGGGATCTTCGACTTGGCGAAAAGGTGAACCTTTTCTTCGCTTTCTTCAAATATCATAAGAGTTACCGACAGTTTGCGAATTTGGCATCTTTTCATATCGTTCAGCTCGAATTACTATATATTTTTCCTGGTTACGCGGAGGTAAAATATATCTGAATATATTCAATGTATGAGATTTGTGAAATTGATTCTATTTCATACGGCTCATAGGCTCAAGTCTTATTAGGAGAGAAAGCAATGGCCACCTCCTTGGCATTCTCTCCGAACAGACGTCACTTGGCTGTCGGTTATGCCGACGGTGTTGTCAAAACATTTGATCTCCGTTCTGGGGAGAACGTTAGTATTTTCGTCGGCCACCGGTCAGAAATTACTTCATTGGGATACGACAAGCTTGGTCATCGGCTTGTATCTGGATCGAAGGTAAGAAAAACTGACGGAAAAACAGTCTTTCGTGTACATTTTCACTAAATAGTTCGGTGTTTATCATTTGTGCCTCTTACCACGGTTAAGACGATTAATTTCTTCACCGACGTAGCTTCAAATGCTGAGGCTGCAAATAATGAGTATAGATAAATACGTGTAAATAGACTAGGTTATCATGATGAAAATGACGAATTCCGTAAATATAATTTTATCAGGATACGGACATTGTTGTATGGGATGTCGTGGCAGAGACTGGAGTCTGTAGATTAACTGGTCATAAAGGAGCAATTACAAAAGTAGCCTTCTTCCGAGAACACGACATCATTGTGAGCGCTAGTAAAGATACTTTTGTTAAATTTTGGGACCTGAAAACGCAGCATAATTTTAAGACGTTAACGGGCCATAGATCAGAGGTTCGTAGTCCAAGCTCAGGCCAATACCACGAAACCTTATTTATTTTATTCACGTTTTCGATACACATTTTTTATTAGGTCTGGGGATTAACACTAGCAAAAGACGATCACTACCTGGTGACTGGCTGTAACGAGAAGGAATTATTCGTATGGAAGGTATACTTCGTCGATAATGCGATCGAGACTCGCGTGGAGAAAGAATTAGTTATTGCAGATGCCGAGGATGAAACTGAATTCGAAGACATGGTAATCAAACATTCGAATCATATAGGTACTCCAGTAGAAAAATTTCGCTCAAATGCGGAATTCGGACGCGCTTATTCATTCTCGTTGGATTGCAATGAGACGATGATTATTTTTTCAAACAGAGATATCCTATGAGGTGCGAACGAGCTGGAAGTATTCTACGTGCCGGGGCTGGGCGTGTGGTTTCTTTGGGCTCTGATGCTACTGGTCGCGTTGTGGGCTGCCACGGGGTTGACAATACAGTAGAACTTTTTCATTTTGTTCCCGACGACGTGGTTCAATCTCGAGTACAAAAACGTCAGAAAAGAGCAAAGCGAAAGGCAGCCAAGTGAGTTTTACCTATTTTTATCTAAATCAATACCTCAGCCTCGCGATGACGAAGGAGAAAAGTTGAGGATGGTTTCGACGCGATTATTTCAGAGACGGAGGAACTGTTGAGAACGTGGGCGTTGATGACAACGTGTTGCTGAAAAATCAAATCAAACGTCTTTCGGCGCTGAAAGTTTCCCGTAAAGCCAAATCGCTTGATCTAGTCCTGGGAAAAGGTGGTGAACTTAGAGTGAGTAACGTATAGAATGTTTACTAATTGTGTAAGCGGGCGAGGAGTATCGAGTAAAAAGAAGCCCGGAACTTTTTCATCTCTTTTTATTTTCAATGGGAAAGAAAAAGAATAAACTACAATGAAACATTGGAAAAAACGGCGTATCAAAACATTCCAGGTCTCCGTCTGCGTAGACAATAATAGCGTTGAACTTTGGTCAGTTGCAACGGAAGGCGAGGATGACATTAAAACATTGAGGACTCTCGTGAGTCACGGGCATCGCACGGACGTCCGAGCATTATGTTTCAGCTCCGACAATTTAGCTCTGGCTACAGCAAGTGGCGACTCGATAAAATTGTGGAACAGGTAAAAACCTATCATCCTTCCACCCAACTTTGACATGAATCAATAATGGCATTTATATAGATATCGAGTAAATGCTCATACAATCGTTTATGCGCTTGTTCCTACTGTCCGTTGTTTCATAAGCTATGAAAAAATCCATGTTATTTTAAAAATTCGGACTAAAGTATCTTACAAATATTTGTTCGTTCGTCCAAGTATGAACTACGATTTTGTACTCATTTTTTTGTTTAAATATTCTCTCGTCCGTAGACCTTCCTTAGTCTGCCTTAGAACAGTGGAGTGCGGCTATGCTTTGACAGCCTGCTTCGCACCTGGCGATCGACATTTAATTGTTGGCATGAAGGATGGGAAAATCCTAATCGTTGACATAGCATCTGGCGATATACTCGAGGAAATTTCAGCGCACACTAAGGAACTCTGGAGTTTGACGCTGTTCCCTGACATGGTAAGGGCCAATAAAAAAAAGTGACACTCTGACTTATCTACCGTGAAACAAAATGTAAATGAAATCAAACTAACGAGCAGCTCATTGACTTAACGATCGATCGTAGCGAGGTGTTGCCAGCGGAGGTGGAGATTGTACGGTGAAATTTTGGACTTTTGAACTCGTAGAAGATCCAGAAAGTGAAACGAAGACAAAAGTTTTGTCCCTTCTTCATTCGAGAACCCTAACACTCGAGGAGAGCGTCCTATCGGTGAGAATCAGTCCAAATGGGAGATTCATCGCGGTGGCGTTACTCGACTCGACGGTCAAGATCTTTTTCCTCGATACTTTCAAGGTAACAACCGGAAGGATAGAAATGATGGCTGACATTTGGAATATTCGCCTAATTATTCCATTCGTAATTCGGCAATTTCCTCCTACTTATATTATGAATAATGCAAATCCCCTCGGATCCCTCGAGAACCCAGTCCTAATTAACCTCTCTATTTCATGCCTTTTCAGTTCTTTATATCTTTGTATGGTCATAAACTCCCCGTCGTATGCATGGATATTTCGAGCGACTCGACGTTAATCGCGACGGGATCGGCTGATCGTAATATAAAAATATGGGGATTGGATTACGGCGATTGTCATAAATCCATATTTGCTCACGACGATTCCGTCACCGGTCTCGCGTTCGTTCCTCGAACGCATTATTTATTCACTTGCGGAAAAGACGGAAAAGTAAAGCAGTGGGATGCTGATATTTTCCAGAAAATTATAACCCTACAGGTGAGTGGATTTTTTTTGCCGACGGTCCTGTCCTGTTTGCCCAGTTATAGAAAATTGAACGACGAGGTGTTGCTTTCGTGCCAGGGACACGCGGGAGAGGCTTGGAACTGCGCCGTGTCTCCGAACGGTATGTTCGTCGCCTCGTGCGGGTCGGACAAAGTTGTCAGATTATACGAAAGATCGACGGAGCCTCTGGTTTTGGAGGACGAAGCCGAAGAGGAACGAGAAATGTTGGAGAACGAATTGGCCACGACCGATACCAGCGCCGTTCAGGGTCAGAAAGCGCAATCGCTTCCGTCTCGGAAAACTGTGAGCAGTGAAAAAGGGGTGCGTAGACGATGATCGTTGATAATTCTGCAAACGTATAATACGAGGTGATTCGTCGTAATCTCCGAAAATTTCTTCGCGTTTAGGCGGAATTGATCCTGGAATGCTTAGAAATCTCGAAAAATTATCACGAACAGTTGGCAGCAATCGATTCGGTTGCCGCTAAACCGCCACCACTGCCACCTCTGATGCAGGCCTTGTCGTGTAAAACGACCGAGCATTTCCTTTTGGAGACCGTGAAACGCGTCCGTCCCAGGTAAAGAGCTGTGTTTTTGTCGTACATTAATGTCGACGCGCATACGTAGGGAGACTTTTTTAACGGTACTCGTACTTTCCCGTTATCAACAAGCGAATTGGAGGAAACTCTTTTGATCCTGCCGTACTCGGCAGCCTGCGAGATTCTGAAAACTCTTCCGAAATTACTGAAGAGCGATTATCAAGCGGAATTAGTGTGCAGACTGACGCTTCATCTCGTCAATGCTCATCACGGACCAATCGTCAGCAGCAAAGAACTCTTGAACGACTTGGAGACGATAAAGAGTTTGGCTATGGAAAGAATAACCGATCTCAGAGTAAGAGATAATGCATTTACAGATATTCAGTTTAGTACCTTTGATCTCCCATCCGGATGTACGTATAGTTACGAATACCATAGACGTCCTTGCGTTGCTATTTTCTATCTCTCTCTCTCTCTCTCTCTCTCCTGTTGCCTTTTCCATTACAGAGGACAAACTAGTTGCTGGGGATAATTTGCGACAAATGGACGAATATTGAAGGGGCGTAATTTGGATAATTTGGAAATGCTCTGTTGTTTTAGGATACGGTAGGATTCAATCTTTACGGTATGGCTTTCACGCAACGCGCGATCGAGGAACAGGAAGGCTTACAGCTGTTCAAGGACGCAACGAAAGGTCGAAGACAGAAGAACAGGGTCAGACGAAACAAGGAAAAAGCTCTGAAACGAGCGATCATGGCGCTGTAACGCGATAACACTCGTACAATTTCCATAAAACTTTTCTACGGTCAAGATGGACGTCACGAAATTGTCGATGATCTCCCCGCTATCGCGACATCGCAAAGATGATTATTTCCGTTCTCGTACTTTCGTTTCTCGCCTACAACGTATACCTCTCCGACTTACCTGAACCTCGCGCAAACCTCGTGATAATTTGACACCGGTTTAATTTTCACAATTAAATTTCGTTTATTTACTTTCTCCTTTGCATTACACGCGGCGATTCGTTATTCGAAGAAGACGGAAATAATCGTCATCCCTCTCCTTTCATCGCCAATCACACTTTTCATTTATTTGTCCCTCGTTTCCTCAGGACATGTCCAAGGGACACGTAACGAGAAAAGTTCTTCGACGACGACCCACCGTTAATTTTATCATACATTCAATCCGAGATACAACAGCGAAGCGGACGAAGAACGAACAGTTTCCTAGAAAGCTAAAAATCCTTCGTAAACTTAAACTACGCGTAGGTAAAAAAATACTACATATACATATAACGGTTCAAGAATCACGGACATTGTCTCTGATCACAAATAATTGCCGCTCGTCGACGCTCGTGAAACGACAAAGTCCATCGACGCGGCGTCGTTCCCACTTCCATCCCGGAAGTTATTTCTCCCAAACTTGACGCGACGCGTTCGACGTCCGCGCGACGCTCTCGCGGCTATTCGTCAGACGCTCGGATCGTTCGCGAATTTATCGGCGTCCACGTGCCCGTTCGCCGCCTCGTCACGAACGATCAGACGGCTCTGCGCGTCCTGCTGCCTAGTTTTTTCGTTGTTGTTGCGAGGCTCGTCCAACAGCTGCACCAGCATCGGCTCGCAATGGGGATTCGACGCGCTCCGATTCAACTCGTACGCCGAGTTGGAGGTTCTCGTCGACTGGCGGACCAGTCGCGTGCTTCCTCCCCGCGGTGCCATCATGAAGCTCGCGTTCGTCGCCGTGCTCCGATGCTGAAGCGTCGATCCTTCCCTGAAACGTACAATTTTTGTCGGTAAACGCGAGCGGAACGCTCGCGGCTCCTTTACAGCCAAGGTTCGCGGAAAATCGTACGATTCGGAGAACGCGGAGAAAAATGGTTGCGTCGAGCAATTTCCTCGTTTGCATTTTACGACGAGGGCGCGCGTCTTTAACCGACCTGTAATTGCTTCCCTGGCGTCGATTCCTCCGTGGCCACAGGTGGAACGCCCCGTATATCAGCGGATTTACCAGACTGTTGCTCATTCCGAAGAAAAAAATGCCCGTCTGCAGATCGTCGCTGAGCTGTGAAACGAAGTTCAAAACGACTCGGGATGCGTGAAAAGAATCTAGCAGCAGCTGCAAGTCGAGCGTACGAAGAGGCGGATAGATGGAGAGATAGAGAGAGAGAAAGAGAGAGAGAGAGAGAGAGAGAGAGAGAGAGAGAGAGCGAAGTGGATGACGACGGGGTGGAGTTCGCCACGACCGTCCGAGGTCACGCAACTACCTATTAATTCCATTCGATCAACCGATACGCGAACCGCGCGTAGCCGGTTATCGCAAATGAAGCGAATCACTCGTCGGAACGTCTATCTATATCGCGAGTGCCGAACGATAACGCTGAAGAGACAAACAAACAAACAAACAAACAAACAAACAAACAAAAAACGGTTGCACCGTGGTAGCGCGACGGCGAGTTCCAGCGCGAAAATTGACTCGAAAGCAATCTCGTCGCGAGCATTTAGGGATACGCCCACGGAGTCGAGCAAATTGCCTCCCTTTCGATAATTCTTCGATCCCGAGCGCCGACGCTGATGGTCGAAGGTGTCGCGCGTTTCGAATCGTATATAAAATAAAAGATATATAATACAACGGAGAGAGACCACGCGGGAATGGCGCGGCGGCCTTGCGAAGCGTCTCTACGTTCAGCCAAGGTTTACGGTTCGCGTTGCACGTGGGTTAATAAGCATCGCGGATAGTAAACCTTCTATATTACCCCTTTCGAAATGATACGGCTCGGCTAAGTCCCTACTCGTTTCGATTCGATTACGAAATAGCGTTATACCGACGATCGATGCGCGCAGCGTGATCGCGTGACGCTCGAGCTTTCTCACCAACCGCGCGCTACCGTGATTTCTTTCCTCCGCGAATCGTCGCTTTTCCGATACTCGCGCGAACTCGCAGCATCGTTATCGTCTCGGCTCGAAACAGACGACGCAACTGTCGAGGAGGAGGGTAGAAGAATGATTAAAAGAAGAAAAAAAAGAGACGAGTTGACCTTTCTAGGGAAGCGCGTAGGCGGGAGATGGAGAAAGGACGGGTGTTGGGTTTCGGCAAACGGACGAAAACGGACGAGGGGGCGTCCGTCTCGGTCGAGGTCGATGTCGCGGGGATGCTCGCGAACGGACGCTCGACTTTGATCTTTGGGCGCGATGCGATTCGGTTATCATTACGTGTTGGTCCGGGTTGAGAAACATGAAGATGATCATCATCGTGTAATAGGGGGTCCACCACAACACGAAGGCAGCGACGATCACGACGCTGATCCTCAGAGATTTAGTCTTCGCTCGATGCATCAGTCGGCGTCGATTCGCGTCGCCGGATACGTGGTTCGTGGACGCGTGGTTCGCCAGCTCCGCTTTGAAGACGCGCTCGCTACCTGCGTAACAACCATCAAAAATGCAAACGTTTACTCCGTCCGTTTTCCCTCTCTCCCGTCTTCTCCTCGTCGTACTCGCGAAACTCTCGTTGACCGTACGTTTCGCGCCTCGAATTCGAGCAATTCGCAAAAGTCGGTCTTACAATTTCCTATCTTATCGCTCCTCAGCGAACGAATAAATAATCGACTCGACTCGCGCTTCGCGGGTGACGAAATTTAATTTATCTATTCGCGCATGCGAAACGCGAGTCGGCGAATCGCGGTAAACGACCGAATGATAATTTCGCGAATACGCGATTGCTCGTCCTTCCGTTCGCGCGCACACTTACGCGATATCGTGACGATAGTCGACACGTACGTGGCGATCAGAATCACGAGAGGCAGGAGAAACATGAATACCAGGCTGAGCGTCGTGTAGAGCTGCTCCTGCCACGGTTCCGTGTAAAAGCCGTGGGTCACGCATTGCCAAAATTCCTCGACGAAGGGTCCCCTCGCCACGTGAAATACGATTAGCTGGAATCACACGAAGCACAGAGAAAAACACTCCTCGCCGATCGATCCCTCGGTAATAATATTCGAGGGGAAAACTCGAGCGACCGTTTCACCGAGCGAATTGTCCCCCTCGCCGCCCGATACTCCGATATTATCGCGTTGTCGGGGAAACTTCGTTTCCGCCAAAGTTTTCCGCGAGAAACGAGCCGAGCGAAAGACTCTCGATCCTCGATCGCTCGGAAATATACGGGCGCGGCGAGGAGTCCGCACGGGTCTCGCGGGTCTCCGAGAGAATCTATAAGCGATCCGACAATGAAACGAGTTACGCGCGGAGCTCGGGGGATTGCCGTTGTCACGCCAGCGATTCGGCGAGGCATGAAATTCGGACGGATAACGCCGCTTCCGCGAAGAAAAGCGACGGATATTTCGGTATATTAAAAATATCATCGCCGAGGTATAATTACGCGACCGGGAAAGTCCATTTCGACGTTTATTCGTGTTCGTTGTGACTGTTCTTTTTCGTTCCTTCGTTCCAGGAAAAACGACCCGGCGGAGGAGGGGAGGGAGTCGTCCCGATTTCCAGCGGTGAACGTGGAAACGGAGGACATGGACATCGGGCTTCGAGGCGAACGGAAGTCTTTTCAATTTTCTCCAAAGAAATGGTCGAATCAACGACGACGAAAACGGAACGACCGCGAGGTAAACGAGGGACGAAGATATTTAATTTTCTCCGGATTGGAAAATAAATTGGAACCGCGAAACGGCGAGGTCCCGATAAAACAAACGTATCGTCGGACTTTGTTGCAATTTCGTTGCGGTCGCCTGAAACTATGCAGCTGCGCCGACACGCGACGACTTCATTAAAATACGGTTCGCCGCGCGCGCTTTTTGACGTCGTAATTTCTTTCGCGTCCGCCCAGTTTACGCGACCGTAAAACGCGTATAATTGCGGGCGTATCGCGCGATAAATAATTATCTCCGAGGCGCTTTTTTTCGCTCGTTCGCAACGACGACGCGGCTTCGAAACTCTCGACGACCGCGATCCGCGACTCGCTTTCCCCGGATTTTCATTTTCATTTCCATCTTCGCTCTCTCGTTCTCGTTCTCATCTTCGTTCTCAGCTTCGATTTCTCGCCGCCGAAAATACCTCGAGAATTACCTCGTCCCGCGTCGACTCGATACAAAGCCGAGACTGGTCCACCGTAATTGATTAATTCGTGTCTCTCGCGCGACCGAGTCGAATTCTCCGTGCGCGAACGAACGTCCGCATCTTTCCTCGTCCCTCCGACTCCCCCCAACCCAACTGCCGGCCGGATTATCAAGGCCGCGGGCCCGAAATTGCGAATACTCAGGTGCATTATCGCGAACGAGCTTCGTTTTCGGTCAAGTACTTCTCGCTCTCTCTCGGCCACCCCATCCCCTGCGGAGGGAGGAACGTTTTGGACGAATTTCAGCGGAGCGGCGTCGACTAATTGGCACGCGACTCGGTGCTCCTCGTCTTCTTCGACCGTAGGACGAGTCCCCGGCGCCTCGTCTCACGTTTTTACGCACGGGTCTTCGTCCGGTCCGTGGATTCGTGGACGAAGCGACGAAAGGTAGTTACGCAACGGAAGCGGCTTATCGTTGGGGCAACGGTCGCCAAAAAGATGATCGTCGAACAGGTGTGACGGAGAACGGTGGGGGGGGGGGGGGGGGGGGACATTCGGAAAACGAAACGCGACGGCGTTCGGCTCGTTATCCTCGGATTTCGGCTCGTTGAAAATTGATAGTCGTCGGCGTCGTCGTCGTCGTCGTCGCCCACCGCGAATCGACTATACGTAACCCGCAAACGCCTAGAGCCACGAAGCTTTCGTTCGTCGTCGTACCTCGAATCTCCGGTCGTCGAGTTTTGCTCCGTCAAAGTTTCCCCGTCGGGTTCCATCGGACGATCCGTCCTCTCGCGCGAGTTTTCCAAAACCCTGCGTACAGATTTCTCGGGGGGCTATCGCGAAGGATCGCGTACAGCTTTCGAGGTTTAATTGGAAGTCGCGAACACGACGTCGTCGTCGTTACGTTTTCCCTAATTGGCGGCCAATTACCCGCATTCGGACCCGTCGTCGTATTTTTTTCAGCCGAGCGTTGACGAACGCCGATCCCGCTGTCCTCCGCTCCGGGCGTCGGGAAAAAAACGTCGCGTGCCGGCGAACGCGCGGGAGCATCGGAACGGAACGAGGGAATAAAAGAAACGGGGGGGGGGGGGGGGGGGGTCGCTCGAGGCCGCTCGTTTGTAAGCAACGATGCTCGCTCGTTCGCTGTCGTTTGCCGCGGAGAAGAGAAGAGAATCGGCGGTTTCGCGAAATAGCGCGGACTCGAACGGGGTCGCGAGTCGCGGGAGAGAGCTTTTCGGAGCGCGGGAAACGGGCGGACGAATTGTGCTCCTCGCCGTGGAATAATCGCCCTGCCTCCTCGCGGCGGCAACGGGGGCGTCGCGGCGCGAGGAAAGCCCGGACCCCGGCGACGCCACGGGCAAATCCGATCGCGACGCGCTCGTCCTCGCCGTGGCCGCCGTTGGGAACCTCGCCGAGTCGAGGGGATCGCTTCCAAGGAGATCGCGAGCCACGTCACCGATACCCGCGGCCTTGACGAGGAGGCGGCGGCGAGGAAACAGGTTCGCCGACGCGCTCTCGACGCTCGGATTCGCGATCGGCGCTTCCGACACCTCGGACGCGATTCTCCTCCGATCGCGGTCGCGTCGCGACCTCGCCCGACGAATCAAACTTTGCCCTCGACGATTCGTTGACGAGGTAGGGGAAACGAGTTTGTTCGTCCCCGAACAGTGAAATAATTATCGAACGGGACGGGGCTTTTCGCGACTCGATCGCCGAGGCGAAGTTCGAACGCCTCGAATCGAGTCGCGTCGTCGCGGCAAAGTCGCGGTCGTTCCTCCAGCGATTAATAGTTTCCGTCCAACGAGCGCCGGGACGCGTTTTTGCTCGCGACTTTTTTTTTTACCGAAAATCGTATCGGCGCTTTTCGAGATTCCCGTCGAATCGCAGCACCGAAACCTGTTCTCCGCGCGGCCTCTCCACTCGCCCCGGGGGGATTCTTCGCAATTCGTCGGTCGACGCAGTTTTTTTCCTGCGTTTTTTTTTTTTTTAACTTTCCGTCACCGAGGTTGGCGCGCGAGTTCCATCGTCGCGCGATTCCCGGCGAGGACCGCGAAGATTTGGGAAATCGGACGAACGAACGAACGCGAAAGGTGCTGGGAAATTCGCGGCTCGAAAGGATCGGTACTCTCGCGCCCAGATCGCGGGGCGAGAGGTAACGCGGCGCGCGTTCGCGGCTGTAATCGGATAACGTCCCCGGGGAGCGATATTTCCGCGTGTACCGCGCGAATACTTAACGGCATAAACGAGCCGACCGACGATATTCGTACGTAATTTGTATAAAAATAATCGCGTCTCGGCTCCGTAAATTCAACGCTCGATTTTCCGCGGCGACGTGCGCTCGCACGGACCTCCTTAACGAGCGTCTGGCCGGTGGGTGAAAAATACGATGTACCTCGCGCGTATATATATATATATATATATATATATATATATATATATATATATATATATATCAATAATACGAGACGAGTTCGACCGTTGCGGCTCGGAGAACAACGAAACGGAACGAAACGGAAAATGATACGGAGAAGCGAGGCAAAGTTAACGAAAGGAAAAGACACCAACGAAAACTACGATCCGTAGGTTTATTATCCGACAACGAGGATGGATTAGTTCCAGCTCGCTTCTCCTCCCCTTCTCGCGCCGCGTCTCGCCCGTCGGCGGGGAGCTTTCGAGTTAAATCCCGACCCTGTCGCGAGGCAGCTTTTCCGTTCCACGTTTCGACAGTTTTCCGGAAGCCGAATCGATTGAAATCGGTTCGCCGCTCTCGCGTGTTCCCACCGTCCTCGACCAGTCGCGCGCGCGTCCTTTCGCCAACGGAAAGAAAACGCCGACGCGTCTCTTCTCGTCACCTCCGTCGAAACACCCGCGAGGCTCCGCGTCTCCGAACTTCTCGATCGCTTATCTCGCAAAATTTACGCGCGACGCGCAAAATACGCGGGCACGGAGCGAAGAGGGTCTTATTTTTTCACTCCGAGAACGCGGACAAAGTCGGTTGAAGGAAGTTTAGTTTTTTCGACGCTCGATCGGTTTTTACGGAAGCGGGCAAGAAACGGTCGAGTCGCGTGTCCAGCGCGTGATATTTCGCCGTCGCCGTCTCCGTCTTCGCGCCGACTTTGCGCCGCCAAATGACAAAGTTCGCCTCGAACCGGCGGGCCGATAGCGTTTGCAAAATCGCCGAGCCGATACGGCGAGCCCACGGAAGTCGCCGCGAACGTTAATTACCGCTCGCCTAATTATTTTTTCCGCCACGCGCGTATATCGACGTATGTACTTGGCCCCGTTCGCTCGAGAGACGTTATAAAGCGATACCCGCTGGTCGCATATTCCCGAACAACTTTTTCCAACATCGCGTATTTTTCGCGCCGACTACGTTCGATAGCAAAATCGAGCCGGAGGAAACCAACGTTCCGGCGGTTTCTTCGCCGAGGAGCGTAACGCGGGGGCCAAACGGGGACCCGGTGTATAATTGCGAATACGCGTGCGTACCTACGATTATCAACCGAACCGATACGAGTACGAAGTATAAACGTGTTACGAATCGGAGAAACAAACGACTCGCGGACGAGATCCGGAGCAGACTTTTCTTCGTTACTTTATCGTGGAATATACTTATATCGTAGAAATTGTCCCTCGTTCGAGACGAGCAACGTTCGATTACAATTTTCGCAACGACGAAATTGTTTTATAAAAAGTTCATCGTTTATTTCACCGATGCAACGCGAGCCGCCCTGACGCGAGGACTGGCCTACGGAATACTGAAACGGGACAAGAACGGCCGCTGCAGCCTGCCGACGGAGCGACGAGATCGCAGCCGGCGGCGGCGGCCACGACGACGACGAGCGGCGGGAAACGTCGAAATCGGAACGTGGCGGGATCCCGAAAATCGTTCGCGCGTCGTACGTCGACCGAGAGCTGCTCCCTCGAGTCCGTCTTCGAAGGAGAAGCAGGACAGCGGCGCTGATATCCGCGCGCGGGCCAAACGACGAAAGATGCAAAAGATCGATCCGTCTGGTCATTTTCGTTGGTCAAGCGTCGACGGTCGAGGCGACAATTGGCCTCGATTAGCCCCGATCTCGTCGAAGTTCTCGCCTCGTCTCGTCGCACGAGACCGCGTCGCTCGCCGCCGTTTCAATTCTTAATGAACGGATCCGGACCGAATTTCATCCTCGATTGTTGGCAAATAAAGCAGGAGCTTCTGTCTTTTTCTCGGCTCGTTTCGTCAAGTTTCGAATTTTAGTCCCGATCGTCGCGCGGCGTCGCACGGTAGTCGCGCGCGAGATTCGAATCGCGAAAAAAACGGGAAGAAAATAATATAATAAATAGAAGGCGGGATTTACGTTCCGGTACGGTTCGTCGGGGCGAGGCAGCCGGAACGACGACCGTTGACGCGCGTCGCGAAATTTCGATCGCGACGTATTAACGTTCCTCCTCCGATCGCGAACGGCTCGTCTCGTCGTCGTCGTCGTCGTCGTCGTCGTCGTCGGTCGTAAAAGGGAAAAACGTCGCCGGCGCGGATCTTCTCGGTGAATTGTCGTCGGGAAAGGGATGAAAAAGTTTCCACGTGTCCTTTTTCACTCGCCTTATTCCGCGCGATCGTTTCGATCCGAACTACCGAGAACGACGAGATTTCTCCGGAACGAAGCGTCTCGCATTTATAACCGATTACACTTTTCTTCCCTCGCCCCCGCGAATTTTCCCGCCACGCTTCCACCGATGGACGATCGTCGGGATGTTACTTTTACGATTTCACTCGCTCGGGGATGAAACTACGGAGAGTCGGGCCGCGACGGGAGATAAAAGTCGCGTCGTCGAGCCTCGCCGAGCGTGCGAAAAGTCGGAATTCATTTCGGAAAAGCTGGCCGATTCGCCGACGAACTTTCCCGCGTCGCCCGGGACAAGTCCCAACACCGTCCCCCCGCCCCCTCCCCGACGAGTCGGAACGACATTTCCTACGCGGAACGCGGGGCGGTTTCGCGAATTTTCGGTAATGAAATGGAGGGAAACGCGCGCGCGCGCGCGGCGGGCGGGACGAGGAAAACGGCGACGGAAAATTTCGACGACGAGTCGCGCGATCTCCGCGAAATCTATCGCGTTTCGCTCGATGAATTTAAATCGAGGAGAATTAGCAATTCAAACGGCCGCGCATGTCGATGGGGAACTTTATTCAAATGGGCCCGTCAACTTTTTATCCGATCTTGCGAAATGTTTCATCGACGGCGTGGGAATCGGCGGCGGACGCGTCGCGCGACTCGAGGTGATTCGAGCCCGTCGATTGCCCCCCGAAACGAAACACGGGCCGGGCGAATGGGACACGAGGGGGGGGGGGGGGGGGAGGGGGGAGACGACGCGAGAAATTAGTCGAATTCTCGGGGCAAAATTGAAAAAGGCGAACGGCGTATCTCGTCCCGCGCGTCGTTTCGAAACTCGTCACGGTCGTAGGTACGCGATAGTACGTCGATATTGGATTCCTCGCGAGGCTGCGATCGCGCCGAGAGTCGGATACCTACTCGAAAATCGCGGATACGCTTTTGCTCGGCGTCGCGAGTTCGACGCGGTGGCGGCGAGGGAGAGGAAATTTGTAGATTACTTCCCGCGTAATCGGCGGACGGATTGACCCCGACCACCGCGGAATCACCATACAATGCGCCGACGTCCGCCTCTCTCTCCTTCTCTCTCTCTCTCTCTCTCTCTCTCTCTCTCTCTCTCTCTCTCTCTCTCTCTCTCTCTCTCTCCTGCTCCCACTCTCTTCGCGAGAAACGAAAGACGCGCGATCGAGCGTGGAACCGAGCGTCGCGACGATCGGGGGCGGAAAAACTCCGCTTTCAGCCCCTCGGCGTGGAAAAGTCGTCGTTACGCGCCTGCCGCGACGGTTTTTAACCTCGTCGCGACGATGTATACGTTCAGTGTTTTTTTTCCCCTCTTTTTCTTGTCGTACGCAGAACGGACGATTCGCTGAATAATCGAAGCGCTTCTCGTTCGTCGGATTTATAATTCATTCGCCCCCGACATCGCGTTCGAATTGAATCGACTGCCTCGATGACGTCGAGGTTCGTTATTCGCCCGTTTTTTTCCCGCTCCCGCAAATCGATCGGTTGTCCTCGTACCCCCCAGCTTGTTCGACAATTTGACAGCAGATTACTCCGAGGCGTCTTTGTCGAACGAGTTTTTTCCCGCCATGCTCGATTCTATTACGCGCCTCGCGACGCCCCAGCCTCGATCCGCGTGAGAACGGGAGAGACTTTGTCTCTCGACCTTCGCGCTTATTTCTCCTTTTTCCCATACTTTTTCCCATCCATCCTCTTTATTTCTCGCGAACCCGTCGAAGACCCCGCCGCTCGCCGCGTCTCGAGCATCGAACGCGCCGTAGATCCTCGTTTATTCAGTCGCATTCCGCGGTAATAGCACCGCCATCGAACGAGAGCAGTTTTCCGATGGTCACTTTTTTACGGGCCGGCAACGACGACGACGACGACGACGACGACGACGACGACGACGACGACGACGACGACGACGACGACGACGACGACGCTCGGACGATCGCGGTCGGCGCATATGCGAAACGCCGTCCGATCGGGGAGGTACGCGGTTTCTCCGTAACCTTGACACTCGTCGCGAGTTTCCAACTCATCGAGCACTAATCGACGA
Source organism: Arge pagana (assembly GCA_963969455.1). Classification (NCBI taxonomy): domain Eukaryota; kingdom Metazoa; phylum Arthropoda; class Insecta; order Hymenoptera; family Argidae; genus Arge; species Arge pagana. Next base: position 20,412,081 of record OZ018308.1, on the reverse strand, counting down.
CGAACGCTTTCGGAAGTGGTCGTTTGGCTACTGCGAATTTAGCTACCAGCGAAGCTTCGTCCCGGGCGTTCGGGAACCCCGCCGCGACGCTCGTCCTCCACGTTCGCGGGGAATACAATGGGAAGCGCTCTCGGGGTGGGAAAATCTACCGCCTGGATATGCGAAATTACGCGAAGACCCAGATATCCCCTTCCTCGTTCAACGATGCATACGCCGAACGCGCCTCGCGAGCTGAATATCGAGAAGTTTCGACGCGGCGCTGTTCGCTTCGAAGTTATCCGCCTCCGCCTCTGTTCCCGGCGCTGATAACCTATCCGGAGACGAATCCCCGTATCCTACCGACGCAAAGATCGTGGCGAGGTCTCGCGCTCGTTCCCCCGACGGTTTCGTCCTCCGACGACGGACGAGACCTTCGCGGATGCTCGAGACGCCGCGATCCCTCGAGCGAAACGTGGAAAACGAGTCCGAGAATTTTATAAACGGACGTGGGCGACGCGGACTACCACGCGGCAAAGTGGTCGGGAAACTGGAAGAAATATGTCGAAGAGGATGGGGAAAAAAATGAAGAAAAAAGCGACGACAAAAAACGAAAAGACAGTCCCGTCGGTCGGTTCGCGCGAAGAGAAGCGAAGCGAACGAGGAGGCGCGTGGGGGGAAAAATCGAACGTCCTCGAGGACGGAGGACCGATCGGTGCGACGAGTCGAGCCAGAGACGAGGAGATACCGCGGAAACGAGACCGCGAAGAAACGTGACCTCCGTAGGAATTTTCACGTTTCCGCAAATCTGACCTTCGACGGTCCTCGTTCGTCAACGAAGTCGTCGGAAAGTCTTCTCGTCTGGTAGGCTCGAGGGTTGTTTGGCGCGCTTATCCAAGCTGACGCCTCGCCAATTACCCGACGGGGGATCCAGCGAGGAAACTCCCCGGGCAAATCTCTCGCGCTTTCGCTCTCTCTCTCTCTCTCTCTCTCTCTCTCTCTCTCTCTCTCTCTCTCTCTCTCTCTCTCTCTCTCTCTCTCTCTCTCTCTCTCTCTCTCTCTCTCTCTCTCTCTCTCTCTCTCTCTCTCTCTCTCTCTCTCTCTCTCTCTCTCTCTCTCTCTCTCCGACGCGCGAGACTTCGTCGACGTATGAACGCGTACGTTCTCGTTAGAGGTGACACCGCATCCCCTTACTACCGTCACCGAGGCGAGACCATACGCACGGGGCAGGCGAACCGTGAGGAAAATCGAGAAAACGGAGAGAAAGCGTCGCGTGGAAGCGACATCTCGCATCCGTACGCGCGCGCGCCGTCACCCCTCGCTATCGCTCACCTGCGGCACGCTGAGGACGAAGGAGAGCGCCCACGTGAAGGCGACGAGCCTCGTGCACCTGCGCGACGTGTCGAAGCTCTTCATCGGGTATTTGACGGCGACGAACCTGTCGACGCCGATGAGGACGAGGATGAACGTGCTGAGGTAGAGGCTCCACATCTGGGTGAACTTGAAGAGCTTGCAGGCGGCGTTGCCCCAGATCCACGCGACGGTGTAGCTCCACAACGCCTCGCCGCCGATGCAGAAGACGGTGACGAGGAGATCGGCGATCGACAAGTGGAGGATCAGCGCGTAGATCGCCGTGCAGCTCCGACGCTTTCGACGGCTCCGCGCTATCGAGTATATGGTCGCCGCGTTCGCCAGGAGGCTCAGACCCGCCATCACCGCGAGGATCACCGCCTTCAGGTACGCGCTGTAGGTGAGCTGCGGCGCGTGCCCCAGGCACCTGACGTTGTCCCCCGGCGTCGTCTCGTTCCCCCATCGCGCCGTCGTCGCCGTCGCCGCGGTCCCCGTCGCCGTCGCCGTCGAGTTCGCGAAGAATACGTCGCAGCGGGGCAGCATGGCCATCGACTCGTTCACCAGCGACGACGAGTGCGACGACGGCAGAAGCCTCGAGCCGACCTCGGACAACCCTCGGTCCAGCTCCCGCCCGATCGTCATCATCATCATCATCGTGCTCGCGCGCGATCACGGAGCCTCGCGCTCGCTCGGCCACGAATCCGCGACGCTCGTCGCCGCGACGCTTTCCACCGATCCTCGATCGCCTTTCCGCATCCGCATCTTCGACGGACGCGCGAGTTCGGTTTGCGCTCTCTCGAAGCTGCTAGTTCGCGGGGGGCGGGGTGTGGGGGGGGGGGGGGGGGGGTAGAAAACTGCTTCTCCTCTCGGATCCTTCCCGTATCCACCTCGCCGAATTCACCGATTCGTCCGGGCCTCTTCCCCCGGTGGTTCCGCTGTTCGCGGTTGTTCTTCCTCGCCCGACTATCGATCTCCTACCGCTCCACGTTTTCCGTTCCAAGTATCACGAGTCTCGTCAACCGCGCGAAACTTTCTCGCGAACGTCGACAAATTTTCGCCCACCGTCCTGGATGTCCTCGCGGTGTTCGCGAACAAGATTCCCCGTCTGTCTTAGGCTCGCGAGTTTTTTTCTCGCGCGCGCGACAAGATTCTCGTCGACGCGGCAAACTCGAGGGTCGTTCGTCTCGCTCGTCTCAACGTTGCTCGTCGTCGAATGCCATCGTCGCGTCGCGGTTCGTCGCTTTCGTCGCGCTTGGAATTAGACGCTGTTAATCGTTCGGCGATCGAGGTGGGTCCTCCCCTCGACCCGCGCCGCGCCGCTCGACGACGACGACGACGACGACGACGACGACGACGACGACGAGTATCACTCGGCGTTACCTTTCGCGACTTTCCGCGAACCGACAAGAAATGCGGGAAAGAGTACGAAAAACGACGGGCGACCGTTTTGGGAACGCGTCGCTGGTGCGACCGCGTCCAAGTCTCCGCACCCGCGGCGTCTTCTTCCGAGTTGGATCCTCCGATCGGGCTCGGTCGATTTTCCAAATCAAAACTTTCACCCCCGTTCGATCTCGGCCCGAAACGCGAAAATTCGGCTCTCTCGTCGCGAACGCGGTGGATTCGCCGCCGACGAGGTGGCGCGTGGCAGGACTGGCTCGACGCTCGCGGAGCGCGACTCGGCGCGGCTCGAATCCGCGGACTGACTGACCGACGAAGGTTGAATCGCGCGGCAAGAACCACGCGACGAGCCGTCTCGCGTCTCCCGCGGTGTTCTCGGTGCGTCGCGAGCCCCGGTCCCCGCGTTCGCCAACGAGACGAGCGTCGGAGGGAGGCGCGGGGACGATCCTTCCCCAAAAAGGATTCCTACCGACAAAAAGGTCCGAAAGCGCGGGAAAAAATTCCTCCCCGTTTCTCCCTCTCCGCCGCGCGTTACGTTTCTTGCGACGGGCGGTTCCCTTTGGTTAGCGTTGCTCCCAAGGTCGAAGCTTCTTCCGCTCGGCTACCCCGGAAGATCCGAGGTCTCCTCGATTCTCGGGATAACGCCGAGTAGGCAAACTTGGATCTACCAAGAAAGCTGCGTCGGTTACCAGCTTACCAGCTCGCTCCGGGGAGCTTAGCACGCGTCTCGTTTGGTAATTCCTCTTCCCTTGACAAAATCATGTCCCGACGACTGCTTTCGCTTCGGTCACGCGCAACCCGCGTTGCCCAACGCGTGCCGCCTCGTCGGAGGCGGCTGTCCTTCGCTTTAAATCCATCGCGGCTGGCTCGGGACGCCGGGATACCGGTATTTCCACGCGGCAGGGAATGCCCTCCGGGAAGCCTATCCCGAAAAGTAGGCAGGCCGACGAGTCCACGATATCTCGGGCCAATTAGCTTCTTCCATGCTCGCCCGAAGATCCTTGAAGTTTCGGCTCTCGAACGGATCCGTGACTTCGTCGAGAGTTCAAAGTTTCATCTTCTCGACAGTTTCCAATCGGGACTTCGCGGCACTACGCTGCTGCGCTCAGCGATCTCGTCGACGCGCTCAGGGTTGGCCTCGACCACGAAATGGCTACCCGTCAAGCTCCCGCTTTTGGTCGATACGTTACGGGTCCCGAGTTTCTCTGCCTCCCGGCTGCATCCGCGGAGAATCGTCTCCGCCGTCCTTTCCTCGGTACACGCTGGTCTACCTCGACGATCGTTGCTCAGGCCAATTTTGTACGGGCTCCTTGCCTCCTCGAGGTGTCGCTTCGCCGACCTTGCCGCCCGTGTATCCGGTACGCGATAAACGCTGACCCGCGAAACCTACCGAGAGCTAATCACTCCGGTAATGGCCCAACTTCCGATCCCAAAATAAAAAAACGAAGCATCGCGGCTTGGTATTAGGCACGATACACCATCGATGCCCACCTTCGCCGTCACGAAAGTTTCGCGACTCTGCCTCGGGATATTCGCGTCTCGTTGGTGAAAACTCTGGTTCGCCCTCGCTTCGATCATCGCGCTCCACTCGGGTCTTACCGAGTAGCTCGGCAAGGGGGCTCGCGCCTGCGACGAGCGTGGCTGTCAGACTCGTCGCGCGAAACGAAAAGTTCGCAGGCGTCTTCCAGCGTCTACGGGAAACTTGGCGCGATGCCGTTTTTTTATACTCGAGTTCCTTACTTAACTCTATTGCTGCCGGCGAAGGTCTTTTACGCGCGGCGGGGAACCTTCGTACCTCGCTAATAGGCCCTCGTTTACGAAGCCTCGCGAAACGGCATCGGGAAAATTTTAACGAGCCCGATCTCCGACAACCAGCGACTCGATAGTCCAACACACTCGGCGAATCCGGCCGCGATGCTCCGGATTCGGTCCTCGTGTTCCTCCGCTCCGTTCCACGCGCGAACACCGGTGCTCGTCGATGCGCGGGACGTGGATCGGGAGGGGGGGGGGGGGGGGGGGGGGGATGTCGGTCGGGTATTCGGGAGATTGTCCCCTGTTCGGGCTTAAGAGATCGGGTAATAGGATTCGGGCGTGCAACAGGTGCGCTCGCCGGGGAACGTTGACGGGGCGCGGGGCGAGGGGACGGATCGATTATTCGATTCTCCGAACGCTCTCGCGCCACCCGCCGCGTTTCGGACCGTCGTTTCCGAGTTGATACGCGTGTTCGCCGAAGAAACGTCCGGGGCAACGCTGGGAAAAGCACTCGGCGTAAGCGTTGCGTATTTTCGCGTCGCGGCTCGTGGGCCGAGTCGTTATCGCGACGCCACGTGGCGCTGGTCCATCGTCGTTTCTCTCGTCGGCGTTTACGCGCGCGTCCCTGAATCCGCGATATCCGGCGACCGCGAACGTCCAGAAGGCGAGCCGGTGTCGCGATAAAGCGATCCCAGCGCGGCTCGACGCGCGATTATCAGCGAGGCGTGGCTCGAAATAATTCGACGACGCAAATGAAAAACTGGGCGTCGCGATATCCGCGGCCGTCCGGAATCGATCGGTATTTTCTCGTATCACGGGCGATCGCGACCGTTTGCGCCGCGGAATGTTGTTTTGCAGCTGGATGCCGCGTCTCCGAGCGCTGTATCATCGATATTATCGATACGCGGGGACGCGGCGTCGTTCGAACGCGCGATGCTCGCGTTTCCCCCGCCCCGTTCGTCGCGCGACATCCTCGTCCGCGTTCCGACCTCGACGGGGACCGCGAGGAATGATGCCTCGGAAGGTCGCAAAAAATCTCCGCATCCAGTCGGGATTCTTCCGAGAAGCGGCTCGCGCTTTTTTCCTCCCATGTTTGTTTTGCCGTCGGCACGCGCGCGTGCGACGCGGGTACACTCGCGCGACGCATCGCTGCGGAGCAGCGGAAGCTCTCCTCCGGGTAGGCGAATCTTCGTGGCGATTCGCGACGAGGGCACTTTCGGAATCGGCCCGCGGGGCGCTCCCTCGCGAGGGCCTCTCGGGTGCGCATCGCTCGCTCGCGAACGATTCAAAGTTCTCGCCTCTCGCATCGTCGAGGGCGTAACAGAAGATTCTTCGATCTTCGACCCGGGGGGAGGGCGTCGGCGGATCTAGGATAATTTTTTTCACGCGAAGCGAGAAATCGAACCGCGACGCGATGGACTACGGCGAGCCCCGGCGCCGGTACCCTGGCGTCGCTCCATCGACGCCGCAAACTAGTTTACCTATCGCTTTCGGATAGCGCGGAGCAGTTTCGAACGAGGGTACATAAATTTAGCGTCCACGAAACGTTTCGTAATTTCTTGATATCCGCGTGGCCTCTGCCGTTCCCACACACTCCCGAGCGGATTGTCACGCGCGACTCGCCGTTGGCGCTTCTCAGCGGTCCGAGGCGCCGCGAGGCGTCAACGACGCGACGCATAATTGTGCGAGAAAAACGCCGAGCAGCCGAAACGTCGTTGTCGGCGATCGGCAGCATTGGTTCGTAACAATAACGATAAGAACAACAACAACAACAACAACAACATCGATAATAATAACGATATTTACTTGACGCGCTCTCGGGACGAGTCCCCTGTGCACGGTGTTGAAAAGAAAAGCTATCGGTTCGTCGCAGCGAGCGCGGCGTCGATCCAGCCGCGCGAGGAGCTCTTTGCGAGCGGAGCCTTTTCCAATTTTTTGGCAAGCCCGTTTTTCAGGCCGATCTCGACTTCCGCCGTCGTACACAGCCGCGCGGCTCGTCGCGAGATTCGGCCGGCGGTGATATTCGTCGCGCGTAGCGCGCAGCAGCGCGTAGCGTAACGTTGGGTATATCGTAGTCGCAGCGTTTACGAATCGTTCGCGAAACGAGAATATTCGCGCGGTTCGTCTCGCCGCCGCCGGCCAACTCCCAACGATTGTACGAATCTTCTCTCCGGCGAGAACTTTTTCCTCCGTCTCCTCGCGCGGAACTTTGGAAACTTTCTTGGCCTTTCGTCTGCCCGCCGCGGGACACCTCTACTCGCCCCGAACGATAAGGATAGACGCGCAAACGACGCCGCTAATTAACCCGCGCGGCAGCGCTACGCCGCGAAGCGTAGAACTCGGAGCGATGTCGCAACGTTATCGGTCGACGAGGCGCAACGCCTTCGTCCTCGTCGATTCTCGTTCCCTGTTTACGCTCGAGTCGATATAATCGGCAGCTAATCACCGAGTTGATAGGCTTTTTTCTCTCTCACAAATTCGTTACATTCTCCTCGCTCCGATTTTCACGTGATATCATCTCCGCGTTCGCTTCTCGAGGCACGTTTCTGACCTTTTGCCAATTCCCGGCGACATGCCGATTCGCCAGCGTGGATCTTCGGCCTCGGCGAGTCGATCGCGTCGACTCGTCGCGGGTAGACGCAACAGCGCTGCTCCCTCGGGCTTCGGCACCTCGAAGACTGGTAACCCGAGTTACGATGTTATCCTGTACTCTCGGTGATTCGACCACGGCGATTCTCGGCAGCGTGGGAAGTTCGGAAAGTTTTCGCGGACCCGTCACCGGGCAACCGAAGCTACGTCGCCGCCGAGCCGTCAGCCGTAGGGCTCGAGGTATTCTCCCAGCGTTCTCCGCCTCGCTCCTCGATTCCGAAGGAACCACGCGGAGGAGCGAGGAGGAACGATAACCATTTCGTCGTCTCTCCGAGCGCGACGGGGAGCAATTTTGATCGTCGATTATCCTAATAGTCGTCGATTATCTCCGTTTTGGCGCGAAAACAAGCGCGACGCGACGCCTCGCGAGGAACGCGTAGTTATTATCGTTTCTCGCGCGGCAACACGCGTTGGAATTCTGGAATGAAAAAGGCGGAAGCAATCTACGAGCAGCCTTTGAATTTGTAAGTTATCGACGCTACTCCGTCGCGAAGGAGGGTCTCGTTTGTTTTTCGCGACTTCCTCGCTCGTTTTCGATTCTACGCTGGTCGGTAGATCCTGCTCTTCTCTCGCGGTGGGAAAAATAGCCGGCGAATAATCTCCGCGATGCGAGCGATTAACGTTTAGTTCCGCGCCGCGACGACGTCGCCGGGGCACTTTGCGTAAAACTTCGCGCGATACGAGGAATGCGTTCGCGATAAAAATTCCGCATCCCGATCGTCTTACGTTCATCTCGACGACCCTCGCGACGAGACGCCGTAACACCGAGCGACGACGCAAACATCGGCGATTTCCTCGTTACGGAGGAAAAACGAAGCGGAAACGAGGAGGAGAGAGAGGGAGAGAGAGAGAGAGAGAGAGAGAGAGAGAGAGAGAGAGAGAGAGAGAGAGAGAACGAGCTCGCTCCGCGCACGGGGGCGGGAGACGCGATCGATCGCGCTGGTCGGGCAAGAGAATCCGGAGCGGAATACGAACGACGAAGGGGGATCGACGATCCTTCGTCGCGACGTTGACACGCGGGGGATCGAGGAGGAGTCGAGAGGAGAGGAAAACGACACCTCGTTGACGGATACTCTCGTCGAGATCGGAAAGGGTAACGACGGTCGCCCTCGTTGATGGTCGATTTGCTCGCGAGATAACAACGCGACGACGACGACGACGACGACGACGACGACGGGAGAAACGATGGGAAGGCGCGACGAGCGCGAAAATGAGCGCCGGCTAGAAGTCGAAGGCGCGCGAACGATCGACCCCGCGATTGGACGCGGTTAATCGAATCGCGATCGGATCGCGAACTTGGTCCTATTCTATCGCGTACCGCCGCTCTCCGATCGAACGGCGGCGGTTATCGGTGGCGGGTCGCGACACGCGACGGGAGAATCGACGGTCGGCAACGCGGCGCGATAACGTACCGCGCGACGATAAGCGAGGAGACGCGCGGGTAATTGTGGAAAACTCGGGGCCATCCGACGATACGAGCACCGCGGGGAACGTTGCCGGATGAAACGACTTGGCCGGCACGACAGAGCCCCGAAGAGATAAGCTCGCGGGAGATTCGGGACGCGGCAGGTGAAATCTTTGCGAAACTGTGCGCGAACCATGCGGCGAGACGAAAGATATGTAAATAAATCGACTCGAAACCGAGTCAATCGTCGCAGGTATCTCCGAGCTACCTTTCGAGTTACGAGAAAAATGTCGAGAGGTAATTTGATTGATTTCGAAGAAGCCGATGCGGTGGCATCGGAAACAAGATCACTAGGAATTGGGTGGTTGAATTTGATGCGCGGAAATTTTATTGTAACGAATGATCGAGGTGATATGCACTAACGTCGACGCATTCTTGGATTCTTGTACGCGTGTCCCGGTGACAAATCCCTTCGAGGTCAGGATATTACGAGTCGTTGGGTTCGTATCGATATCAGCTGCGGCGTCTTGATAGACAAAAACATGTTCCTGGGTGAAAAACCATTGGTGATGTAGAGAACGCGAAAACTACGATGTCGACGAAAACGAGTTTTTTTTTCCACTGCGTTAGCCCTTCGAAATCGTAGAAAAGTAGAATGCCGTGGGACATTTTTTTCGTAACTCCGAAGGCAACGGAGAGATATTTGGGGTGGGTGGGAAATTCGACGCGAGCGTACGATGTCGGAGCAGCGAGCGCGCAAGGTACCTCGGCGTTATTGCCATTTTCACCGATCATTGCGACCGTCTCGTCGCTGCGAAACTTGTCCGAGATTGGGAATGACGAAAGGAAAACGTCGGATCGACGAAGTACTCGTCCTAACGGAGAGCGACGACAACGCGTCACAGCGATGGACAGCGGCGCATCGCTCGCGTTCATCGACAACGATCACGGAACTGCCACGCGCGAGAGGATTCCCGGGGGGCTGGGAGGGGCGGAGAAATAAATACCCGCGAGGAGACGTCGCGACGCCCGGTCCCGAAAATCTATTCCGGGACTCTATCGCCGAGCGCGACTCGAGGAATCGAATCGCAATTTCTCCTTTCGCGTCGCGTCGCGGCGTTCCTCGGCATCATCTCGCGAGACCATATCGTCGCTGCCGAGCGACGAGAGCGACGAATACCCCCTCGAACGTACCTGCCGGACCGGGAAAATTACTCCGATTCCGGTCTGGCAGACGGAAAAGGAGAGCTCGCCACCGCGAGTGTTTCCCCCGTAATGAACGGGACTGGCTGCAATTACGTCGCCGGACCCTGGGGAGCCGTACGCTGCTATCCTACACACGCGCGCGCTCGCGGCCGTGTTTCCTCTCTCTCTCTCTCTCTCTCTCTCTCTCTCGCTCTCCGTTATTCACCGTAGGTAGATAGATACGCGTGGCCGATTATTCGGAAGCGACGCGTTTTACCTCGCTCCGTTACCGTACGGATATCGCGAGCGTGGATATCGCGCTGCCGTGGAAAAACGGGCGGAAAATTGTCGAGAAACAAACGAACGCGAGACGACCGACCTCTCTCTCTCTCTCTCTCTCTCTCTCTCTCTCTCTCTCTCTCTCTCTCTCTCTCTCTCTCTCTCTCTCTCTCTCTCTCTCTCTCTCGCAGGTGATACCTTATTATTTATAATCCACGTTTCGTCGATTCTCGTTCCGATTATCGTTTATTCGCGCGCGACAGCCTTCGCCTCGCTTCTCCGGCTCCAGCTCGTTACCCCGACGGGGGGGTGATCGTCTCCGTTCTCATCGTCGGATCTCGTCGCTCGCCAACTCGCTCCGGAATCGATAACTCGCGCAATTCGTTCGTCGCGCGCGCCATCGGCGAATTTCATCGGCGTTCTCACCTGCAGGCGATTCGCGCCGTTATTATTATTCGACTGCGATCGGGAACCAATAAGAATCGAATCTGCCGCGGATAGGGAGAGCGGCGAGGGAGGGGGGACGGGGTAAACGACGACGAAGTACAATATTCGCGTAATTGCGCGAGAATCTCTCTCTCTCTCCGTTTCTCTCTCTCTCTGTCTCTCTCTCTCTGTCTCTCTCTCTCTCTCTCTCTCTCTCTCTCTTTCTCCCTCCCTCCCTCTCTCTCTCGCTCTGTTCGATATCACGCGCCGGGCATTTCGCAAAAGAGCTTTGCGCGGCCGAACGGGCGCGGGGCGGGTGGGGAAACGGCGATGAAAAGAAACGAGAACGATGCGACGGGGGCTGCGAGAGAGAAGAAAAGTAGTAATCGGGGAAACGAGGAGGACGATAACGATCGTCGATGATGTAGTCGGCGGTGGAGCGAGGTGGAACAAACGCGACGAGTGGCGGTTACACTCGCAAATTACACCCTACCGATCGAGTCCCCCCGCGCGCGCGCTCGCTCGCGAAAGGAAACAAATCACGGGCGTCGGTGACGAGCAAACGAGCGAGGCTCGCGGGGAACGGGAAATCTCGCGAAACAACCGACGACGATCGCGGACTCGCGAACCTCGCGGCGTAATCCAATCTCGCATCGATTCCACGACGCTCGCGAGTCGGCTTCCGCGTTTACATCGCGTCCCGTTTCGAGACGGAGCGAGTGTCTAAACCGTCGATTCGACGAGAACGGGGAGCGATACGGAACAACGAACGGGTCTGTTCGAGCCAAGCTGGTCGCGACGTTCGCTCCTCGTCGTGGTCACGCCGCTGACGATGATCGAATCACCCTACGTACGAGCCTGGATACGTTCGAACGGGTCCGCGATCGCGGTCGGCCGACGAAGCTGATATTCTCGTCTTCGCGACGTGGGTCAAAATTTGAAACCTGCTCTAAAGAAACGAAGGTTTGGTGGCCGATGATTGGTTATTTCTTTCCATCATTTTGAGGAAAATTCAATACTAACCGCAACCGCTAGATCTTTTCGAGCTAGATCTTAGGTTTCTTTACGGAAGCGAGTGTTTTTGATTACGAAACCAGACGAAGACGGTTCGAAACCAAAGATTTTATGGGTTCCAGGTTCATCGCCGTCACTCGTATCGCCGAAGGGTCCAACGACGTACGTAAAAAAATAGGACCCCGATCTTTCGAGCGCGTCGGATGTCGGGGAAAAAACAACGAAGGAAAGCGAAAAACCCGTCGGACGCACCGTTTAAAATCCACCGCGGGGCGAATTGTCGAGGAGAACGCGGGGAAACCTCGGAGCACCGAACGGAAATCCGTGGAAGGTAACGTTTCGAGGAAAATTTCAGATTAAAAACAGCGGAGTACCGTTTCGCCGCGGCATCTTGCTCCGCGCTCGCCGCTCGCGATGACGACGGGGTCGGAGGAGGGACGAGGACTGGCAATTAGCGCGGATGTAATCGCGGCAAGCGCCCCTCGCAGTCGAGATCCGTCCAGATCCGTCCTCGTTAACCCCTTTCGCCCCGCCAATGCCGTGTCGCGCGTGCCTCGCCCTTCGCCCGAATCCGAATCGTCCGGCGGTCCCTTCGCTCTCGTTTCGGGGAACGGTCAACCGTCCGCGTCCCGTCGACGACGCTTATATCCACCTGCGAACGGCGATCATCGGTCCGGCGACGTCTGGCGACGACTCGCATTTCCGCCTACGCTCTTCGTTCCAGCGAAGAATCTCGAAAAGCATCGATTTTACTCGTTGCTGCGTATTTTCAACGCTCACACCTCCGAGAATACATCCCTCTAAAGGAATTTGACAAATTTCACTCATCCGCGATGTTGAAACTTGGCTCGAATCGTTTCGCTCGATCTTAAATTCTAACGAACAGTCTTATTTCAAAATTGGATTTTCTACTATTTTTAACAACGTGTCAAAACTGCGAAAAAAAGCCAAAAATTACTATTTCCCCCCTAAAACGCTCGTCATTTTGCCAAATTTCTTCTTTTCTCTCCCGAAGTAGAGACTATAACGAAATCCTTACCAGTTAAGAATCGTTGTTGTTGTTTTTTTTTTTTTCAGCAGATTGGAAGGGTTGGAACCGCGTCGACCAGCAGGCACCGCTCTTGGCACCATATCTGGTGAAAAAATGAATAGTAAGAAGATTTTTTATTTTTTCTCAGCGAATTTCAACAAAGTACGGAAGCACCCGCTCTGGATTAGAATACTCCCTTGAAGAAACTCTCCACTCTTCCATCGTCGAGGAAAGCGTCTCGACGAATTTTCTCGCGGCGATGAACCGTTTTCCGGATGAATTTCGCGTTTTTTTCATCCACTTCTCATCTTCCGTCTCGTCTGCGCCCTCCCCCCTCCCCCCCCCTCCCCCCCTCCCCTCCCCCCACATACGCACCGTCAAATTTGTTTGCATATTTAGTCATTTTTACTCGACTCGCGCGACTGCGCGACTCGTCGGTCCGCGCCAAGGGAAGCGTATGAAAAAAGGGCGAGGGGAGTCGCGCGTGTCTCTGATTAAAATTCGCGCACGGCTCGTAACGGGTGTCCCGATCGTTGGCCGTGCGATTGAACGGCGAAGGCTCGGTCGGCGCTCGTCCTCGCCTGCCTCGTAGTGCCCAAATTAGCCTCCGAATTTGTAACAAGCCGAGGCGGAAATCCGGACGCGAAGAAGCATTTCGAAAGCGCCTTCCCCGTCCCTCGCCGTTCTTCCGCCCTCGTTTTTCCTCGCGTCACCGGCAACGCGCCTCGTTTGCTCGCGCTGCATCTCTCTGTCGATGGGCGGTCGCGCGATTCTCTGCCTCGCGACGCTTTCTCATTTTCGTACGACTAACGAGCACTGACGGATGTGCGAGGCAAAGCGTGAGATTTCTCATCAACCGTTGTCCGCGTACGCGACGCGTCGCTTTGTCCGCCCGCTGATCCGGCGCGAGGTCGCGATACCGGTGCGCATCCATCAGTCTTCGTACGTAGGCACGATAGACGTATCATCCACGCGACACCGCGTCGAAACTTGTCGTTGCGTATGATCGTCGGAAACACCGTCGGCGGCTTGTTGGGGGAAAAAAGCGCAACTTTCCGCAAACTCGACGCCATCGGCGAGCTCGCGACTCGTTGCGGCGGATTCCGACCTCGACTCTCGCGAAGCGACGCTCCCTTTTTGTTCTCCCAGCTACTCTCTGTCGACTCTGCTCTACATTTTTTTCTCTAGATCACCGCCATATACCTCGTCAGACGCGCGTATTCGAACGAGGGGCGATATTCGATCGAATCGAGCCTATATAGAAATTGAACGACGAGTTCGAGAAGAAGATGAATATGAAGAAAAGGAGGAGAACCACGCGAATCTCGAGGTTTCGGATAGACGCGGCGTTTCTCTTTTTTCAGCAGCATCGCGGAATCGGAGCTCGTTCCCTGGAAGTCGAGGCGCTTTACTTTCACGGAGCGCGAGCGATATCGAGTTCTCCGATATCTGCTCGGAATTGATTTCCGCAAACTTTGGTGCCGCGACGACTCCCT